>OY728162.1:641783900-642459234 GCA_963277665.1 Viscum album
TATCTGGGATCTACGTGGAATGAATGATGTGTGATGAAGGATATAGAGGGAATCAGATGATGGATGATTCCCATTTTCACATTCTTCAGCATGAAATGAAGAATTTTGATTCGTTCTTTCAAGAATATTTGATAATGGGTCACATTTTTCAACCACAGAGAGGCATATAATACCTTGGATCTTTGATTTTGTGGAGAATCAATCACCAAATCAAAGGAAGAGCTTTGGTTAGGAAATTTGAAGTTGAATATGGGATTATGGAAAATCCCACAAAACATGGCATGTAATACAGGGTTACATGGTGTATGGGCCCCCTTTAATGGCAGATAGTGTTTTGGGATGGAGATAATGATCACATGACATGTGGACCCTGTCACATGGCATGTGACCCTCCTCGATTGAATCGACATGTACATTGGAAGTAGAAGGACATAAGTTGGAGTACACAGGCACATAAACTCCATGTACTCCCACACAGACATGGAATGGTATTCACAGACCAGTACACATACATGACTCTGGTACACTTTCATGGCTGGGTGAAATATTTAGGATTCCGTGTGTCTCTAAAAATCTTATAATCAATAAACATGCTATTTATATGTAGACTACATCTTGTGTGAGGTTGTTCCACATGGGAAGGACTTGGGATAACTAGACATGCCATATACCCCTTGGGACACACCACGTACTCCCTTCAAGAGTGATTGAGGATATTTTTTTAGTTTGTACCTATATAGGTTGATTTCATTACCTTGGTCCTTTACCTCAAGGGTACAATGCAAAATTACATCCACATAACTGTATTGTGATCCCTTTTAGAGGCTGGGTCTCAGATAGAGTTGTGGGGTCCCTCCGTGAGACTGGAGTGCGATCCTTTATCATCCATAGTTGGATGTTTTGGAATAAATGTAACCTATATGAACAGGGTATTCATCCTCCATCTAGTAGGCTGTATCAGTAAGGTTTATGAAATCATTTTCATATGATACCCTACGTAGCGGGTTGATCTAGACTGGGTTCATCGTGTCCCCCAACGGTTCTGGGCGTGACCCTTGTCTATGTATCGTGATCCCCTTAGACCAGTGAGCTTCCATGAGTGTGTCCCAATGAAAAAAAAACTCTTATTCAGGTGTTTATGACGTTATCATGGCTCATGAAGTGATTTCTCCTTGAATGAGCATTGATTCTTACAGAATTCTATGGTTTGTAGTTGGTTAGGACTGCCTGGTGGCATAGTGTCATTACTAAGTATATCTGGTTTCTTTATTTCTTTTATACATTGATTATAATATCTTTTATTGAGATTAATATACTTGGTACTTCATGTTTAGTGTTTTTGGTGTTTCCTAGTTATTATTTTTATACTCACCCCTTCACGGGATTTACCCATATGTGTCATGTCTTGTGCTAATGAATACCCTTTTGATAGTGTCCTAGGAGGACAGGGAGCCAGTGGAGCATAAATGGAGCTTGAAAGATCAAGGTTTTTACTAGTAGAGTTATTTTAACTTAGTCCTATCCCTTAGAGTAAGTTGGACACTTCAATGTCTTGGTTTGGGCTTATTTTTGGTCCCTTTTTTGTTTTAATCACTTTAATGTCATACTATATTATGGGATCTTAGATGTATGCACTAATTCCTTCAGTTATTTACATTTTAGTATTGTGTGGGCTTGAATATGTGTGAGTGTGAACAAGTAATTCAGGAAAATGCCTCCAGTTTGTGGGATATTTCTACTCAGAAATGGTCTCCAGCCCCTGGCCTATTGGAGGTGGGCCTATGGTAGTTGCGACACATACACCTCTGGGATAGGTTATGACACTTCTACTGTATTTTACCCTTACTGAGTATTTTAGATCACCCTTATTATGTTTACTTTCACCAAGAATCCAAGAAGTATACTAAGAATGATATGCAAGGATATTCTAGTTGAATTAAAGTTAATATACTTGATGTTATTTAGGAGAAAAAACTATATTGTAATAAGTTTATTAGTTTATAATACAAGACCCATGTAAGTATCTGGTTTACTAAGACTACTAAACTATTATGTCCTTTGGTATGTGATTTACTTGTATCTTATTCCAATGTAATGATAGTCGACACTGGGTCTGGGCTCTTAGAGGTTGGGTCACTATAGTTGTTATTAGAGTAATTTTAGTAGCAACCTTGGGAACTAGATTTAGGAAAACATATATTAGAGAACATAACCCTAAGATAAAATTTGAGGATTATTATAAAAAAAATTATATTTTTTTTGTAAGGTATAGATTATGTGGGTCTTCCTATAAATACGACATTGTCTAGATACTATAGGTGGAAATGGTTCTAGAATTTATATACCTAGGAGTAAGAACTCTGACAAGGTTTGTCAAGCCTGGCTCGACGTAACTTGGTACACAACAACAGGACTTACTGTGCACTTTGTTTGACACTCCCAGGGATACAAATATGATAGTTGACATTTTATTTAAAGACCATTATGAAGGATTTTAATAGATAATGACAATGAATAACCTAGGTTAAAACTAAGGTGTTTTATATTATGAATAAGTTTTCATGATTTATAAATGCTAAAAATGATGTCATGGATAAACTCTAGACCAAGGAAGGACCTATGTGGAAATAAATGGATAAAGTATTTATTAATTGGGATTATGAAAAACCAAATTTAAAATTCTATTTAGTGATTAACATTATTCTAAGGATATCCATATTATTTATTTTTAAAATTATATAAATTTTGTTTTAAAAAAGGAAAACCTATATGCCGAGTGACAACTAATCAAGTCCGGAAAAGTCATGGGTATTGAACCCATGACACGATCGGGGTTTCATGCCAACTACTGACCTACTTCATGTCCTAGTTAATATGTTATTGTTTTTAGTTGAACAATTTGATGAATAAATATTAATGATGAACTATTAGTGTTACTTTTTAGGTTTAGAGATTAATGTGTTAACCATATTTGTTTTGTAAAATATTTATAGAATTTTTTTTAGACATGTCACTATTTTATTGGACTTAATATCCTTTATAAATTTATTTTAGTGCTTTAGATATCAAAGTTTATTTTTAGATATCCATTTTTTAAAGTAATTCATAAATTCAAAATAGTTCTAAGAAAAACCAAAGGATGAAATTGTGTTTATAAAAATATTTCAAGTAAGTATATTTCCTTATATTCTTAGGTAGTAAAATAATCACCAAACATTAAAAAATTACTAAGAAATAAAACTTCATCCTAATACCTTAGTTTTTGTTGAAATGATGATCTTTTAAATCATCAAAGATTTATGTATTTAAGGCCCTAAACTTTCCATTTACTGTTCACTTGTTTGTGATTGATGAACTCAATCAATCTATAAATATTTATGCTTTTACTCTAATTAAGTATCTATACTTTCCACTAATGTTCTCTTATATAGAGATCTAGTTGTATGTTAGTCCATGTGAACATTATATTTCCCATTCCCTCTTTTCTAACGGATTTATTATAAACCCTTATCATAATGTGGGATTTGAGAAATAAAAAATATCAAACAATATATCTCCAAGATTGAGTTTAAATTGTGATAAAGTAATTTAATTAATGCGAGGTGAATGTAACGCCCCAAAAATCTAAAGTAGGAACATTGTATTCGATAGCATGTATGATACGCAACACAAAGTGTATAAGGGAAAATAATATCCCAATAAATTAAAATATATTTACTATTTTAAATAAATTCCATCTATAATTAATTCTGTGATACATGTAATACTAAGTTTTCATGCGACACATGCAACAACGAGTTTCTTCAATGTCCTGCGTTATATGAAAGACTGAGTTTTATCAAACAATAATATATTATTAAAATATTATTATTTTATATAATAAGATATAACATAACTATTAAATGAGAATTTATGAATAGTATTAAATATATTATATAAATATATGTTTTACACAAATATAAAACTAATCCATTGGTTACAACTTAATTAGAAATGAATATAAGTACCAATTGAATACAAAGGGAATATTTCTATTTTTATGCCAATAAAGCTGTTTTATCCTAATAAATTAAATTAGTTACAATTAATGATTGAAAATAATGTAATATATATATATATATATATTTTATATTCAACCAAATATTTTTTATACTCATATAATATATTTTATAGACATAAGACAAGAACAAACCCAATATTACACATAAAAACTTATATTTTTGTTAAGGCACTTTTACCATATTTTAATGGAGTACCTATTTTAAATCTATATTTTGGAACTATTATAAATATTATATGTTAAAATAAACTTCTTATTTTATATAGAAACATAAAAATTAGTTTAGGGATAATTTTTGTTTTTTCTGTGAAGATTCATTTTTTAATGAATAATGAAAAATACTGAGTTTTCATTCAAAATTGATTTTTCATCTAATTTATTTATAAGGATAAATTATACTTTTAATTAGTTTTAAAGTTTAATTATATTATATATTTTTTAAATTAAGAAAATATATTTAATTAGAATCATTTTTAATTTTAAATTGGATATAAAAACGTAGCAAACTGTTGGACATTTTTTTACTTTAAAAACCCGCATTGTCATCCCGTCTGTAGGATTAAAATTAAATTAATTTTTTTCCACTTATATGATTGGAGTTTTAAAAAATTGATTCCATATTTTTAATTATCATAATTTATAATTTATAGTAAATTAATATTAGTTTTTTACTAAAAATATTTGTGTAATTGATTAAATTTAAATACAACGATTAAGATGAAATTAAGCTTAACAAGGGACTAAACCTTAATATTAAGGGTGAAAATGATATATAAACTTAAAAAATCCATTTTATATCCATATTTAGACAATATAATACATTATAAATAACTTTTTCCTTTATTGGATCCACATGAAATGGAAATAATGTTGGTGGAGTTCCCTTTTTGAAAATGTACAAGAGTGCCACTCTTCCTCCACTATGAAAAGGCCTCATATCCTCAAACATCATCACACCTATAAATTCATATTTGTTTGACACTTATATGCCAAAATATATACCAAAAAAACCTCCCCTAATCTTATAGGCCTCCAATTTTTAAGAAAGCTACCCAAAGAATCCCTTTGGTGCAAACCAAAAGGAGTTACCCGATTAGGAGGTATCATATTTCCTTACACAATTTTGTTTTATTTCCATTATACACACCATAAAATATTATTATTCCATGATTATATAAAAAAATAAATATCCTTAATATAATATTATGTTTTTATTCTAATTGTTTTACCTAAAATTATACACACTTCCATCTAATGGGTAACAAACATACAATTTATGTGAATGATGAACTACTGCCTCATGAAACAATGATTACTCATTATTTCTTTACCTCCTATAATGGTGGTAATTATGAGGTAAATATATATATATATGATATATATAATATTTATTATTTATTTATTATTATTAAATTATTTTATAACACATACCCTTGTACTTTACATTTTTTTGAAAATACAACAACATCATTTGTGGAAGTATGGACTACCGCCTCCTCAAAGTGATGTGACTTGTTTACACTATACATGGAACATATTAAGGATAATTTTATTGAAAATATATAACATATATTACATATATATGATACTGGAATTATAATATACATATGTATCATTTAATTTTCATTCCTTTAATACGATAAAGAAATAAAAGTAGTGTTCATGCATATGTATGACTTACCGTCTCTCCAAACAGTGCATTTCATTTCTTATCTCCAAAATTTATATATTATTATAAATACATATGTACTAAATATATAAGATAATTAATTCATGGTTTAAATTATGTATATGATTAAATCATTATCTAATTAATGGGAATAATAAATAAAAACTCAAAACCTACTCGAGAAACTAGGCAATTAACACTTGAAATAGTTAAAATAATCAGTGTTAACAAACAGGTAATAAAATATTATAAGAATTTAATATATGATATATTAAATATAAGTATGTTTATTTTTTAATTTAGTAAAATTATTAAACACCTTATATATGAGTTTAAAGGATGTTCAACCAAAAAGAAACATAAGGTAAGGGATTTTCATCTCACTTATTACATATGTGAGATAAATGTCATGTTCACCATTTAATTATTTTTCTGGTGTATTTACTGACCATTTTGATATATTATATCATTTATAATTTTAAATTTAAAAAATTTATAACTTTAATTTAATTTTATTCCTTCACGAGGCTTATGATTTAAAATTCTATAAAGTGGTATGGGAAACATTGGAATTTTTAAATATTATATTCCACAATAATAATTTTAGTGAAATTTCAATGGTATTTCCATTCAACGAAATTATACATTTTTTTTCAATAAACCCTTTTAATTTTTACCTTCTTTTTTATTCATGGTCATTTTAAAATATTAGAACCATTTTCCACTCTTTGGTACTCAAAAGTTTTTAGAAAATGATTTTAAGAAAATTCAAATTCATTTCTCTCTTTAGCTGGAGAACCTATTTGATTATAAAAATAATGTTTTATTAAAATGTTTTAAAAAATTATTTTAAAATTATTTGGTAAATATATTTTTACCATTTTTTATTTTTTCAATATTTTCAAAGGAACCTTCTTGTCACTTTTCTAACAAGGAATTTTTCAAACACTTTTACTATTAAAAAAGAATGTTCTTTTACAAAAAATGACAACTACATATTTACTCACCATAATTTAATTAAAAGTTCCATTATATATTTAAAATGTTACTTTTTAGAGAAAAGGTTTTAAAAAGTTATTTTCAAATAAAAGGTTTTTCAAAATGATTTTGAAAACAAAAGGAAATTTTCTTGAAGAATGTTTTTAGAAGATCTTTTTATAATATTTACATTAATTAATGACAACAAACCTTTATTTTAATATAATTTGGATATTTTGTATTGATAATATCCTTAATATTCTTCCAGATGGTTTATGATTGATTTGGAAAATGATAGTATTCAGATTCACATCCTTGATTCCTTAGTCCCCTTGAAATATTCAATTGTTTTTGATCATTTGACATTAAATTTCCCCTAAGTATCCATATAATATTTCATGGATATTATTATTTCCTAAATAGTATAAATTTTTTCATATATTGTTCACTTTGAATGTTATTTTATTATTTGGGGAAATATTGATAATTATTCATCCTTTATTAGATATGGATATTTGATAAGGCATATTGTTTATTCAAAACGAGGAATGATAAGGACATGAAATACATGGGTTGAGTATTGTTTAAGAAATTCCCTATTGTTTGGGTACCAGATAATGAAATCCCATCGATGCATCAATAGTCTCATGAGATGAAATTAGTTGGAAAAAATCCCTTTGAGTTTGTTTCCAAGAAGTATATATGGGTTTCTACCCATAGTTGTAAACTATCCATAGGATAAGTCATGACAGTAGATGTTTTCATGTTATTTAGACATGACGTCAAATTATTAATAATTTACTTCATTTATTTTCAATTAGTATTAATCCATGATATTTTTTTCAATATATCTATAGATACATTTTTTTGAGTTCATTGATTAAATGGCATGTGTTTCAGCTTCTTACCTTTCCATATTCATTTTTTATCTAGTTATTTGAATGGAATGTGTTTTAATTTACATTGACTTATTTTTTATTCACTTAATTTTCATCCTATTGATTACATTAAATGCGTGTTTAGTTATTTATATTTCCATGTTCATTTATTCTTATTAATTAATTATTTCTTTAACTATATTTTATCCTTATTGAGCATTTGAGCTCACACTTATTATGCTTCTTTTCCCCTAGAATCCAATAAGTATACTAAGAAAGTTATGAAAGAATATCCTAGATGGATTAAAGTTATTATCCTCAAAGTGATTTAGGATAAAATTAAATTTATGTTTTAATTAGTTTATTAGTTTTTAATACAATAACTATGTATGTATCTGGTTTACCCATAATACTAAACTTTTCAGTCCTTTGGGACACAATTTACTTGTATCTTACACTAATGTAATGATAGTAGACACCTGATCTAGGCTCTCTAGGTTTGGGTCTCTATATTTATTACTACATAACTATGATATACATTGCACACTACTTATATTTTATTGAATAACCTTAACTTGTTAAAGATACTTTTGGTGATGGGATACTGGGATTTTATCTCACACCCTGTCTCAGGCCACTGTTGGGTACCTGAACAGATTATATGGAAAATGGTAGGGACCGGGAAAAGTACCCATAGTTTGATGCTTTAATTTGTACAATACTTAAGATAAAGGGAGAACAATACTGGGTTGAGCCTTGTGATGCTACATGTGATAAATATTTTGGTCTTTTTGGTATTTTGATATGTGTATTATACTACCTACTATATACATGTTTTAGTTTCTTTGTAGAGACATGAAATGTATCATCATAATTTTGTATATGATTCAGTTTCCATCTTTTGATTATTATGTCAATTTCTTGATTTTTTATCCATTTATATACTTCTTCTGCTACAATGGGTTACTGGTCTGTGTCTTCTTATTTATTTCAGTCTCTTGGATGTTTAGATATTGTTTCTTTGATTTAATTATTTCACTATTTTCTATTGTGATTATACTTATCAATTTCATTTTATCATGAGGTTATAGTCTCCCCAATATCACTTCATATACCCTCGATTCAAGTCGGAAGCCTATGGTGTATGGGGATACGTGCTTGAGGATCTGTGACCCATTGGCTCGGGGCACCATTGATTGGAACTTAGGCCCGAATGTTAGAAAGAGACATCATATAATTTCCTTTCTAGATTAATATTTTGGATTAATAAAATGGAGATTAATAAGGTATTGAAATTTTGTAATGAGATATACTTGAGAGTAGATTACTCACATATAGGAAAAAGACAAATTTCCATGAATGAAATTGCTGTTTTCGGGATATTCCCTATTACAATTGATTTGATTCCACCATTGGGTGATTCACTTCAATTGTTATTTTACTATTGATTTCATTGGGGATTTTGTTTAATATTACCCAACGAGATGAGGGTATGAATCTTGTGCATCATTTTATGTACCTAATAGAATTTAAATTCCATGCATTATGCCATTCCATTTGGTTGCATTTATTAAATGCATTACTTTATGATATGTTCCTTGTGTGATATATCTACTGTTATGATAGATATTGTGTGTAGGGGAATAAGAACATGGTTGGTACATAGAGGACCTTCCAAAGCCTAAAAACTATTTTCCTTATCAGGATACAACAGACACCCTAAGCTACCAAATATGACACATTGGGTGATAGACCATTGGTTTCATGGAATGGAATGTGTTGTGGTATGAATTTGTGGACACCATATTTTAGTTCATGAGGAGCACAATCCCTTATGGATCGGGAGTGATGCACCATTTGGTTCAACCATTTAAATGAGGAACTTGAAATGAATTAAATGAAATGGATCATTTAAAAAAAAGATAACTTGACCTAGACCCAACTTGAGTGGGAAAGAGGCACTGTCTCTAGTGACTTTTATGACTATTTCCTTTTACCAGTCCTAGATTTTTGGGAAAGATGTGTGGTATGACCTATTTACTGTATTTTTTTTACATTTACTACACTTTTAGTAGTAAAATTTTATATCAATATTTTATGAGGTGTGTGTTTGGAATTATATAGGCATTCCACCATGATGACCTCCAGTTGTATGCCAAGAAGGTGGAAATGAACATGCTCCAAAGGAGGTAGAACATGGGATAATAGTGGATCCTCATTTAGTACCATCTGAGGGACCAAAGGTTTTACCAGACATAGGTGTTGAGGAACATTTCCATAAGGGGTTTTTATGATTCATGCATACTTCTCAAGGAAAACCCTAACCCACCTTGTGTATGGTTGAGATGATGCTTGTGTTCTAGAAACAACATCCTCCCATGTTTTTGGGGGATGAAAATCCAAATGATACTGATTTGTGGATAAATACCACTCTATTGATCTTTTATAATTTGGATCACCTCTTAATAGGAGAGTGAATCTCATGACTTACATGTTTCAGGGAGTGCCAAAGTGCTGGTTAGATGTTATAAACTAGGATGACAGGCTATGCGATATGTTTTGATGGTATTTAAAAACTAGATTCTATGACAACTTTTTCCACGAGATTGTGAGAGTAGAGCAGAACAATGAGTTCATGCATATGGAGAATGGTCATATCAAATTTGTAGAGCATTCAATATTATTTATAGAGTTGTAACATTTTGTGATGACATACCTTTTTAATGAGATATCAAGGGAGAGACGCTTTGATGAAGGTCTTCAACAATCTATTCAATCTCAGGAAAACATGTTTTGGGTGAAGAAGATTACTGAGATATTGAATTGGCTGATGATTACATAGTAAAACCTAAGGAATTCTAGGTGATCATAGAATAAAAGTTCAGTTTCTATTACATGGTGGTTTTAATTCCAGTGGTAGGAATCAACATTTTGGGGCTTCTTGTGAGATGAGTACTATATATGATATTAGTTTTAGTATCTTAGTTTTCTTTAATTATTGTGGTAGATGGGAGATCATGTGGAATCAGTGTTACTGTGACCTAGTCGAGTTCAATTATTGCAGAAGAATGGGCCATCTGAAATGTTTTTTCAGGACCTTTCTCCCAAAAGTTAATAGAAGGGGGATAGATATGAATCATGGTTCATGAGTAGGTTTCACTACTCTGCATTAGGCAAGGATATAGAGAAGTATTTGTTATTTAGGATAAGGTGGTAGTGGTCATAGTTGAGGAAGTTAGAAATCAGTTGTACCTGGATACCAGAGTGGGCTTACTCTAGGTAGTAAGGTCATGTCATAAGGATGCGGTTCAGGTCAGATATTTTCTGTATAGCCTACACCCGAGGACCAGGGTGTCATGATTTCTATGGTTATAGGTATGATATTAGTATCCTCTACTCTTGTATATTATATTTTTGATATAGGTGCATCACATATATTTATATCTTCACCTATGGTTGAAATCCTTATGCTCGTTATACAATTTTCCAAGGGTGTTATGATACTTGAACCTCTATTGGGAATTATAATGGAGGATGCATGTTAGTGTAGGGAGTAACCCCTTAAGGTTGGTGTGTGTTACTTCATTTGATTTTTTTCCATGAGATGACTTAGTTTGATGTCATACTCAGAATGGAATGTCTATTTTCTTATCAAGCCTTTGTTGATTTGTGCCACTAGAGGGTGATGTTCACATCACAAGACGAGGGAGTTTATATTCACAAGGATGAGTGGAATGTTTAGGAAAGATGAGCTAGACCACAACATAATGGGATGTGTGGGATAAAACATAATATTGATAGTTTGAATATGGATGATCAGGGAATATGTTAGGAAAATTTCCCTCATATGGTAGATCATTTTGAGGGATGTTTTCCCATATTTTTTTAGGTTTTACCTCCTAAGATAGAGGTAAATTTCTCTATCCATATAGTACCAGGAGATGCACCAGTATCCATTCCTCATTATAGGATGGCTATGATAGTGTTATAGAAGCTCAAGAGGTTTCTGGAGGACTTAGAGGTAAAGGGTTTTATTCAACCCAATACTTCTCCATGGGGTTCGATGATCCTTTTTGAGAAAAATTCAGATGGTACCCTTAGGATATGGGTAGATTATCAGAAATTGAACTAGTTGATAGTTAATAATTGGTATCCATTTCCACAAATAGATGAACTTTTTAATTTGATTTGAGCAGCACAAGTGTAACTGAAAATAAATTTGAGATCCAGATATCATCATGTGTGTGTTTGACCTATAGAAATACCTTGTATAATTTTTTGTAAATGGTATGAACTATATGGGTATTTGGTTATGTAGTTCAGCCTCATGAACATTCTAGTAGTTTTCATGGTGCTGATGAACTAAGTTTTCCATCAGTATTTGGATTCTTTTGTGGTGGTATTCATGGATGATATCTTGGTGTATTCTCACAATCAACATGACCATGAAAAAAATCATGATATCCTTTTGGATACACTAAGAGAGCATCAGTTATATGCTATTATCACAAATTAAAACTTCTTGATGGATATGATTCACTTCCCAGGTCATATTATCTCAGATATAGGAGAATTAGTTGACCCAAAAAAGGTGAGAGATGTAGTTTCCTAGGAGTAGCCTAAGAACATATTTTATATACAAACATTCTTAGGGATAAGTGGATATTAAATTATTTTTATATAGGAATTCTCATTCTTAGCCTCATCGTTGATGGGATTAACTAAGAAGATGTGAAGTTTTTATGGTCAGATACCTATGAGACAACCATTTAGGAGCTAAATGGAAGATTGACTTCAATGCCGGTCCTAATTTTTCTAGAGATAGGTAGAAGTTACACTATGTGTTATGACTTATCAGGTATAAGTCTATGAGAAGTTCTTATGAAGGGGGATATAGTCATATTTTTTTAGTCATAGAAGTTAAGGCCACATGATAGGAATTACCCAATGCATGATCTTGTGTTAGCTATATTTATTCATGCATTGTGCAGTTGGATAAATTATTTATTAGGAGAGTGTTTTGTGATGTACAAAGATAAAAAAAACTCAATTACATATTTACATAGTGTGATATGAATATGAGGTAGTGAATTTGGGTTGATTACCTATAGTATTTTGACTTCAAATTTTCCTATATGCCTGGAATGGGAAATTTAGTCACTGATTCTTTGAGTAGGAGGACTCAAATAAAGGTAGTTTTGAAGGCCAATAGTGAGTAGAAGCTCATGGATTTATTCTATGAGATGCATTGGGAGGTGAATGAAATTCAAGGGAAGACCTTTCTTTCATCATTAACTATGACCTATACCCTGTTGGATAGAGTAATTATGAGTCATAAATCAAATTCTAAGGTCCTAGTCCTACAAGAGAGTGTGGTAGGTGAGGACCCACCTTTTGGTTGGACAATAATCAAGGATGGGATTCTATGTATCCATGGACATGTTTGGGTTTCAGTGGAAATACATGAGGAGATGATTCAGGAGTTTAATGCCTCACTTTGGGAAGTGCATCCTAGTTTCACAAATATATACCACTACATACATTATTAGTACAGGCTTCCAAGGACAAAACAAGAGGTTACTAATTTTTTCAGGAGGTATTCCACCTATTAGCTGGGTAAGGCATAACACTAGGAACCAGCTGGACTTTTACAGAAGATACCCATTCTTAAGTGGAAATGGGATAATGTTGTGATCAATTTTGAGACCAGTTTTTTTGAGGTCGCCATGAGGTAGTGAAGTTATGTGGTTTTTTGTGGATTGGACCATGAAGGTTGCTCATTTCCTACCGATCAAGGAGATATTCAGTGTGGATGAGGTTGAGAGGTTGTATATCTATGAGATAGTGTGAATTCATGGGGTACCTCATACTATCTTTTCATATAAGGATTCTTGTTTTATGTCTTATTTCAGGAATATTTTGCAGAGGGTGTTGGGTAAATAGGTGCATAGGATCACAATATAGTACCCTTAGAAAATGGCCAGTCGGATCATATGATATAGGTGACTGAGGACATTCTATGAGAATTGATAATAGATTTTGGAGGCTCTTAGGAGTGGGAGATACCCCTAGTTGATTACACTTACAATAATATCTATCAAGTGACTATACATATGGCACCTTATGAGGTTTTGTATGTTATTCCATGTTGATCACCCCTGTACTAGTTAGAGGTAGGTGAGACATCTTTACTGGGATTGCATCTTATATAAGATACTTTTGAGAAGGTCTAATTGATCAGAAAGTGGATGGATAATGCACAATTTTAATAAAAATATTACACTAATCTCCATATATAACCTCAAAATATAGATGTTGGTGATAAGGCATTTTTACATATATCACTGAGGCTGGGAAACCGATGAATCAGGAGATAAGGTAAGCATTAACCATGTTATGTCGGGCCATTAGAGATTCTGGACAGAGTCAGATTGATAGCCTATATCTTGTAGTTACCTCATTGTTATGAAGCCATGCATGAATTCTTCTATGTATCTTAGCCACACCCTTATCACTTAGACCCATCTCACACTTTGCAGCCAGATGAGGTCAAGCTATAGGTAGATGCATCGTTTGAGGGTCATACTATTCATATCATTGACAGGATTATAAAGGTTCTTTAAGGAATTTAAGCACCTATAGTGTAGGTGATACGGAAGAATGATTGTTTACAGGATGAGACTTAGGAGTGTAAGGCCGATGTATGATTCTTGACCAACATTGAGAAGGGAATTCGGGGAAGAATTTCTATAAGGGTGGAATATTGCCAGATCTAGAGTATTTCTATAAGGTTCGAATAACATTATTTTTGGATTAAATTCATATTTATAGCCTAATGTGAACACCCTTTGAGGTCATGGGGTGTAAGGGGTGTTCTAGGCTTATTCCGAGCCCAAAACCAAACTTTTTGGAAAAAATAGGTAGGCAAAACTGTTTATCTAACCAAGCGAGACCAAGAAAAAGGGAAAGAGGAGCATGAATAGATTTTAAAATAATTTAAAAAGAGGATAATTCCTGTGTGAGGTCCTATGAAATTTTTGAAAGTGGGATGAGATAAGGTTTACACACAGTTAGGAAAACCATGAACACAAACTGTACAGGGTGCCTCTTGAAGTAGTGAAGGGCGCACAATTGGCACACGATTTGGCCAACCATATGTCCAAACCATGCGACCTAATATTTTAAACTAAATGAATAATTTTACCTTAAAATTTATTTAAAACTAAAATATATTTCATGTTCATTATGTTGGATAAATTCTTGAGTTTGGATCTCCCTTCAAAATATAATTATTAGGATTTGGAACAAATTCTATGTCCGGATTCAGAATAAAGTGTCATTCATGACATTGGATCTGCATCAGTGATTACTCAGTTAATTTTATTCCTTATTCATTTTCCTTAGTATCAGCTGCGCTATTTAGGTGAAAGTTAATATTTCTTATTTCCAATATCTTCATCCTTTCTTCATTTTTCTTCTAATCTGGATTGAATCAGAAGCTGATACTAGATGTGCATTCTACTATGGCCCTAAGGTAGGTGGTCTATAACATTCCATTTTAATTTGGTGATTTATATTCCTATTTACCATTATTCCACAATCCATACCTTCCGGCAACACCACGATAATTAATTGAATAGTTTAATTGAACATATTAGAACATTTTAGGGATTCACTTAGTTCCTTTTAGTTTAGTTGGATGTTTTTTTACCAACCTAGGCCACCCATGGGGTGTTCCCTTTAACTTTCCTATTGTTGAACCAACCAAGGGGTGTTTTTATGAGCTTTCCAAGTTATAGGAAGCCCAATTATAAATGAATTGAATTGTTTTATTAGGAAATGGTTTTCCTCCTTTTCCATGTTATGCATGATGCGAATTGTTAAATGTTTAAATGTGAATTTTTATATGTGTGGGTAAACTCATGGAATGTAATTGAATGGGAATTTTTATATGAGTTTGATGATATCATGGAATGTGAATGGAAAATGAATTTAATAATGAATGATTATATTGGACTCCATGAGTGTGTTATACCATCGATCATGGAAATGGTAGTGGATGCCTTAGACATGTAATGCTTCTTGGATATTGATTCAGTGGGATTAATTAGGCCTTGATACCTATTAAATCTAATTTGTTTGGGCACATAGTGGACATGGTCAGTTGACATACTCCTTAGACCCCAATTCAAGGATAACCGAGTTTCCATTGATATTCTCATGGGAGTCGATGAGGATTCCCTAGTTCACTATACCTTGGATCCTTCCTATGACAACCCTGCTTTTTATTACAACTTAAACATGCTTTATTACATAAAACTTCACTTGATACAACAAAGAAGATCGAGAGGTTTAGTGTCTTTGGGGCTTAGGATCATTACATAAAAACTTTAAACATGAAATACAACATCCTTATTGAAAACTTCCTTTACATGACCACTACATTCCTTCGTACTTAGCATTGCATGGGATAACCTGAGGACATGCATAAGAAAAGGGTGAGCTATAAAGCCCAGTAAGGGAGTACACAATGAATAACATGAGGAGTACAATACATGTTAGGCAATAGGCATATCAATAGAGCATAAGAGAGACATGAACATAAAGGCATGATAAAGCATGATAATCATAACATGGAAATGTGGCAACAACACTTAACATTGAATTAGCATGAGCCAAGGCTCATTGCACATGGAGCATGAGTAAACCCTCATTGCACTTGAAGCACGAGTAAACCCTCGTTGCACTTGAATTAGCATGAGTAAACACTCATTGCACATGACGTATCATGATACTATACTTTACCCAATGCATTGGAGCGCTATAAAGGGCGCACCCTTCTTAAACATTTCATTTCATGTATAAGTGTGCCACATGGATCATAAAACATGGATTCATAAAAAATAATCATTTTATTCCACGATAAAGGAATGTGGAATTCATACATGAAACTTTAAAATCAATAAGTAAATGTGCATAAAGGTGAATACCCTTGATGGAGAAATGGGCATGGTATTCACTACACAATGATATTGGCTTAGAAAATCGGTGTGATTTCGGCAGCGTAACGGCGTGACATAAGAATTCATAAAAAAGGATGATGAGAGAGAAAGGGGTTCCTCATCATATTTACATGTAATGGACAGTAATAAGGTCATATAGATACATGTCCCAACAATTGAAAATGAATTTAGATTCATGATACAAAAGTATTGCTTGAATATAGAAGAGGAGAAAAAGGTTCCTTTCGGAATTTCGGCATAGTAACGGGTGTACATGGGAGGCATTTAATGAGAGAGAAAGGGGTCTCCCATCATTCAAACAATAAGAGGGCAGTATGGGAGAGGTGCGAAACCATACCCCAACATTCATAAATTAAATTAAAAGGGCAATACAACTTAAAGAAAATTGACAAAAATGAGAAAGGAAGAAAAACCCTTACTTGGAAGTGTGCTTCCAAAGGCTAGAGAGAGGCTTGTGAGAGGCTTCTTGGGAGCTTGGGGAACCTTGATAGGATTCTAGAGAGAGTAGGGCAGAGTTTGGACGAACTTCAAGGGATTTGGGTGAGGATGAAGTGGGAGCTTGGGTGGGTTTATATAGGAAAGGTGAGAGAATTATTTATTATTTAGGTTTGGGACCCCTTATATTAAAATAATCCAAACCACAAACCATCCCATGGTATTTGCCCATGGTTTCTGGAAAAGGGAAGAGGAAAACAATATTTTACAAGGCCAAGGTCCGAACTTATTAAAAAATTAGGGTTGCTTATGTGGAGGTGAGTCAAACTCCCATGGAAATTAATTTAAAAAGGCAAAGTGTTGAATAAGTCTTGAGGGCTCCATTAATGCTTTGAAAAGTGAGTCAAACAAACCCAAAACCTCATTATTTTATTGATAAAACACATATTGTCCTAACATAAGGATTATGGTATTTTATTACATCACCATTGGGTCATTATGATGTCATAAAACACATTATATATTTAAATGGTATTTAATTTTTACCCAAAAATTTGACTGTCTCAGAAAATTATGAAAAATTCACCGTTGGATAATTTCGACGTCCTGATTCCAAAAATAATATTTATTTTATCTAAATAATTTTCTAAATATGTGAATTTTCACTTTTAAAATAAAAACCGACATTTATAAAAAATTCACGGGTTTTGACAGAAATGGCTTTCAAACCTTAATAAAAATTTTAATTGCATTCATAAAATTATAAGATCATTTATATTTAATAAAAATTAATTTAATATTAATAATAATATTTTATTAAAATATTATTTAATTAAAAAATCCTTTAATTTAAAAAAATATAATTCTTAATTAAATAATAACTAAAAACATCATTTATACTTTAAAAACTAATTACAATGCATCAAAAATGACTAGAAATTATATTCATTATTATATACAAAAATAATGTACATGAACATGGTTCTACTTATTTGTTACATAACCTCTTAAAATAGCCGCATAAGACCTAAGGGTAAGGTGTGCGATGGTGACAGACTCTTGGGGTTGCTCGGATAACATCGCTCGAGTGGTAATCTCTATCAACTTCCATTTTTCCCGTAGACGATCACGTTCGAGCTTGACTTGATGAAGCTCAGCTTGGGCTTGGTCAAGGGCAAAGCCCAAAGACGCCACCTCCTTTCCGAGCTCCGAAAAATGGGCTTCGTAAGGGGCAATTCTACTGGATGAGGCCATCGCTTCCTTTGTCTGAGTAGAAAATTGGTTCGTTAAAGACTTATATTTAAACTACCCAGATGATCACTGTTCAACGGCTATAAAAGTAACGGTCACAAATCTTAACGTAAAACTTAAAGAAGTTGACATATTATAAAAACATTTTTTCATAAAGAAACATTTAACTGGATCAAGAGGGATTTTCCATTAATGAAACTTTGGGTCGTTACAACATTCCCCCCTTAAGAAATTTCGCCCTCGAAATTTTCCTTTTACCACAGTAAAACAAATGTGGGTAACTTAGCTTCATCATATCCTCCGACTCCCAAGTTGCTTCTTCAAACTTGTGGTTTCTCCACAACACCTTGACTAGGGGCATTGTCTTATTTCGTAGAACTTTTTCTCTACGATCTAATATCTTCACTGGTTGCTCCTCATAAGAAATATCGTCTTCTAATTGTACCACCTCGGAAGAGAGTACATGTGAAGGGTCTGGTATGTACTTCCTTAAGAGGGATACATGGAAGACATCATGCACCTTGGCCATAGTAGGTGGAAGTGCTAGTCGATAGGCCACAGCCCCAACACGATCAAGAATCTCGAAGGGGCCGATGTACCTTGGACTTAATTTCCCTTTCTTTCCAAACCTCATGACCTTCTTCCATGGAGATATGCGTAAAAACACCATGTCTCCGACTTTAAACTCAAGGTCTCGTCGACGATTATCTGCATAACTCTTCTGTCGACTTTGGGCTGCCTTGATATGCTGCTGAATGGTTTTCACCTTCTCTACCATTTCTTCGACCATTTCTGGTCCAAGCAGCTTACGTTCACCGACCTCATCCCAACATGCCGGTGTTCTGCACCTTTTCCCATATAGGGATTCATATGGTGCCATTTGGATGCTCGAGTGGAAACTATTATTATAAGAGAACTCAACTAGAGGAAGATGTTGATCCCATCCTCCTTTAAAGTCCATTGAGCACGCTCTCAACATATCCTCAAGTGTTTGGATAGTCCGCTCGGATTGGCCATCAGTTTGAGGATGATAGGCCGTACTGAAGTTCAGTTCAGTATTCAGAGCATGTTGAAGAATCTTCCAAAACTTAGAGGTAAATCTTGGATCTCGGTCTGACACAATAGATAGTGGTACTCCATGAAACCGTACCACTTCCCTGATATATATCCGTGCCAGTTGATCCAAAGAGAAATCCTCTCGAATAGAAATGAAGTGTGCAGTCTTTGTAAGACGATCCACAATAACCCAGATTGCATTGTTGCTTTTGGATGTCCTTGGAAGTCCAGTGACGAAGTCCATGGTGATGTTCTCCCATTTCCATTCTGGTATGGGCAATGGTTGCATCATCCCCTTAGACTTCTGCCTCTCTGCCTTCACTTGCTGACACACCAGGCACTTTGATGTATATTCGGCGATCTCCTTCTTCATATTATCCCACCAAAAGTTTTCTCGGAGATCTCGATACATCTTTGTGCTCCCTGGGTGAATAGAGAAATTTGAACTATGTGCATCATCCAAAAGTTCCTTCTTCAGCTCCGAACTTGATGGGACACATAGTCTTTTCCCAAACCGCACAATTCCTTCTTCATTAACATTAAACTCTGAGGATTTTCCCTTTTTGATAGATTCCACTTTTTCTTGGATTCTCGCATCATCCTTTTGAGCATCCTTTAACCTTTCCAAAAGAGATGGTTGAGCAATCATTTGTGAAAGGATTGATGATGTTCCCTTCTTTATGATTCCCACGTCCATCTTCATCAAGTCTAAGAAGATTGGATCCTTCTCAATTCTCATCATTGATAGAATTGCTGGATCCTTTCTACTTAGGGCATCCGCTACCTTGTTCGCCTTCCCAGGGTGGTAATGTATTGAATAGTCATAATCCTTTATGAGCTCTATCCATCTTCTCTGGCGCATATTAAGCTCTTTCTGTGTGAATATATATTTAAGACTCTTGTGGTCAGTATATATCTCACATTTCTCTCCATAGAGATAATGCCGCCAGATTTTCAAGGCAAAGATCACCGCCGCCAACTCCAGATCATGCGTTGGATAGTTTTGCTCATGGATTTTCAACTGTCTTGAGGCATAGGATATCACTTTATCATTCTGCATCAGCACACATCCTAAGCCCTTCTTCGAAGCATCACTGAATACCACAAAAAGCTCCCCACTTGTGGGTAAAGTGAGCACAGGTGCAGTGATAAGCCTCCTTTTCAACTCCTTGAAGCTTTCTTCGCATTCATCACTCAAGCAAACTTTACTCCCTTTCGAGTTAGCTTGGTAAGAGGGTTGGACAATCGTGAGAAGTTTCTCACAAATCGTCGATAATATCCAGCTAACCCCAAGAAGCTACGGATATCAGTTACCGATGTTGGCCTCAGCCATCCCTCAATTGCATCTGTTTTGGAGGGGTCCACAGATATCCCATTGCTTGTGATGATATGGCCCAAGAATGAGACCTCCTTCAACCAGAACTCACACTTTCTGTACTTGGCATAGAGCTTCTCCTTGCGCAAAGTCTCCAGTACAGTTCTTAAATGCTCCTCATGGTCCTCCTTGGTTTTGGAGTATATTAGAATATCATCTATAAAGACTACCATAAATTTATCTAGGTAATCTCTAAAGACTCTATTCATCAAGTCCATGAATATTGCTGGAGCATTGGTGAGTCCGAAAGGCATTACTATGAATTCATAGTGCCCGTACCTTGTACGAAAAGCAGTCTTGGGGATATCTTCCTTCTTCACCCTTACTTGATAATATCCCGACCGCAAGTCGACCTTGTAGAAGTATTGTGCTCCACGCAGCTGATCATACAAGTCATCGATTCTTGGGAGAGGATACTTGTTCTTTATCGTGATTTTGTTAAGTTCACGATAATCGATGCAAAGCCGCATTGACCCATCCTTCTTCTTGACGAAGAGGACTGGCGCACCCCATGGTGATGCACTTGGGCGTATAAACCCTTTATCCAGATTCTCCTGTAGTTGTTTCTTCAGTTCTTCAAGCTCAACCACAGCCATCCTATATGGAGTCTTGGATATTGGTAGCGCCCCAGGTATAAGTTCAATTGAGAACTCAACATCTCTTCTTGGAGGAAGACCAGGAAGTTCCTCGGGAAATACTTCAGCGAATTCCCTCACAATAGGCATTTCTTCAAGGGTGGTTTCTTCCTTGGACTCAATCATCTGAGCCAGATATGCGTGCTCATAAGGCAGTAATATCCATGCTTGAGATGATGGAGCTAAAGGAGATTCATCTTCCTCCTGACACTTGTAAAGAATCGGGGGTCGATTCTCCATATGGAGTGTGATTTCCCTCTCCCGACAATTTATGTTGGCTCTATATAAGGAAAGCCAATCCATGCCAAGAATTGCATCAAATTCCACCAAAGGGAGTATGACGAGGTTCGCCGGGAAATTCAATCCACAGATTATAACAGGGGAGGACTTATACTCATGGGATGCAATGATTACCCCATTTTCCGTACTCACCGACATCTTTACTTCCATGATTTGTGGTGGTGCAGAGATTGTTCTACTAAACTTTTGAGATATAAAAGAATGCGTAGAACCTGAATCAAAAAGTAAGTTCGCTATTCTTGAATGAATAACTAGCGTACCTGTCACCACTTCATTGTCGGGGTTCACTTCGGCAGAAGTGATGGAAAAAGCTCTTCCTTGCTGTCTTGGAGGTTGTTGATTGCCTCCGATAACCCTTGGATTAGGGCACTGATTCGCAAAATGACCCGTTTCTTTGTATTTGAAGCATTGAACAACGCGTTGAGGTTCGAACGGAGTGTTCCTCCCCTCTGTCGCAGCCGCGGGTCCTTCTTGCTGACAGTTAACAGCTAGGTGCCCTTCTCTTCCACACTTGAAGCATTTTCTTGTCCCCCTAAGGCAATTTCCAGGGTGCTTCTTTCCACACTTTTGGCAAGTGGGGTGCTGGAATTTCTTAGCGCCGTTGGATTTATCCATCGGGCCACCAGCATTGAAGTCCACCTTCCGCTTCTTGTCCCCATGATACCCCTGTGATTCTCCGATCTCCATTTCAACCTTGAGGGCACATCGGACAATTTCCTCATAGCTGTCGAAGTCACGGATCGCTAATGCTTTCCGCAAGCTAGGCTTCAGCCCACCAAAGAAGCGGTCAACCTTGCATTCGGGGGTAACGACAAAGCCGGAAGCGTATCGTGCAAGCCTTGTGAAGTTTTCCTCGTACGCTCCCACAGATTCCTCATCTTTCTGCTTGAGGGAAAGGAAGTCCCTTTCCATCTTAAGACGGAGGGTGCGTGGAAAATATTTATCGAAAAACATCTTCCGGAATACCTTCCATTCCAAAGCCTCGATCTCCTCCTCAGGCTTTGTATTTTTGATCAACGTCCACCATTGATCAGCTTCACCCTCCATACGATAAGCCGCTAGGAGAAACTTCTCTTTTTCAGAGCATTGTAGGATGGAGAATATCTTTTCAATGGAGTTGATCCATTGTTCAGCAATCGTGGGATCAGATGATCCACTAAAAGTAGGAGGCCTTTGTCTCATGAAGCTTTCAATAGCGACTTGTTCTTTCTTAGGGGGGGTTGAACGTTCCTCTTGACTAGTGTTTCTATTCAAAACTTGAGTTAGCTGAGAGAGAAGCGTGAAAAAGTTCGCGATTCCCACTCCCATTGGATTGGGCATCTCATAAGTACAATCATCACACTGATCTTCACAACGGTTGTTAGCCCGAGTTCTCCTATTACCGGCCATTGGCTGGAATAAAAGGAAAGTTAGGGGTAACACATAAAGGGTAATCCAAAGACAAAAGTTGATGACTTATAAATAAACTTTAATCCCTTCAACTCATGAGTCTATAGGATTCAATCCAGGCTTTTCATGATCTTCCTTCTAACATATATTCTTAGGGGCATTTTTCCCTTAATAAGGGTTCATACTAAGATTGTGAATTTATCAAAACATATCCCCCGGGAGTGTCGTAACCAAGAGTGCAGCAAGGCCCGTTGTCGTGCACCAGTTCCCGTTCGAGTCTAGCTCAAAGCGGTGTTTTTGGGTTTTACCCCTAGGATACATCTGTGCCAGAGCCGCCTCTACCTGCTCATATCCAGACAGGGATGTATTTGTTTGATAAAACACTTACTTAGTATTTACCAAAACTTAGGGATGTTTTTATTATTCTTAGTCTTGTATCTAAGGCTATACTAGGGTTTCCTAATCCCAAAAATAACTAAACCTATCCTTTGATACCAACTATGACAACCCTGCTTTTTATTACAACTTAAACATGCTTTATTACATAAAACTTCACTTGATACAACAAAGAAGATCGAGAGGTTTAGTGTCTTTGGGGCTTAGGATCATTACATAAAAACTTTAAACATGAAATACAACATCCTTATTGAAAACTTCCTTTACATGACCACTACATTCCTTCGTACTTAGCATTGCATGGGATAACCTGAGGACATGCATAAGAAAAGGGTGAGCTATAAAGCCCAGTAAGGGAGTACACAATGAATAACATGATGAGTACAATACATGTTAGGCAATAGGCATATCAATAGAGCATAAGAGAGACATGAACATAAAGGCATGATGAAGCATGATAATCATAACATGGAAATGTGGCAACAACACTTAACATTGAATTAGCATGAGCCAAGGCTCATTGCACATGGAGCATGAGTAAACCCTCATTGCACTTGAAGCACGAGTAAACCCTCATTGCACTTGAATTAGCATTAGTCAACACTCATTGCACATGACGTATCATGAAACTATACTTTACCCAATGCATTGGAGCGCTATAAAGGGCGCACCCTTCTTAAACATTTCATTTCATGTATAAGTGTGCCACATGGATCATAAAACATGGATTCATAAAACATAATCATTTTTTTCCACGATAAAGGAATGTGGAATTCATACATGAAACTTTAAAATCAATAAGTAAATGTGCATAAAGGTGAATACCCTTGATGGAGAAATGGGCATGGTATTCACTACACAATGATATTGGCTTAGAAAATCGGTGTGATTTCGGCAGCGTAACGGCGTGACATAAGAATTCATAAAAAAGGCTGATGAGAGAGAAAGGGGTTCCTCATCATATTTACATGTAATGGACTGTAATAAGGTCATATAGATACATGTCCCAACAATTGAAAATGAATTTAGATTCATGATACAAAAGTATTGCTTGAATATAGAAGAGGAGAAAAAGGTTCCTTTCGGAATTTCGACATAGTAACGGGTGTACATGGGAGGCATTTAATGAGAGAGAAAGGGGTCTCCCATCATTCAAAAAATAAGAGGGCAGTATGGGAGAGGTGCGAAACCATACCCCAACATTCATAAATTAAATTAAAAGGGCAATACAACTTAAATAAAATTGACAAAAATGAGAAAGGAAGAAAACCCTTACTTGGAAGTGTGCTTCCAAAGGCTAGAGAGAGGCTTGTGAGAGGCTTCTTGGGAGCTTGGGGAACCTTGAGAGGATTCTAGAGAGAGTAGGGCAGAGTTTGGACGAACTTCAAGGGCTTTGGGTGAGGAGGAAGTGGGAGCTTGGGTGGGTTTATATAGGAAAGGTGAGAGAATTCTTTATTATTTAGGTTTGGGACCCCTTATATTAAAATAATCCAAACCACAAACCATCCCATGGTATTTGCCCATGGTTTCTGGAAAAGGGAAGAGGAAAACAATATTTTACAAGGCCAAGGTCCGAACTTATTAAAAAATTAGGGTTGCTTATGTGGAGGTGAGTCACACTCCCATGGAAATTAATTTAAAAAGGCAAAGTGTTGAATAAGTCTTGAGGGCTCCATTAATGCTTTGAAAAGTGAGTCAAACAAACCCAAAACCTCATTATTTTATTAATAAAACACATATTGGCCGAACATAAGGATTATGGTATTTTATTACATCACCATTGGGTCATTATGATGTCATAAAACACATTATATATTTAAATGGTATTTAATTTTTATCCAAAAATTTGAGTGTCTCAGAAAATTATGAAAAAATCACCGTTGGATAATTTCGACGTCATGATTCCAAAAATAATATTTATTTTATCTAAATAATTTTCTAAATATGTGAATTTTCACTTTTAAAATAAAAACCGACATTTATAAAAAATTCACGGGTTTTGACAGAAATGGCTTTCAAACCTTAATAAAAATTTTAATTGCATTCATAAAATTATAAGATCATTTATATTTAATAAAAATTAATTTAATATTAATAATAATATTTTATTAAAATATTATTTAATTAAAAAATCCTTTAATTTAATAAAATATAATTCTTAATTAAATAATAACTAAAAACATCATTTGTACTTTAAAAACTAATTACAATGCATCAAAAATGACTAGAAATTATATTCCTTATTATATAAAAAAATAATGTACATGAACATGGTTCTACTTATTTGTTACATAACCCCTTAAAATAGCCGCATAAGACCTAAGGGTAAGGTGTGCGATGGTGACAGACTCTTGGGGTTGCTCGGATAACATCGCTCGAGTGGTAATCTCTATCAACTTCCATTTTTCCCGTAGACGATCACGTTCGAGCTTGACTTGATGAAGCTCAGCTTGGGCTTGGTCAAGGGAAAAACCCAAAGACGCCACCTCCTTTCCGAGCTCCGACAAATGGGCTTCGTAAGGGGCAATTCTACTGGATGAGGCCATCGCTTCCTTTGTCTGAGTAGAAAATTGGTTCGTTAAAGACTTATATTTAAACTACCCAGATGATCACTGTTCAACGGCTATAAAAGTAACGGTCAAAAATCTTAACGTAAAACATAAAGAAGTTGACATCTTATAAAAACATTTTTCATAAAGAAACATTTAACTGGATCAAGAGGGATTTTCCATTAATGAAACTTTGGGTCGTTACACTTCCCTTTAGGGCTGGAATTTATGATTATATGGATATTCCATGGTAAATGTGAAACTTCTAATTATATGGCCTGGCTGTGGTAAATGTGACACTTCTGATTATATGGCTCAACCATGAAAAATGTGACACTTCTGATTATATGTTTCGACCATGGTTGTTATGAGATATAGGTTATATGACATGGCCATGGTTGACATGTTATATAGGGTATATGGTGAGGCCATGGTGCCAATACTATTTACTTACTACTACCATTTTCTAAGAGCATGATCTATGTTTTTCATGTAGCCTTGTTGGGATATATGGTATCACTTGTTTTTTAATATATATGTCATGAGAACTTTACCTTTTTTACTTCTTAAGTGTGATTTTCAGACTGCTTAACTTGTATTGAACAACCAAGACTTGTTATAGACATCATTGGTGTTGTCTTAATGGGATTTTATCTCACACCCTATCTTAGGACACTATTGGGTACCCAAAAAATTATATGGATATAGGTAGGGACATGGGTAAGTTCCCATTGTTTGATGATTGACTTTGTTCATTTCTTAGGATAATGGGAGAACATGACTGAGATGATGCTCATGATGCTAGCTGGGATAGATCTTTTGGTTTTTTGGTATTTTGATATAAGTATTGTACTGAATATTGTATATATGTTTTGGATTATTTGTAGAAACATGAAATCTATCATTATCATTTTTTATATGATTCAATTTCCAGCTTTTTAGTATTATATAAATATCTTGAGTTGTTTTCCATTATTATACTGATTCTGTTATAGAAGGTTATAGTTTATTGTTTTCTTTTTTATTTTAGTCTCCTAGATATTTATCTATTGTATGATTGATATACTACTTATTCTATTTACTATTGTGATTATACTGCTACATTACACTTTTATTATGTGGGTATAGTCTCCCCACTATCACTCTATAGATCCTCGCAACTAGTTGGTAGCCTCTAGTGTACTGGGATATGTGCTTGATCCCATGTGACCCACAAGGCTGGGGAACCATTGAATGGTACTCGAGTCATGATATTACATCCAAATCCAAACATCAAGGGAGTTTCAGTGTTGTTCAAGAGAAGTTACACCAAGGATTAAGTAAGTTTCAATTAACTCTTCTCTTTTTTCTTCTCTTTCTTTTTTCTCCACCCCTTTTAAAACCAAACCTTATAAGATTAATTAGATAGTAAGTTAACATAATATTAATTATTCTAACCTACTATATGTATCATGTTTAATATATATATATATATATAAATTTATAAATTCTCTTTCCCACTCTTTTGATAATGTCCCATCAGTGGTAGGTTAAACACCTATGAAGACATTACCAAGTCAGTGATTACAATAACCTTAATGGATGGGAAATATGAATTATATATAATACATAGGTATGTAATTACATGTATTTTATACTTCTGGAGTTAATTATACTTATATATAAATAAATTTTAATGAAAATATTGGAATTAAAACAAAATGGGAAAATTTAATGAAAATATGATATCAAATCAATTCATTTTTAATGAAGAGTGTTATAAAATAGAATAAAATAATTATAATGGATAAATAGTAGAATAAATGAACATAATTTACTTATGAAACTATGTTTTAATAATCCAAAGTTTATTATTCTGGAGGTGAAAACTCAAAAAAAAATTGTTATTTAAGGTAAGGGGATACTTGAACTCAATTCCTTTAATTGGGTTATTTTCACTTACATAGTATGGATGTTAATAGCATGTAATTAAAATTTCCTTTCTTTTGGGGATATATATTTTCTTACCATGTCAAAATTTTTTCTAAGAATTTTTTTTCCAAGTGACTTAAATTTTCAAAAAACTATATTTTACTCCTCTTTAAAGGCTACTTGTCTTTTAAAAAATAATGATGTTTTATGTCCAAGTATGATTTACCTTATTCATTTTGGAAATAAAAGGTTTATTAATTAATGTATTATTTATGAAATCCTTATGAAACCCATTCTATTACTTGGTTTTATTTCATAACTATTATTTTTATACATTCTATGGGGAATGTATGATTATGATAATTTATGATGTGATAGGTTGGCATGAAATTATATATCCCTCAAATGCATTGGGTATTGTGTAAATCTCATGAAATTATGTGAAATATGCATGAACATGATGATAGATTTGATCCCAATGATGATATTAAGATCTATGCACATATGTTATTCATGAACATGATACTATATTTTCTCACAACTATGGGGATATTTGACCACTAAGACATTATGTTTCATTTTATGCATATTCCATATTCTATGCCTTTTTTAAATTATTTCTCTCATGTTTATGATGATTGTTCTATGATTATGATATGACTATGATAACTAATGTACTTTTGATTCATGTACCTTATTCAAGATATGTTATACGAATTCTAGATTTTTTTTGAAACTGTAGTCAATAATTTCCCATTAAAAATATAGTAAAGTGTTGATCATAGGGTTGTCTCATGGGGAGGTTTCAAGCGAAGTTATCAAACAGTAACATTGTTAATTTTTTGTTGTTAAATATTATAATTTGAAATAGGGTTTTGAAATGAGTTAAAATAGGATTAATTACAAAAAAAACCATCTTGTATTAAGGAATATATGATAGTGATTAGAAATAAAAATCAAACCAAACTAGAAAAAAAGTCAAGCTAAAAGAATCAGCAGTGAACAAGATTCAATCCTCATACACTCCCTTTATAATTTTCAAAAAATTTATTTCAATTAAATTATCCAATTTTTACCTCAATACCTCAAATTATATACCCATAGTGCCAAGAAACCACAATTATACCTCAAATTTAGGTTTTATCTACTTAAAAATGTGATATGATTGCTTAAATACATCCGTGTAATTGAAACTTGTTGATCATGTTGTGATCAATAGGGAGACCTCTCCAAAAGAAGATTAAACAACATGAAAAATATTTTACATTCTTAAGTTGATAAAAAATATAGAAAAAAATAGAAGAAACTGGAAACCAGAAATAAATATACATCTACCATTAATGAAAAAACATTCTAGTATAATTTAAAAGAAAAGAGTTTACAATGAAAACACAAACTAAAAAGGGGAAATTCCATCAGAACATCGCTTCCCACCAACACCTAGATTTTAGTCTTTTATGGCTTGATTAATCCATGAAATAATCATATCCTATATCATATATTATCCAGAATATCCCATTCCCTCAATACGACCATCCTTTAAAATGATGTTGATATGAGAATATAAAGACAAATGGTGTAGAAAATGAACTATCCAGGATCAGTTCCCCCAAAAAAGTTTTCTCTAATTATATCCTCTTCCTAGATGAATCATGCTAAGCTGTTTTCATAAATGTTGTTCAAATTAATTTTTTATTTCTATCTATGAAATTTTAGCTCATTTAGACATGTGGATAAAAAGTTATAACTGTATTATTGAAGTGAGATTTTTATTTCTGAAGTGTCTCATCAAATTCTCCATATTTCACACAATACATAACCATAATAAGGAATGAATTTAAATTTGGTATTTAATGGAAATATGAGGATTCAAGTTATCTCCCTTTTACAGGTTGAATAACGCAATTTTAACACCTACATTCAATGTTATTCCTCATTTACTAAATGAGATTCAATTCTTTACAAAAAAATATTTTCTAATTTGAATGAGGTTTTTGGGACCCTAAATGGTCGATTCATCCCTTGGCTTAGTTGGAACTTATGAATCCCATGAGAAAAGGGTTCCTAAAAAAGAATAATTTCTACAATTTCATTAGTATATAAAATGTTATGCAAGAAATACATAAGTGATTGAAAATAATTATATTGCTTGAATTGACCAATTTTCACATTTAACCTCAAATCATTGCTAAAATGAAAAAGAAATTCAATTAAGCACAAATTATTAAATTATTCGGTTTTAAATCATAAAAATTCATATTAAAAATAGTATAAATATCAGATCAATAATATAACTCCCCTTACTGGTATTTTAACTCACCTATTTCATTAATTTATATCCTCCGGTAATAACTTGTACTACGGAGATCATGAAGGCCCCTAAGAGGATAAAGAAGAAGGAATTCAATAATATTTCATTTTTATTATCTAAAATTGTTTCTCAAGACTAATTTACACAATATAATAAACCTCTGGATCCTATATTGTATCACTATTACATTTTTTATCTCAAAAATGATGTAATAGTTATATAATGGAAAAAACATGTCACTATAGTTGGTATTAGAGCACAATTTAGTTAATTTGGGAATTAAGATTATAAAATGTTAGCAGGAAATATTAAAAATAAGTAAAATTATAGATAGAAATACTATGATTTGGTAAAGTATAAGAGTGAATGGTTTCTAAGAAATGAAATACCTATCTGGATACTACAAGTAGATGTGGATCTGGCATAGATATACCAAGGGGTAACAACCCTGAAAACAATATATTGATCATGAATTGGTCAAGAATTGGGGAAATACAAAATGCCTTTCTAAAAACCTAGTTTAACACTCCTGGGGGATATGATTTAGTTAATCATAAACTTTATTACAAACTATTATAAAGGATATATATCTAATGTAATTATTCTTTTTTTAAAGATATAAAAATGTTAAAGTACATGATCCTAGAAGTATTGTTTATGGAAAAGGTTAAGAATAGGTATCCCATAATATATAACATTATAATTAATTGAAAATAATAATAAATTATTTATTGATTCTTTTTTGAAATATGTTCAAATATTTTCAACTTTATAAAATAGTGGAAACCAAGAGAAACAAGACCAACAACCCATGGGAGGGACAATTCAATTATTACCTGAAAGACACTCCCAATGCAATGCAAGGTGGAGTTTAAAAATTCGTGGTGATTCTTACCCAGCTATCTAAGGCTATGAAATATAACTTGAACATTGTGTAACATTTTCCTTCACCTAATAAGGATCAAATTTCTATCAAATCCTTTATGCGGAAATAACCACTGATGTTTATTGGATCTTCTGATCCACTTATTATTTAATAATGGGTTTAATCAATAGAGAATATCTTTATATTCTCCATTTTTAGGAAAAGGATAATATTACAATGGAAATATATCATTTATATGGAGATATCAATCAATTTTGTTCACTAATAAATAATATCAAGACTAAGGATGAAATAGAAGAAAGGGATTGGATTACTTTAATAAGTTATTTCTTAAAAAGAATTTCCCTTAAAATCATAAAATAAAGATGGAGAGAGAGTTCCAAGAGCTCAATAAAAATGATAGATAATATATCAATTCTTATGAGTAAAATTTTATAAGGCTTCTAAGATATGCCTTAGGTTTTTTTATAAACAATTATAAAAAAATAAATAGATTATTTAGGGGATTAAAACCATATCTTTGAAAGGATCTAACTATATAAGGATTTGGGAATTATGAAGAGGTTATTTGATGTGATCTCAAAATAGAAATTGAGTTTAAATAATAGTATCATGGGTATGAAGATTAGAAATTAAATATGGAGTTTGAAGTTAGAGGATCTAATGAAAAAGTTGGAAAGAAGGATCAACCACCCACATGTAAAAAATGTGGGAAAAAGAATCATGGGACCTACCTCAAAGGGATAGTGAAATGCTATAAATGTGAGAGAGAAGGACACCAAGATCATCAAATTCAAAGATAAATGAAGAATATAACCAATGTTATCTAGAAAAGGAAAGTACCACCCATGGTTCAATGCTTCAGCTATACGAAATAAGGGCACTATGAAAGTCAGTGAACTAAAATATGAGTCCTTGAAGTTAATCAACATCAACATCAACCAAAGCCTCAAGAGAAGGGGAAATCTTATACCATCACCAATGTTGAGATAGATCATGATAATGAAGTTATACAAGGTACACTTCATATTCACTCAATAATAAAAAGAGTTTTATTGGATTATTTTTCTATGCATTCATTCATATCCAGCTATTTTTTAAAAACCATTGATTCAAAACCTTGATACTATAAAGTAAAGATCATGGTAAAAACAACTAGTGTTTTTCTCAATTCATCCCAAGTGTTTAATTATTATACTTTAGAATCCATGGGAATATTCTTCCAATGAATATCATGATCCTTCCCATAGTGGAATTCAACGCTATACTCGGAATGGATTGGATCTATTTATATAGTGAGCACATCAACTATTGATAAAAAATATTTGTCTATATTCCAAACCATATCATGCACCTGTATAAATTCAAGTAATATCACAAATCACTTTTGGAATATCCCTCAGTGGTGTGGGCGATGATACCCTATGATGAATCATACATTTCCAAAATGATTAATTTGAAGCAAAGTAAAAAAAAATGATGAAATTCCCATTATGAGGGAGTAAATTGATGTAATTATCAAAGAGTTACTTAGACATCCCAAGATAACGAGGTATATTTTTAATAAAACTTATACCAAGCTTCACATCTATCTTTAAATTCCTCTATAGGATGGCCCCGATCAAACTATATGAGTTAAATAATTAACTATAAGAGAATTTGGATAAATGGTTCATACGCCCTAGTGCATCATCTGGGGGTGAACCAATACTATTTATTAAAACGAAGGATGGATAAATGTGGTTGCATATCAATTATTAGGATCTGAACAAGATCATAAAAAAGAACAAGTACCCTATACCAATTATTTATGACTTTTTGATCATCTTCAAGGAGATCGGGTTTTCTCAAAGGTGGATCTTTATTTTGGATATCATAAACTAGAGATGAAGAAGGAAGATATTCATAAGATAACCATTAAACCAAGGTATATAAACTATGAGTTCATATTGATTCCCTTATAACTTACTAATTCCCCTAAAATATTAATCGAAATGAGGAATAGAGTCTTTATAGACAATCTCAACAAATTTGTGGTAGTAATTATCGATGATATTCAAATATACTATAAGAGTAAGGAGGAACATTAAGAGTATAAAATGATTGTTATAGAGAAATTAGGGAAGTATAAAATGTATTCTATGTTTAGAAAGTGTGAATTATAGATGAGGCATATCACTTTATTAGGGTAAGTGATCACAAGTGATTGAATTTTTATAGACCCATAAAAAAGGCAATTAAGGAATGGATGAGACCCACTAATGTCATGATAATGCATAGTTTTTCTTGGGTGTGGTTGGTACTACCTAAATTTTTTGATAAATTGATCATGGTTTTCTAGCATGCTGACTAAGTTAACCTTAAAAGGGGTAAATTATGTTTGTATAAAAGAATTTGAAGAAATATTTAAGGAGATCAAGAAGAGGCTAATTACTAATATTGTGCTCACACAACCAATAAGTGGTGAAGGTTTTGTGATATAAAATTATTCTTAAATGAAAGAATTTGGTTGTATACTCATGTAGAATGATAAAGTGATAACCAATTCATCATGAAAGTTGAATATCCATGAAATAACTACTTGATGAATGATTTAGAGTTAGCAGCTATGATATTCACTATAATGATTTGAATGAACTATCTATATTGTGAAAACTGTGATATATATACTAATCACAATAGTCTGATGTATATATTCTTATAGAATGATATGAAAATTTGTCAAAAATATGGTTAGAGTTAATGAAATAATATGATTTCTCTATTCACTACTATATTGAAATATGAACAAGGAAGTTTATAACCTTAGTTGAAATAAACATGCAACTCTATCAATGATGGGGATTGAGAAAGAACTTGTATTTTGGGATATAAAAAGGATGGATTTGGAAATCATAATAGTATGGAATACATCCTCCTTTCCCAAATTTTTTCACAATCATCTGTCAAAGATAAGATCATTGAGGCACAAAGAGAATATTTGGAGCTTTAAAAGAAGGTGAGAGGATTAAAGGGAAGATACTAAAGTTCCACATCGATGATGATGATGTGATTCGGTTTGGAACTAGGTATTATGTGCCTTAATCAAATGAGATAAATAATTAGCTACTAGATAAGGCATATAATTCATCTCTCTCAACCTATCTTGGAAGTACCAAGATGTACTATGATCTTAGAGAGAAATTTTGGTTAGATAACATAAAGAATAAGATCGCTGAGTAAATTTCAATGTAATTTGTATGTTAGAAATTAACAGTAGAGTGATAAAAATCCAAGGGGATTATGCAACCATTTCCCATACCCACATGGAAATGGGAGAACTTCACCATGGAATTTTTCACTGGTCTACCGAAGACATACCAAGAAAATAATGTAATATGGGTTTTGGTGGATTAAATCACCAATACATCCTACTTTATCGCCATTCGAGAATATTTTTCATTGGAACAACTTACCAAGATTTATGAAAAGGATGTGTTGAGGCGACACGAGGCTCCACTTTCAATAATTTTAGACCATGATACAAGTTTTACATCTAAATTCTAGATAAGTCTTCAACACACATTGAATACTAAATTTAATTTCAGTATAAACTATCATCCCCAAAATGATGGACAATCTAAAAAGAATATTTAGATTCTCAAGGGAATTATAATAGACTACTCAATGGAATTTAATAAATGATGATGTCAACATGTCCAATCAGTTGAGTTATTATACAAAAAAATCTTCCAATCAAGTATTCTAATGGATCTATATGAAGTTCTATATGGGAAGAAATATAGAAATCCTACTTATTAGGATAAAGTTGGGGAATGAATGATACAAGGATATAATCTTATTTAAGAGATGATAGAGATGATTCATGTCAAATAACAGTATATAAAAGCTAACCCAAGTAAAAAAAAAGAGCTATGTTGAAAACTGTCAAAGGGACTTGGAATTTGATGTGGGAGAAATTTTTTTCCTTCGAATATCACCATTGAAGAGATTCATTTAGTAAGGAAATAAGTTAAAGATAATCCTAATGCACATTGGTTCTATTTAGATCCTTGATCTCATAAAATTAGTGAATTATCAAGTATCACTTCCACCAAACATGGCTGAAGTTCATGATGTGTTCCACGTATCTCTCTTGAAGAAGTATATACCTGATCCTTTACATGTATTGAATCCATAGGTGGTACAACTGGAGAATAAAATCTCTTATGAAGATTATCTAGTGAATATCTTGGACTATAGATACAAAATTCTATGAAATAAGACAAATTAAATTGTGAAAGTGTTGTGGAAGAATCATAAGTATACAGAGGCGATGTGGGAATTGTAAGAAACAAAGAAAATGAAGCACCCTCATTTATTCTCAATCAAGAATATGAGTTTCAATTTTGGGGACGAAATTTATATAGGGTAAAGAATTTAATTACCTAGTGTTTATTATCAACATTTTTTTGCTGAATAAATGTGTCTTATATTATATTATATTATATTTTACACATAAAAAATAATGAGAAACCAAAAAAAATTATCTTATTACTAAATATAATTAAAATAATTATCTACGAAAGAAATTAAAATTCCAAACATTACAATTTGACAAAAAATAAAAAATAAAAAATCTAAAATGCGAAAATATGGATTGCCCCAATCTGTTGAGATCATCGCCTCCATGACAAACATAATAGAAATAAAAGAAAAATATTAGTAAAACAATCAAAATCCTAGAACATAAAAATATATACCGTTGAGAGGAATTGTAGTGAACATTGAGTTAAAGAATGAAGTGGTATATATGGGAGGCAATTTGGCTGTTGGAATATTTATTTGACCTTTGGAACAGTAACCTAACTGTTGGGAATAGCCGCCTAACTATTGGAATAGTAATTTTAACTCAAAAATAATAAATTTTGATATAAATAATATTTAAAATGATTTATTTATGTAAATTTAAATATTATAATTCTAAAAAATAAAAAAAACATGATAAAAAATCAAAGAAAATATAAACACATTTTTAAAAAATTCTATTTTAAAGTATTTTATAAAAATCATATTTTTTTTATTTTAAAAATTCAAATTACCTATGTAAGAAATTTATTTTGATAAAATTAATACCAATTTTTAAATATATACATTGAAATTTTCTAAGTGTTATTTTTTTGGTAATTTTATGAAATACTTCAATTTTTAGGTGAATAGTAAAAATACAAATTTTCACACAATTGGTGTATCTTAAATTACATCATTCATGAATTAATTGTGACCTAATAATTTATAGAACTAGATGTTATTGAATGATTTATTTAATTTCATAAATTATTCATTAATATAAAATAGAAATAAATTTCAAACCTAAAATTAATTTTCCAAAACCTAAAGTTAAAAGTGATCCCATAGAAGACAAATTTTATTTCATTCCACATTACTTTTTAAAAAACTAATAAATTTGAATTATAAAGATGTTTAAAGCATTAAAAACAATTATATTATATTTATATATTATTTATATTGTCAAAATTCACTATTACAAGTTTTACCTTTAATTTATCATTTAATTTAATATTTTATTACAAAAATACTCCACTCCTCAAGTATAAATAACCCCTCTCCGTACCCTTGGAAAAATGATCATCCCTAACTTTACAAAACCTAAAATATAAAAAATACATCATCTCAAGACCATTATAATCATTATAGGATTTTTAAGTAATCTAACTCCAATCATCAAGTGAGTTTTAGTGTCGTATAAGAGAAGCTACACTGATAATTAAATAAGATTTAATTAATTGCTCTTTTTTTCTTGTTATCATTATTCATTCATCAAATCTAATCTTATAAGATTAATTATTCAGTAATTTAAAATTATATCAATGATGTTATCCTACTATAAGTATCATGTTTACTATATATATAAATTTAAAAATTATCTTTCCCGCTCTTTTAACCCTGTCCCGTCAGAGGTCAGTTAACTACCTATAGAGACATTGACAAGTCACTTATTATGTCCAAAATCATGGATTGAAATTATGAATTATTTATAATATATAGATATTTAATTACATGTATTCTAATATTCTTTAGTTAATTATACTTATGTAAAAATGACATTGAACACAAATAGTGAAATCAAAACAAAAAAGAAAAATTTAATGAAAACATGATATCAAAATAATTCATGTTTAACAAAGAATATTATAAAATAGAATAAAATAATTATAATGGATAAATAGTGGAACAAATGAATATAATTCACTTCTGCAACTATGCTTTTATAATACTAAGTTTATTATTCAGGAGGTGGAAAAGAAAAAAATAATGTGTGACTTAAGGTATGAGGATTGTCGAACCCAATTCCATTCATTGAGTTATTTTCACTTCCATAGTATAAAAGTTCATATTAATTCCTTAAAATGTACTTTCACTTTTTAAATGGGTATATACATGTTACTACCATGTCAAAAAAAAATTCTAAGAAAAAACTTTTTTCAATGTGACTTAAATTTCTAAAACATCGCATTTTACTCCTCTTAAAATTCTTTTTGTCCACTCAGGAATAATGATGTTTTATGTCCAAATATGATTTATATTATTTATTTGGGAAATAAAAGAGTTATTAATTAAATTATTACTTATTAAATACTTATAAAATTAATTTACTTCCTTGGCTTTATTTCATAACCATGATTATTATACATTCTATGTGGCATACAAGATTATAAGAATTTATGATGAGAGGGGTGAGCCTAGAATTGTATAGAAAACCAATTTATTGGGTAATGTGATGAATCTCATGATATTATGTGAAATATATGTGAAAATTATTCTATATTTGTTAAAAATTATTATGTTATGATTTATGAACATATTTTATGCATGAACATGATTCTAGATTTGTTCACAACTATGTGTGGAATTGGACAATTAAGACATGATGCTTCATTTTATGTATATGCCACATTTCAAGCCCTTTTCAAATTTTTTCAACCATGTTTATGATTTTTATATTATTCTTATGATATTATTATTCTCACCCATATACTTTTGATTCATTTCCATTATTCACCCCATGTTAGACCTCCCCTTACCAAGCTTTTAGCTCACCCCTTTAATTGATGTATATCCTTAGGTGATTAATTATACTAAGGAGAATAAAAGTGAAAATAAGAGGATAAATAAGAAATAATTAAATATATTTTTTAGTTTTATTATGTAAAAATGATTTTTAAGACTAATTTACCCTAGATACTAAACCTTTGGATCCTAGATTGTGTTGCTATTATGTTATTTACCTTAAAAATGATGTAATAGTTTTTAACAAAAAATTCAGATATCTATATCTAATTATAAATAAGGTAATTTTTATATAATAATATATTATGAATTAATAAGGAATAATTAATATGGAAAGGTAAATAAAAAATTCCATCTAATTAATTACTTGAACATAAGGAATAACATGGTAGGAATAAATGCTGATCAAAATAATTCCATATAAATAATCACATGAGCTTGAAACGTATCCGCAAATAATATAATTAATCTAATAATCACATGGTCATCAATAAATAATATAATAATGAGGGAATTCATAATGATGGACATCATAACCATGCCGTCAAGGCCTCGTGCCAGGACATCTTAATAAATGGGTAAGGCCTTGGCCAAAAACCCAAGCTAGTTTTTATCATGATACTTACTGATGAATTGAGGGGATATAGCCAGCCCCACCGATCACATACTAGGTCCAATTAATTCCTCATATTAAAGGGATAAAACATAATCAACATTAACATTCATATTGAAAAATATATCATATGAAATGTTAATATATTCCCTAATTAATAAACACAATCATATACCATTCAAAGTAATATGGTGAATGATATCAAAACAGTACTTCCCTAGTCAAAATAATTATAAACCATATAGAAGATGGTATCATTACAACATATTCCCAATGAATCATATGTAAAATGAGGTTTGTTATCATTAACAGATATTAATACCATAAAAACTCCATTAAAAACATTATTAAAGAAAATATCCAATTTACTATGAAAATAACTTTTAAAAACTAAAATTTTACAGAATATTAAGAATTTTTTTTAATAAAAAATATCCTTGTAAAATAGTAATTTAAATTCAAAACAATTATGGTGAGTAATTTTATATATTTCCCATAAGATAAAAAATATCCTTTTTTACATTGTAGTAAAAAGTGTAAAAAGTAACTTGTTTGGGAAATTCCATGAAGACTCCTCTCAAACCATTTTGTCATAAGTAAAATATTCATAAAAAATTTCTTTAATAATTTTTTTTATATTTTAAAATAAAATTTGATTTTTTTTAGAAAAATGGATTTGGAATAAAAAATATTTTCAATCGAAGAGAGAAATAAAAGACATATTTTATTAAAAATATTTTAAAAAAATTAAGTATCAAAGAGAGGAAAATGGTAATATTACTTGAAAATATCTTGAATAATCAAAGGATAAGAAGATGTATTAGGTTTAATATAAAAAATAAATAAATTCCCCCAAGGGATACTTAATCATAAACAATATCGAATAATGATGAGATTGTGAAATAAACACTTACCACTTTGATAACTTTGAATCATAATACCCATGAAATAAATAAATTCAAATGGAAATTTAAATACCATTAATATAAATATATTAATTATATAACATATAAAATGGGTATTATATACACCACATAAATAAAATAAGTGATAAATATGGCATATGTCTCACAAAAGTAAATGTGAAATGAGAAACCCTTACCTTAGGTCTGATTTCCTTCATATGTTTCTGTAAATCCTATATAATAAATATAGACTTATTATAAATATATTATAGAACCATAATAATATATTTTATACCATATATTATTGAATTATAGTAATTCATGAGTTGTTTATTAACAATTGGTTAAAATCACCGTTTGGGTGATAACTTCTTTGTTTTTCACGTATGTTTTGGTTTGGAAAATTGGGTACTTTTATTCGATCGTGGTTCCATAATATTCAAAATTTTAACCATGATATAAATATAAGATATAATAATTATATAATTTTTTATAATAGTCTATAAATGTTAGATATAGGAAAATGAGTTACACCATTCATTGAGATGGTAGGTCATACGTACACATGAACGTTGTTTCTATTTTTTCAATAGATGGAATGTAAGAAAGGTAAATAGTATTTTACCTCTATATAAAATTTTTTATATCATATATGTAATTTATATTCATTAAATATATCCTTATTACCATCAATATTAAAATTAAATGAAAAAAATTTCACATCGGTACATAGAGGCTATAGTCCACATATACACACAAGCGATGTTATTGTTTTCCAATGGATTGGAAAGTAAGAATGTATATGTGATATTATAATTACATAAGTATATTAATATCATAAATATCATATAAATATGTTAATGAAATAATTATATCCATCCATGAGAGGCGGTGATAGAAACTGAATGTCATTGGTTTGCAAGGTGGCAGTCCGTTATACACACGATCGACAGTTTTGATTCATATTTGTTGGAATAGAATATGGATATAGGTTATTAAATTAACATAATAACATATTAGAATATAGGATAAATTTTTATTATTATTTTATCATATATTTATAATATTTTAGGGACCTAGAAGAAGATAAAAAATGAAAACCCGTGGTTAGGAACTTTACCTCTTCTTCAGCAAATCTATTTTTGGTTTATACCTAAATCCATCCAAGATTAGATTTATGATAAAAAGGGAATCTAGAATTATGAGATGTATTTTATAAATATATTTGGTCTGGTATTGTATGAACCAAAAGTATTTTATAGGGTTAATAAGTTAGGAGAGGGGGTGGCCTTTTATAAGTTGGGGAGAGGACACACTTGGATTTTTTTAAAAAGAGATACCCACATTTTTTATGAGAAAAAAGGATCCAAAATGGCTCATTATAAAAACATGTACGATATAAGGTTGAATTATGTATATAAAATAAATATTTGAAAATTTTATAGTTCATTTAACCCTTATATTTTATGTTTAACCCCTGGTAAACCTATTTTAACCTTAACCACAAAAATTAATTTTTACTTTTTTTACTGTTAATTATGAAAAAAATTAATTTTAAAAAATTAGAAAATATAAATTATAATGATTTAAAATATGGTATCCATTTTTCCAAATTACACTCAAAAAACTGAATATTTTTTATTTAAAATAAAACCCACAAATGCGATGAAAAACCAATTTTCCAAAGAGAAAAATCTCGTAAGTATAGAATGTTTTAATATCAAATATCAAAATGAATTTGATTCAAATGAACTAAATTGTATTTATTATAATATAATTTTACTAATTTTATTTTTTAAATAATTTTAAATAAAAAATTAATATTTAAATACTTTAAAAGAAAATGTAGCTTTCAATAAAAACAAGTATTTTTCACTATTCATCAAAAATTAAATTGTTTTTGAAAATTCTCAAAAAATTACTCTAAGATAATTGTGACACAATGATTTAAAAAAGTAATTTCATTTTGGAAAATAAATTTAGTAAAGATGGTAAAAATAAATTTTAAATTATGTGAACAAAGTTTGATGAGACCACCTTTTTGAAAAATACAGTTTTTTAGAAAATATATCCTCTTCTTTAAAATGATTCATATTTTATTTAAAATAAATATATAACCATTGAATTTATTTTATACATCTAAAATAAATCTATTTTTTATAATTTAGTTAGTAATATTCATACCCACCAATGTAAATACTATGTTATAATAGTATATGGTCCTTTTAGAGTTGAGGTTGCATGCATCACAAGCTATCAAAGAGATTAAATTTAAAAAATTTATTTCATTGGGTTTTTAAGCTCGGTGTTGTGTGTATAATATTATATCAAAAAAACTCTTCTTTTAAAATATTAGGGTTTTATATTCTCCCCACATTCAATAAATTACATCTTCACAATTTGAACTTGCACTCAGAAATCAAGGGGTTATCATATGAAAATATATTTTTTGAAAACCAACATAATAAAAAATATTAACAAAACTTCTTATTGATAAGAGAGAAAGGGAAGTATGAAGGTCATCGTGAATAACACTTAACTAGGTTTCCAAGTACGAAAAATTTAGTGGGATGTGAAAATATGGACATAAAAGAAAAGAATAAATAATTATGAAGAGTTATAGAGATCACTGATCACAAGAAAGTGAATGATCAAGAGAATGTTAATGACCAAAAAACCATAAACCAATGAGGTGTGAAAAATAATATTTATTCATTATATATAATTGAAATATGATAACATTTTTATTTCAAGATCCTTTTCTGAGAGTTGAGGTATTATTTTACTATCATGATAAAGAATGCCAGGAAATATACTTACAATTTCATCCATTGGTAATGCTTCAATCAATTTAAATTTCATTTCTTATTCAATGAAATAAATATCAAAGATGAATTTTTTATTCCTGATGCACCAAAATGATCTTTTATCTAACCATATGATCCATTAAAGAGTGACAAATACTTTTGTGTATCTCTAAATATTAACCAAAACCAAAATGGTTAACATGAGTTATCAAATATAAAACATTAGTATGTAAACCTAAACAGTAACACCAAAAGGCTAAATTAGTCCATTACATAAGTATTTAACCCTAAAATAATTTAGGTAAAAATAACGGTTCATTAACTGGAACATGATATAGGTCTGTGGTAGGTGACACACCCTTGTCAGCCTTCGGTTGTGGGTTCAAGCCTCGCAGCCTTACCAGATGCGATAGGTTGTCACCTGAAATGTGGGTTATACTTTTTTCAAAACTATATTAATATAATTCAAAAAATTCTACCACATTTTAATAACCCATAATTACCTAAACATCAATGATAATATAAACACTAAAGGTAACCAATACCATTAAAGTTATGTTTAAAAAATGCAAAGGAATTCTTCCATAAATAACTTTTTGGCGATGTGTAATGACAATGGAAGCACCTGAAAAACAAACAAAAGAAAAGAATAAAATATAAATAAAATAAAATAATTAATTAAACTAAACAAAATCCATTAAATAAATTAAAAAATGAAATTAAAATTATAATTCACATTTTAAAATTGTAAAAAAATAATATTAATAAAAAATTATTCAAAAAATAAGTTATTTTAGATTATAATTTTTTAACAAACGAATTAATTTAAAACATTAATAAACATTAAAAAATTAGTTTGATTAAATAAATTAACTAACTCTTATGTTAATCATACATGAAGACATATAGGCTTCCAAAATTAATAGAATCCTCATATGTTTAATGATTATTATAACTAAAATACCATTGGTAAAAATAATTTTAAAATAGAATTCTTCTATATAATTAAAAAATAACATTAATCATTTTAATTTGGCTGTATTAATAGCATAGTATTATCCTTGATCCCTTAGCTTCTTTTAAGGTATATTCCCTTGATTCTTGGTGGTTCATTTTTAGGGTTCCATGTCATCTTATAGTTGAAACATTTAATATTAGTGGTTACTTAATTACCCTTCAATTAATGTTCCTAATGGCCATTTATCCAAAATTTAAGATAAATTATATTCCATTCAAGAAAGTAAAAAGGTGTTTCTTTCCACAATTATCAAATGTGAAAAAATCTAACTTCTCCTTCCCCCCTTATCCATTTTCTCTCTTCCATCCTATTCATCTCTTTCTTCCCTTCAAAGTCATAAGACTTAGAGGATTATTTTTTATCTTGATATAACATTATAATATATCCTTATATGATGAGAATATTTGGGATAGTAGTTACATTCTATGTATATGATTAATGCCATCAAATAAAAATTCTGTCTTTTCCTTTAGATTATGTAAATAATCCGTAACATTACTATTATCCTTATAAAGTTGGATTCATAATTAGAGACATTTATATATTTTTTTTTCTTAAACTTGGGAAATACCTCTCTTTATCCACTAATTTATCATGAGGGAGATATTTTTCAAATAATAGAACATTAAAATTCTTTTTTCCATGCCTTTTATTTCCTCCTCATCCTCAGTGTTTTGAATAAATGAACACTATTGACCCACATCTCCTAAGAGATGATAAATTTTCATGACAAAATTCTCCATTTCATAACTTCCTAAAGTGATAAATACATTCTCTATGGAACTTATCCACTTCTTATATAAAAATTTATTCATAGTTATATTGAATAATATAGGTTGATGATGAATAAAGAGGTCAAAAATTATTACACCATATTGTGGATCAGTGGGATCCTCTATATGGGAAATGTTTTTTGACATATCCTGAGTCATATTCCCTAATATAGTTATAATTTGATCAGTTCTAGCTATATCTCCAGCTTCAAATTCATTATATTCCCTAATAGGTAAATCCATACATGGAATACATGCATTTATATAGTTCCCATTCCTTTTGATAGGTTCCATTTCTAAATAGTGGAATACACTATATTATATCATAACATTATGAAGCATATTGTATACTACCAAAACTAGTGAAGTAATTAACATAAATTGAAAATTTTATGCATAGATAATACCATAATCATAAACATGGTTTCTTTTGGAAAGTTTTAAAATCATAAAAGAAATTTCAAATCCATTATGTTGGTTTGTAATGAAAATGTGAATTATCCCAAAAATATCCCCTGAGAGTGTCAAACTAGGTGTGCATCAAGAACCAATGTCATCTACTGGGTGATGATCGAGTGAAATCCCAATATTCCCTTTTAGGACTTATTACCTCAAGGTACAACTGTACCAGATCCTTGTCCACTTGTAGTATCTGGAAAAGGATATATTTTTTCTCACAAAAAAACTATGACATTCCTCTATATTTATCCTCAAATATAGTCACAGGGTTATGTTATCTAATACATTCCTTTATAAATTTAGTTCCCAAGGTTACTAATAAACACACTCTAATACAAACAATAAAGTCCCCAAACCTAGTATCCCAGAGCCGATGGTTACTTTATTACATGAGCACTAGATATTAAGAATGTCACCCTGAAGGACCATATTGTTTAGTAGTTTTAGGAAATGAGATAAATACTTGAATATAATATTACAATTGAAAAAATAAAATACGACATACTATTTTTTTATTACACCATTATTACCTTTATAATATCCCAAAATATCAATCATGAAACACTTCCTAGAAGATAGGGGAAACTAAACATAAGAAAGGGGTGATATCTAATTCTCAGTAAGGGTATGCATACAAAATAATCTATCATGAATAAATAAATATTAATTTATATGTCAAAGAAAATAACTAAAAATACATCCCATTTAATCAATAATTTAAACATTAAGAATAACAGCGTAAGAATAAATGATTATCAAAATAATGACATATAAATAATTACATTTTCTTGAAACATATCTATGTACATTATAACTACTTGAATAATCACATTGTAATAAATAACTAATCTCATAAGGAAAGAATTCATAATACCAGAAAAAATAACTATAGTTTCAAGGCCTCATGACAGGATATCTTATATAAATAGGTAAGGTCTCGACCAAAAATCAAAACTACTTTGTATCATGAGACCTAGTAATACATCAAGGGGCTATAGTGGCCCCCACCCATCATATACTAATTCCAATTCATTCCTCATATGAAAGGGGTTAAACATAATTAGTATAAACATTTATATTAAAAAACTAGTATACAAAATGTTAACACTTTCCCCAATCAGTAAACATAATAATAAACCATTTTGAGTAATATGGAGAATGGTATCAAAATAGTACATCCCTAGTAAAAATAATTATAAAAAATCTAAATAAATAATATGGATATTTTAATTAAAACATATTCCAAATAGATCATAGTTTAAATGATGGGTTTTGTCTTTGATGAATAGGAATACCATAAATAAGCTATTAATAACATTCTTGAGGATAATATCATTTTCACATTAAAATAAGTTTTTTAAACTAAAAGTTTACATAATATTAAGAAAATAATTTTATTTAAAAATATACTTGTAAAATTGTAAAGTAATATTTAAAACATTAACAAAAATTAATTCTATACATGCTATATAAGTTAAAAATACATTCTTTTCACATTGTTACAAAATGGTTAAAAAGATCCTAATTTAGAAAATGAAAATATGATTCCTTTAAAACCATTTTTTAAAAAGAAAAAAATTGGTAAAATTTATTTTATAAATCATTTTTATAATTTTAAAAATATTTTTGATTTTTTTTTGAAAAAATGGATTTGGAAGAAAAAGTATTTTTCGATAATAGAGAGAAATAAACTCATATTTTCATAAAAATGTTCCCAATCATTTAAAGTTACAAAGAGAGGAAATAATTCTATTACACAAATAGTTAATGAATAAAAATATGATAATAATATTTATTGGGTTTGAGGTAAAAATATCAAATAATTCCCCTGAGAGATACTTAAACATAAGAAATTCTAAATAATGATGAGACTGTGAAATAAACACTTACTACTTTGGTAAATTTTGAATCGTAAGCCCCTTAAAATAGATAAATTAAAATGAAACATAAATAACATGAATATAAATCAATTCATTACATAACATATGAAATGGGTAGTATATACACTAAATAAAATAAATAACTGGTGAATATGGCATAAGTATCACAAAAGCAAAAGTGAGACGAGAAACCCTTACATCAGGTCTGATTTATTTAGTATGTGTCTATGGATACTATACAATAAATATATATTTATTATAAATATATTAAATAATAATATATTTCATTCCATATATGATTTAATTATAGTCTTTTACAACCAATTCTTTACAATTATTTGTTAAAATCACTATTTCGGGTGATAACTACTTCGTTTTCCATATATGTTTTGGTTTAGTAATTTGGGTCCTATTTACTTGAACATGGTTAAATGATGTAAAAAAATTAATCATAATATAAATATCATATAAAATCATTATATAATTATTTATAAAAGTCCCGAAAATTTATAAATGGGAAAATGAGTTATACCGTTCATGGAGACCAAAGGTCGTACGTACACATGAACGATGTTTCTATTTTTATAATAGATAGTAATTATGAAAGGTAAATAATATTTTACCTTTAAAAAACCATTATAATATAATATATTTCATTTATATTAATTAATTATATCCTTATTACCATCCCAGTTAAAATAAAATGAAAAATATTTCACATCGCTATGTGGAGGTGGTAATCCACATGTACGCACGAACAATGTTATTATTTTCGAATGGATTTTAAGGTAAGAAGGTACAAGTTATATTATAATCCATAATTACATTAATATCATAAATATAATATAAATATGTAAAATCTATTATTATATCCAACCATGATATGTGATTATGGAAAACAAATTACATCGGTTTGTGAGGTCGTAGTCCACCGTACACACGATTGATTGTTTTGTTTCCCATTTGATGGAAGAGGAGATGGATATTTGTTATTAAATTAACATAATAACATATAAGTATAAAATTTATACCAATATTATTATTTTATCATTGTTGTAATTTTTTTGGAAGTTAGAAGAAGAATAAGTAAAATGAAAATGCATGGTTAGAAACATTACCTCTTCTTTAGAAACTCTCTTTAGTGTTATAAATAAAACATTCATATATTATTTTTTTGATAGAAATAGCCTATAGTATGTATGTAGTTGTGTAAATAATATTTTTATTCTGGTATTTTCTGATCCAAAATTATTTTTTAGTGTGAAGAGGAGTGGATATGGGTGGCCTTTTATAATTTGGGAAGAGGACACACTTTGATGTTTTGAAAATAAAAATTTATACCCTTGTTTTTCACTTAAAAAAAGGATAACAAATGTATCATACTTTAACCATGAATTATATAAGGTATAAATATGTCCATAAAATATAAATGTTACATTTTTATATGATATTTTAACCCTTATATTTTTAGTTTAACCCAGGGAAAACCTATTTTAACCTTAACCACAATAATTAATTTTTACTATTTTTACAATTAATTACCATAAACATTTAGTGAAATTAATTATATAATTATAATTATGATTATTAAAAATATTTAATCCATTTTTACAAATTATTTTTACATAAATGGAAAATTTATTTTAAAATAAAACCCGCAAATGCGACGAAAAAGTGGTTTTCCAAAGAGAAATTTCTCATAAGTATAAAAAATTTTAGTATAAAAAATTGTAATTAATTTGATTCAAATAAAATGAATTTTTCTGATTAAAATATAATTTTACTAATTTTAATTTTTAAAAAATTTAAATAAAAAATGGATCTTTTAAATTATTTAAACAAAAATGCAGTTTTCAATAAAAACTAGTATTTTTACTATTCATTAAAAAAATTAATTTTTATAGAAAATTTTCAAAAATTCACTTTAAGATAAATTTTAAATTATTATTTCAAAAGTGATATTAATTTTTCAATATAATTATTCCAAAATTTGTAAAATTTAATTTTAAAGTATGTGCACAAAGTGTGATGAGATCGTGTTTTAGAAAAATACAGTTTTTCAGAAAACATTTCCTTTTATTTGAAATTATTATTATTTTATATATAATTAATATATAACCATTAATTTTATTTTATAGATGTTTAAACCATATAATATTCATAAATTTGTTATTCCTACTCATACATTCAAATTTAATGGCTAGGTTTTAATAGTATAGGTTTTATTTAGACTCAGGGTTGCGTGTATCACAAGCTATCAAAGAGATTAAATTTAAAGAAATATATTTCATGGCATGTTTAATATTAGTGTTGTTTGTCACATATTATATCAAACTAATTTTTATTCTTTTAAAATGGCATGGTATCAGAACATATCCATTGGAATCTTTGATAAATGGGCTTTATAGGGTACAATCCTCTTGAATGAGGACATCAATTATTCATTCTTTATCAATTAGAATTTATCAAAACCCTTACAATATAATAATATTTATGGTCACTAAAAAACAACTATATTATTAATATTTATGATCCTTAATAGTATTTTAGGACTATTGGGAAATAATAGGTGAAATATATTTCATGTGTTTTCTATAACTAAATTACTTAATAAGGAATTTATTCATTAAGAAGAAAGTCTCATTTATAAATGATTGGGACATTTCATTATTCCCCATTTATATATTTCACCCTAAAAATTTAATTTCATAGACTAGAATAGATGAGGGTACTTATGTTTCATCGCCACTTTTAGTTCCTATGTTTCCTCCTCAATCTTGGGGTTCTGCTACAATACTTTGATCAAGTGATTTTTCTTATTTTCAATAAATTTGTCTCTATAATATAATAACATTATTGGATAATACACATATGAAATATAATTCTAAAAAGTTACCATTTTAAGAGTCAGTACATGTGAGGGGTTCGGTATGTACTTCGTCAAGAGGGATATATGGAAAACATCATGTATTTGAGATAGGATTGGTAAGAGTTCTAATCGGAATGACAAAACTTCAATGAAATCAAAGATACTAAAGGGGATGATGTATCTAGGAAGAAGTTTTCCCATCTTCCCAAAACATATGACTTTATTCCATAATGACATATAAAGTAACAATTTATCTCATATTTCAAACTCTATGTCTCATCAATGATTTTTACATAGCTTTTGTATCAAATTTGTATGGATTTAATATGATATTGAATGGTTTAAACCTTATCTATAATATTATGGATATGATCAAGTCCCATATTATTCCATGAAATAAATTCACCCCATCATGTTAGAGTCTTATATCTCTTCCCATAAATATCTTCATAAGGTTGTATTTGAATGATTGAATGGAAACCATTTTTATATGAGAAATACACTAGGGGAAGGTGTTTATCCCAACACACTTTGAAATATTTTGAAAAAGATCTCAATATATCCTCTATAGTTTGAATGGTTATTTAATATTGGCCATCAATATGAGGGTTATAAATATTACTAAAACTAAACTCTATATCCAATTATTTCTAAAGGATTCACTAGAACCTTGTGGTAAACCTCAAATCATGATTAGATATAATAGAGTGGAACTTCATGTAGTATTATCACTTATCTTATGTATATCTTGATGATTTTTTTCAAGATAGAAGTATTAATTGATTGAAATTAAATATGTTAACTTTGTAAGGTTATCGACTACCACCCAAATGGATTTATTGCCTTTGATGTCCCGGGGAATCCTATAAAAGAAATACATGGTTATTCTTTCCCATTTCCATATTAGTATGGGAAATGGTTTCACTATACACTTAGAATTATATTTTTCATCCTTGAATTTTTGACATACCAATCATATAGATATAAATTACACAATCTCCCTCTTCATGTTATGCCATAGTAATTTTTTCATCAAATATCTATACATCTCAGTACTTTCTGGATGAATAGAGAAGGAGGAGCTATGCACATCATATAGAATTTACCTCTTTATTTCTGGATTTTATGGTAAACATATTATAATTCCAAACCTTATGAAACCATCTTTAGAAAAATTGAGCTGCATAATATTTTCTACCTTCCTCTATATTATTTCATCATCTTTTTGAGCCTCCTTGATCCTCTCAAGGATGGATGGTTTAGAAATTTATTGAGAATTGAAGGATGAATCCCCTTTTTTGATTCCCATGTCCATCCTTTTCATATCCATGAATATTTTATCCCTTTAAATCTTTATCATTGATAGGGTTGTGGGATCTTTTCTACTCAAGGTATATTCCATTTTGTTTGCCTCCCCAAGATGGTAATGGAATAAAAAGTCAAAATCATTAATTATATATAACCTCTTTCATTGTAACATATTAATATCATTCTGTATAAAAATATACCTAAGGCTTTTATGATCCATATATATGTCACACTTCTTCCCATATAGATAATATCACTAAATATTCACTACGAAGATAACTTTAGTCAATTCTTGATTTTGTATTGGGTTGCTCTGATGATGGAAATTTAATTGGACAGAGGAATATACTATCAATTTTTTATTATTCATAATTACAGAACCCAATTATGTTTTGAACTCATCACTATAGATCAAAAATATTTCCCCACTGGTGGGTAATGTGGGAACAAATGCAGCGATTATAATTTTACTTATTCCATCCAAAACTCTCATTTACTATATGTTTCATAAGAATTTTCCTTTCACATGGTCTTTAGGAAAATATCCAAGTGATCCTCCTATTCCTCTTTACTTTTGGATTAGATTAAAATATTATCTACAAATACTTCCACAAATTATTTAAGGTAATATCTAAAGTCTCTAGTTATTAATTACATGAAGATAGATTGAGAATTAGTGATTCTAAATGGAATAACTATTAATTTTTAGTTCTCATACCTTAAATGAAAATTTTTCTTGGGTATATTCTCTTTATTCACCTTTAAATGATAATATCCTAATCGAAGATCCACTATAGAGAAGCAATTCACTCAACATAATAGATTGAACAAGCCATCAATCCTTGGTAGAGAGAATATTTGAAACCTATCATGATATTGTTGTGCTCATGATAATCAATGATTATGAAAATTAACCCATCCTTCTTCTTGATGAAAATGATAGGCACACCCTGTAATGAAGCACTTCGGTGTATAAACCCTTTATCTGGATTATCCTATATTTGCTTCTTTTTCTCCCCAAGGTCAATAATGTCAAATCTATATAGAGTCTTGGATATTGAAAAATCTTTGGGTATAATATTGATTAAAAACTAAATCTATCATCTTAGATGAATACTATTTAATTATTTAGGAAATAGATAATCGTATTAACTTATAATTAGTATGTCACCAAAGATGATCTTTTCCTTAGTCTCAATCATTTGATCTGGATATGATTTCTCATATGGAAATAATATCCATTATTTATATAATGATTCCAAAGGAGATTAATTCTCCTCCTTTCAATTTTATAGAATCATAGAGAGATTATCTATACAGAGGTTAATTTCCTTCTCTATAAAATTTATGTTGACTTTGTATAACATGAGCCAATATATACCAAGAATTGTATCAAATTTATATAATGTGGGTATCAAAAGGTTCACTGGGAAGTTAATACCACAAATATTTAAAAGGGAGAAGTTATATGATTAGGATGAAATAATTTCCCTATTTTATGTTTCCACTAATAACTAGACTACCATATTTTGAGGTGGTGTTTGAATAGTTCTACTCAACTTGCATGATATGAAGGAATGTGTAGAACCATAGTCATATAAGAAATTTGAAGTTCATGAATGTATAATAAGCCTATCTTTAAATATTTGAATCTGGTTTTAATCACTTACTTCATCCAAAATAGGCCTATGGATGAGAGTTTTGAAAATATTAAATATATAGAAGGGAAACTTTGAAAATTTAAGGGATAACTAAAAAATGACATATATTACTTAACCTATGAATTTATATGTTTCAATATAAGTTATATATGGTTTATTTCCTAATGTAATATTTCATAGTAATTTTTTCCCTTCATAATGGTTTATAAAAACATTTTATTAACCAAATCATATCCCCTGGATGTGTATGTATAGGTGTGAAATCTTAAAACTCTTTTTCATACACTGGGTAATAATCAAGTTAAAACCCAAGGTTCCCTTTTTGGGGATATTACCCTTAAGTATAACTATTCCACAAATACATGAACTTTTCATTATCCATATAGATATGTATTTGATCAAAAAACAAATCACTATATACTTTACCAAAATTTACAGATGTTTTCATATGTTTAATATAATCCTTATGATTCTCACCGAAGTTTTCTAATCCCAATATACAAAAATAACTAGACCTTTCTATGATACCAACTTTGAAAACCCATATCTTTTATAAAGCTTAATTCATAATTTATTACATAAAGATACACTTAATAAAATCCCAAAATATCATGAGGCCTAGATTATTTAGGGAATTATATATATCATAATAACTTATGAAAATGATACAACAGTAATATTTAAAACTCCATAACATACCATTAAGATTCCATTTTTCATCTAAAATAAAATAGGATAACCTGGGGATGTACATAAGAAATGGGTGAGTATAAATCCTAGTAATAGAATAATCAAAGAATATCATAAAGTAATATATTAAATATGATTCAAAATCATAAAATGGTGAAAAAATATAAGAGAATCATAATCATGAACTTTGAAGCATGTAATAAGATGATAACATCAAGGAATCAAAGGAATATATAAAAAAATTTACATCAAAAGAATAATTCAAGGATAACCATAGAGACATCATAACATATTTTTCTAATGCTAACTTCCTTTTCACTATACATGGTATATCATGATATAATAACAACACCCACTGCATTATAGGGATATATAATTTAAGGTCCACCCGCCACACTCATATCATGTACATACATTTGTGTGCCACATAGATAATAAAACATAATAGATACTTTCATCACATTTAATCATAGGATTAATAAGTGTGGTTTACATACATGGAAGTCAGAAATAAATTATTTATAGGTACAACTAGGTGAATACCCTTGATTGGAAATGTATATGGGTATTTATAATACAAAATCTTGGCACAAAAAATCATGGAATAATTTCTACAACATAATGAGTGTATATAAAGGTTCATGTAAGGGTTAAATGTGTGTGAAATTTAGTATCTCATTACTTGGGAATCATAAGGATAGTAATGTTATGTGTAAAAACACACAATAACATGGAAAATTTGTAATCAAAAGGCTCAATTAAAAGAAATTATTTAATAAAAAGAAATAAGAATAGAATATATTACTTGAGAGGGAACTTATTAATGTTTGGGAAGAACATATTAAGAGCTTTGAAACACCTTATTAGGTCTTTATATAGGGAAAATAAGAGTAATTTAATGATAAAAATGTTTTTAGTGAATAGAAATGTCATGTTGGGTGGGTTTTTAGGAAAAAAAGGAGAGGGATTTTTTATTAATTTCTAAACATAGGGTTTGGAATCTATATGATAAATTAATCAAAAACACAAACCTTATCGTGGGTTTTCCCATGGTTTCAACCATATATGATTGGTTTTCAATATTTTATTAGGTTATTAATATAAATCTTTAAAATAAGACCATTTTTGATGTGTAAGTAAGTCATGTTCATAAAGAATTGTTTTTTAAAACCATAAAATATTATATATGTTTTGGAGGATTCATCAAAGGTTTGTAAAATTAATAAAATAACTTTAAAATTATAACATTTTAAATGATAAAACTATATATATTCATGGAAACATTTTTTTTTCATTTATTTTATCAATTTTGGGATATTATAATGTCATAATACACACTGTATATTTTTACTGTATTAAATTTTATACAAAAATTCAAATGTCTCATAAATTTTTTAAAAATTCACCATTGAATAATTTTAACAAGATAATTTCATAAATAAAATTTATTTCACCCAAATAATTTCCTAAATATAAGAATTGAAACTTTCAAAAAAATATATATTTATAATAAAATACTAGTTTTATGACACTAGAAACATTTTGAACCATATAAAAATTACATTGAACTTCATTAAACAATATTACCATATATATTTAAATAAATAATATTTCATGAAAATAACACTTGTTTTAAAAATTTTTAAATTTATCAAAAAGATTGTTTTAATTGAAACATTATATTTTCCAAAAATTGAATTTTTATTTCTTCACATGAAAATCTTATTTTTATCAAACTCATTATATAATTATATATTTAAATTAATAGTTAAAGGGATAAATATAATCATAATTTAACTAATAATAAAATATAAAAATTCATACTAATATTTTATAGATACATAACCCATTATTACACTATCATACTCATTAAGGGTAAGGTGTGTGATGATGGTACTTTCTTAGGGTGGTTTAGCAAACTCGGTTTGGGTCATGATATCGATAAGCTTGAAATTTCACTATAAATAATTTCACTCAAGTTTTTGTTATTGAATCTCAGCTTGGGCTTGGTGAAGGGAAAATCTTGATGATGAAATTTCCCTTATAAGCTCTAATAAATGGGCTTCATAGGGTATGATCCAACTAGACAAGGCCAATGATTCTTCCTTGTATGTGAATTTGATTTTATTATAACCCTTAATATATACTAATCAGAATGTTTAGTATAGAATGACTATATTGTCAATTGTTATGATGTTTAATGGTATTTTAATCCCATTAGTTAATAGAAAATTAAATATAGTGCATATATTTTATATAAGTAAATTATTTATTAAGGAAATTTACTCATTTAAAAGAAAATTTCATTTATAAAAGTTTGGGTCGTTACATGAAACCTATCATCCAACAATCTTCCCACACAGATCACTGATCGAGGATAGAGGGATACCATACCATGTTTAATCATAGGGAAACATGATTCAATGATTATTAGTGGGGGGGGCTTAAAATTTTAGACTAGTGACACGGTACGATGACTACTGGAAATGGGAAGAAAGGTGTAAGAATGGTGACATGAAATAATGGATACTTCTCCTTTGGACCTTCTTGTAAAGACCATGAATTTTTTAGGAGAATTAGGATTTAATTTCATCATTTAAATTTTTTTGGATCTATTAATTATTTGAGATGAGTTTCAAGGGGATTTTATATGGTTATGGAGAGTTTTGGGGGCTTTTTTAAGGGGTTTTAGTTTGATATTGGCTTTCCTAAAATGTGCATATTCTCTTGGAAACCATCAAACTAGTGGCAATAGCTCAAGTTATAGATCAAGATTAAGGAATAGGGGTTTTCAAACCATGTGTCCTATGAATGAAAACATTATGACAAGATACATTGTCCAACAATATGGTTGGAGCATGGTTAAACAAACAATGCAACCAAACCGTGTGTCTTGTCCTGAAGCACAGAAAGGGAACACAATTTTTCAACCATGTATCCAAAGCATCCATGCATGAAATTATTGATATGATTTATTTATTAGAAACTATTTATGATATTTTTTACACATTCTTCTTTATATTGGAATAATTATCCATTTTTTAGGCTTCTCTATCCTTCTATGATGAATTCCTCCCCCCTAAAGTTTGGTTTTGGTAGATCCATGTGAGTTTTTGATCAAGAAATGAGGTATGTGATGAAAAACCATCCTTTATTTAGGTTTATTCTTGATTATACTCTTTTAATTTGAGATTAATCATAGATACATCATTCAGTTTCCCAATATATCGAATCATATACCAACTAATGATGAATTCTAAGATTGTTGTTAAAACTATGGTATTCTTAGCATGTCAAAAACATCCCTTTTTATTGGAGATAAAATATTCATGGAAAGTAGATGTGTTTAGGTATTTTTCCATATATCTATAATATTGAGACCTTATTATCCTTTAATCTCATCTTGAATCTATTTTTTATTGAAAAATTGATGATGCATCAATGTTTTTTTCCAAGAATCAAGTTTATCTTTTATAATTGGTGAGGAATTCAAGATATGTTCTTTAATTGACAATGGATCTAATGAATTGGACACCTATCCTTACAAATACCATATAATTGGTTCCATTGTTAGAATTATTAAGGTTTGTGATTATATAATGAACCTTCTTGATATGGAATTATATTTACTATCCTCTCTAAACCTCCGAACCTAAGTTAGGCATCCTTGACTTGTGATCTCATTCTCCAAAACTGTGTGATGTTGTTCGATCTTTGATCCTTTGATGAATCATTGAGAACTTTATTGGAAACCTTGAGGTAGGGATCTCTTTACCCTTTATGGATATTGTATACACTTGATTCCTTGAAATGATTCTGTGTTGTCTTGAATATTTACCATGTTTGATTGTGGTCACATGTGGGTGTGTGTTTTTATCCCATTAGACCAGTTATTATGTTTGATTTGATCATAATTATTGTATCTTGTTTACCATGTTTGATTCTGATGAGATGTGTTGTATATTTCTACTAATTTTCTTATGAAGATATGTTATGCCTTTACTAAAATTATCTACCCTATTATGTGCATTACCATTCCTTTGGAGGTTTGTTCCTAGTACTCAGAATAGGTGGCGAATCATTCTATGATTACCCTTAGACATAGAGTTTTCACAACATCACATGATGAAGAAAATTGACCTAAGTACAAGGTAGAGGAATAAAGGCCAAGAGGCCTAACCTGATGCAACAATATTAGGGGATTGATAGTCTGGAGTCCTAACCTGAGGCATAGATAAGATATGACGGACTAGAGCCCCGACCCATGATAAAGCTATGGTACAACTGCCTTGAGGCCTTACCTAACTCAATGTGTTATTAATATCAAGAGATATGATTACTAGACTTATGGATAGTTCTTGATATTCTCAATCATTTATGATTATCCTTATAGCGTGGATCCAAAGTAAGTACAACTAGGGATCATGGTGGATTGGCTAACACACAGTTGCCCATCATATGATTTTTTATGATTTATTTCCCATTTATTTTATCATTAAATATGCCTTTTTACTAATTTTAATTTGTTAAGGATGCATTGGTGATGTTCTAATGTGTTTTATTACTCACAGCCTACATGGGAATCTTGATGCACATGAATATTTCAGGTATAGGGATCTAGGAAAAGGAAAGTGTCCCATGGTAGACAGTTGAGTTGAGAAGAATGGATCTAGGAGTGGCACCAAGATATACTCTAGAGGATTTAACCATTTTATTTACTTATTTACTTGCACGCTATGTATTCTAGTTTGGATTTATATATTGGGAGACCATTTATTTATTTGTATAAAATGTGTTCCATTTGATATTACACTATGATTCCTTATATTCCACTTGATTAATCTATGTTTTTTATATTTTATTTATATAATTAGTGCAATGATATAATGCTGAGGGCATATTTTTACTACTGATGGAATTTAGACCTTTGTTTCCAGTTAGTATCCTCTTGTGTATGGGGAATCATGCATGAGGTCTTGTGGATCTCTAGATTGGTCCCAATGCTTCAAGTTAGGTAATTAAAAAATAGTATTAGTGCACATTTTTCTCATTTTCTTTTTTATAACATGGGACATGGTAGAAAGGTTATATTTTATGAGACTTAGGTAAGGGAGTTTCCACGTACATACAAAAAACATGTGTAATGGACCTTTGAGTTACCATTGACGATATTTTTGTTACTATTTTATATGATTTATGTGTTTTCATGAATCATGACTAGGAATATAAGATCATATTCTTAATATATATCTATTGAGTTATCCATAATGGTTCTTTAATTTTATTCCTTGATGTGTGTTATTTTTTAGGATAAACCTGTATTTATTATTTAGTGATATATCTATTTTTATATGATGTTATAATATATTTATATCCTATAATTAATTAGTGGCCTTGATCATGTTGTTATGTTATATATATATATATATATGTGTGACCAATAATAACGTGCGGGTATGAAGACCTTTGTTAGTCCTATAAAGGATATACCTTCAGGTATGGGTAAACTCATAGGAGAACTTTTTTGTGATCTCATATAATTATTAAGATCTATACTAATGAATTTGTTTTTTCATAAATTGTAGCTTCATGTTTTAGAATATGCCTCCACGAAGGATACTGATTGGATGATTAGATGACATGGGTTAGAAAAATATCATTGGGGAAGATTCCCTTATTCTACCACCTATGGTATATGAGGGTGCAATATATCTCACTTGCCCACCTATTATAGTGGCATAGATAGTAGGACAACCTCAGTTAGGAACCCTCCCATTTTTTCCTAAATAAGGTGAAGGGGCACCAAGGTCCAAGATCGATTATGCCAAAGACATCAAATTCTAGAATCCACAATCTGTTCAAAGTACTAGATGGTCGTAGGATGCAAAGGAATGTATAGATATCATCAAGGGTATCCTTGACCTTATTTAGATACATGAGGATAAAAATGTAAAGTTGGATGTATTCATGCTACAAAGACCTACTGGGAGATGGTGGGGCTTGATAGGACATGTTGAAAGACATGAGGGTCTCAGCTGGGAAGTATTCCCTGACCTATTTTTTGGGGGAATTCTCCCCCAATACACTGAATATGAACCACTCATCAGAGTTCTTAGAGATACAATAGAGGTCCATGATGATATCCTTATACTCCACTCATTTCACTGCGTTACTTCATTTTTTTCTCTCTTGGATAGAAGCAATGAATAAAATTCTAGGAATTTTGAGATTGTTCTTCATCTAGACATACGGTGACAATTTAAGAGTTTCAACCTAAATAAAGAAATCATAGGTTCAACATAGGGTGTAAAGACCCGCAAATTTCAAGGAAATTTTTTTCTTAATTTTCTTTGGAATTTTACAAGAGCGCAGCTTCAGACGGCACCTGATTCCGAGGCCCGGTGTGCCCGGAATCAATTTCCGAAGTTTGGCTCGGGTACGTTCAGTGAACGGACGAGCGGGTTTTTCTATCTTTTGAACCGGTGCCCGGAATCGAATTCTGAGGGCACCGATGAAATCGCAGCGCCGGTATTTGCTTAGAAACGCCTCTTCCGGAGTTGCGTTTGCTCAGACGTGGTTTTTAGATTTTGCGGCGTTAAGTCAGAAATAAAATAAAGTTTGTGCGACAACTTTATTTTATTTCACTTAAGCTGCTTGGAAGCCACTCGAAGTCACTTTAAGACGGCTTGAACTGAGTTGAACTGGATAGGATGATATCCAGAAATATCCTACCCTCTTGGTAGGATATTTGTGCGGTGGGGCCCGCACGAGCCCCGCCGTTTCTTTCGCTAAGTAACGCACCCGCGAAAACCCGTCAAAGTAACTGAAAAGTCAACCGACGCGTTTTCTTTAATTCTTAACAGACCATTTAATTGGGCGGTTTATTTCGTGAATTAAATGGACTGTTTCTTCGTGAATTAAATGGGTCGTTTCTTTCGTTGAATTAATTCAACGAATTGATGGATCGTTTCTTAACCGGTTTCGTGTTGGCATGTTTATAAAATAAGACCAACCTAAAAATCCTTGGAAAGGATTTGAAAGAATCTTCGTTCCTCCACCCTCTCCGCGAAGAACGCGAAGAACGCGAAGAACGCGAAGAACGCGAAGAACGCGAAGAACGCGAAGAACGCCGGCGACCGGAATTCGACGACGCACACCAAGATCTGCGACGTCGACGAGATCTACCCGCGACGTTCTTCGGCGACGCCTCTTCTTCCGCGGCCGACCCTCGTTCGGCAACAAAGGTGAGAATCAGATCTTTTCTTCTCCCTTTTTAATTTCAATATCAACGGATTTAAACTAATTAAATCTGTTGATCTTGATCCGGAGATTGGCGACGCGACGAGCGATTCCGCGACGACGCGGCGATCTCCATCTTCCGCGACGAGCAATTCCGCGACGACCCCTCATCCGACGACGACGATAAGGTAAGGGTTGATTGGAATATTTTCCTTCCCGTGATTTATTTCTTTTAAAGTAAAGGAGCATGATCTTCGAACAATTTTAACATTTAAAATTGTTGTTGATTGTTTTATTGTTCCTCCCGTGGATTATGACTAACGCGGAGGGTGCGGGTCTAACGAACAAGACCCGGCAACCCTCCGCCGATCTATTTTGGTTGTGCGGATTTGGCGGACGTCGACAAACCGTGCGGAAAGGGCAATTTGTTGGCTCCGCAGTGAAGATCGTCCCCCGGGAGGAGCATCGGCGCAGACGGGAAAGAAATCGGGCCACCGGAGCATCTCCGGCGGCCCGCGGAAGGAGGCGGCGGCGCGGGTCGCCGGCGCGGCGGCGCCGGCGACCGGAGGCGGCGGCGCCAGGCGCGCCGCCGTGGAAACCTTCCGCCGCGGCTGAAGCCGCGGCGGCGGCGGCAGCCGGTTCCGCGGCCGCGCGGAACCGGGACGGACGCGGCGGCCCGGCCGCGTCCGCGTGACAGGCGGCCCCCCGCGGGGCCGCGGTTTCTCTCAAGCCGCGGGTTCAACCCCGCGGCGGCGGCTCTTCGGCCGCTCGGCCGAAGACCGAGCCGGCCGGTCCGGTCGGCCGGGCCGCGCCCAGGCCGGACCGGACCCGGCCGAGCCGGTTCAGGCCGGGTCGGGCCGACCCGGTTCGGGCCGACCCGGTTCGGCCGACCCCAGGGGGGGTTCGGGCCGGGTCGCCCCGGGCCCAGTACCCCCCCGTTTCGGGCCCTCTACGGTCTTTCGCCCATATCATGGGCCTGGGACCTCCGATTGACGAACCGTCAGCGGCTACGCGATCCTTGGATCGAGACGGTCGTTTCGGTATATTATACTCAAGGTTTCGGAAGACTTTGGGTTCGGCCGGGTTGGTTCGTACACGAAACCAACCGGGCCCTCGGAGCGGAAACGCTCATAACTTGAGCTACGGACGTCCGAACGACGTACCGTCAGCTGTGGTAGTTTCCTCTAAGTGAGACGGAACTTTTGGCATACTCCGCCCGAGGATCGGATACAGGCGGAGTACGGTCGGGTTGGTTTTGCCCTAAAAACCAACCGGGCCCCTGGGACGAAAATGCCAATAACTCTCAGACCGGGCGTCCGATTGACGTGCCGTCTGTCGCGTTGAGATCCTGTTGTCGATACGGAACTTTTGGATACATCAACTTCGGACTACGTGTCAGTTGATGTATCAGCCCCTCGGCTCGTGGAGCGGACCCCCCTAAACGAGCTCGCTACGTGCGGGAACCCTAGCGCTGGCTGTGACCTCGACGACAGAGCAGAGATCCTCCGTGGACTGCGACGACGGCAGAGCAGAGATCCTCCGTGGACTGCGACGACGGCAGAGCAGAGATCCTCCGTGGACTGCGACGACGGCAGAGCAGAGATCCTTCGTGGACTGCGGCGACGACTGTGCAGAGATCCTCAGTGGACTGCGTCGACTACTGCACTCAGCGATCCTACGCGGATCAGTGCCCGATCCTTTGTGGGTCCTACTACCGGTTCTGTGTGAGCCACTGCCTACCGGTTCTGTGTGAGCCACTGCCTACAGGTTCTGTGTGAGCCCGATCCTGTGTGGGTCTTCTGCGGGGGTTAGTACCTATCGATCCTTCGTGGGTCCGACGACTTAGATGGATCAGTGATCATCTTTGACGTCATCTGAAAAAGTATACCTGGTTGAGCTGAATCTTATGTTACTCTCCTTTGTGGATTGTGTTGAACTATCCTATGTGGATTTACTATTTACTCTCCTTTGTGGATTGTGTTGAACTATCCTTTGTGGATTTACTGTTTACTCTCCTTGTGGATTTGAGTCTTGCTTTCCTTTGTGGATTGAGTTGTTCTTGAGCTCGTGAGCAGAGCTAGAAGTGGGGACTTAGGTATATGTATGGGCATATACCTAAGTCGGGTCAGATGTTACTTCGTGATTGCATCTTTCTTTTGTGCTATATCCTTTGTGGATTTCGGGAGACCTTCGGGGGTCTCGGGGTCCTTACTGAGTAGTTGTACTCACCCCTGCACGGGCTATGCCCGCACCTTGTTGTGTTGGTTGCAGACGACGGACAGCGCTGATCACGGTTGGGGCGTGGAGCAGGACGGTACCTGGAGGTGGACCACTGGTCGGGACGTGCTCGGAGCGGACGTGGGACCCGAGGAGCCTGGAGGCTATCTGTACCCACCCTTCAGGTGGGATTGCCAGTGGACGACACGAGGCCGCCGTCTTTTCTTCAGTTGCTGTTTTTCTTTTCAGTTGTACTTTACAGTTGGGCTTGTATTTCCGGCCCCCTTTACTTTCTGCACTTTACTTTCCGCTTGCTGACTCTGTGTGGTTGTTACTTATAAAGGCAATGCCTTCCCTGTTTACTGGGATTTTACGCCTTGGTGCTAGTCGCCAGCCCCTGGCCTATGGAAGGCGGGCTTGGGGTAGTCACGGCACGGGCCCCGAGGACGGGTCGTGGCAAATTGGTATCAGAGGCGGTCGGTTCTACCGCAGACTCTGATCGTCCTTTCTTTCTATGTGAAGCAATAGTGTTTAGTGTATTGAGTGTGGTTATCAGTTCAGGGAGCCCAGTGTTGGTGCGGCGGCCGACGTATCCATACACCAGGACCCTGACTCCTGATTTCCGACTTAATGCATGAAAACATTGATTGCGTGTACGTTTCAAGTTTTCTTTGTGATTACTTATGTCAGCTCACCGGGTATACTGATCTGCTTTATGAAAGTCTCAAGTTTTCCTTGTGATTACTTGTGCCAGCTCACCAGGTATACTGTTCTGACTGTGGTGCTCTTGTTATCCTTTTCAGGATGGCCCCGCGACGACTGCCAGCTAGGGTTCCGAGTGTAGGGCGCGACGGCAGCCCACCGAGCGACGAGGCCTCGGTGCAGGGCCCTTTGCCAGCAGTGGCACCGGCGGTAGCCTTACCCGCCGAGCCACCGATGCTTCCAGTACCAGACGCCGACGATGCACGTCGCCTCAGGGCACTGCACGAGTTCCAGAGCCAGCGACCGCCCAGGTTTCACGGTGAGGCGGACCCCCAGGCCGCCGAGGACTGGCTAGAGGCGGTGGTACGGATCTTCAGGCTAGTGAGGACACCAGCGGATCTCATGGTGATCCTCGCAGCGAGACTCCTGCAGGCGGCGGCAGGACGATGGTGGAGCCTGATGCTCCAGGTTCACGATGAGGCATCCTTGCTCTGGGCGGACTTCGAGAGCCTCTTCCGCTCTGAGTTCGTCCCAGCCACCCTCCGAGCGGTGCGCATCCAGGAGCTTCTCCAGCTGCGCCAGGGCAGCATGACGGTCGCTCAGTACGCGGCGAGGTTCACGGACCTATCTCGCTACTCGACCGACATGGTACGGGACCCCTTCTTCCGGGCCCGGACCTTCGAGCAGGGCTTGCGACAGGAGATTCGTGCGTCGCTGATCTCCCTCAGCATTCCGACCCAGGCGGGAGTGCTGGAGCGAGCCCTCCTGATCGAGAGCTTCCTGGCAGAGCCTTCTTCAGCGGCGAGACCTAGCGCAGGGCGGCAGGTAGCTGAGTCATCGGCAGCTGGTAGCCGACGGATGACTCACGGGTCCAGGCAGACCAGACCCCCTCGCAGACGGCCTCAGGACACCGGCTCAGCGGTGCAGGGCACACAGCGGAGTGCCAGCCTTTCGAGAGGCAGGCTGTGCTACTCTTGCGGCGGGCAGGGTCACATGGCTCGTGACTGCCCGACTCGCCGACCAGAGGAGCAGCAGACGGTGGAGGGGCCACCCAGGCAGAGGCAGAGGGTCGACCGTGGCGGTCCGCAGGGAGGAGGCGGACGAGGCAGAGGAGCTGGCCGAGCAGCGGGTGGTGGGCGACGCTTCCAGGCTCTACCCCCACCACCACCAGGAGGGCCACCTCGACCACAGGGAGCTGGCGGGCAGAGACAGGCCCAGCTCCAGGCAGTGGAGGCCTACGACCTCGACATGCCAGAGATGATTCGAGGTACGATCTGTGTCTATTCCACCCTTGCTGCAGTACTTATAGACACAGGAGCGAGTCACTCTTTCATAGCCTCTGCCCTTGTTCGGAGCTCGGAGATTCCGACTGAGCCGTTGGCTCGATCCTTACGGCTAGAAACTCCTACGGGAGCGGACTCGACGATTACACACTGGTGCCGGCAGTGTGAGCTTACTCTAGGAGGCGAGAGCTTCGGCTGGGATCTCCTTGTAGCGGCGTCGAGGCCTTACGACGTCATCTTGGGCATGGATTGGCTATCCACGGTTCATGCCCAGATCGACTGTTTTAGGCGCAAGGTGCGATGTGTTCGTACCGACGGGAGCAGGTTTACCTTCACCAGCGAGAAGGGAACCTTTGCAGCATAGGATGGACTTCCGCGGAGGAGAGTGCATCCCATCTCACATCAGTTGGCTAGCCTCATCCTAGGAGCAGTGGACGTGCGGAGTCCGGCTTTTCCTGCAGTGGTGGACCAGTACGTGGACGTCTTTCCCGACGACGTTCCAGGGCTACCTCCTCGTAGAGAGGTAGACTTTTACATCGACTTGTACCCCGGGACAGCCCCGATATCTACTCCAGCATATCGGATGGCCCCCGCCGAGCTTCGAGAGCTGCGGGCACAGTTGGAGGACTTGCAGAGCAAGGGGTTTATCCGACCCAGTGTTTCACCCTGGGCTTCCCCGATTTTGTTCGCCAAGAAGGCGGACGGGAGCTTGCGACTATGTGTCGACTATCGTCGCCTGAACCAGGTGACAGTGAGGAACAAGTATCCGCTGCCACGGATTGATGACCTCTTCGATCAGCTCAAGGGAGCGCGGTGGTTCTCGAAGATAGACCTCCGGTCAGGCTATCATCAGCTCAGAGTTCGAGACGAGGACGTGCAGAAGACGGCCTTCAGGTGTCGGTATGGCCATTATGAGTTCTTGGTTATGCCGTTCGGCGTAACCAATGCTCCAGCAGTGTTCATGAGCCTCATGAACAGGATCTTCCAGCCATACCTCGACCGATTTGTCGTTGTCTTCATTGACGACATTTTGGTATACTCGACGACTGAGGAGGAGCATGCCTACCACCTGCGAGTTGTGCTAGACACGCTCTGAGAGCACCAGCTTTATGGCAAGCTCTCAAAATGCCAGTTCTGGTTGCGTGAGGTCCATTTCTTGGGGCACGTCATTTCTGAGGCGGGAGTTGTAGTGGATCCCGCGAAGATCGAGGCAGTGCTAGCTTGGGAGCCACCCAGGAGCGTGACAGAGGTGCGGAGCTTCTTGGGCCTAGCGGGATACTATCGGAGATTCGTGCCAGACTTCTCCAGAGTTGCAGCACCACTCTCAGCCTTGACGAAGAAGGGGAAACCCTTCGTGTGGTCAGACAGATGTCAGCAGAGCTTCCAGGAGCTGAGACAGAGATTGACCAGCGCACCTATCTTGAGGTTGCCTGAGGAGGGAGTTGGATACGTAGTTTACTGCGACGCATCAGGGACTGGACTCGGGTGCGTCCTGATGCAGGAGCGGGACGTGATCGCCTACGGATCACGTCAGTTGAGGCCGCATGAGCATAACTACGCCACTCATGACCTGGAGTTAGCAGCAGTGGTCTTCGCTCTGAAGACGTGGCGGAACTATCTGATGGGCGAGCGCTTCACAGTCTTTTCTGACCACCAGAGTCTCAGGTATATCTTCTCTCAGAAGGACCTGAACCTGAGACAACGGAGATGGCTTGAGTTCCTCCAGGACTATGACTTTGAGATAGTCTATACTCCTGGGAAGGGGAACGTGGTGGCCGATGCCCTCAGCAGGAGGACGGGCATTCAGCTACTTGAGGAGGCGACGGAGCAGCTAGCCTCCTTGCAGATGTCCTTCGTGGATAGAGACGGAGCAGCCTTTCTTCAGTCTCTCACAGTCTCTCCTCCACTTCTGCAGCGGGTCAGAGAGGCTCAGCGTGAGGACGCTGACTGTGAGACCCGGCGTGCACTGATATCCTCAGGTCAGGCGCCTGATGGTTTCTCCCTTGGAGCAGAGCACGACATCCTTTTAAGAGGGCGTACCTTCGTACCAGTTGCTTTACGAGAGGAGGTGCTGAGAGAGTTTCACACTTCTCCCTTGGCGGTACATCCCGGAGTGGCGAAGATGTACCAGGATCTCAGGCGACAGCACTGGTGGCCGGGCATGAAGAAAGCTGTGGCAGAGTTCGTTTCACGATGCCTCACCTGCCAGCAGGTGAAGGCAGAGCACCAGGTACCAGCAGGCTTGGTACAGCCCTTGGAGGTCCCGAAATGGAAGTGGGATAGCATATCTATGGACTTCGTGACTGGACTTCCACGCACTTCCAGAGGTCACGACTCCATTTGGGTGATTGTCGACCGACTCACCAAGTCGGCACACTTCTTACCCATCAGAGAGCAGGGCTCAGTAGAGGGCTTGGGACGTCTTTACGTCCAGGAGATCGTACGGCTTCACGGTGTGCCATCGTCTATCGTCTCCGATCGAGATGCTCGTTTCACTTCCAGGCTTTGGAAGGGGTTGCAGGAGGCGTTCGGGACGCGGCTCCATCTGAGCACAGCCTTCCACCCTCAGACGGATGGACAGACGGAGAGGACCATACAGACACTTGAGGACATGCTCCGTGCATGTGTTCTCGACTTTGGTCGCAGCTTGGAGGACCACCTACCCTTGGTGGAGTTCGCGTACAACAACAGCTACCACTCCACCATCGGGATGGCACCATACGAGGCGTTGTACGGCAGACCCTGCAGATCACCGTTGTGCTGGACAGACCCTGGGGAGTCAGCACTCGTGGGACCAGAGATGGTCCGAGCCACGACAGAGAAGGTCCAGATCATCCAGGAGAGGATGAGGACAGCTCAGAGCCGGCAGAAGTCATATGCTGACAGGAGGCGGAGGCCACTAGAGTTCGAGGATGGCGACCACGTCTTTTTGCGTGTCTCACCTCGACGTGGTTTACGGAGATTTGGCCGAGGCGGCAAGTTGTCTCCACGCTTCATCGGGCCTTTCCAGGTCCTCAGCAGGATAGGAGAGGTGGCTTATCGCCTGGCTCTACCACCTCAGTTGCACCGGGTGCACGACGTCTTCCACGTGTCTCAGCTGAGGAGATACGTGCACGACCCGACGCACATCATCGACTTTGGGGAGCTGGACGTGGACGATGGGGCGACTTTTGCGGAGGTCCCAGTGGAGATCGAGGATCGACAGGAGCGGGTCCTACGTGGGCGGTCGATTCCTCTTGTGCGCGTCAGATGGCAGCACGGGAACCTCCAGGAGAGCACTTGGGAGCGGGAGGCTCAGATGCGTGCTCAGTACCCCCATTTGTTTCCCTAGTTTTTGATGTATCTTTACGGGGACGTAAAGCCCTGAGGTGGGAGTAATGTAAAGACCCGCAAATTTCAAGGAAATTTTTTTCTTAATTTTCTTTGGAATTTTACAAGAGCGCAGCTTCAGACGGCACCTGATTCCGAGGCCCGGTGTGCCCGGAATCAATTTCCGAAGTTTGGCTCGGGTACGTTCAGTGAACGGACGAGCGGGTTTTTCTATCTTTTGAACCGGTGCCCGGAATCGAATTCTGAGGGCACCGATGAAATCGCAGCGCCGGTATTTGCTTAGAAACGCCTCTTCCGGAGTTGCGTTTGCTCAGACGTGGTTTTTAGATTTTGCGGCTTTAAGTCAGAAATAAAATAAAGTTTGTGCGACAACTTTATTTTATTTCACTTAAGCTGCTTGGAAGCCACTCGAAGTCACTTTAAGACGGCTTGAACTGAGTTGAACTGGATAGGATGATATCCAGAAATATCCTACCCTCTTGGTAGGATATTTGTGCGGTGGGGCCCGCACGAGCCCCGCCGTTTCTTTCGCTAAGTAACGCACCCGCGAAAACCCGTCAAAGTAACTGAAAAGTCAACCGACGCGTTTTCTTTAATTCTTAACAGACCATTTAATTGGGCGGTTTATTTCGTGAATTAAATGGACTGTTTCTTCGTGAATTAAATGGGTCGTTTCTTTCGTTGAATTAATTCAACGAATTGATGGATCGTTTCTTAACCGGTTTCGTGTTGGCATGTTTATAAAATAAGACCAACCTAAAAATCCTTGGAAAGGATTTGAAAGAATCTTCGTTCCTCCACCCTCTCCGCGAAGAACGCGAAGAACGCGAAGAACGCGAAGAACGCGAAGAACGCGAAGAACGCCGGCGACCGGAATTCGACGACGCACACCAAGATCTGCGACGTCGACGAGATCTACCCGCGACGTTCTTCGGCGACGCCTCTTCTTCCGCGGCCGACCCTCGTTCGGCAACAAAGGTGAGAATCAGATCTTTTCTTCTCCCTTTTTAATTTCAATATCAACGGATTTAAACTAATTAAATCCGTTGATCTTGATCCGGAGATTGGCGACGCGACGAGCGATTCCGCGACGACGCGGCGATCTCCATCTTCCGCGACGAGCAATTCCGCGACGACCCCTCATCCGACGACGACGATAAGGTAAGGGTTGATTGGAATATTTTCCTTCCCGTGATTTATTTCTTTTAAAGTAAAGGAGCATGATCTTCGAACAATTTTAACATTTAAAATTGTTGTTGATTGTTTTATTGTTCCTCCCGTGGATTATGACTAACGCGGAGGGTGCGGGTCTAACGAACAAGACCCGGCAACCCTCCGCCGATCTATTTTGGTTGTGCGGATTTGGCGGACGTCGACAAACCGTGCGGCAAGGGCAATTTGTTGGCTCCGCAGTGAAGATCGTCCCCCGGGAGGAGCATCGGCGCAGACGGGAAAGAAATCGGGCCACCGGAGCATCTCCGGCGGCCCGCGGAAGGAGGCGGCGGCGCGGGTCGCCGGCGCGGCGGCGCCGGCGACCGGAGGCGGCGGCGCCAGGCGCGCCGCCGTGGAAACCTTCCGCCGCGGCTGAAGCCGCGGCGGCGGCGGCAGCCGGTTCCGCGGCCGCGCGGAACCGGGACGGACGCGGCGGCCCGGCCGCGTCCGCGTGACAGGCGGCGCCCCGCGGGGTCGCGGTTTCTCTCAAGCCGCGGGTTCAACCCCGCGGCGGCGGCTCTTCGGCCGCTCGGCCGAAGACCGAGCCGGCCGGTCCGGTCGGCCGGGCCGCGCCCAGGCCGGACCGGACCCGGCCGAGCCGGTTCGGGCCGGGTCGGGCCGACCCGGTTCGGGCCGACCCGGTTCGGCCGACCCCAGGGGGGGGTTCGGGCCGGGTCGCCCCGGGCCCAGTACCCCCCCGTTTCGGGCCCTCTACGGTCTTTCGCCCATATCTTGGGCCTGGGACCTCCGATTGACGAACCGTCAGCGGCTACGCGATCCTTGGATCGAGACGGTCGTTTCGGTATATTATACTCAAGGTTTCGGAAGACTTTGGGTTCGGCCGGGTTGGTTCGTACACGAAACCAACCGGGCCCTCGGAGCGGAAACGCTCATAACTTGAGCTACGGACGTCCGAACGACGTACCGTCAGCTGTGGTAGTTTCCTCTAAGTGAGACGGAACTTTTGGCATACTCCGCCCGAGGATCGGATACAGGCGGAGTACGGTCGGGTTGGTTTTGCCCTAAAAACCAACCGGGCCCCTGGGACGAAAATGCCAATAACTCTCAGACCGGGCGTCCGATTGACGTGCCGTCTGTCGCGTTGAGATCCTGTTGTCGATACGGAACTTTTGGATACATCAACTTCGGACTACGTGTCAGTTGATGTATCAGCCCCTCGGCTCGTGGAGCGGACCCTCCTAAACGAGCTCGCTACGTGCGGGAACCCTAGCGCTGGCTGTGACCTCGACGACAGAGCAGAGATCCTCCGTGGACTGCGACGACGGCAGAGCAGAGATCCTCCGTGGACTGCGACGACGGCAGAGCAGAGATCCTCCGTGGACTGCGACGACGGCAGAGCAGAGATCCTTCGTGGACTGCGGCGACGACTGTGCAGAGATCCTCAGTGGACTGCGTCGACTACTGCACTCAGCGATCCTACGCGGATCAGTGCCCGATCCTTTGTGGGTCCTACTACCGGTTCTGTGTGAGCCACTGCCTACCGGTTCTGTGTGAGCCACTGCCTACAGGTTCTGTGTGAGCCCGATCCTGTGTGGGTCTTCTGCGGGGGTTAGTACCTATCGATCCTTCGTGGGTCCGACGACTTAGATGGATCAGTGATCATCTTTGACGTCATCTGAAAAAGTATACCTGGTTGAGCTGAATCTTATGTTACTCTCCTTTGTGGATTGTGTTGAACTATCCTATGTGGATTTACTATTTACTCTCCTTTGTGGATTGTGTTGAACTATCCTTTGTGGATTTACTGTTTACTCTCCTTGTGGATTTGAGTCTTGCTTTCCTTTGTGGATTGAGTTGTTCTTGAGCTCGTGAGCAGAGCTAGAAGTGGGGACTTAGGTATATGTATGGGCATATACCTAAGTCGGGTCAGATGTTACTTCGTGATTGCATCTTTCTTTTGTGCTATATCCTTTGTGGATTTCGGGAGACCTTCGGGGGTCTCGGGGTCCTTACTGAGTAGTTGTACTCACCCCTGCACGGGCTATGCCCGCACCTTGTTGTGTTGGTTGCAGACGACGGACAGCGCTGATCACGGTTGGGGCGTGGAGCAGGACGGTACCTGGAGGTGGACCACTGGTCGGGACGTGCTCGGAGCGGACGTGGGACCCGAGGAGCCTAGAGGCTATCTGTACCCACCCTTCAGGTGGGATTGCCAGTGGACGACACGAGGCCGCCGTCTTTTCTTCAGTTGCTGTTTTTCTTTTCAGTTGTACTTTACAGTTGGGCTTGTATTTCCGGCCCCCTTTACTTTCTGCACTTTACTTTCCGCTTGCTGACTCTGTGTGGTTGTTACTTATAAAGGCAATGCCTTCCCTGTTTACTGGGATTTTACGCCTTGGTGCTAGTCGCCAGCCCCTGGCCTATGGAAGGCGGGCTTGGGGTAGTCACGGCACGGGCCCCGAGGACGGGTCGTGACATAGGGACTTGAAAAATAATAAGGGGGTAGATGAGGATTGAGCTATTGGTCTTCTTCCAACTTTTAGGGCTCTTCCAAATGTACATATCACTGCTATAATGACTACCTCTTTTGGTATCATGAATAGGAAGACCAAAGATGTGCAATAAGATAGCGGTATGCAGTTAGAGTATAGTTTGGATTCTTTAGTTCCCTTGGATGAGATTCATAGTTTTTAGACTATAGAAAGATTAGACATTATAGTAGGGTATTCACAGAAACTGAAAGAAAGTGTCAACAATATAGAAATATGGGGTATCTTTAACAATTTTTCAATAGATACTTGAGCTCATGATTTCATATGGAATTGAGGTAGACATGGTTAGTGAACTAGAATATATTTGGGATCCTTAGTAGTAGGTTCATAAGATGATGACTCAATTGAGTATATTTAGAATATCAGACTTTAAAAGTTTATGGTGAGTGACCATTTATTGTTCAACATATAATCTTGATAAATTATACATTGTTTAATAATTTTTCATACTATTTCTTCACATTAATTTATATATGTACACATTGTTATTGGAAATGACTTACTGGTAAATTTTTATTATGAGTTTATTTCCATCAATAATATTTGGGAATAAAATTGGACCATATTTAGTGATTCCTAGATTATCACATAGTCTTTTTTGGTTATGGAAATATGTGGGACTTTCTGATTTTGAAGATGAAGATATTTGATGTGATTCTTAGCATAAACTATTTGATTATTTTCTAATCCCAAATAGATTTCCATTGGAGACAAGTATCTTTTACATTTCCTAATGGGAAGAATATCTTGATAACCAGTGAGTGGGAATTGGGATCATGTAGTGTGGGACTAGATATAAACCATCTTTGGTGATCAAAACATAGATTATATCGCTTTTCTATTTTAACAAGATAAGTGGAAACATAGTTATATTTTCCCCTAGTTGTGGATCTCTATCAGGACTAACTTCTGAATAAATTCATATGACTTCCCCTTGATAGAGGATTTGACATCGAGATAGATCTCATGCTAGCCGCACAACCTATTTTGATATCTCCATATCATATGTAATTTTCTGATTTAAAGGATCTCCAAGTACAAACCAAGGATTTGGATTAGAAAAGATTTATTAGGATTAGTACTTCACTATAGGGTGAGCCTATTTTCTTTTACAAGAAGGGGGAATGCAGTATTTAACTTTTCATAGATTAACTAATGATAAATTTGATGATGGTAAATAATAAATATCATTTTCCTAGGATTGAATATCTCTTCCATCAATTATGGGTAGCCTGATGGATCTCTAAGATTTATTTTGGATCTCTCTACCACTAGTTGTGAGTTAGAGATTATTATATCACAAATATGAAGTTTCAGAGAAGGTATGGGATATAAAATTACTTTTTATGTTGTTTGGGATGATAAAAGTATAGAAAATTATTATGGACCTCATGAAAAAGATCTTCCACCTATATCTAGAATCATTCATTGTGGTGTTCACTAAAAACATCCACATCTACTAATCAAATCTAGAGAAACATTCTATACATGTCAAGATAGTCTAGAGTAAAATTTGAGAACATCCACTTTACACCATGAAGTTGAAGTGTAAATTTTATATTCATGAGGTGAAATACTTACGGAATGTGGTGTCTGAGATAGGTATATCCATAAACCTAGATAAATTTGCGGCATTGTTTTCCTAGATATATCCCTAAAAAATGTTTGAGATTAGGATATTTTTGGGTTTAGTAGGATACTATCAAAAAATTTTCTAGAACATTTTCAATTTACAAACACTCATGACTATGTTGATGAATAAAGGGGTGAAGTTCTAATAATCAGACTGATGTGAATACTATTTTCTTGAGTTATAGAAGAGTTTGGATACAAATCCTATGATGACTATTTCCAGTCCCTGGATTGTTTATGTAGTATACTATAATGCATCAGGAATTAGTTTGTGAGTAGTACTGATGTAGAGGGAGCAGGTAGTAGCTTATGGGTCATGTTTGATGCTACCTCATAAGTGGATCTATCCTACCAATGAATTCAATCTGGAAGCCATGGTCTATGATTTAAAGTTTTGGTAATATTATCTCATTGATTAGAGGTTTATTGTCTACACAGACCATAAGATACTTCACTATATCTTCACATAATGATACCTCAACTTGAGGTTGAGGCATTGGGTAGAGTAGCTATATATTTTTGACTTTGAGATGGATTATAAACTAGGGAATGTAAAAATCATTATGGATACTCTTAACCATAATATTTACAAGATTTTACTATGATGTGGGGATATCTAGTATGTGGTGACCCAATACGTGGGGGTCATTAGATGGTGATGATGAAATCCTAGTGCATGGAAGAGTTATAGAACCAAATTCTATCAGGTAATATCTATTGAGATACTTACATAGAACTAAGTGGGAGGTACATCCTAGAGTAAAAAAAGATATATAATGAACTCAAGTGATAGTTCTAGTGGACAGAGATGAAGAGGTACATTTTTAGATATGTTTCCTGATGCCTTACCCATGATAGGATTAAGGTCAGGCACCAGTGTCATAGTGGAATACTACTACCACTTATATTTCCTATATATAAGTGAGAGGAATTCATGATAGACTTATTTCGGAGGTTACGTAGGACCCTGAGAATTTGTGAAACTTTTTGGGTTATTTTTTATAAATTATTGAAAGTTTATCATTTCTTACTGATCTGTGAGACTCACTCAGTTGGTGAGATAGGAAATCATTATGTTCATGATATTATATTATTTCATATATTTCCCCTGATAATTGTATCTGAAAAGTATTAAAATTTTATTTCACAGTTTTGGTAGGTATTATATAAGGCCCTCATAATCAAATAAGTTTTATCACAACATACCACCCCTAAAAAGATGTGCAGTCGGAGTAGATTATTTACATTTTTGGAAGATATTAATTTGGATTTCATTCTAGACATTAGTAGAGTGTGAGATGATAACCTATCCTTAGTTGAGTTCACATAAAACAATAATTACATGTCTTCAATTTATATAGAACTATTTCCGACTCTTTATCCAGGGCATGCAGGTCCATCTCATTTGGGGATGAGGGGCGCGTTTTTGTTGCCCCGCATTCCCGATTTTCGAAGGAGGGCGACATCCGATCCTTATTCAAGGACGTCTTCTGCTTGATCGAAATGAGATGATGGGATGTCGATTCTTCCTTCTGTGTATTCCTCCTCAAAACTCGTCACTTAGTCCAGGTCTCCCTCATAGACTTAAGACTTTGTTTGTGAAACTCTTCCTGTCGCTATATCTTCATGGACACCAGTTAATTACGCTACTTTTGTTAGGACATTCCAAGGGGTCTGGTCAGGGCAGTAACCTTCGATTAGGGGAGTAGTCACATTGGGCACCACTAGCGTTTCTGGACACTGGGGGATTGACATGTTTGTCTTATGTCCCTTATTATAGGTCTTATCGAGGCCGCAGAAGCCCGAGGAATCCCACATAGAATGTGGGGAATCATATTCCATGGGCATGTATCTAAGGTTTTCCTTAGCCTCCCATGTTTAACATAGGGTATTCTGCAAGTTTAACCTTCAGGGAAGATGGATCAGACTGATCAGAACACTGACTGGAGTGGATCAGATGGGTACAACCCCTAAAGGGAACATCGATGTTGGGGCCAACATGTGATTGGCTTCCCGAATACTGTTAAATGGAATGGAGAATGGGGTGGCATGATCCCACTGATATGTGGCGGACCGGGTAAGAATCAAGATGGATGGCGTGGGGTTCAGTGAAGTGGATGTTGAATGGGATGGAACCTTCATGAGGATGATGATGGTTTTGGGATTGAGCCTCGAAGAGTCTTCCTACGTATCCTCGTGGTAGGGAATCAAAGTCCACGTAGTTCATATGATGATGGATTACTACCGATTGGGGTTTTCAATGGCTTACCGCTGGATGCGATCTCAACGGCTTACGGTTGTATAAGGTTTCAACGACTTACTGTTGGACCGGGTTTCAACAGCTTACCGTTGATTGAGGTCACAACGGCTTACCACTGAATGGGGTGAAAACGGATTACCGCTGAAAGAGGTCTATAGTTTAACGTCATACGGGACAGGGTGAACCGACATGAAGGAGGTCAGAGCGACTAGAGTGGTGGGCTTGAACCTCATGGAGGCTTCCAACGTACCCTGCCTTGGAAAGAATCAAAGTCCTCATTGTTTAGGATATGGGGGCATTTGGGGCTTACACTCTGAGGTGGCCCAAGGTGTTGGTGAACCGACGTGAAGGGGTCAGAGTGACCGGTGGTGGGCTTGAACCTCATGAAGGATTCCTATATACTCTGCCTTGGCAAGGATCAAAGTCCACGAAGTTCAGAAGGTGGGGTGGGGCTTACACTCTAGGATACCCAGGGTGTTGGTGGGCCGACGTGAAGGTGGTCGGAGTGACCAGGTGTTTGTGGGATTGAACCTTGTGGAGGATTCCTACTTACCCTGCCTTGGCAAGGATCCAATTCCACGTAGTTCAAGAAGGTGTGTGGGGCTTACACTCTAGGCTGCCCGGGGTGTTGGTGAACTGATGTGAAGGGGGTCAGAGTGACCGATGGGTGTTGGTGGGCTTGAACCTCATGGAGGCTTCCTATGTACCCTGGCAAGGATCAAAGTCCACATAGTTTAGGAAGGTGCGTGGGGCATACACTCTAGGCTACCTAGGGTGGATGTCATGGTCGGTGCTTGCTCTAATCCCGCGTGAGTCATTTTCGGTGTGAGAAACAAGAGACAGTAGAGACCCAACGATCACATCTCGAAAGGTGCGTCCGTGGGAAGTGGAGTGGGTCTTATGCATGGAGTGGCCCAAAGAGGAAATAGGGGCTTATGCGTGGTTAGAAGCCTGAGAAGTGGGGACTTACTCCAGGATGGAGGTCCGATGGTGAAAAAGCGTAGCGGGAGAGGGACTTGGGACCGAAGAAAGGAGAAAAACCATTCCCCACCACACCCTTTGATGGCCCTGGGGACCAAAGAAGAAAGGAGGAGCATGGATGCTGCCTCCTACAAGAAAATATAGGGGCTTACACCAGGGTGTAACGACCCAAAATTTCATTAATGGAAAATCCCTCTTGATCCAGTTAAATGTTTCTTTATGTTTTTATATGATGTCAACTTCTTTAGTTTAACGTCAAGATTTGTGACCGTTACTTTTATAGCCGTTGAACAGTGATCATCTGGGTAGTTTAAATATAAGGATTTAACGAACCAATTTTCTACTCAGACAAAGGAAGCGATGGCCTCATCCAATAGAATTGCCCCTTACGAAGCCCATTTGTCGGAGCTCGGAAAGGAGGTGGCGTCTTTGGGCTTTGCCCTTGACCAAGCCCAAGCTGAGCTTCATCAAGTCAAGCTCGAACGTGATCGTCTACGGGAAAAATGGAAGTTGATAGAGATTACCACTCGAGCGATGTTATCCGAGCAACCCCAAGAGTCTGTCACCATCGCACACCTTACCCTTAGGTCTTATGCGGCTATTTTAAGGGGTTATGTAACAAATAAGTAGCACCATGTTCATGTACATTATTTTTTTGTATATAATAATGAATATAATTTCTAGTCATTTTTGATGCATTGTAATTAGTTTTAAAGTACAAATGATGTTTTTAGTTATTATTTAATTAAGAATTATATTTTATTAAATTAAAGGATTTTTGAATTAAATAATATTTTAATAAAATATTATTATTAATATTAAATTAATTTTTATTAAATATAAATGATCTTATAATTTTATGAATGCAATTAAAATTTTTATTAAGGTTTGAAAGCCATTTCTGTCAAAACCCGTGAATTTTTATAAATGTCGGTTTTTATTTTAAAAGTGAAAATTCACATATTTAGAAAATTATTTAGATAAAATAAATATTATTTTTGGAATCAGGACGTCGAAATTATCCAATGGTGAAGTTTTCATAATTTTCTGAGACAGTCAAATTTTTGGGTAAAAATTAAATACCATTTAAATATATAATGTGTTTTATGACATCATAATGACCCAATGGTTATGTAATAAAATACCATAATCCTTATGTTCGGCCAATATGTGTTTTATCAATAAAATAATGAGGTTTTGGGTTTGTTTGACTCACTTTTCAAAGCATTAATGGAGCCCTCAAGACTTATTCAACACTTTTCCTTTTTAAATTAATTTCCATGGGAGTGTGACTCACCTCCACATAAGCAACCCTAATTTTTTAATAAGTTCGGACCTTGGCCTTGTAAAATATTGTTTTCCTCTCTCCTTTTCCAGAAACCATGGGCAAATACCATGGGATGGTTTGTGGTTTGGATTATTTTAATATAAGGGGTCCCAAACCTAAATAATAAAGAATTCTCTCACCTTTCCTATATAAACCCACCCAAGCTCCCACTTCTTCCTCACTCAAAGCCCTTGAAGTTCGTCCAAACTCTGCCCTACTCTCTCTAGAATCCTCTCAAGGTGCCCCAAGCTCCCAAGAAGCCTCTCACAAGCCTCTCTCTAGCCTTTGGAAGCACACTTCCAAGTAAGGGGTTTTCTTCCTTTCTCATTTTTTTGTCAATTTTCTTTAAGTTGTATTTCCCTTTTTATTTCAATTATGAATGTTGGGGTATGGTTTCGCACCTCCCCCATACTTCCCTCTTATTGTTTGAATTATGGGAGAACCCTTTCTCTCTCATTAAATGCCTCCCATGTACACCCGTTACTATGCCGAAATTCCGAAAGGAACTTCTCTCTCTTCTTTTACATTCAAGCAATACTTTTGTATCATGAATCTAAATTCCTTTTCTATTGTTGGGACAAGTATATATATGATCTCCTTACTGTCCATTACATGTAAATATGATGAGGAACCCCTTTCTCTCTCATCAACCTTTTTTATGAATTCTTATGTCACGCCGTTACGTTGCCGAAATCGCACCGATTTTCTAAGCCAATGTCTTTGTGTAGTGAATACCATGCCCATTTCTCCATCAAGGGTATTCACCTTTATGCACATTTACTTATTGATTGTAAAGTTTCATGTATAAATTCCACATTCCTTTATCGTGGAATAAATGATTATGTTTTATGAATCCATGTTTTATGATCCATGTGGCACACTTATGCATGAAAAGAAATGTTTAAGAAGGGTGCGCCCTGATAGCGCTCCAATGCATTGGGTAAAGTATAGTATCATGATACGTCATGTGCAATGAGTGTTGACTCATGCTAATTCAAGTGCAACGAGGGTTTACTCGTGCTTCAAGTGCAATGAGGGTTTACTCATGCTCCATGTGCAATGAGCCTTGGCTCATGCTAATTCAATGTTAAGTGTTGTTGCCACATTTCCATGTTATGATTATCATGCTTTATCATGCCTTTATGTTCATGTCTCTCTTATGCTCTATTGATATGCCTATTGCCTAACATGTATTGTACTCCTCATGTTATTCATTATGTACTCCCTTACTGGGCTTTATAGCTCACCCTTTTCTTATGCATGTCCTCAGGTTATCCCATGCAATGCTAAGTACGAAGGAATGTAGTGGTCATGTAAAGGAAGTTTTCAATAAGGATGTTGTATTTCATGTTTAAAGTTTTTATGTAATTATCCTAAGCCCCAAAGACACTAAACCTCTCGATCTTCTTTGTTGTATCAAGTGAAGTTTTATGTAATAAAGCATGTTTAAGTTGTAATAAAAAGCAGGGTTGTCATAGTTGGTATCAGAGGATAGGTTTAGTTATTTTTGGGATTAGGAAACCCTAGTAAAGCCTTAGATACAAGACTAAGCATAATAAAAACATCCCTAAATTTTGGTAAATACTAAGTAAGTGGTTTATCAAACAAATACATCCCTGTCTGGATACGAGCAGGTAGAGGCGGCTCTGGCACAGATGTATCCTAGGGGTAAAACCCGAAAACACCGCTTTGAGCTAGACTCGAACGGGAACTGGTGCACGACAACGGGCCTTGCTGCACTCTTGGTTACGACACTCCTGGGGGATATGTTTTGATAAATTCACAATCTTAGTATGAACCCTTATTAAGGGAAAAATGCCCCTAAGAATATATGTTAGAAGGTAGATCATGAAAAGCCTAGGTTGAATCCTATAGACTCATGAGTTAAAGAGATTAAAGTTTATTTATAAGTCATCAACTTTTGTCTTTGGATTACCCTTTATGTGTTACCCCTAACTTTCCTTTTATTCCAGCCAATGGCCGGTAATAGGAGAACTCGGGCTAACAACCGTTGTGAAGATCAGTGTGACGATTGTACCAATGAGATGCCCAATCCAATGGGAGCGGGAATCGCGAACTTTGTCACGCTCCTCTCTCAGCTAACTCAAGTTTTGAATAGAAACACTGGTCAAGAGGAACGTTCAACCCCCCCTAAGAAAGAACAAGTCGCTATTGAAAGCTTCATGAGACAAAGGCCTCCTACTTTTAGTGGATCATCTGATCCCACGATTGCTGAACAATGGATCAACTCCATTGAAAAGATATTCTCCATCCTCCAATGCTCTGAAAAGGAGAAGGTTCTCCTGGCGGCTTATCGTATGGAGGGTGAAGCTGATCAATGGTGGACGTTGATCAAAAATACGAAGCCTGAGGAGGAGATCGAGGCTTTGGAATGGAAGGTATTCCGGAAGATGTTTTTCGATAAATATTTTCCACGCACCCTCCGTCTTAATATGGAAAGGGACTTCCTTTCCCTCAAGCAGAAAGATGAGGAATCTGTGGGAGCGTACGAGGCAAACTTCACAAGGCTTGCACGATATGCTTCTGGCTTTGTCGTTACCCCCGAATGCAAGGTTGACCGCTTCTTTGGTGGGCTGAAGCCTAGCTTGCGGAAAGCATTAGCGATCCGTGACTTCGACAGCTATGAGGAAATTGTCCGATGTGCCCTTAAGGTTGAAATGGAGATCGGAGAATCACAGGGGTATCATGGGGACAAGAAGCGGAAGGTGGACTTCAATGCTGGTGGTCCGATGGATAAATCCAACGGCGCTAAGAAATTCCAGCACCCCACTTGCCAAAAGTGTGGAAAGAAGCACCCTGGAAATTGCCTTAGGGGGACAAGAAAATGCTTCAAGTGTGGAAGAGAAGGGCACCTAGCTGTTAACTGTCAGCAAGAAGGACCCGCGGCTGCGACGGAGGGGAGGAACGCTCCGTTCGAACCTCAACGCGTTGTTTAATGCTTCAAATGCAAAGAACCGGGTCATTTTGCGAATCAGTGCCCTAATCCAAGGGTTATCGGAGGCAATCAACAACCTCCAAGACAGCAAGGAAGAGCTTTTGCCATCACTTCTGCCGAAGTGAACCCCGACAACGAAGTGGTGACAGGTACGCTAGTTATTCATTCAAGAATAGCGAACGTACTTTTTGATTCAGGTTCTACGCATTCTTTTATATCTCAAAAGTTTAGTAGAATAATCCCTGCACCACCACAAGTCATGGAAGTAAAGATGTCGGTGAGTACGGCAAATGGGGCAATCATTGCATCCCATGAGTATAAGTCCTCCCCTGTTATAATCTGTGGATTGAATTTCCCGGCGAACCTCGTCATACTCCCTTTGGTGGAATTTGATGCAATTCTTGGCATGGATTGGCTTTCCTTATATAGAGCCAACATAAATTGTCGGGAGAGGGAAATCACACTCCATATGGAGAATCGACCCCCGATTCTTTACAAGTGTCAGGAGGAAGATGAATCTCTTTTAGCTCCATCATCTCAAGCATGGATATTACTGCCTTATGAGCACGCATATCTGGCTCAGATGATTGAGTCCAAGGAAGAAACCACCCTTGAAGAAATGCCTATTGTGAGGGAATTCGCTGAAGTATTTCCCGAGGAACTTCCTGGTCTTCCTCCAAGAAGAGATGTTGAGTTCTCAATTGAACTTATACCTGGGGCACTACCAATATCCAAGACTCCATATAGAATGGCTGTGGTTGAGCTTGAAGAACTGAAGAAACAACTACAGGAGAATCTGGATAAAGGGTTTATACGCCCAAGTGCATCACCATGGGGTGCACCAGTCCTCTTCGTCAAGAAGAAGGATGGGTCAATGCGGCTTTGCATCGATTATCGTGAACTTAACAAAATCACGATAAAGAACAAGTATCCTCTCCCAAGAATCGATGACTTGTTTGATCAGCTGCGTGGAGCTCAATACTTCTCCAAGGTCGACTTGCGGTCGGGATATTATCAAGTAAGGGTGAAGAAGGAAGATATCCCCAAGACTGCTTTTCGTACAAGGTACGGGCACTATGAATTCATAGTAATGCCTTTTGGACTCACCAATGCTCCAGCAATATTCATGGATTTGATGAATAGAGTCTTTAGAGATTACCTAGATAAATTTTTGGTAGTCTTTATAGATGATATTCTGATATACTCCAAAACCAAGGAGGACCATGAGGAGCATTTAAGAACTGTACTGGAGACTTTGCGCAAGGAGAAGCTCTATGCCAAGTACAGCAAGTGTGAGTTCTGGTTGAAGGAGGTCTCATTCTTGGGCCATATCATCACAAGCAATGGGATATCTGTGGACCCCTCCAAAACAGATGCAATTGAGGGATGGCCGAGGCCAACATCGGTAACTGATATCCGTAGCTTCTTGGGGTTAGCTGGATATTATCGACGATTTGTGAGAAACTTCTCACGATTGTCCAACCCTCTTACCAAGCTAACTCGAAAGGGAGTAAAGTTTACTTGGAGTGATGAATGCGAAGAAAGCTTCAAGGAGTTGAAAAGGAGGCTTATCACTGCACCTGTGCTCACTTTACCCACAAGTGGGGAGCTTTTTGTGGTATTCAGTGATGCTTCGAAGAAGGGTTTAGGATGTGTGCTGATGCAGAATGATAAAGTGATATCCTATGCCTCAAGGCAGTTGAAAATCCATGAGCGAAACTATCCAACACATGATCTGGAGTTGGCGGCGGTGATCTTCGCCTTGAAAATCTGGCGGCATTATCTCTATGGGGAGAAATGTGAGATATATACTGACCACAAGAGTCTTAAATATATATTCACACAGAAAGAGCTTAATATGCGCCAGAGAAGATGGATAGAGCTCATCAAGGATTATGACTGTTCAATACATTACCACCCTGGGAAGGCGAACAAGGTGGTGGATGCCCTAAGTAGAAAGGATCCAGCAATTCTATCAATGATGAGAATTGAGAAGGATCCAATCTTCTTAGACTTGATGAAGATAGACGTGGGAATCATAAAGAAGGGAACATCATCAATCCTTTCACAAATGATTGCTCAACCATCTCTTTTGGAAAGGTTAAAGGATGCTCAAAAGGATGATGCGAGAATCCAAGAAAAAGTGGAAGCTATCAAAAAGGGAAAATCCTCAGAGTTTAATGTTAATGAAGAAGGAATTGTGCGGTTTGGGAAAAGACTATGTGTCCCATCAAGTTCGGAGCTGAAGAAGGAACTTTTGGATGATGCACATAGTTCAAATTTCTCTATTCACCCAGGGAGCACAAAGATGTATCGAGATCTCCGAGAAAACTTTTGGTGGGATAATATGAAGAAGGAGATCGCCGAATATACATCAAAGTGCCTGGTGTGTCAGCAAGTGAAGGCAGAGAGGCAGAAGTCTAAGGGGATGATGCAACCATTGCCCATACCATAATGGAAATGGGAGAACATCACCATGGACTTCGTCACTGGACTTCCAAGGACATCCAAAAGCAACAACGCAATCTGGGTTATTGTGGATCGTCTTACAAAGACTGCACACTTCATTGCTATTCGAGAGGATTTCTCTTTGGATCAACTGGCACGGATATATATCAGGGAATTGGTACGGTTGCATGGAGTACCACTATCTATTGTGTCGGACCGAGATCCAAGATTTACCTCTAAGTTTTGGAAGAGTCTTCAACATGCTCTGAATACTGAACTGAACTTCAGTACGGCCTATCATCCTCAAACTGATGGCCAATCCGAGCGGACTATCCAAACACTTGAGGATATGTTGAGAGCGTGCTCAATGGACTTTAAAGGAGGATGGGATCAGCATCTTCCTCTGGTTGAGTTCTCTTATAATAATAGTTTCCACTCAAGCATCCAAATGGCACCATATGAAGCCCTGTATGGGAAAAGGTGTAGAACACCGGCATGTTGGGATGAGGTCGGTGAACGTAAGCTGCTTGGACCAGAAATGGTCGAAGAAATGGTGGAGAAGGTGAAAACCATTCAGCAGCATATCAAGGCAGCCCAAAGTCGACAGAAGAGTTATGCAGATAATCGTCGATGAGACCTTGAGTTTAAAGTCGGAGACATGGTGTTTTTACGCATATCTCCGTGGAAGAAGGTCATGAGGTTTGGAAAGAAAGGGAAGTTAAGTCCAAGGTACATCGGCCCATTCGAGATTCTTGATCGTGTTGGGGCTGTGGCCTATCGACTAGCACTTCCACCTACTATGGCCAAGGTGCATGATGTCTTCCATGTATCCCTCTTAAGGAAGTACATACCAGACCCTTCACATGTACTCTCTTCCGAGGTGGTACAATTAGAAGACGATCTTTCTTATGAGGAGCAACCAGTGAAGATCTTAGATCGTAGAGAAAAAGTTCTACGAAATAAGACAATGCCCCTCGTCAAGGTGTTGTGGAGAAACCACAAGTTTGAAGAAGCAACTTGGGAGTCGGAGGATATGATGAAGCTAAGTTACCCACATTTGTTTTAGTGTGGGAAAAGGAAAATTTCGAGGGCGAAATTTCTTAAGGGGGGAATGTTGTAACGACCCAAAATTTCATTAATGGAAAATCCCTCTTGATCCAGTTAAATGTTTATTTATGTTTTTATATGATGTCAACTTCTTTAGTTTAACGTCAAGATTTGTGACCGTTACTTTTATAGCCGTTGAACAGTGATCATCTGGGTAGTTTAAATATAAGGATTTAACGAACCAATTTTCTACTCAGACAAAGGAAGCGATGGCCTCATCCAGTAGAATTGCCCCTTACGAAGCCCATTTGTCGGAGCTCGGAAAGGAGGTGGCGTATTTGGGCTTTGCCCTTGACCAAGCCCAAGCTGAGCTTCATCAAGTCAAGCTCGAACGTGATCGTCTACGGGAAAAATGGAAGTTGATAGAGATTACCACTCGAGCGATGTTATCCGAGCAACCCCAAGAGTCTGTCACCATCGCACACCTTACCCTTAGGTCTTATGCGGCTATTTTAAGGGGTTATGTAACAAATAAGTAGCACCATGTTCATGTACATTATTTTTTTGTATATAATAATGAATATAATTTCTAGTCATTTTTGATGCATTGTAATTAGTTTTAAAGTACAAATGATGTTTTTAGTTATTATTTAATTAAGAATTATATTTTATTAAATTAAAGGATTTTTGAATTAAATAATATTTTAATAAAATATTATTATTAATATTAAATTAATTTTTATTAAATATAAATGATCTTATAATTTTATGAATGCAATTAAAATTTTTATTAAGGTTTGAAAGCCATTTCTGTCAAAACCCGTGAATTTTTATAAATGTCGGTTTTTATTTTAAAAGTGAAAATTCACATATTTAGAAAATTATTTAGATAAAATAAATATTATTTTTGGAATCAGGACGTCGAAATTATCCAACGGTGAATTTTTCATAATTTTCTGAGACAGTCAAATTTTTGGGTAAAAATTAAATACCATTTAAATATATAATGTGTTTTATGACATCATAATGACCCAATGGTGATGTAATAAAATACCATAATCCTTATGTTCGGCCAATATGTGTTTTATCAATAAAATAATGAGGTTTTGGGTTTGTTTGACTCACTTTTCAAAGCATTAATGGAGCCCTCAAGACTTATTCAACACTTTTCCTTTTTAAATTAATTTCCATGGGAGTGTGACTCACCTCCACATAAGCAACCCTAATTTTTTAATAAGTTCGGACCTTGGCCTTGTAAAATATTGTTTTCCTCTCTCCTTTTCCAGAAACCATGGGCAAATACCATGGGATGGTTTGTGGTTTGGATTATTTTAATATAAGGGGTCCCAAACCTAAATAATAAAGAATTCTCTCACCTTTCCTATATAAACCCACCCAAGCTCCCACTTCCTCCTCACTCAAAGCCCTTGAAGTTCGTCCAAACTCTGCCCTACTCTCTCTAGAATCCTCTCAAGGTGCCCCAAGCTCCCAAGAAGCCTCTCACAAGCCTCTCTCTAGCCTTTGGAAGCACACTTCCAAGTAAGGGGTTTTCTTCCTTTCTCATTTTTTTGTCAATTTTCTTTAAGTTGTATTTCCCTTTTTATTTCAATTATGAATGTTGGGGTATGGTTTCGCACCTCCCCCATACTTCCCTCTTATTGTTTGAATTATGGGAGAACCCTTTCTCTCTCATTAAATGCCTCCCATGTACACCCGTTACTATGCCGAAATTCCGAAAGGAACTTATCTCTCTTCTTTTACATTCAAGCAATACTTTTGTATCATGAATCTAAATTCCTTTTCTATTGTTGGGACAAGTATATATACGATCTCCTTACTGTCCATTACATGTAAATATGATGAGGAACCCCTTTCTCTCTCATCAACCTTTTTTATGAATTCTTATGTCACGCCGTTACGTTGCCGAAATCGCACCGATTTTCTAAGCCAATGTCTTTGTGTAGTGAATACCATGCCCATTTCTCCATCAAGGGTATTCACCTTTATGCACATTTACTTATTGATTGTAAAGTTTCATGTATAAATTCCACATTCCTTTATCGTGGAATAAATGATTATGTTTTATGAATCCATGTTTTATGATCCATGTGGCACACTTATGCATGAAAAGAAATGTTTAAGAAGGGTGCGCCCTGATAGCGCTCCAATGCATTGGGTAAAGTATAGTATCATGATACGTCATGTGCAATGAGTGTTGACTCATGCTAATTCAAGTGCAACGAGGGTTTACTCGTGCTTCAAGTGCAATGAGGGTTTACTCATGCTCCATGTGCAATGAGCCTTGGCTCATGCTAATTCAATGTTAAGTGTTGTTGCCACATTTCCATGTTATGATTATCATGCTTTATCATGCCTTTATGTTCATGTATCTCTTATGCTCTATTGATATGCCTATTGCCTAACATGTATTGTACTCCTCATGTTATTCATTATGTACTCCCTTACTGGGCTTTATAGCTCACCCTTTTCTTATGCATGTCCTCAGGTTATCCCATGCAATGCTAAGTACGAAGGAATGTAGTGGTCATGTAAAGGAAGTTTTCAATAAGGATGTTGTATTTCAAGTTTAAAGTTTTTATGTAATGATCCTAAGCCCCAAAGACACTAAACCTCTCGATCTTCTTTGTTGTATCAAGTGATGTTTTATGTAATAAAGCATGTTTAAGTTGTAATAAAAAGCAGGGTTGTCATACAGGGTGCTTTACCTTTCCCCATAGACAAACGCCACTCCCATGAGGAAGATATCATCCCTCTGTGGAGACTAGTGGGTGTAGAGAATTTCCAATGTGGGGGAACCCCACGTGCGAGGCATGGGGCGAGGTCACAGTTTAACTTCATGTGCTGAGGATGATGGTGCTTGGCAGTTTAATGTCCTGCAACTTGGACGAGGTTGGTTTTCTCCACACCCCTAGGACTTACATAACCGGTACCCTCTGCTCCTTGGTGCAGAGAGGGGACATGCAAAGACGTGGTGAGGGGGTTTCATGGAGCGAACCATCAAGGGGCCCATGTTAGCGTGGATATGTGAAGAAGCAATAACTGTTATTGTGACTATGTGAAGAATCATGATGCGAAGAAACACAATGAGTGATATTGTCCAGTGGACTTTGAAGTTACTTCGTGCGAACCTAGAAGGTTGCATGGGTAATGAGTATATGGAGAAGGTGTTGGGGGCATAGGAGGTGCCCTAAAATGATGCCTAGAATAGGGACATCACAACCACACAAGGGGGGATTCTTTGCACGTAAAAGGTACCGTTGCATGAAAAAGGGACAGACTGGCGTGCAAAAAATAATTACACATGCATAAAAATTCCAGGCCGGTGCACAATTGAGTGTTGGGCGCGAAATAGAGCAGGCCGACGCGCAAAAGGAATTGCGCACCGAAGACCTAATTGTGTGCAATCGGAAGGAACTCCACGTGGGGAAGGGGTTCAAGGGGATTTGAACAAGGATCAAGCCCGAGTAGTAGCGCGCAAAGGTGGAACCCCAGAAGACCGTGTGTGAAAAATTTAGTACCTGAGAGACATATTATTTATGCACACGAGAGAGGAATTTCACATGGGAGAGGCGGTTCAGATTATCCAGGCTTAAGTTGAAGGGGGTAGCCTTATATTTATAGGTTCTCAAAATTGCGGGCCTGTACGAAAAATGCTTCAGCGCGAAATATTATGCACTCGATGTTTGCAACGTGAAGATCAACTGCGTGGAGAAGTGGCGCGAAATAGTTCCATGCCTACGCGGAAAACTCTCGTGAATCCCGGAGTTTTTCACGCAGGGAATATTTTGTTCGCGCAACTCAACATTTTTTTTGTGTCGCCCCTCTGGGACCCCCGGAACGGATCACTAGTTCCAAATACGGCTTTTCTTTGTTGTATCCGAACCTTCCTTAGCCCTGGAGCACTCTTTGGCATCTATAAATGCCTCCCCTCGGAATCTGATCAGCGAGGGCCCACAAAGGTTGAATTTTGAGGGAAACGCTGAGGTACGTGACTCCATGGGGTAGTCGCATGCTTAAAACCAGAGCGGCATGAAAAAATCCACCCAGAGCGCGTAATCCGCTTTTCGTGTGCGCATGGAAACCTTTCATCGTGCCTATATAAGGCCCCGCGAGTCCCTCCACTCCATATGGATTTTCTCACGCGATAAGCCCGGAGCTCTCATGCACGAAAAATTCTTCCCCTGCGCGTAAAACGCTATGTTTGTGTGCAATTCACCATGATTAGTCATCAGTTTTCATGTCGAACTGGGATTTTCCATGCCAGCCCTGATTCTTTTGGGTCGGCCGCTGATTTTTTGTGCCTGCTCTTGATTTTTCATGCCAACTACTTGAAATATTGCCGGTAGGAGATGGCTGCCAATCGGGATGACTGTGAGAGGGAAGCCTCATATACTTCTCGAAGGGCTGAGATGGTCCCCAAACCTGAGGTTTATGGCACCCAGAGGGTCCTATCTAACAACCATACTCTCTTCAACATGCTGACCCCAGCATAGAAAGAGTATGCACTGTCTTAAAATCTACCGATCTGGGACTTCTGAATCCTGGAGGAGGTACCCGTGCCAAGGTTTGAGGTTGACACACCATGGTCATGGGTGACCTGAGAGGATGACCTACCCTAGTATAAAATCACCTAAAATGGCCATCCTGCTAGAGAAACCAGGCACCTGGACATTTAAGTCCTGAATCCCAGGACCAGGACCATCTCGGGGGGGGGGGGACCCTGTCATGGAGAGTTCTCCAGCCCTTTATGCAAGAACCTTCCATCATAGTGTTACTGATGAGGCCAAAGGCTGGATGCAGGATTGGGATCTGCGGTTTGGAGGCAACTTTACCAGTGAATGGGCCTGGGCGTACTGGGTTAGCTAGACATGCGACTAGTTTGGGGCCAAACTACAGCACATTAGTTTGTTTGAGGCGGTGTGGACATCACAGTTTCATTTCTATCACCGGTATGAGCTCAGGCCAGATCTATTTACTCAATGGTCTCCCAACACCAATACCTTCCACCTTAATCATGGGGAAGTCGACATCAACCTATGGGGCATCCATTGCATCGGGGGTATCCCTCTGGATGGGCATCAATACGATGAATTCCTCCCGACGAGTAACACCTGGAGTGATAGATCACGAACCCCTATGATGACGTGGAACCTATTGGAGTTGGCCAAGGAGAGGCTAGGGGTCATGGATTTCTTGAAGGACATTGCTTATAGGAAATTGTTTAGCTTGTTCCTGGGAAAAGATCCAGAAGTCAAGATGTCGGGGTGAGGGAGATGGTGTCCGACCGCGACAAAGAGGAGAAAAAGCAGATCGTACTAGAGGATCTTGGAGGCAGGGGACTATCAGTCATGGGGATTCAGGATAAATGAGGGCCGATACTCGAATGTCCAATATGCCAGATTCCTTTCCACATTCATGTGTGGATGGATCCTACCAGTGAGGGATGCAAGGAAGGGGGTTCGTCCAGAAACCCTGGTGATGGATGACATCATGGCCGCCAATCAAAGATTTAATCTGGGAGTCCCTGTGCTAGCCCATCTGTATGCCATTTTGGGACGAATCTCAAGAGGAGGGTCACCGAGGAGGCTCTGGGGCCCCTTCTAGATCTTTTATGGCTGGGTCGTGACCCATTGTGGTGGGTATACCATCCCGAACACCATCTGTCCTCCAGGTAATGGCCTACAACCTTCCCTGATGAACATCATTGGGGTCATTCCGTTGACACTTAATGAGGAGGGAGTAAGGATCAGGATTGACAATCATTCCAAATTCAATTTCATCCCATTCCCCACCCTGATAGGCCAGATGATAGATAATGGAAAAGGCTCACTAGAGCAAAGAGAGTAATTCCAAATCATTAGAGGTGGGGTGCTCGGGGCTCGAATTGACAGGAAGATCTTTTGCGAGCCTTAATTGCCATCCAGGTTTTCCAGGCAGTTCAGATGCCTTCAACGGATGTCGAAGAAGGTTTACACAGATGTTTGAGAAGAGAGGCACCCCTGTGTTCTTTTCCAAATGTTGCTGATGTTCACAGCCCAGGGCTCCGACAATTTTATCACCTTTCCTCCCATCAGAGTTGATGCTGGACTCTCAACCGAATATACCGATCACTGGGTCATAGTGTACCCTGAGAGGATTTTATGAAATCGAGTTCAGAAACTCAAGGTAGCCAGTGTAGAACTTGGGCGGCAAGAGATTAGGCAGGGTGCTACTGGGGGGGAATGGTTGGAAGCACTACAGGGAACTGGTCCTGCATAGGCCGGTACTTCAGTAGCGGGGACGTCGCGCGGTGCGGTTAGGCCTTCATCACCTAGGGGGAGAGAGGCTCATGTAGCGGCTAGGGAAATCCCAGGGAAGCAGATAAGATATTTGATTCAACCTTCCAGTGACACGATCTTCCCAGCTCTGTGGTCATCCTGGATGACCCTGCAATAGTCGATGGGTACTGAAGCTCTTTGGAAAAAGATAATGCGAGATGGAATCCAGCTGCTGGAGGTCAGACTCATTCAGGTTGTTGAAAGGGTGAAATTTCATCGTCGGCATGTGTACCTGACGTCCATGGATGCGTATGCATGTCAACGAGGTCGGCGTGCATAACCACCCTTCATGGTGAAAGTAATGCTCGACCAAGAGCATGATCCAGAAAAGATACCGTCAAAGGATGATGATAGAGACGATGAGCCAGAAGGCATTGAGACAAAAGTGGAGGAAGAAGAAGAAGGTGAAGGAGGGGATGAAGAAGAAGAGGATCCTGAAGGTGGAGGGTCTTAGGGGGCATCCCACCAAGTGATTCTCTGGGAGAGTGGCAAGATCATTGGATATAATGTAGATATAACCAAGTTTCTTGAGGTACGTCTCAGCCCTTATCTATCATTTTCCCCTAATCATCTTTTGTAGCCCTAAATTATATCTCCTTATCTGGTTCATTAGCATATGGGTGCTAACCAGGGGTCCCCATGCGAAGTGGAGGAGGCTCCGGTAGAACAAGGTGGAGAACCGACACCCATTATTGAACTGATGAGCGCTAAGGAATCCCCCACAATGGAAGCTCGTATAGTAGCTAGAACACCAGAGGCTGATGCTTTGGGCTCCTATAGGTTCATTACTTCAACGCCGTTTAATCACCCTTCGAGATCTCAATTGATCATAGTGTTCCTTGTTTGTGCAGTAATCACAACCTTGGAGGCTCGTCGGGCTGCCGAACCTGGGTCATCCGCAATTGATTCAATTGCAAACGTGTCGTCCCATTTGGAGCACACTTCTCAAACTGGGCCTACCCCGACACTCGGTGATCAAGGAGTGGTGGAAATCAGTGGTAGTCATGTCGGGGAAGGGCCGGAAGTTGGTGAGGGAGCTACCGAGATTGAGGCGAGGGGGGACGGTCGCCTAGGCATTGAAGAGCCCAACCCCTTGGAAGGAGCGCCCAAAGAAGACCCCGCTGCTGGTCTGTTGGCTGCTTTCCCTGCCTATCAGCCGACAGACCCCAAGGAGATTGATGATTCAGACTCGGAGGCGGCCGAGGAGAGCCGAATGACGTAGCACAAAGGGTGGAAGTGCATCAAGCGATATCTCGGTCAACCCCATACTGAATGGCTAAAACAGATGGGATCATCCCAAACCTGGTTGCGCTTTCTCTGTGTTGGAGGGGTGGATGCTCAGTGCCTTCATTCGATGGTTCATGACTATATGGCCGAGAAGCTGTGTGAGAGCAGCTGCCGCTCTGACGTTGCCCAGTTTCGGGAGGAGTCATGGAGTATCCAAGGGTTCATAGAGGCAGAACAAGAGGCCCAACACTTTGACGAACAGGTGAGAGAAAAATAGATATTCATTGCAAACTGTTCTAAGCTTGTGGAGCAGTTGAGGGCCCAGCTGGTAGATGCCCAAGCGAAACTAGTGGAGGCGGGTAACCAGATATCCACACTTTAAACTGAATAGGTGAAAACATAGGCTAGGGTTAGCGGACTGCACTCTACAGCCGCTGACGAAGAGAGAGCCCTCAGAGGGCGGGAGACAGTCCTAGAGGCCACCAACAAAAGGGTAGCGACGCTGGAACGATCCATCCAAGAAGATGACCCTTAAGGGCCCAGTTTTGGCCGAACTCATAAAATAATTTCTATTTACTACTTCTTATTCTTAACTGCATGTATGAATGAATTTATTTACTTGTTTGTTTGGTTTAACGCATCCAACCACAATCCTGGAATAAATAATAATCCATTATTAAGCTCACGTGGGTCACCCCCAATGTGAGAAACAAGGGATGTTCATACTATTACTTCGCTTGATCACGGGAGCGTCAACCCAGATTTGGGCCTTCGGGGTTCGAATAACCAGCCTAGATTTTTGGGAGGAAATGGGAGAGATCTGATTAGAGGATGAAGCTCTCAAAATAGCTAAATTACCATTTTCCCAGTGTGAACTTGTGAACGAACGGGATAATGCTAGGGGAATTAGAACAAATCCGAATAGGGGAATGGAAGGTGTGAATCACGATACCAAGAATTCAGAACACTATGGGGGTGGCGTGACAATGAAGAATAACTGTTGACCGCCATTTCATCAGGAAATGAGGATGACCTTGTTTTTTTAAGGTTCAAACATTCCAATCAGTTTCTAACAGGTTTATTCAAATAACCAGAAACACCCAATGATTCTATATCCATTTGGACCTACTTTCCAAAGGTAGGTGCTCATTAGTTGTGGACCAATGAGGATTAAGAATTTTCATTGGTCAAGAGTATGGGAGGTTAGGCTCATCACAACTTTTTGGGAGGAATTATTGCTTACTTCGGGACTCTATTATAGATTTAAGTTATGTTCACGAATCCTTATTAATTAACCAAGCATGAAAATGAGGTTTCCTTTAGATTTTGAAATTGATGATTGATATTTATGGGATTTAGAGAATATTTTATATGTATTTTAGGTTCTTCATCGATGGAGAATCATCTGTATGTATTAGAGATTCTTAGTCAATGGTATCCTTCAATACATTATATAGAAATCTCTTGGTCATTATGATGACCATAATGGTTTTAAATCCACCCAGTGGGGCACTTGAAGTTTATTGTCATTCCTAAAGACAAATATTATTTCAGAGTTGGGATCATACCCGCAGATGGGCTACCTATGTATCCTCGTTAAAAAGGAATCATAACCCACATAGTTTGATAAGAAGAATATAGTTTAACGTCATATGGGATGGAAAGGAATTAATGAATGATGGGCTTGAACCTTAGAAAGGCTTCATACGTACTATACTTTTAAGCTAGAGATCAACATCCACATAATTCGAGTGAAGAAATATGGGGCTTATGCATGGTTAATGGCCAAAAAGAGATGCCATGATTACTTTTACACTCTAAGCTCACGTAAGTCATGCTCAGTGTGAGAAATAAGAGGTATCAGTAAACCTGACAATTATGCCATGAAAGATACAATCACAAGAAATGATGTGGGGATTACGTATGTAAGATTTCCCAAGTAGATGAAGACCAGGACTTACTTCAGGAAAGAATCCCAGGGGCATGGTCCATAAAGGTATTTTTACTTTATGGAGATTTGGAGTTTTAACCCAGGGCTTACTCCTAAGGAGGATTCCAAAATTAAAGGGGACTTATAACTTGGGGTTTACTCCTGAGAAGGAGGCCCAAATTAAAGGAAATTATGATAGGGGATTACTCCTGAGAAGGAGACCCATGTTAAAAGGGAATTATGATTGGGGATTATTCCTGAGAAGGAGGCCCAATGTTAAGGGGACTTAGGGATTACTCCTAATGAGGATGCCCTAAATCAAAAGGTCTTCTCATATTAAAGGACGAGGTTATATAGAGGAAACCTCTAATCATAGTGACATATAGTTTGTAAGTCACGAGGTTTTGGGAGAGGTTCTCACATAATTCCTTTCAGATAAGGAATCCAACAAAAGAACCATGCCATAAATGGAATTGAAAAGGGGTTCGAGGGCTAATATCTTGAAGAGGAGAGGTGAACTAAATAGAGTCACACAAATGAATTTGGAGAGCAAGTCTTGGCCACGCAAGTGTACTTGCGTGGCATGAGTTCACCTGGGCGACGAAGAATATGTAGGGTAGTAATTGGGAGAGACTTAACTCAAGCCTTTAGTATTCTCCAAAGATGTTTCCAAATGGGCGGCGCACAAGTTTCATTGAAAGGGTAGGCCAACACACAAGTGTTTCTATTTTTAAGGAGGTCTGGACACTTGGGCACACAAGTTTTGATGAACTATAAACACTTAGGCCTTATCCTACTCCTTCAAGTCTTCCATTCTAGGTTAAAAGTTACCTTAGAAGTTTTTGGAAGAGTTGAGTTGAAGACTTGGGCGACCAGAGCTTGAATTTGACTTTTGAAAAATCCATCCCTGAAATGGGGGGCCCACAGGGGCTATTTATAGGCCACCTTGAACCTTGGGAGAAAAACAAAATAGGGCGCACAAGTGAGTTGCGTGACCCATAGGGGGCGGGCAAGTGACTTGTGCGGCACACAAGTAAGTTGCGCGCCTCACTCCAAATGGGATTCTAGTCCATGCCTTTAACAATTTTTTTGATGTTCTTTAGAGGGTGACCCTCTTTGTTCTTAAGGTATTCCCCTTTGCTATTCGTTGGAATCTGTGATGGAAAGGAGCGTCAAAAAAAGTCCCCCCTCAGAGTTGGATCCGAAAAGGAAAGAGGATCCGACTCTGAGGTAATGTTGGAGATATAAAGGTTCTGTGGCGCGAAAGTTCAGCATGCAGATGTTGGGGTTCATAGGTCTGGAACGTAGGTGGTATGGATCAACTATATATACAATCTCACTCCCGAGAAAACTCACTTGGCTTCTAGAACTTGAGCTCTCGTCGTGCAGGTGCTTTTGTCTTCGGTGAATTGCCCTTCTGAATTTTGTCATGCTTCTGCAGAAGGTATTTGACTTGTGCACCATGACTAGGGTGGCAATACTTGGGCGACTGGTTTGACTTGTGCGCCAAGTTGGGACTTGAGAGCCTTAACACCTTTGCCATTTTTTTGATTTCCTTCATCAAAATTTCACAGAACAATCTTACTTAAAAGTTGATTGTTTGATCTTTGTGCAGATTCAATGGCTCCTAGAAGAATTGGATCTACTGATGAGTTGGCCAGAAAGAGAATAAATTACATGATGAACATCGTTGGCCATGACTATTATGTTATCTACGAAAACACTCTCCCAGATTTGGATAAGTACTTGAAGAAATATCATGACAATTTCCCACATAGCATCTACTTGCCTTTGTATGTCCATGGTCATCTGCAAGGATTCCACATTCCAGAGGAAAATAATTATATCCCTGATTACTGGTTTCAGACCTACACCAACTTCTCTTTGAAAAATGTCTTAGTTGCAAGATAATTTGCCAATGATAGGACATTGGAGAAGGAATACATATTGCATAATAGCCCATGTTCTCCAGATCTAAATCCTCACATGCCTGAGCTGCAGCCACATTGCTATCCCTCTATTTTCCAAAATTCTCAGATGGACCAATCTAAGGGATGGAAGAAGAGTTGGGATTTTCGTCATAGAGGAGGTGTGAATCCGAATTGGATGTGGGCATATTGGGTGGTACAAACCTGTACAGAGTTTGTTGATGATCTGAAGGGAGGTGCAATATATGAAGTTGTCCGGGTTGGGAAGACATATGTTTATAGGAATCACAATTTTTTTCCAGAGTTAATCAGCCATTGGATTCTGGAAATGAATTCTTTCCATCTGAATCATGGAGAAGTAGGAATCAGTTTGTGGGATATCTACAAGATTTAATGGGCTCCAATTTTGGGAGATATGTATGATGAATTCATCCCCCCCAAGGTGACCTAGAATGATTTGGAGAAGACTCTGTCTTTGGCTCGAGAGTTAATGAAAACTTTCTACAAGCTTAAGAATACCACCATGATGAAGACCCACTCCAGAAAAGATATCCATCCAGAGGAGTGTATGGACATGTTTTTGATTAAAAAGAGAGAGGAGGGACCTTCCAGCACTCATCATACTAGTTACCCTAGAGAAGCAAAGAGGGGTGCTCCAGGCACATTTTTGGCAACTCTGGAAGCAAGAGAGTTTGATAGGTGGGGGTATGAAGTGAACTAGAAAATTACAGTGAAGACCCGTATGGAAGGATTTTTGGACTTGTGGATTATTGTTTACCTTTTACCAGTTCGGGATTCGAAAGAAGGTGTGATGGTGGGGACCTTTTTCATTCCAGCCAAGTTGGCTGAAAGGAAGATAGTTGGGTTGGCCACCCAAGTTTTGGAAAATATTAAAAGAATCTTACTTCATGTTTATTTGGATAAGTATCCTCTAAGAATAGTGGGACCATTCCAAGTTTTATAGGGATGGATCGCCACCCACTTCAAGACATATTCTGTATAAAGTGGGGTACAGGTTCCTGGAAGTTCTTTCCGACTGTATGTTCAGGCCTATTCTGTAATTTATCCCTTATCTCTCAATGATTATGATATCAAAATAAGGCTGAGCATGTTCAAGGAGTTTCACTTTTTTACTTATGGAAATCCGCCAACAGGGCGATTTGTTGAAGATGAAACATCAATCCTAGAGTTAAGGGCATATATTCTGGCATGTAGAGATGGTACATTGGCCATAGGGATTGAAATAGAAATTATATGTGAGGCCTATTCTCTATACAGATTTTCACATCAATTCAAATGTCTATATAAAATTACTATATCACCTCCGGTGCATGTTAGGTTAGAGCAACATCCGATGGTTTCTCAGAAACTATGGTTGCTGACATCTATGGAGAATACTGGGGCGGTATTTGATCTACCAGCTATTGGAGCGGCAAGTTGATTGACTACATGGTATGCCAAGAGCTGGGTAGCATCGTACCCTAAAGGGGTACTGAATCAGCCAGTACCTCAGGTGGGGATAAAGAATAGAACCATTAGGAAAGAATCTCTTCATTTGAAAGGTGACTCTTCCTCACTCGAAGTTGATTCATCGGATTCCTCACCCGGAGCTGATTCACCGGATTCCTAGTATGGGTATGATGAGGTTTTAAATACATCAAAGTGGCCTCGTGCCAGATATAATCCGCCTTCCTGAGTCAAGATACCTACTCCATTGACTCTTGGTGAGTTACATCATTGAGGAAATTTAGTCACCATTATTTTAAAGAGAAAGAAGTTTCATTTTCTTATCCTTTATCTGTGATTGCAGGAGCTGGGAAGAATTTGAAGTCCCAAATCACAGGACCCTCCTCACGGCCTTCTGGTGCACATTCTGGATATTTACAACCAGAGGCTGTCCGGACATGACGAAGTTTAATTATGATGCTGAAACTACCTGTATGGACTTATGTGAAGGGATGCATATCCCTAGAGTGGGGAATCTTCAAGCTTTCTTTGACATCCGTTTTGTGGATAACCCCAAGGAAGTGAGTGCTTACATCAAAGAGTTAGAAATACTCATATATGCCACTAATGAGTCAGTTCCTATCACCAAGCGGGTGAATGAAATGATGGACCGTGGTACCACTGAGGGGATTGGCCCTTCATTAGATGAAGAGTGGCATGATTACATGGCTCCTGAAGATGTAAGTTTCCTTTTTCTCACATTTCTATTTTCTTTGAAATTGGAATTTAGTCAAATCTTTGTTATTCAAGGAAATAATCTTCTTCATCCTACAACTTGTAAAGGGAAGAACCACTGATATCCCTTCATCATGGTATAGCCCTGGTGGAACCACTCTTGGAGCCACTGGATCTCCTCATGAGCCAGGTGAAGTATCTCTAGGGCAGAAAGTCATGGATGAGGAGTTAGAAAGGGCGTTACTGTCTTTGATACCTATTTTCAGAGATGATGATGCCAGTCCACCCAAAAATTCCAAGAAGCAAAGGAATTGAAGAAATAAGACCACAATCAAATTCTTTATTAGAAGTGGTAAGTCCTTTCGGTCTTCATGAATATGAAATCATGAAAAAGTGCTCAAACTTATCGAGATTGTAGGGGCTTCTTCAGTTTCCCCTTTAAGGGAAAAGACTGAACATCCTCAGAGTACAATAGAGAGTGCTATAGAATAGTTTCAAGTTCCTTCTAAAATGGATGTTCCTGAAGAAATACTGAGAGCAGATGAGCCAACGTCTGTTTCCAAAACCACTCCTATTTCTGATGCCAAGAGAAAAGAGACTTCTGGTAAATTAACAACAATTCATAGAACCTCAAATGAGACAACAACTGACTTCTATTCTGTGATATTTTAGGTTCAACACATGCACCATAAAATTTGGAAACCACCAAAACAGACCCTACAATTGTCTTTTAAGAAGCTATCTGGGGTTAGAGATTTCTAGATAAAAGTCACAAAGAAGACATGTCGAGTTCTACCACTGGTGAGACTAACCTGGGATCTGGGACATCATTGAATAAAATGATGAATCTTTGCATGTACTTTGAATAAATTTTAGAACATGTTAAATTACCATGTGATTTAGAAGATTTTGGAGATCTAGTTATAGAATCAACTAGATGTGATTTCATCATTTTTACTATTAATATTCTCATGATTACACTTCTAACTATGTTTGGTTAAAAAATTTACAGTTCCACCTGAAGAAACTACTGATCCAACAATGCTTGAAAGGTGGGGGGGAGACATTGATGTCAATTCTGTTATTGCAGAAACACTAGATCAAGTGGAACTTAACATGGAAGACCCTCCTGAAACCCATCCTGAAAACCTTGTTGAAGCTAGGAAATATGGGGAGGATTCTTTACAAGTTTCTAATCTACTGTTAGGTAAAAGATAATGATATTTGTGGATTACTTAACATGCAAGAAAATCAATCAACTCTTACTATCTTTTGAAACTAACCATACTTTCAATTGACCAAACAAGGCTGTCAACTTAAATGTCTATATCTGGAGGTGAATCCTCAGCCTCGGCCCAAATAGTAGCAGAACGTGAAGCAACCAGGGTCAGGAAAGGAGCAGAACATGGAACTTCCTTAATTGCATTAATCCTAGACTATGTTCCTCCCTATGATGGCGATAATGAATCAGACGCATAGGTGTAAAAGGCGCTCCAATTATCACGTCGCAAGGCATGAAAAAATATATGGAAGATAATATATGAGGTGCCTCTTGAAGAGATACCTTCAAAAATTCCAAGACTTTCATCCCTATTCATCATGCAGGGACTTGGAGGTTTTGGATATCAATAAATCCATGTCGCAGTGAAACAAGTCATTCGAAGGAGGGAGCAAGAGAAAAGGTGTTGTCAAGACCTGATTAGAGCTAGATTGCTGACCAATATCAGTGAATTTAAGGCTGCAATGTCCCAATATAAGGCTGATCATGCTGCAAAGTTGAAAGAGCTGAAGCAAAAGATCAAGGAGAAGATTGTTTAGCAGTTTCACCTTCAGCAAGAGTTAGATGCTATTACTGGGGAGCTTAAATAGCTTCATAATTCATTGGAAGAAGTCCAAGAAGATGGTATAAAATCCATCAAAGATGCTAAATAAGCACTTCGTCAAGCTGAAGAGAGTAGATATGGTTGAGTAAATTAACTTCAAGTGGCTGCTGATGAAGCCCAGGATGTTGTGAAATAGATGAGAAATCATGTTAAAAGTCTTCTATAATTTCTGGAAAAAAAAGAGAAGAGACCCCAGTCTGTGGATGTTCTTCTAATATTGTTCATCAATGAAAAATAGTTCATCTTCTATCATATGTACTTTCATTTTATTGATAATTTCTCTTATTTTCACCTAATCCATTGGCCTAGTAAACATAGTTTGATTTTTACTAGGGTTATATAAACAAACCCACAAACTTTGCATCTTTTAATTGCTCAATATTTCCTAAATCATACAAAATGTACATTTAGCGAGCTGGGACTCGACTTTTGTTCAGAGTACCCTTTACAGGTTCCCAATTTAATGAGTGCCATGTCTTTTTCTATTGGCAGTTTAAAGTCATGCATGTTGGACTATGAAAAGGCTAATATTTAAGGTCGAATATCTTTGACCGAATGTATTATATTGACTCAATTCTTGATAATTTGTTTGGAAACACATTATAATATTCAAGTATGAGGGGGAAAAATTGTAAACTGTGACTTGAGAAATTTTGAATATGAGGAATGACATGGGAAAAGAGCTAAAAGGCATTAGAGGAAGTATTTTCTATGAATGAAGTTACCACTACTTGACAAACACATTATGGGGGATGAATTATGTAGGGCTAACTAGGGAATCTACTGCATAGTCAAATTGTAGCCTCTTTTGCTAATAGGTCTGTTATGTAGACAAATTATGCAAGGCCACCTAAGGGCACGTGTTGCATAGTCGGGAAAAAGAACTCTTAGAAATTTGAATTTCTATTGCTAAAAGCCAAATAAAGTTTTATGGAGATTCAAATTTTCCAAATCATAGAGTCTGCTTTATGGAGAAAGGTACTTGAATATGGAGTGGATATTTCCAATTAGAATTGTCAAAGAATTGGAGGAATGTGATTTCTACGAAGGTCTAACCCAAACGTAGGAAAAAAGGTATCTATGGTTTTAAATCATATGACTAAAACCGGAGATAGAAACATTATATGACTTATGGTCAAGTGGTCCAAGGTTATTTCATATTTCTCTGAACATACGGAGAATGAGGAAAATGTAAACCATAGACTTGAATACTTTCAGATCATGAAAACGAGTATGGAACAAATATGTTAGGGATAGTGGTTTTTTGCAGATCCTTACATATCACTGTTAAGAATAATATTGACAAAAGAGGCTTCTCCTAAGAATGAAGTTACCATTACTTGAAAAACCCGTTATGGGGGCTTAATGATGTAGGGCCAACTGAGGCATAAACTGCATAGTCAAATAGTAGTATCTTTTGGATGATAGATCTGTTATGTATACAACTTATGCAAGGCCACCTAAGGGCACATGCTACATAGTCAGATAAAAGAACTCTTAGGTATCATACATTTTGCGACTAGAAGTCAAGAAAAGGGTTAGAGAAACCATGAATATTATTAGTATAATGTTGTGCCTGGGTCCTGAATTGAGATTCTGGATGACACTACGTATCTCATTAGGATGAAAATCAAGCCACACTTAGTTCTTGAAATACAGTTTAACTTCATGCAACATGATAGCATAGAAGATCTTAGTTTAGGGTTGTAGAGCTCGGACCATAGTGAGGGTGACACATCGTGCATTTGTTATAAACATGATGTGAATAAAAACTAGGGTGTTCTATATCACAACATGTGCTCCCAGTGGGAATTTTTAGCCAAGGGACCGAAAGTGAAGTTTGGGGTTAGGCCCAAAGGCTCAGGGTTGGACTCGAGGAATGCTTGAGCGTTCCTACGTATCCCACGAGGATGGGAATCAAGCTGCACATAGTTCTTGAAACATGACATGGTTAGAGACCATGTCAATGATGATTCCTCTCAAGTGAGGGTATCAGAGATTGTTGTAATTTATTTTCATACATGAAAAATGTGCAAATAGTTTAAGGTCATATGCATGGACCAATGCTATGTAGTTTAATGTCTTACAACAAGGACAATGGGGGACTGTATAGTTTAACATCATATATCTAGGACGATGGGAAATACACAGTTTAATGTCATATAGGATGAAAGTGAACCGATATGAATAATACGGTTTATGGGGGATTCAAGGATCAAAATCGTATGGGATGGATGTGAATCGATGTGAAGAAGGTGGTTTCGGGATTAAACCTCATGAGGTTGCCTACATACCCGACCTATGATAAGAGGATCAAAGTCTGCGTAGTTCAATTGAGAGGGATTCGAAAATTGAGGGGTACTTGAGGACAACGAACTGAAGATGATGTTGGGACTTAAGCGTGGTTAGCATCCCAGAGAAGATGTCATGGTCGAAGCTTACTCTAAGCTCATGCGAGTCATGCTCAGTGTGTGAAACAAGAGGCAGCAACAGACCTGACGATCGTGTTGTGAAAGATAAGACCAAGAAGGATGGTGTGGGGATTATGCATGGTTAGCTGCCTGGGGAACACATGGAAAAAGAGTTTAAAAGACAATTGTGCATGTGGCGATCACAGTTTAATTTCATGTGTCACAGACATGAGGTGCTTGGCAGTTTAACATCCTCCAGCTCAGACGATGCACAGTTTGACGTCAGGATGGACGATAGAGAGGACACAGTTTAACATCATATTGGATGATAGAGAGGACACAGTTTAACGTCATATTGGACGATAGAGGGGAAACAGTTTAACGTCATGCTGGATGATAGAGAGCATACATTTTAACATCATGCTGGACAATAGAGAGGAAAAAATTTAACGTCATGCTGGACGATAGAGATGAAAGAGTTTAATGTCCTACAGTAAGGAAAATGGGTGTGTTTGTGTTACACAAAATACTTATTCAAGAATCTTTCATTGGTTGGAGTTGTAATGAGTTCTCCATCCATTGAGATTAAAGAATGATCTCCATTAGAGTAGAACCTATGTATTGAGTAAGGTCCTTCCCACTTTGGTTCAAGCATTAGAGGCTTCTTTCCTAATATCATTGGGGTTTTGAGGACCAATACAAATTCTCCTTGAATGAATGAACAAAGATGAAATTTTTTATTAAAAGCTCATGCTATTCGATTCTAATAGACTTCAAAATGGTGTAGTGTGCTCAATATTTTTTCATCTAGTTGTTCCAATTCATCCAATCGCTTTTGAGATTGTTCATATATAGATAACTGATCACAAATGGCGACTCTAAGTGAAGGTAATTAGAATTCAATAGGCAAGACTGCTTCAGTTCCATATACCAATGAATGTGGAGTTGATCATGTAGTAGTGCGGGTGGTAGTCCGATAACCCCATAGAGCATGAAAAAGTTTATCAGACCATGACTTATTATCTTTGACCACCATCTTTTGAAGTATGTTTAAAAGAGTCTTATTTAAAGCCTCTACTTGACCATTGTCCATTTCATGATACCGAGATGAATGGTTGGTTCTAATATTGTATTCTTGATACAATTTTCTTACCTTGGATAAACAAAAGTTGGTGCCATTATCCGTCAATATAGTATGAGGAACACAAAATCTGGTAATGATGTTAGACTTGACAAAGCTAACAATGCTTTTAGCACCGACTTCTTTGAGAGGTATTGCCTCTGCCCAATTGGAAAAGAAGTTAGTAGTAGTAAGAATATACTTAAACTGATTAGCTATAGCAGGAGGATAAGGTCCTACTATATCCATTCCCCATGTAGAAAATGACCAAAAGTATTTAGCTGTATGAATCAACTCTGAGGGTTAATGAATAAAGTTGGCACATACTTGGAATGAATGAAACTTCTTAGTGAAATCAACACAATCTTTCATCATTGAAGGCCAGAAGTATCCAAGTCTTTGAATTAGATTAGAAAGCCTATGTCCAGACTGGTGGGAACCACAAACATCTACATGTACTTCATTCATGACATCCATTGTCTCTTCACCATCAATACATCTGAAGATAATTCCATCAAAACATCACTTGTAGAGAATTTTTTGGTGATCTGGGCTATTATAAAGAGTAAAATTGACCACACATCATCGTACTTGTTATTTCTCAGCTCTATCAGGTGGGAGTGTTCCATTTTGAAGGTATTCCCTGATAAGTGTCATCTATCCTATAGTATGACCATATGGTTTAGAAACGGGAATGATTTCATTGATTTCCTCTATTATGATTTGAATAAAAGGTGAAACTATACGACGATGGGCAATACTGATGATTGTTTCATCACTATTTGGATCTGCCATTATCCAGTGAATCAGCTTGGACATTTTTTGATAGCAAGACATAAGAAAATGTCAGTTTCGAGGGAAATTCCTCCATTAACTCTCTGATGTAATCAAACAAAGGGATTAACTCTTCTTTTCTGATGGCACAATCCCCATTGATTTGTTTGATTACCAAATCTGAATCATCTTTTACCTTCAAGTGATTCACCTGTGCCTGAAGCACCAATTCCAAGCCTACAATGAGAGCTTGATATTCTGCTTCATTGTTTATACCGCCTTCCAACAATAAGAAGGAATAGGGCAGCACTGCCTTTTATGGGGAAATAAGCACGATTCCTAACCCAACTTTGTTGAATTTAGGATCTTCCATTTTCTTCCCTGTTGGACTTATGGAGGTGCCATCAAAGTACATTTCCCATGTTTGAGGATTATCTTGAATAGAGAAGACTTCATCATCAGGAAGTTCAATATTTAAAGATGTATCTTCTACAGATGGGTGTTCAGCAAGGAAATAGCCCAGAGCTTGGCCCTTTATTGCCTTTGGAGACACATACTAGATATCAAACTGCTGCAAAATAACCACCCAACTTACCAGACATCCTGTAATTATTGGATGACTAAGGATAAATTTGAGTGGGTTATTGAGAGATACCAATTGGACCTCATGATGTTGTAGGAAATGTCTCAATTTCTGAACTGCAAAGATTAATGCCAGCCCGTACTTTTCAATACTTGAATATCGAGTTTCTGCCTCAAGTATAGTCCGACTAAGATAGTAAAGGCGGTTTTTATTCCCAGCATCATTCTTTTGGTCAAGGAAGGCACCCAATGATTACTCTAAAGCTGTCACATAGAGAATAAGTGGTCTTCCTTCAATGAGTGGCATTAATACCGGTGGACTCAAGAGATATTTCTTGAGGATATCGAATGATTCTTGACATTATTCAGTCCACTGGTAGGTGAATTTCTTCTTCATTAATCTGGTGAAGGGTAAACACTTGCCTGCCAAATTGGAAATGAAACACCAAATATAGGCCAAGTGACCTTGAAGTCCTCTTAATTCCTTCAAATTTCTTGGAGGTGACATCTCAAGGATTGATTTTGTCTTATCAAGATCAACTTTGATACCACAATGGCATATAACAAAGCCGAGAAATTTTCCAAAGGTTACCCCGAAAGCACATTTCAAGGGGTTCATCGTCAAATTGGGTCGTTGAAGTTTGTTGAATATGATTTTCAGATCTTCCAAGTGATCAAAAAATTTTCTAGATTTAACCACCAAATCATCCACATAACATTCAACAAGTTTTCCTAAAAAGGGTTTAAAGATATGGTGCATGGAACGTTGATACGTTGCACCTGCATTCTTCAAGACAAAGGGAATTACCCGATAGAAAAACACACCTTGAGGAGCTCTAAAGGCTGTAGAATCCTCATCTTTTGAATCCATACATATTTGATTATACCCAGAGTAACCATCCATGAAGGTAAGAGCTTCATAGCCAGCTGTTTCATCAATTAAGAGTTCTGTGATCGGAACTGGAAAATCATCCTTGGGACAATGCCGATTAAGATATATGAAGTAAATGAAAACTCTAATTTTTCCATTATTCTTTTTCACAGGGACAATATTAGACATCCATTTGGGATATTGAACTTCTCTGACGAAGTTAGCCATTATAATCTTATCAACTTAACTTTAATTTTAGAGGTATAAGTTGGGCGTGTTATTCTTGCTGCTTGCTTGAATCCTCGATGTTCTTCTGAAAAAACCAAATGATGAGTGGTAACATTGGGATCAAGACCTAGAATTTCTATATAATTCCAAGAAAATACATCTCAATTTTTCTTTATAAATGAAGTATACATTTCTTACTCTTCAAGAGTCATGTCTACACAAATTAAAGTGGGACGTAGATCTTCTTTTGTACCCAGATTTATTTATCTGAGTTCATCCACAGTGGTAGAGATACCCTCTTAAAATGATTGAGGAGAATCCCTGAGATCTTCCTCTTCTTCTTCAATATGTGTTACTTCTTCTATTTCTACTTTCATAGTAGATGATGAAGCAGAATCTCCGTGGTCAGGAGAGAAGTTAAAATTTGAACATCTTAAAGAATAGGCTGCCATTTCTAACCCTATCAATGATGAAGGGTCTTCCTGGGGTGATATAGAGGAGATGATGGATTGAGAATCGACATCATTGTTTTGCTCTGGTATTGCTGTAACTTCTTCTGGCCTGGTTGATGAAGTATAAAATTGATGAATTTCAGTGGATGAAATGAAGACATCTCTATTTAAGCTTTCATCATTTCTTGGCGAATCAACAATTTCTGTCATGATGTCTGGCTTGATTTTCATAATTTACATTATGGAAGTTTCCATAAGAGTGTTTGAATTTAGGTCTATCCAATCAATTTGACTGATAGGAAACACATAATCTGTACTCACATGTATGAATGGGTTTACTGGAATCTTTTCCAACCAATTTGAAGCATTAATTTTGGTGACTCCCTTTGCCAGGGATTTTTTATTTCCCTCCATGTGATAAAATTCTGCCTCAATGTATTGAGATTAACATGTTTTGAATGGGGCCTTGTCACCATACAATGTACCAATTTGACCATTGAATAAATATTTGAGACATTTATGGTATGACGAAGGTATGACTGCATGTTGATATAGACAAGGTCTTCCAAGAAAAATGTTGAAGGTTGTGTCCAGACAAACAACCATGAAATCTGAATTAGACATAAAGTCTCCAAACTGAATTCTGAGTGTTATCTCACCTAGAGGTTCTTGTTCATTCTTATCATATCCTTGAAAAATCAAAGTATAAGGATATAGATTATATTTGGTGAGGCCCAATCGATGAAGTGTACGAATAGGAATAAGGCTGACTCTTGAGCCATTATCAATGAAAGCTTGTTGGATGTCTATGTCATTGACTTTTACAGATAGATACAAAGGTATGATATGTCCATTTACAACATCATCTTCATCTTCATCTATAAAATATATCATTGGATGCCATTCTACAGGATCATTCTCTATATGGAATACCTCATCTGCAATAATTTCAGTTTTGAATTCTTGAGGACTTGACAAAGCCTTAATAAGAGCTTCTCGAAGATCTTTAGATAGATTCAAGGCATCTAGAATTGATAACTAGGCCAGTACTTGACCCAAATGTTTCAAGACATCATACTTTTGGTCCAAAGTTCTACGTTTGCCAGCATGAAAATGCTGTTTTGCAGGTGCTTTGGAAGTTGATTCTTTGGTAATAAATGCATCCCGTATTGAGACAAGAATTGGAAACACACCTGGCTTTGGTAGATTAGACCAACTAAGTCTATCTATTTACTGAGTCGAAGAAGGTGTAACCTCTAACCGGTCTTCCAAAATAAATGTGTCAGGAATGAATCTACCATGTGTGGAAGAACTCTCTTGTTCTTGTTGAGCCCGCTGAAGGTCTTTGCCATGAGTTTCTGCCGCATATATAGTTCTAGTAGGGGTAGGATTGAAATAATGCCTACTATAATATCCACATCTTCTCCTATATCCTAGACCTATTCCTATTCCTATAATTCCTCTGTTAGATACAGGGAACTTATGATTATCATTATTGAAACGTTCATTGGCATAAGGATACATTAAATGAATCATGTTAACATAACCAAAGATCAATTCTTCATCTGGTGAAGATTTTTCATGATGAACCAGTTCCGGCTATGCTGTCTGGTGGGGCGGTGCCCATGCTTTTGAAGTAGATGAAATAAAATCTACTAGAGTCAAAGACAACTTAGGCTTTGAAATGAGCTCGTCTTCTTCTGACTGCTCTTATTTCTTCAAATTATGCTGCTTCTTTGAGTACTTTCCTTCCGATGAATGGGGTTTTGCTGTGGCAGAAACAACAGAAGACACAATTGGTTGATTCAATTGTGTTTGTAAAATGGCATGAGTTCAGTTGATCATTTTCCTAACCATGAAATCATCATATTTCTGCGCATTTTTACTTTTGAATTTGTGTCACTCGCCTTCTTCCTCTGGATCAGTAGCAGTAACACATGCTACATGGGCTAAAGAACCTTTCAGTTTTACTTGTCCAGAGTCCACAATATTTTTCTTGAGGTCTTTGAAGACAAAAAACTCCTGAATGGGATGCCCCAACATCTGATGAAATGGGAAATAGTTGGGGAGGTCTTCATCTCCTTCCTTTTTTGACATTTTGGGCTTTGGAAACTGAACCATATTGTTTTCCAGAGTCGAGATGAAGTAACCAATAACTTGTTCATTCCGTAAAGAATAAAATTTGTTCTTTAAATCCTCAAACTGTTTCTGACATTGATCTCTTTGATCATATTGACGAGGCGGCCGTTGTTTTTGATGCTCAGGAAGTGGATCCCTTTGATATGATAAAGGTTTTGAAGTGGAAGCAGGAACAGGTGCTTGTTTAAGTGTACCTGTAGCAGCCTCTGCTTTCCCTATTCTCCTTCTCAGAGCTAATGGAATTACACCAGTTTTAGCCCTAGTATTTATAATAGAGTCTTCTATCTTCTGAGAAATTTAAGTAAGGTCTCGAAACCCTCCTGTGTATTTCACAGGGATCAATGGTGTGCGTAATTCATCATGCAGATTTTCCACACAGATTGGCAACAACTCTTCTTGAGGGAGTGCTAAACTCAAGGAATATATTAATCCCTTCCAGTGAGCAATGAAATCTTAAACTCTTTTATTTTCCCTTTGTTTACAATTGGTAAGATAAAAAACCGTCGTCTTTGGTAATATTTAGCTAAATTGAAGAAGAAATTTTTGACGAAGATATTCCCACCCAGTAATTGAATGGGATTACAAACTTGTATACCGGACAAAATTAGGTCCTTGTAATGACTGAACAAAATACCTGAGCTTAACTACCTCTTGTTGTTGATGAGTTCCCATCATAGGATCAAAACAAGAAACAAAATGTGTTATGTGTGGTTCTGGATCTCCCGAACCATTAAAAATTGGGAATGTGGTATTATCAAAATTTGATGGGGGAGGAATTGCATCCAACCATTTAGGGTAATCTCTATTTTCTGGTTGAACTGGTGCACATCTTCCTTCCATAGCTTCTAACTGAGCTGTTAATGAATCAATGGTAGTTATTAGTGCCTGAGAAACATCTGGTTGATCTTGGACCTGAGCAGGTGCAATAATTGGAGTTTGGACAGGTGTGGCGACCAGTACTGCCACTGATGGTAGTATTGCCGGTTTTTGTCACGTGTGACCCATAATATTGGACCTGTGAGGGTGTACTTGTAAAGGGGGATATTCTTGATCCATTCCAATAGCTGCAACAAATTCCCTTGATTGATTAATTCCAGCATGCTTAGGAGGAAGACTACCTTGAAGTAGTTCTGCATTTAACCTCCTTAAATCCTTCATTTCTTCTTCTTGTTGTGTGAACCTTTCCTCTAATGAGAGTGATTTTCCTTCTCCAAAGGTAGGGTGGGATGTAACCTGACTTTTACCCCTTTCCTTGGCATATTCCTTTCTAGAGTACGGAAGGGAATTACCTGAAGAAATATCTTTCCTTTGGGCAACCCTCTGACTTCTGGTACTCACACCTCCTTCATTTGTTTCTGTGTGTACAACCTCTTGAACACAAAATTATTCATCTAATTCCTATGAGTGAGCCTCATGTTCTTAGGTATTGGTGACAATGACATTGAAGACATTTATCGATGTATAACGCAATGCAGCCCTTATGTTAGTGTTTCTGAGATACTGTCTTCATCCATGTCCTTTATGAGACATTTACTTTTGTTTGGTTGATCCCTTAGAAAATTCTTGATGAACCGTAATTTGGATGGAATTTCATGATCTTTTAGATTTGCATTCCTATTGTGGCTTCTTCCCTAATTGAGAGAAGACTGACTTTCTCTGAGGAAGAGATTGAGAATTTGAAAAAGTCCCCAATCCGGTGGAATAGGGCTATTCCTGTTTTTCCGGCTTAACTCCTTGAATTCTGTATGTTGATCCTGAGGGCTGGATTAAAAGAGTCTCCAGCCTAGCAAGCTAAGGTGGCTCTTGATCTGCTACATTTGAAACTTTCTTAAAAGATCTCCTAATTTTGCAGATTTTAGTCCAGAAATTGGCCAGATGCATCATCCAATATCAACTCAAATCACCTGGCTCAGATGACCGTTGGATTATTTCTGACACCTCTGTCACCTGATGATGCACATTCTCTAAACGAGAAGCATGTTTGATATTCTCATTTGGTTGATGCAAGAGTAATTGGACAAATTTTTCTTTATATTGATGACTTTGGGAAGAACTAGTTGAGGCATGTTCTTGAACAAGACTTTGATTACACACAAAACCAGTTAGATGTGGCTAGCCATGGGCAATAACATTGCATGAGACAACTTTTGGCAGACTTTATTGATTGGAGAGCATAGTGAAATTCAGTACTCCATGAAAACCCCATCCCCTGATATGAATACCAGATGGGGCATTGGTAATTAACCGGTGTAACCTTTTTAATGCACCAAGGCATGTACGCTAAAGGTATCTCTGCTGCTTTTCAACCTTTGGATGTCAGGAAACTGAGAGAGATGCCAAGTCAATTTGGTGTTTCAACCCTTATATTACCTTAAAATGATTTTTATATTCATCATAAGGTAATATTTCCTCTTTTATGTGACAACGAGTTTTCCATATGTTGAGACGAATATCGTGAATACAATCTTCTTTCAACGTTTCTGGAATATCATACTGAGAGTTAGCCAAAGGCCAAAACATGACTAGTATTTCACCTTTTGCCAATTTTTTTCTCATATTCAGCACTTCCTCTTTGTCATTTGATAAAGATTCTTCCACCTGATTGGACCAAAGCTGGTGCTTCTTTGTTGCTTCATCAGATTCAACAAGATTGGTAGAGAATTCATTTGTCAAATTAAAAGATGAATGACCTAGGGGTGGTTCGGAGAATGACCTACACCCCGAGCTATCTTCTGATTGAGAAATTATTTCACCTTCTAGTGGTAAGGCATCAGACATGATTGTGTTCACATTTGAAAGTTCCTCAAGATAAGAGGGCTTTCTAGTTACTGCGTTGTCCATTGAAGAATTTTCCAGGCTACGTGAATTACTACTGCGGAGAGGACTTTCACAGCTAAATTCATCATCATGGGGAGGAACACCATGGTGGGTTACATCAAAAGATGAAACCTTTTTCTCCTTGGTCTTCTGGCCACACAGAGGGTTATCATGGATCTCATCTGAAGATGATGCTTCGAGATTGACCGAATTATCATGAATTAAGCCTTCATTAGGAAGTGTCTAATGAAGACCTTTAGAATTAATGTTATTATTTCCGGAATTTGTAAATGATAGAGTAGAATCTTGAGTTACAACAGATAATTGTTTGAGGGCTTCAAGAACTCTAGCATTGAGTAAGGCCTTATTGCAGATTGGCTCTTTATTTTTTAACTGTGCTAGATGTGTATTTTTCTTGGATTCCTTCTTACTCACTTTGGAAACCACTTGTTGATGAAAGTGGTTATTATGGGAAGGTGTATGTGCCTGCTTAGGAGAAATGTTCAGGTTAGATTGACTATCTCCATTTAAATCGGGTGTATGTTCCTGAATTAATTGTCCGTATGACATGGGGGAGTATGCCCCAAAACCCTCCTGGACTAGAACAAAGGTGTATATCTACTCTAGAGTTACATGTTGATGAGTCACTCCACTGATAGGGACAGATTTATGTTTCTTTCCATATGATGTCATTGAAGTTGTTATAATATTCTGACAGGTATCCAGAATATGGGTAGGGATTTACTTATGCTCTTTCACCATCGTCAGAATGTCCTTGGTGACTTCAGCTGCCGGAACAGTAATATATGTCGATTATGTGTTTGGAGTAGGTGTTTGTTTCTTCTCCTATCCTATTTTTCCTGTCAGAGAATTCTAACAATACTCATGTGTGGGGGAATAAAGTTGTGTATGCCTCCTGTTTGTCATTGGAGCTTTTCAATTGACATCTCTGGGTGCTACCAAACGAGGCTGTTGGTTATCTTGATGAATTGCAGGTTTATGTGCATGTTGATTTTTCTCCACCAAATATTATTGATGAACTTCCTTCAATACTGGAAGATGAGACTGCTAGCAGAATTGATGAGTGTAAGCAAGTGTATGTGCCTATCCACAGGTGGTCATCACATTTGGTTGGCGGGATTCTTTGGATACAGTTAGATGAGCCTGCTGACTGGCTAATGATTTATAAGTAGGTTTATGTGCCTACCTATATTAATCCACCATAATTTCCTGGTGGGATTGGTGTGTTACTACCAGACGAGTCAGCTGGGCAGGGAAATTAGGACGGACGGGTGTATATGCCCGCTCGTTGTTTTCCATCAAGTTGGGTTGATGGTCTTCTTCGGAGGGGAAAGAGGTAAGAACCTGCTCCCTATTGTCCTAATTTCACCTATGATGGTTCGTCTTTCATGCTCAAGTCTAAGGAACCTGAGCCAAATTCCAAGAGGCGATACCCCCATCATGTTAAGGGTTTACTAACACACAAGTCTGGTGGCGATTGTTGGTAGGAGTCCTCAGGAAGGACTCCTATATTCTTGAACTGAGGCCTTGAGTGACCTCTTGATCCATCTCCCGGTAATATAGGAGGGACTGGTTGCTGCATTCCAGGGATAAAGACCCGAAACAGTTGGAGAAGGTGGTTGGAACCACCTGCTTCTTGACCACTGGTCACTACTGTCCGGAAAACCAGGGTGAGTTGTTAACTTGGATGGCTTGTCAAGTGGCCTCCAAAGTCGGGATGGTACTGTGTTGATGATATTCCCTCACCAATTCATTTTAGACCTAGCGTTGAAGACACTAGGTAGGTGATGTCGTCCTCAGAGTGGATGAAGATCCAGTAGGAGTAGCGGCCGAGGCATTCATAGGTGTGAACCTTAAAGAAGCCACTTTGTGTTGTAGAGAGATCTTGGAAAAGAGTGCTTGTTTGATATAGCAGACATAACCAAGATAGGTCTGTCTAGACTACATCTTTTGGATAAGCACATATGTTATTGATTTATTTGTTTTCCCTCATATTGAGTTTAATAGGGGCCTAACAAATAAGTAAAAAATTATTTAACTTGGTTAAGGATTCACGTCGGGTTCACCATTTTTTGTTTCATCAGGAAATGGGGATGACCTTGTTTGTTTAAGGTTCAAACTTTCCAATTGGTTTCTAACGGGATTATTCATAGAACCAGAAACACCCAATGATTCTATATCCATTTTTACATAATTTCCAAAGGTAGGTTCTCATTAGTTGTGGACCAATGAGGCTTAAGAATTTGTATTGGTTGAGAGGATGTGAGGTCAGGATCATCACACCTTTTTGGGGGGAATTATTGCCTACTCTGAGACTCTCTTATAGATTTAAGTTATGTTAATGAATCCTTATTAATTAACCAAGCATGAAAATGAGTTTTCCTTTATATTTGAAAATCTATGATTGATATGTATTGTATTTAGATAATCTTTTATATGTATTTGAGGTTTTTCATTGATGGAGAATCATCCTTAAGTATTAGAGATTCTTAGTCAATGGTATCCTTCAATAAATTATATAGAAATATATTGGTCATTATGATGACCATACTGGTTTTAAAGCCACTCAGTGGGGCACTTGAAGTTTATTTCCATTTAGAAAGATAGGGATTATTTCAAAGTTGAGATCATACCCACAGATGGGCTACCTACGTATCCTCGTTAAAAAGGAATCAGAACCCATGTAGTTTGATAAGAATAATATAGTTTAACATCATATGGGATGGAAAAGAATTAATGAATGATGGGATTGAACCTTAGAAAGGCTTCCTACTTACTCTACTTTTAAGGCAGAGATCAAAGTCCACGTAATTCAAGTGATGAAATATGGGGCTTATGCATGGTTAATGGCCCAAAAAGAGATTTCGTGATTACTTTTACACTCTAAGATCATGTGATTCATGCTCGGTGTGAGAAACAAGAGGTATCAGTAAACCTGATGATTATGCCATGAAGGATGCAGTCACAAGAAATGATGTGGGGCTTACGTATGTATGACTGCCTAAGTAGATGAAGACCATGAATTACTTCAGGAAAGAAGCCTAGGAGCAGGGTCTATAAAGGTATTTGTTATTTATGGAGATTTGGAGTTTTAACCTGGGGCTTACTCCTAAGGAGGATTCCCAAATTAAATGGGACTTATAACTTGGGGTTTACTCCTAATAAGGAGGCCCAAATTAAAGGAAATTATGACTGGGGCTTACTCATGAGCAAGAGGCCCAGGTTAAAAGGGAATTATGATTGGGGTATATTCTAGAGAAGGAGGCCCAATGTTAAGGGAACTTGGGTCTTACTCCTGAAGAGGATTCCCTAAATAAAAAAGATCTTCTCATCTTAAATGATGAGGTTATATGGAGGAAACCTCTAATCTTAGTGACATAATGTTTGTAAGTCATGAAGTTTTGGGAGAGGTTCTCATATAATTCCTTTCAGATAAGAAAGCCAACAAAGGAACCATGCCATAAATGGCTTTGAAAAGGGGTTCGAGGGCAAATATCTTGATGAGGAGAGGTGAATGGGAGAGAGGCACACAAATGAAGTTGGCGTGCAAGTCTTGGCCATGCAAGTGTACTTTCACGACATGAGTTCACCTGGGAGACGAAGAATATGTAGGGTAGTACTCGCTCGAGACTTAACTCAAGCCTTTAGTATTATCCTAAGATGTTTCCAAAAGGGCAGCACACAAGTTTCATTGAAAGAGTAGGGAGGCGCACAAGTGTTTCCATTTTTAAGGAGGGCTGGACACTTAGGCATGCAAGTATTAATGAATTCTAAACACTTAGGCCTTATCCTACTTCTTCAAGTCTTCCATTCTAGGTAAAAAGTTACATTATAAGTTTCCAAAAGATTTGAGTTGAAGACTTAGGTGACCACAGCTTGAATTTTACTATTGGAAAATCCGTCCCTGAAATGGGGGGCCCACATGGGCTATTTATTTGCCACCTTTCACCTTGGGTGAAAAAAAAATAGGGCGCCCAAGTGAGCTGCGCAACCCATAGGTGGCGCGCAAGTGACTTGACCGCCTCACTCCAAATGGGCTCTGAGTCCATGCCTTTGTCAATTTTTTTGTTGTTCTTCAGAGGGTGACCCTCTTTATGCTTAAGGTATTCCCATTTTCCATTCGTTGGACTCTGTGATGAAAAGGAGTGTCAACAACCGCATTCGAAACAAAATATCCTTATTGTGTTAGCCTAGAATGGGGATATCAAATGAGGGCCGATCACTGACCATGTTCAAAACATGGGGCCCGACTCAAAATGTCATCCAATAGCCTTCCTGAACGTTGGCCCGGGATAATCGGTGGGCCATTGGCCAAGCATCCATATTTTTCGGGGGTTCCCTTAGACATGAAAGGGGATGAGGGTCTGAATAAGGGGCATACAAAGTGTGGAATGTGGAGAGATGATTTGTTCGAATAGAATCTAACACTATTGAGATTACACCACCATGGTGGAAACACATTAAGGGGGTGCATCAGTCTGATCATGGATCAATCCTTCTTTTAGACAGGACCTCTCTGGTGAGGGATCTGTCACTTCCCAATGTCATCATGGGGTATCCCAAACATGTTCAGGGCAAAACTTCAATTACATGGTTCCTCACAAGGGGTCAGGCCAGGGGGCCAGAAATGGGGAGGAATAGGATTTATGATTCTTGGGGCTGGACCCTAGGTAAAATGCATGGGTGTCCCTAAATATCCCATGGGGATGGGAATCAAGCCATACATAGTTCTAAAAGAGATCTTAGTTTATGGTCTTAAAGCTCAGACCATGGATGGTAAGAAATGCGAGAGACACATGGTGGGGTAATTATAAAACCAGATGTGAATGGGAACCTGGGGCTCCGACCACCACGTGTTCCCTAGGAAGGTTCTAGGTCAAGGGACAAGAAACAAGAGTTAAGCTGGGCCCAAGGCAAGGTGCACGAGCGTTCCTATGTACCCCATGAGGATGGGGATCAAGCTGCACGTAGTTCTGGAGGTGGCATGGTAATGTACCAATTCCAGGGATAAAAAAGGGCGTGAAGGTGTGGCCCTCACACCGAAAGAATCAGTATTTAATAAATCTTGTTTTTCCTTTAAGGTGAATGTTTTTTTTGTGAAATGAAACGCCTATGGTAGAATGTCCCGACATCACCACAAGAATCAATCCACGTATAGGCATTGAAAAATGGTATGGCGTGTGACCGATACCAAACATGTTGTCCCCTTGAGTGAGGACATCACAATGCCATTCTGTTTTTCATCATGTGGCCAGAATGATAATGTCATAGTTTAGGGTCATGTGATAGGACCAGGCGTGCATTTTAAAGTCGTGTGATATAGATGTAGTAGAGACGATGCTAAATGGGGAATGTGTATGGTGCAATAAAACATACCCGACGTGAATGAGGACATAATCCTATACCACACTGTATGCAATTTCGAGAAAGGAGCCTCTAGCCAAGGGGCCTAAATAGAGGTAAGAGGGTAAGGGGTAGGAGAAACTAGCTCCCAATTGAGCTGGACCTGAAAATGAGACGTCCGGGTCTTCCTACGTATCCCATGAGGATGAGAATCAAGATATACGTAGTTCTCAAAAAGGGGTAATATGAAAAGAACTTAGTTTAAGGTCTTAGATCTTGGAACAAAGAGGAGTTAAAACCTTCCAAGTAGGTACAGAACTCAACCCGATCCCTAAGCCCACATGATTCAAACATGGTGTGGGAAACAAGGGAGGAAGACGTTTATTGCAATACTTGGAAAGAACGCCAAAGGGAAATTGGTACGGATCCCTGAATGATGTCATTAATGTGGATTTTCCTTCCTAACATGCAAATGTTCAAGAGGGATAGTTCCCGGAGTTTCGAGATTTTATTTGGACATGATGAGGTGGAGAAGGATGTGAATCATGTAACCGACATTTTGGGATTAATGGGGTTGGCGTGACGATGGAGGATGACTATTGACCATGTTCGAAACACAGTATCCATATCATGTTAGCCTAAAATGGGGACAATCAAATGAGCATCAACCACTGACCATATTTAAAATGCGGGATTTGTATCGATTTGTTGTCTGCGAACCTCGAGGGTGTTGGCTCGTAATGGTAGGAGAGCCCTTAGGCCTAGCATCCATGCCACTTGGGGGTCACTTTAGGTGTGAAAGGTGATGGAAGCCCTAATGAAGGGGAACAAAAAGCCTGAGAATAGGTGAAATCATGTTCGAGTAGAGTCCAAAATTCCAGGTACTAAACCAGAGTACCCTTAGGAACATAGGTGAATCGTCGAAGAGGGTCGACGAGGGTGCTCAACTTGAGAGTAACCAATTTGAAGGGATGAGTATAGAATATAGGGATAGTGAAATCCCAAGAGGGAGAGGCACATGGAGTGGTCATTATAAACCCGACATGGATGAAGACATAATCTCATGCCACACCATATACTCCCCTCCCTAGGAAAGGGTAGGCCAAGGGGCCAAGGTGAAAGGGATATTTCTGGGAGATAGGGCTGGACCGGAAGTCTAGACATTCGGGCGGTCCTACGTATCCCTTGAGGATGGGAATCAAGCCACACGTAGTTCTTGAAGGTACATGGGGGTAAGATACCTTGACAGGGGGGGGGGTGTACGACACAACGAGTAACCCGTCATGAATGAGGACATAATCCCATACCACCTAATACAACCCTAAATAGGAATTTGGGCTAGGGGACTGAAAAGGCCAGGGGGCCTGAGGCTGGGCCTTAGATGGGAAGGCCCGACCAGTTTGCAGTTTAGCATCTTGCAGTGAGGACGAAGCGAGGAGTAAGATACCCCAAACAAGGGAGGTGTACAGAATGGAGAATAACCCGATGTGAATGAGGACATAATCCCATACAACACCGTACACTCTGAGTAAAAACTTGGGCTGGGGCCCGAGAAGGCCGAGGGACCTGAGGCTGGGCCTCAGTCGAGAGTGCCTGACCAGTTTTCAATTTAATGTCTTGCAGTGAGGACGATAGAGAGGATAAGGTATCTCATCTGGGGATGTGTACGACACAACGAGTAACCCGATGTGAATGAGGACATAATCCCATATAACACCTTAAACTCTTAAATATAAACCTAGGTCGGGGGCCCGAAAAGGCTAAGGGGCCTGAGTATGGGCCTCAGATGGGAAGGCCATATACCCCCTTGTACGGTTACCACCTCATCATAGCTCCTAATCCCATACGAGCAATGCTCGGTGTGGGAAACAAGGAGCCGATCTCGACTCTCCCTGTCATATGGGGGGCTAAAACCTGGATTTTCCTGAAGGGAGTTCATCTCTTAGAGATACAATGGGGTAGAATGAACCACTACACTCAACGTTTGGGACATCTTGGGGTGGTTCCTACGTCGCAGGACAACTGTTGACCATGCTCGAAACACAGCGTCCCTATAGTGACCATTCAGGAGCCCTTCTAGATGGGGAGGATGATGGAGTCCCAATCAAAGGAGTGGGTAAAGCATAGATGTACCCATCTATGAAAGAGGCGAACATCTACAGGGAGCAGAACGTATGGCCGGATCAAGGTTAGCTCAACGTGAATTGGGGAAAAAGTATGAACCCCTACCATATGTCTTGACCTGGGGGAAATATTCTGGCATTTGTGATGGGCCAACAGACAAAATGTCCAGGCGTTCCTATGTATCCCATGAGAATGAGAATCAAGCTGTACATAGTTCTTGAAATCCATGCAGTTTAACATCGTACGGTGAGGACGTGGGAGAATATAAGAATGGGGAGTGGTCACATGGTGCATCCATTATAATCCTAGTATGAGTGGGGCTAATAAATCCTACACCATATCATGCAAGGATCCTCCGAGAGAACTATACCCAGGGGGGATAGTTAAAGAGAATAATTCGGGGCTGGGCTCAAGACAAGGCATCTGAGCATTCCTATATATCCCATGAGGATGGGAATCGAGCCATACATAGTTCTCATAATGCAGTTTAACATCATGCAGGATGATGAAAAGTTTAAAGTCATGTAGGACCAGACAGTTTAAGGTCATGCGGGACTAGCGTGCAGTTTAGGGTCATGTGGGACCATCCAGTTTAAGGTCGTGTAGGACCAGTAGTCTTAGGCAAAGTATTTCTTGAGGAACTTGGCATTGGTGGGAGTAATTATATGCTCACCATCCATGGTCACCGGGGAGTATTCTCCATTGGGGTAAACCCTGTGAACTATGTAAGGTCCTTCCCATTTAGGCTCTAACTTGGGTGGTTTCTTGCCAGGGATCATTGGCGCCCAGAGGGACGATACCAAGCCTCCTTGCAGAACAGAGTGGAGGCAAAACTTCTTGTTGAAGGCTCTAGATATCTTATTCTGATGCCTTTCCAGATTGTGCAGGGCACGAAGCCTATTCTCAGAAAGTGCTTCCAATTCATCCAGACAAATTTCGGATACCTTATCTGGAACTTGATGGTCATAGACCGCTGTGCATAACGAGGGAAGCTGGATCTCGATGGGCAGGAAGAACTCAGCTCCGTACACTAAGGAATTCGGGGTCACATGGGTGGAATTGCGAGTCGTCGCCTGATAGGCCCAGAGGGTGTTGGGGATCTTGTCCGGCCAACTCTTCTTGTTCTGACCAACCATTTTTGAAAAACTTTAGAGAGGATTTTGTTGAACGCCTCAATCTATCCATTCACCTACGCGTGGTAGCGGGAGGTATGGTTCGAACGGATGTTGTACTTGGCGTATAATTTATTCATCTCAACTACTCAGAAGTTGGTGCCGTTATCGATGAGGATAGTGTGAGGGATTCCAAACCGGTAGATGATGTTGGATCTCATGAAGTCAATGATAGAACGGGCCTTGACCTCCTTGAGCGGAACTACTTCTGCCAACTTGGAGAAGAAATCCTTGGTGGTTAGGATTAACCTGCACTGGCGAGCTGTCGCTAGTGGGTATGATCCCATGACATTGAGTCCCCACACCACAAATGGAAAAGAGTACTTGGTGGAGTGGAGAGATTATGGCGGTTGATGCATGAAGTTAGCATGAATTTGGCGCGCGTGACATCTCTTGGAGAAATCGATACAATTGTGGATCATGGAAGGCCAGAAGTACCTCAGTGTCCGGATCTGATGGGACAGCTTCGGCCCAACCTGGTGGGAACCACAGGAACCGGTGTGAACCTCCTGTATGACCTGGGAAATCTCAACTCCTTCGAGGAAAAAGAGGAGAACACCATCAAACCTGTGCTTTTAGAGAATTTTCTCAAGACTGGGACCACTTTGGAGGGTAAACTGCAGTGTGCGGCATCAGATTCACTCACACTCGGCCTGATCAGCTGGGAGGCAACCATTTTAGAGATACTCAACAAAAGGGGCTCTCCAGTTGGGATTTGTTTCAACCACTACATCTAAATAACCTGGGGGTCCTGACGTGGAGGATCTGGTGGTAAGATGGATTACTCGCAGGCCATCATCATCATCTGGGGTGATGGGAGCAATGACTCTCTAGTGTTCCACATGTATAATTAGATCATCCTACTCGGGTTCTGCAAGTGATGCGGCCAAGCCATCCAGGGCATCAGCTCGACCGTTCTAAGATCGAGGGACATGAGTAAATTTCGGCCGGGATGGAAACTAGGCCATTAGCTGGAGGGTGCGCTCCAAAAATTGTACAAGATCAGGATTTCTGACAACATAGTCACCATTGACTTGATTTATGACTAGTTTAGAATCCCCTTTCACATATATATGGGGTACATCGATCTTGAGGGCCAGCTCAAGGCTAGTGATGAGGGCCTGATACTCTGCTTCATTGTTGGTGCAGCCTTCTGACAACAAGAATGAATACGACACAATGGATTGCGCCGGGGTAATAAATACAATACCCAGGCCTACTCTGTTGAGTCGAGGATCATTGAGTTTCTTGCCGGTGGGGCTTCCGGAGGCACCATCAAAGTGAATCTACTAACATGGTATGACATGATATACCGAGAGGATTGCATCATTAGGAAAATCCAAGTCCAAGGACTGGTCCGTGGGGGTTGGATGGGCAGCTAGAAAATCTGCCAATGCTTGTCCGCTGATATCTTTCTAAGGAAAAAACTATATGTCGAACTACTGGAGGATTACCGCCCACTATGCCTGTCGGTCAGTCAACATGGGGTGGTTCAAAATGTACTTCAGCGGGTCTACCCAAGACACCAGCTATACCTCATGGTGTTTCAAGTAATGTCACAATTTTTGTACTATGAATACCAGCGCAAGACATCTCTTCTCGATGGGGGAGTATCTAGTCTCTGTATCGAGGAGCATGCAGTTGAGGTAGTAGAGGCTTTTTTCCGTCCCCTCATTGTTCTTCTGGGTGAGAAGGGAACTAAGAGATCATTCTAGGGTAGTCAAGTACAAGATCAACAGTTTTCCAGAGACAGGTGGTATCAGGACCAGTGGTTGGAGTAGATACTGCTTGATTTCCTCAAACACGGTCTGGCACTCTTCGTCTCACTCGTAGGCGGAGCCTTTCTTCATGAGCTGAGAAAATGGATTACACTTGCCAGCCAGATTCGCAATGAATCAGCGTATGTAGGCTAAGTGGACATGAAAACCTTGAAGCTCCTAAATATTTCTTGGGGTAGGCATCTGACTGATGGCTTTGATCTTCTTTTGGTCGATCTCGATGCCTCGGTACCTAACAACAAAGCCAAGAAACTTCCCAGAGGTGACCCCAAAAGCACATTTCAGTGGGTTCATCTTCAGGTGTCGGGAACAGAGAAAGCCAAAAACTCTATCAAGGTCCTTGAGATGGTCCTGGCACTAGTGAAATTTGACCACCAGATCTTCCACATAACATTCCACCAATGTCCCAAGGATTGGTTTGAATATGCAGTTCATGGTCCGCTGATAGGTGGCACCTGCATTCTTCAGGCCGAAGGGCATAACCTGGTAACAAAAAGTACCTTGTGGTTCCCTAAAAGCGGTTGAATATTCATCCTTGGGGCCATTCATATCGGATTATATCCAGAGTAACCATCCATGAAGGATAGGGCTTGGAACCCAGCCGTAGCGTCGATCAAAAATTCTGTCACTGGAAGGGGAAAATCATCCTTTGGACAGTGACGGTTGAGATCTCAGAAGTTGATGCAGACTTTGATCTATCATTTCTTCTTCCTGACTGGCACAATGTTGTCTAGCCACTTGGGGTATTGGAACTCCTTGACGAAGTTGTCTCTGATGATATTGTCAACTTCGGCCTCGACCATGGCACCGTGATAAGGGTGAATCTTTCTAGGAGGCTGCTTGTACCCGTGATGATTTGTCAGGAGACCGAGGCGGTGGATATCTACCTAAGTATCTAGTCTTGGCATCTCATTTTAACTCTAGGAAAACACATCACGGTGCTGTTTCAGGAAATCTATGTACTACTGCTGCTCCTCGAGGGGTATGGCGGCACTGATCAATGTGGGTCTCGGATCTACCTCACTACCAAGGTTCACCTGTACCAGTTCATCGACCATGGCCGAAATGCCTTCTTCAAAGGCGGGGGGAGAATCCTTTTGATCCTATTAGTTGCTTGCGGAGGAGGGATTCCAAGTGGGAGAATCTTCTTCTGGGTCGGCAGATTCTGATGGGAGGCTAGTACCATCCTGGACAGCAGTGGATAGCATATTAGGGGATTCACGTGCTTCTAAGACCATATCAATGAAGGCAGTCGATCTGATCCCATCTGGTCTTTGGCTCAAGGGGCCACGCTTGATGATATCGAAGCAATATTGGCGTGTCATCTTGACCCGGTTAATCCTAGCCCGGTGGAACAAACATGTATGACATACTTCCATTTCCATGGGGCTGACATCCCGATACCGTACGGGGGTAGGAGGTTCCGGGATCACCTGAGCCAGGTTTGTGTAGGAGTACTAGGTGATTCTCCACCATCAATTAGACTTGGGGATATACTTTCCTCTTGTACCCGAGATGACAAAAAATTGACCCATGTCAGGGGTCGTGACCTCCAATCAATGGATCGGGAAGACGTAGGTGTCATCCAGACCTGTCCAGGGGTCAGTCGCGACTGTGACTGGTTCAACCTCACTTCCCTGAATCTATTTATTCTTGCTCTTGTAATATTCAGCATCCAGATAGCGGGCTTCACAAGAGGAAAAAGAAGATGCATCACCCTGGAGTACACCTACTCGACCATTGAGGGAGTACTTTAGGCATTGTTGATATGATGAGGGGATATCTGCGTGCAGGTGGAGCCATGGTCTGCCCATCAATGCATTGTACGTGGTGTCCTGGGAGACAACCATAAACTCGGTGCTGGAAAATAGGCCACTGAACTGGGTGTTTAAATGGATCTTGACAAATGGGATTTTCTCTATCCTGTCATATCCCTGGATTCTTAAATCGGAGGGAGTCCGGTCATCTTCAGATAACCCCAGCTTCCGCAATGTCCGCTTTGGGATAAGATTAATCCTGGAGCCTATGTCAACGAGACAACGGTGAACTTCCACACTGTTAAACTAGTTGGTGATGTATATTGGGCGGATGTGCCCTTGTATGGGAGAGCCTTCATCTTCTCCTGAGAATGAAATGATGGCTTGACATTCAACGTTCTCGACCGCTTCAGCATGGAAAGCCTCTGCAACTGCTACCTCCATCTCAAACTGGAGGGGGCTTCTTAAAGACTCAGGGAGGGCCTCACGCATGTCTAGAGATAGGATAAGGGATTCAAGAATGGAAAGACTCATTGGGATGCTGGCAAGGTGCTTAAGAACATCATATTTTCGTGCCAGGTGCGAACTTCTGCTTGCAGGAAGCTGCTCTGTGATATGAGGCATGGCGGGACCTGCCAGCTAGACCATCGTCTGACTGGTGCTGGGAGTATCTTGCTGTTCACTAGTTGAAGCTCAGAGAGTAGCTACTGGATGAGGACCAGATGACTGAGATCGGCCTGTAGTAGAGTGAGGCTAGTCGCGGCATGGTCGAGGTAGTTCTACCTAATCCAGTAACCCAAACGACGATGGAGGCAAGCCCGACAACACCAGATGAAGAGGTTGCGTGTGCGGAGCTCTATGCTGGGCCTGTTATCTTATCTCAGTGGAATGTATGGCCTGGATTTAGGTGCCATCTGATGTGCCTCGATGACCCACATGGCCACGACTCCACTGACGTTGGCATCGACTAAGGACATTGGAGAGGTTCGCCTGGTGTTCCCCATCGTCAGGAGTCATGTAGGGGTCTACCAACTCCACAGTATTAACCAAAGCGTACCCTTAACTGTCACTTGAAGAGTCATCCATCACTGGGAGAATTATGGGAGGGATCCCCATCTTTGGGGTCATAAAGTCATTGAGAGTATGGGACGACGATGGCATTGGCGGGGCGCATTTTTTTTTCTTGCGTCGTCGATGCTTACTCTTTTGGGAAGAGGTCAGCAGAGATGATGATGCAGAAGTGGTGGATGCAGATTCTGAAGGCTCCGGATGATTCAGGGATTCCTGGATGATACCGTGGTCATGAGAAAACATTTTGCGAGCCATCCAATCATCATACTTATGGGAATCGCAGTTGGAAACCTGCTGCCGCTCACCTTTGATATCGCTGCTGCTGTCTGACCTTACAAAGACACCCGCCACTTGTGTCGGGGCCCGGCCCAACTTGACTATGTTGTTATTGACCTGGTCTTGGATCTAGTCTTTAAACACATAGAACTGCTTGAGAGTGTTCCTCAAAATCCGATGATAGGGACAGTAGTTGGGGCGAACAGTGAGATTCGCCTCTTCCAGCCGTCTGCACTCAAGAAAGTGTACAATCCTTTGTTCCAAGTCACCACAGAAGTAACCAGGGACCTGATTCTCATTGAATGAGTAGGTTAGATTTCTTTTTTCGGGAAAGGGGGCCATTGGGTCCTGACCTTGGCGAGGAGCTAGAGGGGCCTGTCGAGGAGGCGTACCCTGATAGTCCCGCTTGGGCGATGGCGATGCATTCTGAAGAGGCACTTACCAATTTTGAGGGGGATGCTGCTGAGCCGAATGCTGCGTCTGAGGAGGAGGGCCTCTATGAGGTTGTTGGGTGGGTTCCACTGGTAGAAATTCCAGTTTCTTGGGGGATTCTATTTGGGCCATTGCAGCGGGCTTGGCTCTAGCATCCCTCTTTGCTGGGATTACATGGGGCAACAGACGTACCTGGCTGGCTTGTTGTAGGGACTCCTCCAGGTGCTGGGCCTTATTGAAGAAGTCTTGGAATCCTCTAGTGTAGTTATGGGTGATCATAGAAAGAACTAGTTTCGTCCTAACATTCCCTACGCACATCATCAGTAGTTTCTCCTGAGTTAGTGGCATGTCAAGGGAGTATGTGAGCCCCTTCCATCAGGCGATAAAGTCTGTGAATCACTAATCAGGCCTTTGATTGCACTTGAAGAGGTATGCGATGCTCTATTTCCAGGTGGTAGTGTTGAACTGGTAGAGGAACTTCCTGTGAAGGTCCTCCCACCTGGTTACAGATCTGACGGGGAGCTGGTCGTACCAAACGAATGTCGTCCCCTCTAATGTCTGAACAAAATGGCAGAGCTTGGCGGCCTCCTGCTGCACTAGAGTCCCTAACATGGGCCCGCACCTTGAGTTGAAGCAGGCCAGGTGATGTGGTGGGTCTTTTATCCTGTTAAAGGGGGAGAAGGTGGGATTCCCGAAACCCGTAGGTGCCAGCTTATCATCCACCCATACCGGGTATGGCTTTCCATCTGGTGAGATTTCCACCTGCCGCGTTTCCAATGCCTCAAGGTGGGTTATGAGTGCTGCCACATGATCATCTGGGCAGGGGTCTCTATCTTTATCGGGATCCCTAATCACGAGTGCATTGTCGGGTTCTTCAAAATTGTAGACAGGCTCAGCGGCTCGTGGATCGGCTGGTGGACCAACCCTTGGGGTGGCCAGGGGAGCCCGAGTAGGATTCTATGGATTTCCGTGCCATTCAGGAGGGTTTGGCGAGACATACCGAGCACTCTTGCCACGAGCTCCGGCTTTATCCCTGTCCGTAGGAGCTGTATGATTAGGGTTGCCTGTGCGAAGCTCACTAAGGAGTAGTTTTTCCTGCCCCTACTACCCTGGCCTAGGATCACTGTAGTTGGGTCGTCGCTCTGTAGCGCGTTCATCCAAAAGTTCATCGACCAACCTCTTCTTCTTAGAAAGTTTCTAGCGCAACATGGTCTTCTCAAGGTCCTCCTCCACCTTTTTCACTAAAGAAGATGAGTCAGAGTGCTTGATAGCTCTGACGTTATCTTTTCCCTTACTAGAATTCCGGCTGAGTATTAATGCCTCAGTGGGAACAAGGAGACCTAGGAGGTTCCTCTGATGACGAGTAATCCTCCCCGATGGGTCCAAAAATGGTGGAACACCCTCAGGGGGTAAGTCCCCATCAAGAAGCTCCAAATCGTCATTTTCATACACTATATCAGCCATGTTGAATGTGATCCTTCCTGGGGGAAGGTCCATAATATTGCATAGCGTGTCAGGCTGCCGCTGAATAGGATTGAAGAGGAGGGAAAAATACATCCCCCATCCACAGATTAGTATGTGGGGGAAGCCTCCCTGATAATTTTGTGGAGTACCTTGATACTATGAACGCACTGTTGCTGGAGGGCCTCACGACGACCTGGTGATTCGGGGCACTGGGCCATAGGGAGTGCGACCAGATCAACTAGACGAAACTGCTCACTGATGTCTTTGAAATGCTCTTGGATCCTTGGATAAACCACTCGATCATGAAGAAGGCTGAAATGTGTCACCCAGAGGGTGTAACGGAAACACTCAACTTCCTCCGGGGTGAGGGATTCCGGTATGCGGAAATTATGCGCCGCCACGGGCCAGAACTTCTCAGGGAAGTGTTCCACTGTGAGGATGGTCTAGAAGCTCCTTGGATCAGATTCAGGGTCTGGCCCTTGGTTTCCACACTCATCAATTGGGGGTGATTGAGGAACTGGTAGAGGTACTGAAGTAGACCGCTGGGATGGTAGGCTGGCTAGTGGGGAGTACGGCGAGCGGGCTGACTGACCGCCGATTCTCAGGCTTTCCTTCGAAGAGTGTAGCGACCTGGACACTACATTGTGATAAGAGGGGATGATGGCTGTCGTTCCTGGCTAAGGGGCTAGGGCTACTGGTAATAGGTCACAATGCTGCTCGCCCGCCAATGGTCCCCAGAATAGCTCTTCGTGATCTCTTGTGGAGGTAGAGAGTGCTTCCGGTGACTATGGTGGTGATTGAACGACTGCAGCCTGTGGGTCGATAGATTTTCATCCTCCTGGATATACCTGTGGAGGGAGGTAGAAATCATATGAACCCCACATTCTGGGAGCACCAGGCTAATGCTCCTTGTCCCTGCCCTGACCATTGACTCGGATGAGCAAGGGGAGGGTTCCCAAGATGAGTTGTACTCCGATTCAGAGTCTGATAAGCAGAACGGTTTGAACTATGTCTGAACCATCTCAGAATTATTCTAATGATGGCGATGACTAGCCTTCCTGCCCCTGGGTGGCTCCTTGGTACAAGTCTGATTTCTGACATGGGGTCCTTCGGCCGCACTAGTGTTGGGGCGGAGAGGGTTTCCACCCAATAAAGCCAGGGTGTGAGGAGCACTGGGAAAAATGTCGAAGGGTACATGGGGAGGACTTTCATGGATAGCACTAGAGCTTTAAAAACCTATGCTGGTACCAGAAGGAGCATGGGAAGGACCACCATGCTTGGTACGGGTGGAGTGAGGCTGGCCTTCACCCCTATGGTTGTTGGGGTGAGGAGAACCTTTACGGACTGCTGAGAGGATGCAGGGAGGATCCCCACATTAGAGAGAGGCCGTATGTGCAAAGTCCTTGCACTGGTGGTCGGGAGTAGGAGGAATGACTCCATATCTAGTGTAATGGGCATGGGAGAGGCTTCCGTGCCGAGTATCACTACCGCGGGGCAGACCTTCACTCGGATTGGGGTAGCACGATGCAGACCTCCCTGCTGATCCTTTAAGAGGTGAAGGCCCATGCTCTCTATGGTTGTGGTATAGATAGGACCTCCATACGGTGTGGCATTGCTGTGGGTTGGTTAGTAGCGGCCACTATTTGTGCCAGTGACCACGAGATTTGACCCAGCCTGCCCACGGGGCAGTTGGGCCCTCGATCCTGGATGGGCGTATAAGTCCCCTACTCAGTGTATGCAAGGACCTGATGGTATTCATAGGGGGTGGCTTGGGCCACAGTAGCCGTTAACTTTGACGCCCCTTGGCAGGCGTCCTCCTCACCATGCACATGACACTGGCATCAGGTCGGACGAACCGGGGCTGGTGGTGCGGGTTCATAGCTTACCAACTCCTCATCTAGCAAGACTAGGCAGTGGCGCTGACACGACTGGGTGGGAGCCCTTGATGGAATCCCCCAGAACAAGACTTTGACCGGGATGGGCTGAACGTTGCCTACCTTATCAACGTAAGTCAAGGAGTCATCAAAGCGCTCTAGGGAGAGGCTCCCAAAGTTGTTGTATGTCATGGTGGGGAGTAGTGGCGCCCTGCACGGACCTCGAGGAAAGCGTTGACGGTGAGGCATGGATGCCTCCAGATCCAAGCGGGCCATATCCCATGTAGGAATGATGCCCTCCTCCTCATAATGACACACGATTTCATTAATTACCCTTCGTTGGATAACTTTTGATGGGGATATGGGGCGTGGACGCCCCATGATCGTGGACGTAGAGGCCGTCGTGGAAGGAGTGAAGCCATGCAGAGCAGCTGTGCTGGAGTTTCCCTACTATTTGTTTGGTGTTACCCAACACCGGATAATTGGATCTTGTGACACATCAATTTATTGATGCCTCAGGCGCTACTAATCTCCATATTGGGGAGAAGAACTTAACGTCGGGTTCACCATTTCTATTTCCGACACTTTCACCAGGGCACGAATGTCCGTCTCATTTGGGGATGAGGGGCATGGGTTTTGTTGCCCCACATTCCTGATTTCCAAAGGTGGGAGGCATCTTCTCCTTATTCAGGGATTTCTTATCCTTGATTAAACTAGGATTATGGGATTTCGGTTCTTCCTTCCGTGGATTCCTCCTCGAAACTCATCACTTAGTCCGGGTCTCCCTCATAGATTTAAGATGTTGTTTGTGTAACTCTTCCTGGCGCCATATCTTCATGGACACCAGTTACTTACGCTACTTCAGTCAGGACATTCCAAGGGGTCCAGTCAGGGTAGAAACCTCCGGTTAGGGGAGTAGTCACGTTAGGCATCACCGACGTGTCTGGACGCTTGGGGATTGGCGTCTCTATCTTCTTTCCCTTATTTGAGGTCTCCTAGAGGGCGCGGAAGCCTGAGGAATACCACATAGAATGCAGGGAATCGTATTCCATGGGCATGTATATGAGGTTTTCCTTAGCCTCCCATGTTTTACACAGGGTATGCCACAAGTTTAATGTATAGCGGAGACATATCAGACTGATCAGAACACTGACTGGAGTGGATCGGATGGTTGCAACCCATGGAGGGAACACCGATGTTGGGGCCAATGTGTGGCTGGCTTCCCTAATGCTGTTAAATGGAATGGATAATGGGATTTCATGATCCCACTGAGATGTGGCGGCCAGTGTAAGAATCAAGATGGATGGCGTGGGGTTCCATGAAGTGGATGGTGAATAGGATGGAACTGTCTTGAGGATGACGATGGTTTTGGGATTGAGCCTCGAAGAGGCTTCCTACGTATCCCTGTGGTAGGGAATCAAAGTCCACGTAGTTCATATGATGATGTCTTACCGCCAATTAGGGTTTTCAATGACTTACCGCTGGATGAGATCGCAATAGCTTACTATTGGATAAGGTGTCAACGACTTACCACTGGATGGGGTTTCAATGGATTAACACTGATTGAGGTCACAATGGCTTACCATTGAATGCGGTGAAAATGGATTACCACTGAAAGAGGTCCACAATTTAACGTCATGAGATACGGGGTGAACCAACGTGAAGGAGGTCGGAGCGACCATAGTAGTGGACTTGAACCTCGTGGAGGCTTTCTACGTACCATACCTTGGCAAGGATCAAAGTCCTCATAATTCTGGATGTGGGGGAATTTGGGGCTTACGCTCTGAGGTGGCCAAAGGTGTTGGTGAACCAACGTGAAGGGGGTCGGAGTGACCGGGTGGTGGGCATGAACCTCGTAGAGGCTTCCTACATACCCTTCCTTGGCAATGATCAAAGTTCACGTAGTTTAGAAGGTGGTGTGGGGATTACACTCTAGGCTGCCTAGGGTGTTGGTGGGCCGACATGAAGGGGTCAAAGTGACCGGGTGTTGGTGGGATTGATCCTCGTGGAGGCTTCCTACATACCCTGCCTTGGCAAGGATCAAATTCCCCATAGTTCAGGAAGGTCCATGGGGCTTACACTCTAGGCTGCCCAGGGTGTTGGTGAACCGACATGAAGGGGGTCGGAGCGACCAATGGGTGTTGGTGGGCTTGAACCTCGTGGAGGCATCCTACATACCCTGTGTTGGCAAGGATCAAATTCCACGTAGTTCAGGAAGGTTCATGGGGATTACACTCTAGGATGCCCATGGTGGATGTCATGGTCGATGCTTGCTCTAAGCCCACGTGAGTCGTGCTCGGTGTGAGAAACAAGAGACAGTTGAGACCTGACGATCACATCACGAAAGGTGCATCTGCGGGAATTTGAGTGGGGCTTATGCTTGGAGCGGCCCAAAGAGGAAACAGAGGCTTATGCATGGTTAACAGCCCGAGAAGTCGGGACTTACTCTAGGATGGAGGCCCGATGGTGACAAATTGCAGTGGGAGAGGGACTTGGGACCGAAGAAAGGAGAAGTACCGTTCCCCACCATGCCCTTTTCTGGCCCTGGGGACCGAATAAGAAAGGAGGAGCAGGGATGCTGCCTTCTGGAAGAAAAGCTAGGGGCTTACGCCAGGGTGGTTTCCCTTTCCCCACAGACAAACGCCACTCCCATAAGGATGATATCATCCCCTGTGAAGACCACTAGGCATGGAGAATGTCTAAGGTGGGGGAACCCCATGTGCGAGGCATGAGGAGAGGTCACAATTTAACATCATGTGCTAAGGATGATGGTTCTTGGCAGTTTAATGTCCTGCAACTCGGATGAGGTGGGTTTGCTCCACATCCCTAGGACTTACATAACTGGTACCCTCTACTCCTTGGTGTAGAGAGGGGACAAGAAAAGTCATGGTGAGGGGGTGTAATAGAGCGAACCATCGAGGGGGCCACATTATCATGGATATGTGAAATCAATAGCTGTTAGCATGCCTATGAGAAGAAGCATGAGGCGAAGCAACACAACATGCGATATCATCCAAGGGACTTTGAAGTTACTTCGTGCGAACCTAGGAGGTTGAATGGGTAATGAGTATATGGAGAAGGTGATGTGGGTGCGGGAGGCACCCGAAAATGATTCCCAGAAGAGGGACATCACAACCACACAAGGAGAGAGGCTTTGCGCGCAAAAGGGAACGTTGCACAAAAAAGGGCTGGACCGGTGCACAAAAGGAATTGCGTAGGCAAAAAAGTCCGAGTCAACATGAAATTGAGTGCTGGGTGGAAAATAGAGTAGGCCGACACATAAAAGGAATTGCGCGCTGAAGACCTAATTGCACGCAATCAGAAGGAATTGCACATGGGGTAGGGGTTCGAGGGGATTTAGACAAGGATCAAGCCTGAGTAGTTGTGCACAGAGGCGGACCCTTGTGTGACCTGGTGAAAAAAATTTAGTACCTGAGAGCCATCTTCTTTACATGCATGAGAGTGGAATTTTTCACGGGATAGGTGGTTCATATTTTTCGGGCTTAAGTCTAAGGGGGTGGCCTTATAGTTATAGGCGCTCGGGATCGCGATCCCGTGCGAAAAACGCTTTGGAGAGAAATATTGTGCGCCCGATGTTGGCAACACGAAGATCAACCCTGCAGAGCGGTGGTATGAAATAGTTCCATGCCCACATGGAAAAATCTCACGAATACCGAAGTTTTTTCGTGTGGGACATATTTGTTTTTGCACAAATCTACATTTTTTTCACGTCGCCCCTCCAGGACCCCCAGAACGGATCGCTGGTTCCAAATATGGCTTTGCTTTGTCACGTTCGAACCTTCATTATCCCTGTATTGATTTTCGGCGTCTACAGGAACATTATAAGGATATTTCTGGTTAGTCATGTCATTCAATTCATTATAGTCACGAGACTATTGAGGTTGTGGTTTTGGGTCCCAATATGTATAGGATACCTCTGACAGATTACAGCTAATTCAGAAAATATTGATCACTGTTTAAAGAATCCAAAAGTTTTATTCCAACAATATATGAAAACATTTATGTTAGTTTAATGAGGTAAGATTTTTCTAAGAGTGGATCTATGATTAGGCTACCAATATTTTAGGATATAACAGAAACTTTATCCGTACTATGTTGGAACCTTTGAGATCACCGAGTAGGTTAGAATAGTGGCATACCATTTGGATCTTCCCTCTCACTACCAAGATATTCATGAAATGTTTCATTTCTCTCATCTTTAGAGTTATGTTCTAGATCCCACACATTTCATCAACTATGAGGACATTGATATGGATCCTGACACATCATATGAGGAACACCCATGAAGATTATAGACAAGATCGAGAAATACCTATGAGGAAAGATGGTCCCACTTTTATAGATTCTATAGAATCATGGATGGATCTAGAAAGAGTCTTGGGAGAAGGAGGTGGATGTTTGGGATCAATGGACCAAGTAATTCGAGTAAGATACCAAAAGATTCTTTTTGAAGATGATAAGTCTTTAGAGGGGAAGAATATTACAACTAGAAATTTTTTAGGTGCATTAATTGTTAATTTTATCCTTTAATCATATGTTTTTTCAATATAAATTATTTTGGATGATTTTTGGGGGTTTTAGTTTGATTTATAAAGTTTTGTATGGATTCAAGGGTACACGGTTTGTCTAAACCATGTAGATTCTAAAGGAAACCATGGAATTAGATGTAGTGTCTAAAGGGTTAGCACAGGGTAAAGGAACACAATTAGTCAAACTATGCAGCCAAAATTGAAACAATATATAGAAATATCTAATGTTCAAAAACATGGTTAGTGCATGGTTAAAAAAATCATGTGATCAAACTATATAGATTGTCTAGAAGCCTAAAAGGGTGCAATGTTGGCGCACAATTTTTCAAATCGTGAAGCCAAATTGTGCATGCATGAAATTAATGATATGATTTGTCTATTAATGATCATTTATTATTTAATGAACCAACCTAGGATGAACCTAAACCAGTCACCTAAACCGGCCCACGACAAGGTCCGAGAGGTATTTCTGACCCTCCTAGGCTAGCAACAAACACCAAGGGAATCAATGGAGTAGCGATGGGAGCAATTTACCCATAAATAAAAGATAAATAAAAAATATAAATTGAACTATTAAAATGAAAATTATCCTTAGAAAGAAAACAATACTAAACATACCCTTATGTGACCCTGCGGGTCACCAATGACCTCAAACCAATGTCACACTACTGCAACCAAATCCAAGTAAGACAAAACACCTAAATCTAAGAAAATAAAACTATAGGCATGAGTATTAAAACTCAGTAGTCTAGCCCAATAATCTATTCTCAATGTACACACTTTAAAATAAAGGAAACATAAATTTTTAAGTTTAAACTATATTATATAAAAGTATGATTTTGTACATGTCTACTCAGAAACAAAGTATAACACATTGACCTTAATCATTTCCAAAACCAATTTCATTATTTAAGTATGCTGTTAACATTTTAAAAAGGGAAGTGATGCTTTTCATTTTCGATGGAATGAACGATTATAAAACATGTCGAATTTAAAATATTTTTCAAAAGATTTCAAAAACCAACACATAGCTTCTAAGAAGATGCTACACAAGACGACACTACAATATTCACATAACATGGGAAATGCAAATATACCTATAACTACCACATTCATCACTACAGAAAACCAAGAGATAATAGACATAGGTGAACCCATGAGATCAAGAATAATTCAGAACATACGAATACATGAGACCCCATCTCTGGAAGCATTCCACACATGATGAAATAAAAAAAGACCAAACTCCCAACCACCCTAACTCAGGATAGACCAAGGGGCCCAATCCCATAACAATAAAACCATATATATCCACCTACTATAAGCCACTAGTCAATACATGAACTTCAAGTGCGACAAACGTTATCAGATAATTATCTCTACATTTCAGGTTCTCGTGTCTCATTTATATAATGGGGTTGGGCCAATGAATTCCAAACAAGAATCCAATAAAAAATATAAATAATAATAATAGTTCACAATAGGCCTCACCCCGAGTCTCCTCAAGGACTAATCTCATGCCTTTAAATAATTAGAACACAAGGAGTTCCCACCGAGGAACCCTGATAATGGATTACAAGGATTCCTTAGCAAGGAAATCCCATACATTATACATAGACAAGGCATGATAAACATCTAATGGAGGTTTTCATACTAAATATTTTTATCATTTTCATGAAGTTTCCAAATGGGCTTTTAATCATTTCACAAAACTAACATTTATCAAACATATAATCTATCTTTCAAAAAGAGGTGTAAACACACCATTTACCATTCCAAAACCATTAAAACCATTTCCTTCAATAATTTAGGTTACACTTTTAAAACAACCCATTTCTTATAAGAACACTAAATGTGGCATTCATCAACAACACATATAAAAACACTTAAAACTCGATACCCATTTCTTTATAAAACCCAAATCACTTGGAAAATCCATAAAAGGAACCCCAGAAATCATTTCATATAATACTAACATGTTTAAAAATCCAAATTAAGAACTTTATATCACAAGTTTCTCACAAATTCCAACCGAGAATTTAAACGAACAAAAGGTGTGCGTTAACTAACACAACAATTCTATTTATCATAAATCAAGGTATAAAATACTAACTTTTACAAAGAATGATTAAACCAAATATAATACATCAATATTTATAAATTAAATAAGGTAAAAAAAGCACAAAACTGAATGTTCTTAAATATAAAAGGCAAGTTCATGGAAAAAACCTATGTCAAAGGATGGCCAAGACAAAAATTTCTAACTCAAGAAACAACCCACTCAGATGCACACACTTCCACACACACACACACACAAATATATATATATATATATATATATATATATATATATCCTTAAACTGATTCATGTATTCCCCACACCATGAGGGAACATTAACACAAAATATATATATATATATTTATATTTATATATTTCCATACCAAGGAATATGCATGCACGCCTTCGAAACCGATTGGTACTCCCCCAAAATGATGATGACAGAGCGAATTGAACTGAACCACTTTGCCTTTGATGATGGTTACTGAAACATGGACTAATGGGTCCAGATACACCCTCCACACAAAACTAAACATGAAACAAAACATAAAAAACTAAATCAAAGCCTCACCTAGAAATAAGTGAAGAATCACCTCAAAATATATTTTTAACAAATCAAATCATCAACAAAACACCACAATTATTTAACCAAGTAAATTTGATACCTGTATACATAGGCCTAATTGGAGATTCACTATGAAAGTTATTTTTAATAAATTATGTTAACATAAAAACACCAAAATGTAAATATAAATGCCCAAAACCAATTTTTAGAGAAACACCACATTCTTCCAAACTAAAACAATAATCCATAAATGAGAATCATACCTTAAGAAGTCACTGATTCACACACCTGAAGAAAAAAACACAATTCAACCACTTTTACTAAAATGTTTCCAATGGAAAACATCATACAAAACACCCAATTTGTTTATCAAGAATAATTTTCATTTTTATCTAACACATATAGAATATATAAACATAGGAATAAACAAGAAAATATTTTAAAATATATTTTTAACAAATTCAACTATCACAAAAATGCCAACATAAGTCAGTTAAGGCCATTACTGAGGTGTGTAACATATTTAAAAATTAATTGAAAGCATGAAAACATCAATGGGATTTGTTTTAAAGGATGAAAAATGGAAACACCTACCTCATTGGCATGATAATGCGACGACGCTTCAGATGAAGGGGGAAAAAGGCCTCACAGACCCTTCACACACCCTAAAATTCAAGAAAACTGTGATACACATCAGACCTAATATCTAGGGTTTGGAAAAAAAATAAACCCTCTATGAGAACCCTAAAAATTTAGAGAAGAGAGGATAATGTGAGGAAGATAACTCACCTGAGGAAACCGCAACAACCACTGGTAGGAGAAGGGGACACACAGACTAGAGGTGCAGACTAGGGGTCATGATGTAGGCCACTGGCAGGTCGTGTAAGAGGGAGTGAGGGGGGGGTGAAGGGGGTGGAGTGGAATGATGATCCATAATAAAGAGGAGGTCTGACCAGATATGTAAGCGACAGCTGGGTTGGTCGCACATGGAAGGAGGAACGAAGGGGGGGAGGGGGTGGCACCATGTAAGGGAAAGGGTAGAGGTAGGGGTGATAGGCCAGAGTAAAAAAAAAATAGAAAAAAATAAAACTAAAACTATAAAATAATAATAATAATGAACTTAGTAATAATAACAACAACAAAAACAACAACAACAACAACAAAAACAATAACAACAACAACAAAAACAACAAAAACAACAACAACAATAATAATCATAATATTAATAATATTCATTTCATTTTAAAAAAATAATAACATTAATAAAAATATAATAATAAAAATATTAATAATACTTTTAATAATTATTATTATATTATCAACCATATTATTATTATTATGGTTTAAACATTGAATCTATTTTGTTTTCATAAATTTTTTATTTATTTAAAAATTGGGCAACCACACAGTTACTTAGGCCGACCGTGCGGTTAACGCTAACCTTGTGGTGCCAATGCCCCAACCCAAAACCCACCAAAATTATTAAACATCAAAATTTTAAATCAAAACTCAGCCTGAACCTTGAGGAGAAAATCCAAATCCAAGAAATAATAAAATAAAATAATTTTAAAGGTCAGTGTGTGACAATTATCCCCACCATAGACACTTTCTTCCCCCAAAAAGTCACTAAGCCGATAGTTAACTAAAACATGAGTCCATGCCCAGAAAAAACTAGGGAAAACTGTGAATCCTGGGATGACCTTACTCTTCATAAGTCACACCCGACCGATTCAAGAGGAAACCAAATCCAAAGTTTAAGTGTGGGGGTGGGGCACATGAGAGGGTTCTCCCCACCACAAGAATTACAATAACATAGAAACTTTAAAATCCAAACATACCATACTAGGGAGGGGTTAACATGGAAACTCCTAACTCGAACATACCTAAACAACGACCTTAACACAACTGAAAACTAAGGAACTCTTAACTTGATCTCAACCGACTTCCCTAATGCTAATGGAACAACTCCACCACTAGGATTTAAAAAATAAGCCTATTACAAGGAAACTCGCCATACCAGAATTCTAGAACAGGGGAGATCTTCTATATGAATCGAAATACCTCCACACAAGGGAGAAAAAAAACACTACCAAACCCACGAAAAGAAACCTGAACTAGATAGCGGAACAAAATCATCATTTTCCCATCTTACAACACCCAAACATCTACAAAAGAGTACAATTGAAACCAAAACCAAAATAGTCCCATTCATCCATGGGAAAAAAACTCCTCAAGGAAAACAAATAATATAGAGATGCCACACTTAGAACAGACAGAACATCATGGATTGCGATAAACCGAGTTCATCACACCACTACAAAAAAATATGAAATTATAATGACAGTAAGACTAAAACAAGAAAATTTCTGATATTTCCATCCCAAAGCTAGAAATATAACATGGGGAAAGGTTTCACACATGCTCGACAACTCCTGAATGTGCATGATCTTCACCCCAAGACCTGTGGCTAGGGATATGAGGGCCGAAGCATATCCTTCCTCATAGTCAGGCACTAACATCCTCCGATTATAATTTATTCCTTGAATGATGCTTCCTACATAACTTCCCCAGGGGACCCAAACAACCACAAAAATTTCAAGACTATAGATGGATGCGATAAACATCTTGGAATGTCCGAAATGTCCATACAATGGAACACTAGAGAGTGGTCTGACAAACTAGATGTCATAACCAATAAGGATATCTTCTTATATACAAGTTCCTTTATTATGCACTCCTTTCCAGATGGGGAACCCGTATGAAAGATGACCACCTTTAACCACACCCCAAGAAATAGATCTTTAAAGTGGTCAAAGTAAACTGTTACCAAATTTTGGACCTTCTGAACATCCCATAATTCTTCCACCTTAATCAACTTCACCTCCACAAGTATCAACCCTCAGAGGAAGGTGGCCTAGGACATTTACCAGGTCACCCAAACTTCCAATTAATATGGGAAGAACAACTTCCACTGGTCCAAAACTAGACTCTCGAACAAATCTAAAACAACATGAACTCTAACAGCCTTGTGAGTTGCCAACACCCTGAAGACACACTCTACCTCCTCAATCCAAATACATGCCTCTAATGAACCTCTAACACCATGAAAGGTAGGAAATATCTAAGAAAACTCTGGAACTGGGAATGACTCATTAGAAATCTTGGAAACCTTTTTGGGTGACATTTTATAAAGAACATGAGGAACATAAAAGAAAATAAAACATCAATATGAAACATAATCAGGAAGAATATATCAAGCCAATACAATAGACTAATAATCCAAACATATACAAGAATAACAAAAAAACCCCTTAAGAAAAACAAGGCCAGGCCTTTGGTTTCAAACAAACACCCATGGCATCACATGAACTGTCACACATGTGTTCCTATATTTCCATCCATACGTGTCAACACACACATTCCACACACATACCCTCACATGTGAAAACAACCATAAAGAGAACCAAGGGACACACCTAATACAATTTCTTAGAAAGTCCAAACATTAATAAAATCATCAAACCAAAACAATTTAAATTTTAAAACCCAACTTACCAATTTAAAACCATTTAAAAGGAAGAATTTTCATTTTTAAAACCCTTTTCATTTTAAAAAAATCACACTTTCACCAACCAGAACCAAAGTGAACCATGACTTGTGCAAAACTGTCAGAATGAGGAACTAGTAGTTATGCTTAACCCAATGACATGGTAGTTATCCATGCCCCAAGTAAGAATCAACAACTAATATTATCTTAGACTGTGTACTTGGAATCCACATGGGTCACTACTTAATGTGAAATCACAATGTAACACCATTTTTTCTCTGTTGTCATCCCTCAATCCAATAAGAATAGAAGACCCAAATCTCAGACTACCCCTAGAGACTCGAGGTTCGGAAGGAGCAGGGTTTCATGACACCCTTCCCACACCCACCTCCTGAGTCCCGATAGTCTGAATCTCCTACAAAAAACACCCTAAATAATAAGGACCTGCTCTAATACCATTTTTTCATGAACTAACCTGGGTTGACCCTAATCTGGTCACCCGAGATGGCCCAAAACAAGGCTCGAGAGGCATTCCTGATCCTCTCGGGCTGGCGGCAAGTACCAAGGGCATCGAAGGAGTAACAATGGGAATGATTTTGGCCCATAAATAAAAGACAAATAAATAAATATAAACAGAACTATAACAACTAAAACTAGAAGCATAATAAAAATAAAACTACACATACCTCTATGTAACCCTACAGGTCACGAAGAACTTCAAACCACCATCACACAACTACGACAGAATCCAAGAAAAACACAACACCTAAAGCTAAAAAAAGATAAAACTATATGTCTGAGTATTAAAACTCAGTAGGATATCCCAATAATCTATTCCCAATGAACTTACTTTAAAATAAAAGAAACATCAATTTTCAAGCCTGAACTATAATATATAAAAATATGATTTTCTACATATCAACTCAAAAATAAAGTACCACTCATTTCCCTTAATCATTTCAAAAAAAAATTCATTATATTAGGGTGCCATTAACATTTTAAAAAGGGAATTGATTCTTTTCATTTTCAATGGCATGAAATATTATAAAACACATTGACTTTAAAACATATTTCAAAAGCTTTTAAAAACCAACACATCACTTCCAAGAAGACTCTATACAAGAAGGAACTACAATATTCACATAGCATGGGAAATGAAAATATATATAGAAGTACTGCATTCATCAATGTAAGCAACTAAGATCTAATAGAAATAGGTAAACCATGAGATAAAGAAAAATCTAGAACATGCCTATAGCATCCCGTCTTTTTATAACATAAACTTTCATTTCATTACACGGAACTGAGGATCTTTAAGGTTTAGTGTCTTGGAAACAAGGAACATAATACATGAAAACAACATAAAACATTCTTCTTAAACACTTGAAAGGCTTCTCCATAAGTTCATCCTAGCTTCATTTCTGCATCTCATAACCTGGGAACATACATCAAAAGAATGGGTGAGCAAAAGGCCCAGTAAGGGAAACAAGAGAAACATTTTACATGTGAACTTGAGATACTTCAATAAGGACATGAAAAGAACTTTAAGGCATGAGAAAGGAATCATGAGATACATCATAATAAAAATAAAATTTTTCATAACTTGAAGATGTGGCTGCAACATTTAATATTGACAATCATTTCGTTTCACCAAGGTCCATCCCCAAGGTGTCATTAAAAATTACCAAGGTTATTCACCAAGGTATCAGTCTAAAAAGTCATCTCTAGAGATTAAGCCTTTACCCAATGCATTGGAGCGCTATCTGGGCGCACCCTTGACATGTCTTTATTATCCTGTGAGCCACATATATCATCATCAATCATTTCATAAAAAAGCCATATAGCATAAAAGAAATTGGTTTTATTTCATAATCATAACGTTTTAAAAACTGCTTTAAAGACATGATCTTTACGTCACTTTAAACCCACGGAAAGGGAAAGCGGGTTTCACGTATGTAAATCCCAGAATTTAAATAGAACATTTTGATATATATGTGAATACCCCTATAGAAATAAGAGCTTTGAGTATTCACTTAATAAAATAAAATATCTTTAGAAAAAAAGAGAGAGACATTTTGAGACGAAAATTCTGCAACATAACGGCTATGTTACAAGGTTTTTAGAAAACATTGAAAGGAGAGGGGACATGGGTCAAACATTCATAAATGACTCATAAAACAGTAGAGGGACATAATATAAGGGATTTAAGAACATGGTAATGAAATTTTAAAATATACCATATGAAATGAAGAACATGAAAGGAAGACAAAAATAAGATTTCTCTTATGAAAATTCGGCAGCTTAACGACATCACTTAAAATTTCATAAAACGAAATGATGAGAGTAAGAGGGGATCTCTCATCATATAAACATGAAAAGGACAGTAATAGGAATATAAAAGAACATCCTCCCACCTAAGAACATGGAACATAAAAGGAATGACATAAAAGAGATTACATGAAAAGAAAGAGAGAGGTCGGATCCCTTACCATAAAACGTGACTGTTGAAACTCAATGGTTTGGACCTTGAGGGATTGGGGGCACCTTGGGAGGACTCCTTGGGAGGTAAGGAGACCAGAACTTTGTTGAGGATGGTTTTTGAGTCTAAATTATGAGAGGAGGGCTTGGTATTTATAGGGAAAGTGAGGGGACAAGACATTAATGGCCAAGGGACACCTCACAAGTGCTTTTCTCAAACCCATGTGCTCTCTCATGATATTTTCCATGAAGTTAGGCCACATGGGGCCCCCAATACAATAATTCATCACCCTAGGCCGGACAAACCTTAAAATATCTCATGAAATCATCATGACACAGCTATGATGTCATTAAACATACCGAAACCCTAAAACTGCATTTTTACTATTCACTGAAAAATTCATCTTTCTCAAAAAAATCCCAAAATTTCACCTTAACCAAATATCAATTCTCTGATTAAAAATATAAACTCCATTTTATAAAAATAATTTTATAAATATTTTTAATTTAATTTTTAAATAAAAACACTATTCACCAAAAATTCATTTCTTTAGAAAAAACCCCAAAAATTACCATAACATAATATTGGTGCTCTGAGTTCAAAAATAAAGTCCATTTTATAAAAATATTTTTCTAAATATTTTTAATTTAATTTTTAATTAAAAAACACTATTCATCCCAAAAAAACTAATACTTGATTAATAATTTATGAAACCATTATTTACCCATTTTATTGAATCTCATTACTTAATCTATGTGTCCAATTTATATTAAAACTTTCCTTGAGTGAAATTACTAATCCATCTAGTCACATTAATAATCCTAAGCGTAAAATCACTATTCATAATTTACTATTCATCAAAAATTAAGTTGATCTTATTAGACTCCAAATTCCTTACTGAACACTTTTGTAGAAGACCATTTTTTGAAAATCATTACACATCATTAATTATTTAAGGTTTACATAAATATTTTACAATATCCTTTTTTCAAAATTCATCAATAAAATACGTCCTAAAATTATCCAGACATTTGAAATTTCACAAACATCACTAAAGGAAGAAATCTCAATTTATTCAACCCAAAGGATTACACAAGGAAGCTAGGGTCTCGTCACATAGCCCCTTATAACACCAGCATAAGACCTAAGTGTAAGGTGTGCTATGGTGAGAGAATCTGAGGGAGGCTCAGATAACATTTCCCTAGTAGTAATATCTACTAACTTGAACTTCTCCCGTAGGCATTTCCATTCAAGCTTGACACGTTGGAGTTCGGCTTGGGCTTGGTCCAAAGCGAAGCCCAAAGATGCCACCTCCTTCCCAAGCTCTGATAAGTGGGCTTCATAAGGTTCGACTCTACTGGATGAAGCCATCGACTCCTCTTTCTACATTAACCATTAACATCTCTATTAAATCGTTAAGAGTAAGTTATTATACTATTTAAAAAGTTTGGGTCGTTACATTCTTCCCCCCTTAAGAAATTTCGTCCCCGAAATTTATACTTGAGGCCTAGTTGAAAAGGTGAGGGTACTTTTGCTTCATTGTTTCCTCAGGCTCCCAAGTCGCATCTTCATATTTATGATTCCTCCACAACACTTTCACAAGGTGGGTAGTCTTGTTTCGTAGAACATTGTCTCTACGGTCTAAGATCTCCACTGGCTGCTCCTCATAAGAGAGGTCATTTTCCAGTTGTACCACCTCTGGGTTCAGTACATGCGAAGGGTCGGGTATGTACTTCCTCAAGAGAGATATATGGAAGACTTTGTGAATTTGAGCTAGGTTCGGTGGAAGTGCTAGACGATAGGCCACTGCTCCTATGCGATCAAGGATTTCATAGGGGCCAATGTACCTAGGGATGAGCTTCCCTTTCTTCCCAAACCGCATTACTCTCTTCCATGGAGAAATTCGAAGGAAGACTTTGTCACCAACACCAAACTCCAAGTCCCTTTGACGATTGTCAGCATAGCTCTTCTGCCGACTCTGAGCAGCCTTTATGTGTTGTTGGATGGAATGGACCTGTTCTGTCATCTCTTGCACAAGATCAGGCCCAAGATGCTTTCTCTCACAAGTTTCATCCCAACAAGTAGGAGTTCTACATCGCTTTCCATACAGAGCTTCATAAGGTGCCATCTGAATACTCGAATGGAAGCTGTTGTTATAGGAGAACTCAACTAATGGGAGGTGTTGATCCCATCCACCTTTAAATTCCATTGAGCATAATCTCAACATGTCTTCGAGTGTCTGAATAGTCCTTTCAGATTGGCCATCAGTTTGAGGATGATAGGCCGTACTAAAATTCAATTCAGTATTCAGAGCATGTTGAAGACTTCTCCAGAATTTTGAGGTGAATCTTGGATCACGATCAGACACGATGGATAGTGGTACCCCATGTAGCCTTACCACTTCCCTTACGTATATCTTGGAAAGTTGATCCAGAGAGAAATCTTCCCGAATAGAGATAAAATGGGCTATCTTGGGGAGACGGTCCACAATAACCCATATTGCATTGTTTCCTTTGGATGTTTTTGGAAGACCAGTTACAAAGTCCATAGTGATATTATCCCACTTCCATACTGGTATGGGTAGCGGTTGTAATACCCCCTTAGGATGTTGTCTTTTTGCCTTTACTTGCTGACACACCAAGCACCTTGTAGTGTAGTCAGCAATCTCCCTCTTTATGTTATCCCACCAATAATGATCACGAAGGTCTCTATACATTTTAGTGCTTCCTGGATGTATAGAGAAAGTAGAGCTATGAGCTTCATCCATAAGTTCTTTCTTTATCTCAGGAATATATGGAACACATAGTCTTGTAAGAAATTTCAATACACCTTCTTGATCAATATTGAAGTCAGGGAACTTCCCATCCTTTACAGCCTCAAACTTCTCCTACAGAAAAGGATCTTCTTTTTGATCCTTCTTGCTCTTCCAGGGTGATATTGAATTGAATAATCATAGTCTTTAATAAGCTCCAACCATCTCCTTTGTCTCATGTTCAATTCTTTCTGTGTGAAAATATACTTTAGACTTTGGTGGTCAGTGTATATATCACATTTCTCCCCATAAAGATAGTGCCTCCATATATTTAGAGCAAAAACAATTGCCGCCAGCTCTAGATCATGCGTAGGATAATTCCGCTCATGAATCTTCAACTGTCGAGATTCATAAGCAATTACCTTGTCATTTTTCATGAGGAAGCACCCAAGCCCTTTCAGAGATGCATCGCTAAAAATAACAAATCCTTCTCCGATAGAGGGTAGTGTTAATACAGGTGCAGTAACCAATCTCTTCTTTATCTCTTGGAAACTTTCCTCGCATTCCCTTGTCTAGATGAACTTAACCCCTTTTGAGTTAACTTGGTTAGTGGATTAGAAAGCCATGAAAAGTTTTTCACTAACCTCCTATAATATCCTTCTAAACCAAGAAAACTACGAATCTAAGTTACTGTTGTGGGTTGAGGCCACTCCTCTACAACCATTGTCTTTGCAGGGTCAAGCGAGATTCCTTCATTGGTTATGATGTGCCCCAAGAAAGCCACTTTTTGTAACCAAAACTCACACTTGCTGAACTTTCCAAAGAGCCTCTCCTTCCGCAGAGTTTTCAAAATAACCCTCAGATGATCTTCATACTCCTCACGACTTTTTGAATATATCAAAATATCATCAATAAAAACTACCACAAAGTTATCAAGGTAGTCCTTAAAGACTCTATTCATCAAATCCATGAAAATAGCAGGAGCATTAGTCAAGCCGAAGGGCATAACAGTAAACTCATAATGCCCATATCTTGATCGGAAGACAGTCTTTGGAATATCTTCCTTATTCACCCTCAGTTGATGATAACCAGATCAAAGGTCAATCTTAGAGAAGAATTGAGCCCCATGAAGTTGGTCAAATAAATCATCAATTCTTGGAAGAGGATATCTGTTCTTCACTGTGATCCCATTCAGTTCTCTATAATTAATGCATAGCCGCATGGATCCATCCTTCTTCTTCACAAAGAGAACTGGTGCCCCCCAAGGAGACACACTCGTTCGGATAAACCCCTTCTCCAACAAGTCTTGGAGTTGTTTCTTTAACTCTTCTATCTCCACATTTGCAATTCTATATGGGGTCTTTGATATCGGTTGAGATCCAGGCATGAGTTCAATGGAGAACACTACCTCTCTTTCTGGGGGAGGTCCAGGTAACTCCTCAGGAAATACATCCATGTATTCTTGAACAATTGGAACATCATCTATTTGTATGCTCCCTTTTCCTTCTTCATCATCACCGATTAACTCCATAAAGAAATCTATAGGAGGTTCTTCTAGATAGAGATCAGTTCGGGATATCTCTCCTTGGAAGATAACTATAGGTTGTTTATTCAAGACTACTGAGATTTCCTTACTTCTGCATTTGATCCTAGCATTATACTTTGAGAGCCAGTCCGTCCCTAGTATAACATCGAATTCCAACATGGGAATGACTACTAGATTTGCGATAAGATTGTGCTCACTAAAGTAAACACTAGAGTCTCTAAACACTGTTGATGCATGGATAATCCCACTTGGAGTCTTGACTGAAAACTCTACCTCAATCAATTCGAGGATTGATTCTATATTCTTTGCAAACATGGAAGAAATAAAGGAATGTGTAGAACCAGAATCAAACAAAGTATTTGCTAGTTTTGAGAGGACAACAAGAGTACCTGCTACCACGTCATTCGGAGCTTCAACTTCAGTTGTTGTGATAGAAAAAGCACGACCTTGCTCCCCTGGCCTTTGCTGAGGTTGATGGTGATTCCCCTCCACTGCCCTTGGATTTGGACAGAGATTAGCATAGTGCCCAAGCTATCCACACTTGAAGAAATGGACTTCGAGTAAGGCCATAACCATCTTTCCTCTGTCGTTAGTGTTGGGGAGTTGAGGCTTCACCTCACTACGACAATTCTGAGCAATATGGCCTCCTCTTACACACTTGTAGCACTTGCCACTTCTGACCAAGCAGTTCCCCAGATGCTTCCTCCCACATTTATTGCATGTGGTAAGTTTCATTTGCTTTCCACCTCTTCCCTGATCAAAAGTCTTCCCTAAACTGGGCTAAAACGATCTATTCTTTTAATTTGATTTATGAGACCACTGCGTCTCACCAAACTCCAGCTCGACTTTCATTGCACTCCGCATGATCTCCTCGTAGCTATCGTAGTCCCGGTTGGCTAAATTCTTCCGCAGATGAGGTCTCAGCCCACCGAAAAATCTATCAACCTTCCCACATGGATCCATGAAAAATCTAGAGGTATATCGTGAAAGTCGAGTGAAGTTCATCTCATAGCTTCCGACAGATTCGTTCTCCTTCTGCTTTAGCTCGAGAAACTCTTTATCCATTCTCGTTCTCATGGAACGAGGGAAATACTTGTTAAAGAATATTCCCCACAATTCTTCCCACTCCATAGCTTTCATCTCTCATCTAGGCTTCATGTTTCTGACCAGTGACCACCACTGATTAGCTTCTCCCTCTAGGCGATAAACAACAAGGGTGACTTTTTCTTGTTCCGAACAAAGGAGTATAGAAAAGATCTTTTCAATGGAGCTTATCCATTGTTCTGCAACCAAAGGGTCTGTAGATCCACTGAATGATGGTGGTCATTGATGCATGAAGGACTCAACAGAGTGTTGTTCCCTTCGTGGTGAGATCGGCCTCTCAGCTTGATTCAAGTTATTACTCATAACTTGAGTTAGTTGGTTCATCATTCGCATGAATGTTTCCATTCCGACTTCCATCAGCGGGCCGTCAGCACATGGTGCATTGCGGTCACCATCGGCACGGTTCCTCCTATTTCCCGCCATTTTCTAAAAGAATAAAACCTTAGTAAGAAATTTATTTCATTTATGAATCTTTTAACTAAGACTTGATTCTTAGACAATTACACTTCTCTATAATTCCTTCATAATGATTCATAAAAAGCTTGTGATTAACCAAACATATCCCCTGAGAGTGTCGTAACCAAGAGTGCAGCAAGGCCCGTTATCGTGCACCAGTTCCCGTTCGAGTCTAGCTCAAAGCGGTGTTTTCGGGTTTTACCCCTATGTACATCTGTTCCAGAGCCTCCTCTACCTACTCGTATCCAGATAGGGATGTATTTGTTTGATAAACCACTCACTCAATACTTACCAAAATACCAGGAAGTTTTCCTATATTTAAACTTTTCTATAGGGTTCTTCCTAAAGTTTTTATATCCTAATTTCCACAAATAACTAAACCATCATTTGATACCAACTATTGCATCCCGTCTTTTTATAACATAAACTTTCATTTCATTACACGGAACTGAGGATCTTTAAGGTTTAGTGTCTTGGAAACAAGGAACATAATACATGAAAACAACATAAAACATTCTTCTTAAACACTTGAAAGGCTTCTCCTTAAGTTCATCCAAGGTTCATTACTGCATCTCATAACCTGGGAACATATATCAAAAGAAAGGGTGAGCAGAAGGCCCAGTAAGGGAAACAAGAAAAAACATTTTACATGTGAACTTGAGATACTTCAACAAGGACATGAAAAGAACTTTAAGGCATGAGAAAGGAATCATGAGATACATCATAATAAAAATAAAATTTTTCATAACTTGAAGATGTGGTTGTAACATTTAATATTGACAATCATTTCGTTTCACCAAGGTCCATCCCCAAGGTGTCATTAAAAATTACCAAGGTTATTCACCAAGGTATCAGTCTAAAAAGTCATCTCTAGAGTTATTAACCCTTTACCCAATGCATTGGAGCGCTATTTGGGCACACCCTTGACATGTATTTATTATCATGTGAGCCACATATATCATAATCAATCATTTCATAAACAACCCATGTAGCATAAAAGAAATGGGTTTCATTTCATAATCATAACGTTTTAAAAACTGCTTTAAAGACATGATCTTTACGTCACTTTAAACCCACGGAAAGGGAAAGCGGGTTTCATGTATGTAAATCCCAGAATTTAAATAGAACATTTTGATATATATGTGAATACCCCTATAGAAATAAGAGCTTAGAGTATTCACTTAATAAAATAAAATATCTTTAGAAAAAAAGAGAGAGACATTTTGAGACGAAAATTCTGCAGCATAACGGCTATGTTACAAGGTTTTTAGAAAACATTGAAAGGAGAGGGGACATGGGTCAAACATTAATAAATGACCCATAAAACAGTATAGGGACAGAATATAGGGGATTTAAGAACATGGTAATGAAATTTGAAAATATACCATATGAAATGAAGAACATGAAAAGAAGGCAAAAATAAGATTTCTCTTATGAAAATTCGGCAGCCTAACGACGTCACTTAAACTTTCATAAAATGAAATGATGAGAGTAAGAGGGGATATATCATCATATAAACATGAAAAGGAAAGTAATAGGAATATAAAAGAACATCCTCCCACCTAAAAACATGGAGCATAAAAGGAATGACATAAAAGAGATTACATGAAAAGAAAGAGAGAGGTCGGATCCCTTACCTTAAAACGTGACTCTTGAAACTCAAAGGTTTGGACCATGAGGGCTTGCGGGCACCTTGGGAGGACTCCTTGGGAGGTAAGGAGACCAGAAATTATTTGAGGATGGTTTTTGAGTCGAAATGATGAGAGGAGGGCTTGGTATTTATAGGGAAATTGAGGGGACAAAGCATTAATGGCCAAGGGACACCTCACAAGTGCTTTTCTCAAACCCATGTGATCCCTCGTGATATTTTCCATGAAGTTTGGCCACATGGGGCCCCAATACAATAATTCATCACCCTAGGCCGGCCAACCCTTAAAATATCTCATGACATCATCATAACCCAGCTATGATGTCATTAAACATACCGAAACCCTAAAATTGCATTTTTACTATTCACTGAAAAATTCATCTTTCTCAGAAAAATCCCAAAATTTCACCTTAACCAAATATCAACGTTCTGATTACAAATATAAACTCTATTTCATAAAAATAATTTTCTAAATATTTTTAATTTAATTTTTAAATAAAAACACTATTCATCGAAAATTCATTTCTTTAGAAAAAACCCCAAAAATTACCATAACATAATATCGGTGCTCTGAGTTCCAAAATAAAGTCCATTTTAAAAAAATATTTTTATAAATATTTTTAATTTAATTTTTAATTAAAAAACACTATTCATCCCAAAAAACTAATACTTGATTAATAATTTATGAAACCGTTATTTACCCATTTTATTGAATCTCATTACTTAATCTATGTGTCTAATTTATATTAAAACTTTCCTTGAGTGAAATTACTAATCCATTTGGTCACATTACTAATCCTAAGCTTAAAATCACTATTCATAATTTACTATTCATCAAAAATTAAGTTGATCTTATTAGACTCCGAATTCCTTGCTGAACACTTTTGTAGAAGACCATTTTTTGAAAATCATTACACATCATTAATTATTTAAGGTTTACATAAATATTTTAAAATATCCTTTTTTCAAAATTCATCAATAAAATATGTCCTAAAATTATCCGGACATTTGAAATTTCACAAACATCACTAAAGGAAGAAATCTCAATTTATTCATCCCAAAGGATTACACAAGGAAGCTAGGGTCTCGTCACATAGCCCCTTATAACACCGTCATAAGACCTAAGTGTAAGGTGTGCTATGGTGAGAGAATCTGAAGGAGGATCAGATAACATTTCCCTAGTAGTAATCTCTACTAACTTGAACTTCTCCCGTAGGCGTTTCCGTTCAAGCTTGACACGCTGGAGTTCGGCTTGGGCTTGGTCCAAAGCGAAGCCCAAAGATGCCACCTCCTTCCCAAGCTCTGATAAGTGGGCTTCATAAGGTTCGAGTCTACTGGATGAATCCATAGACTCCTCTTTCTGCATTAACCATTAACATCATTATTAAATCGTTAAGAGTACGTTATTATACTATTTAAAATGTTTGGGTCGTTACAATTCCATTACATGAAACCCCATCCTCGGTAGAATGACACACATGATGAAATCAAAAACACACAAATTCCCAGCCACCCTGACTCAGAATAGACCAAGGGACCCAATACTATAGCAATAAACCCAAATATATCCACCTACTATGGCCACTCATCAGTACATGAACTAATAGCGTTGCAAATGTTCTCAGATAATTCTATCAATATTCTATATTCCCATATCTCATGTATATAATAAGGGCGGGAAAACCGATGCTAACCGAGAATCCAATCACAAATATATATAATAATAATAGTTCACAATAGGCCTCACCCTGAGTCTCCCTAAGGACTAATCTAATGCCTTAAAATAATTAGAACACAAAGGGTTCCCACCGAGGAACCCTGATAATGGATCACGAAGATTACCCGGCAAGGACAACCCATCCATTATACATAGACAAGGTATGAGAAACATCCAATGGAGGTTTTCATACTAAATATTTTTATCAATTTCATGAATTTTTCAAAAGGTATTTTAAGAATTTCACAAAACTAACGTTTATCAAACACATAACCCATATTTCAAGAAGAGGTGTAAACACACCATTTTCCATTCCAAAACCATTTACAACATTTCCTTAAAAAATTTCTATTACAATTTTAAAACAAACCATTTATTACAAAAACTCTAAACATGAAATTCATCAGCAACACATATAAAAACACCTAAAACCCGATACCCATTCCTTTATAAAACCCAAAATCACTTGGGAAGCCCATACAAGTCTCCCAAGACATCATTTATATAACAATAACACATTTACAAATCCAAACTAGGCACTTTATATAACATGTTACTCATAAAATCCAAACAGGTATTTAATTGAAGACAAGGTGTGTGTTATCTAGCACAACAATTCTATTTATCATAAATCAAGGCATAAAATACTAATTTTCACACTAAATGATTAAACCAAGGATAATACATGAATATTTATAAATTAAATAAGGTGTGAAAAGAATTAAACTGACAGTTCTTAAATTTAAGAGGCAAGTTCATGGGAAAAACCTACCTCAAAGAATAGCCAAGCCAAATCTTTCTAACTCAATCAGCATCCCACACACGAAGCCAAACCCACAATTTAACCAGTTTTACTAAAACTTTTCCAATGGTAAACATCATATAAAACAACAAATTTGTTTATCAAATGAAATTTTAAATTTTAACCAAAAAATATAGAATATATACACATAGGAATAAATAATAAAATATTTCAAAATCTATTTTTATAAAATTCAACTATCATAAAAACGCCAACATAAGTCAATTAAGGCCATTATCGAGGTGTGTACCATATTTAAAAATTTATTGAAAGCATGAAAATATCAATGGTTTGTTCCAGAAAGGTATAAAAATGGAAAAAAATTCCTCATTGGTGTGAGAATGTGATAGTGCTTCAACAGAAGGGAGAACATGGCCTCATAGACCCTTCAAACACCCTAAAATCCAAGAAAATTGAGATACAAATCAAACTTAATATCTAGAGTTTGAACAAAAAAGAAAACCTACATGGTAACCCTTGAAAGTGATAGAAGAGATGATAATATGAGGAATATAACTCATTGGAGGAATTCAAAATGGCCTCCAGAGGGAGAAGGGGACGCACTGACAGGAGGTGCAGGTAGTGGGTCACGGTGGAGGCCATCAATGGGTTGTGTGAGAGGGAGTGGGAGGTGGGGGGGGTGAAAGAGGAGGAGTTGTGCAAGGATTAGATGCAAGGAGGAGGTCTGTCCAGAGATTGATGTATTGGATGAGTTGGTCGAATAGGTAAGGAGGAATGAGGGGGGGTGGCACTATGGAAGGGAAAGGAGAGAGGTAGGGGAAATGTGCTAGTTAAAAAAGAATAGAAAAATAAATAAAACAAAAAAATACTCTTGGTACTAATACTAATAATAATAACAACAACAACAATAACAACAATAACAACAATAATAACTATAATAATAATATTAATAATATTCATTTTTTTTAAAATAATAACATCAATAAAAATTTAATAATAAAAATATTAATAATATATTTAATAATAATAATAATAACATCTACCAAAATATTATTATTATTATGGTTTAAAAATTTACTCTATTTTGTTTTCATAAATTTTTTAATTATTTTAAAAATTGGGAAACAATACGGTCATGTTGGCCGACAACATGGTTACCACTAACCATACGATGCCCGTGCACAAGCTTAAAACCAACCAAAACTATTAAACTTCAAAACATTTAAACCAGAATTATACCTAAACCTTGACAAGAAAATCAATTTCCAAGAAGTAATAAAATAAAATAATTTTAAAAGTTAGGGTGTGACATATGGTTCGTTTTTTCCCATTATTATTTTTATAGGAATCCATCTTGATTTCCAAGACTCCTCTAGCCTTCTCTGATGAATCCTTATCTTACAAAGCTTAGTTTCGGTGGATCTAAGTGAGTTGTTGATCAGGAATTGATGTATATGATACAATACCCTATGTTCTTTGGTTTTCATATTGATTTTCATCTTTTCCCTTGAGAATAATCATATATCCATCATATAGTTTCCTTATATATGGAATCCTATACCAACTAATGATGAATTCTTGGATCATTGCTATAATAGTGGTAGTTTTGGCATGTTATTGATATTCATTTTGATTGGAGATAAATTCTTCATGGATGCTGGATGTTTTGGGGCATGCTTACATATATCAATAATCTTAAGACTATATATTTTTTGAATCTCATATTGAATCTATTTTATAATGACTAATTGATAACAGATCGATGTTCATTGGATAGACCGAAATTTCACTTATAGAATTGAAATTGAATTCATGATCTATTCTTGAATCAAGAACAAATATGGTGAATTAGAGATCACTTCTTTAACATAAATTATAATTGGTTATGTTGGAAGACTTTTTAAGGCATGTGATTGTAGGTCTACCCTTCTTGATGCAGAATCTTCTTGAGGATCTTTTCTAAAACTCCTTTTTTGATGAATCAAAACCCGAGATAGGCATCTTTGATATGTGATCTTATTCTTCATGAGTGTGTGGTGTAGTTTAGTCATTTATCCTTTGAAGAACTTTGGAGTAATTTTCCAAGAAACCTAAGGTAGAAAATTCCTTACAATTTTTGGATCATGAATACTCTTTTTTTCTTGAAATTATTCTTGAATTGTCTTTCTTGTTTACCATGCTTGACTGTGATCACATGTGACTATGTGTATAACCCATGAGTCTTATTATGATTATTGATTACATGAGTATGATTATATCTTATTGATTTTTTTTATATTTATATAATTTATTGTATGTTATTACTATATTTCTCATGATGATATGTTATGTATTTTCTTGTATGCTCTAACCTGTTATGTATATTATCATGACTTTAGTGGTTTGTTCTTGGTACTCAGAATAGGTGGGAATTTTTTTTATGATTATCCCCTATAGTGTGCATGATATAAAATTATGGTAATGATATACCTATGAACAAGGTAGGGGAATTAAGGTATAGAGGCTTGGCTGGAGGTGTCAAATTAGGGAAATGATGGTATGGAGTCCTGACTCGAGGCATAGAAAGGGTACGACATCCCAGATACCTAACCTGTGATTCAGATGGGGTATGCATGCCTATATTCCTAGGCAAAATTGATTCCTTGACACTGTAGAGAGACATGATTACCATCCTTGTTTCTAGTTCCTAATCTTTTATGAAAATTATGATTATCCTTTCAGTGTGGAGACAAAGTAGGTATAGTTAGGTCTCATCATTGAGTGGTTATCACACAGATTCTTAATGTAGGATTCCATATGCTTCATTACACACTTATTTTACCATTTCATACACCTTTTATACTTGTGAACATTTATTAATAACACATTGGTGGTTTACAACTAGGTTTTATTACCCGCACCCTGTATAGGAATCTCAATGATTATGAACACTTCATGTATAGGAACCCTAGTAAGGGAAAGGGGTTATAGTAGATGGTTGATCTGGGGAGCATGAAACTGGGAGAAGTACAGAGACACACTCCATAGAATTACGCAATTTTATTTAATTATTTAATTACACTATATATAATTTGGTTTGGATTTCCACATTGGGAACCCATTTATTTGTTGGTAATCATTTTTTCCATTAGATATTATATTATGATGCCTTTTATTCCACTTGATTTATTTGATTTGTTTAATATTTTATTTACACAATCAGTGCAAAGATATGATACCAAGGGTGTAGTCTTCCCAATGATGATGTTTGGTCCCTTTCTTCTAGTCGACAACCACTTACATACATGGAGACATGCATGAGGTATTGCGGCTCTCTGGACTGGACCAGGTGGTTCGGGTGACACATCAGGCCATCTCCTTTAGTGGCCTTTAGGCCAATTTCACTTGGGCCTTTGGACCACTAAAAAGTAATAAAATAGGTTTGGTAGGTTCTGGTCATTCTTTGTGGGGAGGGATGAGTCTTGACCCACTAGGGTATTGGGGTTTCTATGTTGTTTATGGTTTGTAATCCCCTTTACCTAATATATATAAATACATATATATATATATATAGTAATTTATTATAAATATTTTTTTTATTTAAATGAAAATTTTAATATTTATTCATTCTTATTTCAGTATTTATTCTATTTTATTTTTATTTATTTATATAATTAGTATTATTTATTCAAATTTTAATATTTTTACAATTTATTCATTTTTAATTATTAAATTTCATTCATTTCTAATATTTATTAAATTATTATTATTTATTCATTTTTAATATATATTCATTTATTCCTTTTTAATATTTAATCATTTAATATTTTTTTTAATTTATTAAATTATTATTATTATTTATATATTTTTATTAATATTTCATATCTTTGAATATGTTTCTAATGTATATAATCATTATTTAATCCTTTTATTTGGATACTTTTTGTATTTAAAACTTTATATAAGCGTTTTTTTATTTTTAATTAGTTTTTATTATAAATATTTTGTATTTAAGATAAATGTTTAATATTTATTCATTTTTATTTTAATATTTTTTAATTTTCTACATTTTTTATAAATTTTAAAATTAAAAATATTTATTTATTTTTAATTATTAAATTTTATTCATTTTTAATATTTGTTTTCTAATATTATTAATGTGTTTTTAATATATATAAATAATATTTATTTTGATTTTTTGGTATTGAAATATTTATACAATTATTATATTTCATTATTAATTTGTAATTATTATAAATCATTTTTAAAAAAGGAAATTTTTTATTTTAATATTTATTTTATTTTTATATTTTTATAATTTATATAATTAATATTAGTTGTTTATATTAAATATTTTTATAATCTATATAATAAAAATTATTTATTCATTTTAATATTTACTCATTTAATGTTATATTTTAATTTTTAGTGTTTTTATTTAATTATTTTTATTCCTTATAATTTTTAATGGGTGTTTATCAATACTAGAATTAACACCGATAAAAGGGTACCATTATTAGAATTTAATGTTTTATAACTAATAAACCTACTTTTATTGATGATATTTCAGTATTGATAAATTCATGCTATTATCCAAACTAAATTTAGCACTGATTAAATCTTTTTTTATTAGAGCTTATCATTTTAATGCTGATAAAAACTTTCTTTAGCAAAGCTTATCATTTAAGCACTGGTAAATGTGGATTTTATTAGTGTTTTTTGGGAAGTGATGATAAAGCCCTTTCCACTCATTTAAAATAACCCTAAAAATCATGGAATTCACTCTTTCCATTCAATATCTTGTAAAAGCTAGTATTTTTTGTGATTATATGGAAGATTGTGGAAGAATTGTGATTAAAAAACTGAAGGTATGTTATTTGAACATTTTTTTTAAATATTTCTAAATCTATTTTGCATGATTTCGCGTGATTTTTATTGTTCTTTCCCAATGAAATTTTGTGTGTAATCCTTTAAGTTTTTTTAGTCCTAAACAATATTGTGCACAAGGCACCCTCAAATTCTATGATTCATTATTTTACTTTGGGGATATAAGGAATTTATAGAATTGGAGGAGACTTTTGTCTCACTTTTCTTTGTTTATATTTTAATTATTCTATATACTCACATGATTGATCTATTTTGTCGAAAAATATTTTTTGGTTGAGTTTTAAAGGGTGAATGACTGGTAATGATTTATTTGTTACTTAAATTTCATAAATCCTAAGAATTAAATTGAGTTTATCTTTACTATTTACCATTATCTTAACAGAGAAGATAAAAAGTAAACACACATCCTTTCACTATTAAAGATATATATTTCCTATTGACTTTATTTGTTAAAGGATAAATCCATATATTCTATTCCATGAAATTATATTTTTTCTTCATTATGATTAATCTTGATGATTTTAGTTTTCACAATTAACACTTTACAAAGGGAATTATGACTCAATTTTGAGGGCATAAGAAGTCCGATTAATTGAATCATTGATAACTCTTTTACCTTAAACATTAAATTGTCAAAGTGAGTTGAAGGATATCCAAAATAAAATTACATGTTTAATAACATTAGAATTACATTTCTATGATGAATATTGTAGATTTAATGTTTTATTTTTAATGTATTTTTAAAATATTAATTTTTCTGAATTTTTCAAAAGTGAAATATCTTTTGGAATCCCACATTGAAAAGTGGAAAGAGGAGGATCACAATTATTAAATAAAACATATTAATCATTATTAAAAAAATGATAAAGTAGATGAATAATATTTTTGGGGAATGTACACCACACCGTCTATGTGCATGCACATGTAAACACAATTTTTTTATTTGATGGAACAATTTTCACATCACATGCTGCATCAGTGTGAGCTTCATATAGGTGACTTAATTTTTTCCTGGTTAGTCAGTAGGTTGAACAAGTTCAAGCCTAGGCCTGAATGGGTATGTCTGATGGGTCATCCTAGTTCACTAAACGAGTATGATCTGAACCATCAATTAGAGTAGGAATGATCCAATAGATATATTCATTATCTAGTGTGTGCAATCTAGGACACTTAATCAACAGGGTATAATCCTAAAAATGAGATTAATTTCTGGAAAAGACTGTTGTAAAGGTGGGTTCACCAGTCCCAACTTGATTATTACTTTTTGATAAGAATATCATGTATACAATGAGTTATGAATGATGAATTCTTACCGTAGTAGTGTTGATATTTCTATGTCCACTGTTTACATGGTAATTTCCATAGATTATGTTTCATATCAAAAGGTTATAGTAGTTTCTAGGCATTAATGAGATCCTAGAAATACTATGATAATGATATTAAAGATATGTTTTATTGTCCTGAAACATCATGTTGAGTAGACACAAATGATGTGTGACTATCAGGTATTAGGGGTTCATAATCATTGATACTTATTATTATGATTTTCATTCTTGGTGATCTAAATTATATGAGATAATGAGTACTGACTCGCCAATGGGAATAACATATGTTTCTGGTGTCATTGGTAGTTACTATCTATGAACACATGTAATGGTCTCCTGAATTGAGATTATTATTAATGTATAATATTTTATTAGGTACTTCGATTCAAGACTAATACCATGTAACCTATATCTTGGAAAGGTAGCTTGCATTGGGTGCATTATTTTTGGTATGAAATTGAGTGAATAATCAAGATAGAATTCATCATTTCTGAAAGGAAGTAATATATTGGGACAAGTTAATCATGATGTTAGTAACTTCACTAAATCCAAGGCCATTATAGAATATGGTAAGTCTATCTAGTAAGGTCAATGAATAATAATGAAAGAATGTATGATGACTTGATGTGTGCATCCTTCTATATAAAATATTGTGAGACAAAGATATTATATTACACAACATGTTCTCATATAAGTATTTCATTACTATTACTACTAATTCTCTCCTTAGTGTTCTTTATTGGTTTCTAGACTCCACTCTTGGTCTATAAATAATATTCACTACTATCAAAATAAGGGCTTAAATGGTCACACGTTTATCTTATTCAAAAGTCTGGGCCTATTCTATTGAAAAAGAGTATATGACATGGTATGAACCACCACGGGGTATGGGCTATGTTTGGGTTTGAATGATCACTATGAAATAAATAAATTTATATTATTTTAGGTTAGAATAATTGGTATTTAATTGATTTATTAAAATTATTCTTAATATATTAAGTGAATACATGAATTTTTTTTACAAATGAATATTATTTAAATATTCAAGGTTTATTTAATATTTATAGGAATGAAGTTTCATGTTAATGGATATCTATTATCACATAATATATTTTTTGTATTATAATAAATTGATGAAATATAAATGATATTTAGGAATTAGTAAATTAGTAGTAATATGTAATTTATAGATTATTTAGTGGGTAAAAATATCTGGAGGATGGGAGAGCCAATATTTGGTATTATACACCTCACTATATAAGGATTATGAGGGTACCATTCATAAAACTATTCATCCTGTAAATTTGAGAGCCTATTTATTATATATATCGCATCCTAGAGAGATAATCTCTTGATCTGAGCAGTTGATTGAAGTTCTTCACTAATCTGTGGATCAATATAGTAATGATCATTGGGAAATGGAAGGAATCATCATATATTCATACTAAAACACATATATTAATTATATGTGTTATCAAATAATTTCAATACTTATGTGGAAAATCTAGAGGGATCTGAATTCAGATTCTTTTAGAAATAGTCACCGACAATGAGAGATTGTTGACTGTTTCTTCAAACCAATCAAGGTATTTTATTCAATTTATTTTTTTCTTGGTTCCTTTTTGTGTGATCCTCAATTTTTTTTATAGGTATCACATCACTAGGGAAAACTTAATTTTGTTGATTGGTGATGAAAAAATTTAAATATCTGGATCACCTACTTCCACCACACACTTGAGTACCATCATAGTAATGAATTTCTAGAAAATGTATCTACCCAATTCCAAGGGGTAAAAATAATTATCTAAAGGCATACTATAATATCAATAAATTAGGTTATCCATTGGATGGAAAAATTTATTCTAAGAATTACAATTATTAAAACCCCTCCCAATATGAGATTCTTCTCAAGTCTTATCCAAGCATAAAAGGATATTTTTTGTTGTAAAACTATAAATTCATTTCCATTTCTGTCTAGTTTATAAATATTATTCAAGGGATAACCCCCAAGTAAGAGTGTTTAGTATTGTTCCACCATTTTATTCTAAATACTATTCCCCAAAAACCCATTGTACTACTAATTTTGTGGGGAATAATACACTCTTAAAAATAGAGACACCATAATGTGCCTCAGTCAGATCCATGGACTACCATTTAAAGCATAAATCCATAATAATTCTCATATAAATATCCACTAAAATCTAAAGTGTTTATCCCCAAAAAATTATATATAAATTTTAAATAACGTGATAATAGTGGAGAAATTAAATGGAAACAATTTTAAGGGAGAGAAAAAAATATTAAATTTCTACTTATGACTCTAAAAATAGTTTAAGTGATCTCACCTTAAAATATATCCACATTCGATGATGAGACTCTTTATGTTTCTTAAAAAATGAAAAGAAATTTGGGAATGTTGATATTATGTGTCCAAGATATATATTCAATTCCTTATTTAATGATCACTTAAACACTTACTATTACCTCTCAATGAAAAAAGAGTTATGGGATACATTTGAGAAAAAGTACATTACTGAAGACGCAGTGATAAATAAATTCCTAGTAGGAAAATTAATTTCATAAAAAATTATAGGCAGAATATATAAAAAGATAAATTATATGAAATAAAATTCCTCTTATAACACCTAAATAAAAATAATATAAATAAAGATGACGTCATAATTATCATATCAATAATTGATAAAATCACCCCTTCTTGGAATAATATTATAAATTTTATAAAAAAGAAGGAAGATATTTACCTCAATGTTTTCTCAAACACCTGAAAATTGAAGAAGAATATAGAAATTATGAGGAGGAAAATGAACCCAAGGATGATAAATCAAAGGCCTTCATGGTGGAGAGAGTGAGTCCATCCAAGTTCTAAAAGGGGAAAACAACCAAACCATACTTCAGAAGTAAAGTTAACATCCAAGAATAAGAAAGAGGCATGCTAATTCAATGTTAAGATGATACACTTCAAATATCACTTTCACCTTCCAAGGAAGAAATATGAAAATTATGCTGCAAAATAACATTTTGTAGCTATGATCTTTAACGTTAATGAGATGAAGGATAACCCTTATTGGTGGATCAATCCCAATGCTACATGAGAATTGTGGAACAAAAAAACACTCTTCAAGATTTTTGAATCAATAAAATATGGGACATATATAACACCCCAATTTTTTTAAATAATAATAATATTCTATATAGCTTTATTAACATGCAACATCGAGCATTATGTGAATTTCCAAATACTATAAAAATATTATAATTTAAAGGTGATAATTATAATAAAGAAATTAAATTGGAGTTATGAATATGATTAACCAAATTATAAAAAATATTTATAAAGGTCTTATAAAATTAAATTGTTAATAAAAAATAATCAATCATTTTTTATTAAAGTCATTTTATGATTTAAAAATATGTTTTCTTCAAAAATGGGTTTTATTACATTTTTATGAACAAAAAATATAATTTTTTATTTAATTTTTATAAATTTTATTTAAATAAATTATTATATTTTTTTAAATAATTAATACAATATTATCTTTGGGTGGAATTTTGTAATATTTCTAAAAATATTTATTTTTCAATGAATAATATATTTTTTTGAAAAACTGTCATTTATTTTCACTAAATAATGAAATTTAAATGTCCAATTTTTTATTAATCTCATATTAAAATAATATAATTATTGTTAAATTATATATAATGTAATTAATTAATTTTTAGTCAACATTATACTTGATTTTGGAATATGTTTATTTTTAAGCTTAAAAAAACACATTTTTCAAAAAGTTGTTTTTGTTGCATTTTACACACTTATATTGAATTTAATTTATAAAAATTATAAAAAATGAATTTTATTAAATAGATTTAATATTTTTAATCATCATAATTAACATTAATTAGTAATTTAAACTTAATTTTTGTCATTATTAATAGTAATTGTGGTAAATATTTGTCGTCTCGGTAGGGTAAAACAGGTAAAACTAGGGGCGGGGGCAAAGTTTTAAAATATCTATAAAACTAGAATTTATCAATTTTATTTACTTTATTTGACCAAATATATCTTTATGGTATTAAATATTTTTTTTAATTTTTTTTGAAATTAGAAACATAATATTGACTTTTGAGAAGCTTAGTTATATTTTATTTAAATTTTAAAATATTTTTTGGGTCTTTACATTTAATGGGATGGTTGAAAGATTAAATTAGGTTTTTTTATAATAAAAAAAGCTATAAAACTTAATTAATTTACTATTTAACATATGAAATTCACAGAAACCAATTTATTACTTTATTTTATGGTAAAATAATTTTTATGGTTAAATCATGTAAAATCTAAAAAACCGTTTTTCATGCGTTGTACGTTCCGATGTTAGAAAAAATTTCATACACCTATAAATTGATTTTGATAAAATGGATTTAAAATTATTAATCAGGATATATATTTTTTAGAAGGAACCCTTTATTTTTTTCATATAATTATGTTATGATGGTAAAAAGTTAACTTATCACTATTAAGGTTAAAATGGGTTTAAAGTAGTTTAACTAGAATATAAGGCTTAAAATGAATAAAAAAACCTATCTAAATATGATTGGTAAGGTTTATATAGACCCTATAACAACTTACATTAGAATATGGGGTGAATTGGTCCAACTTTACATGATTAATATATATATATATATATTATTTAATCGTTTAAATAATTCTAAGTGTATCTTTTCCCTCCCTTATAAAAGCACACCACCTATCCTATCTTTTCTAAAATTCCTAAAACTTAAATCATGGACAATAACTTCCATATTATCTTTATACGGTTATTCACCATTTCATATATCTTTTCTTCTTTCTAAAATACCATCCTTTCAAGGCATAAGTTGTAAGGAACATGTAGTTTCTCAATGAAGAGGTATAACTCTTAACTACGTACTTTAAATTTATTTATTATTATACTTCATATAAATGTATATTAAATATATTAAAACAAGTAAACTAGTATAATAAATATTATTATATGTTATTATGATTATGATACAACCATTTTCTACTTATCTTCTATCTTATAGAAAGAGAAAACATCACTCATGTAAACGTACAAATTATCGTCTACACATAACAGTGTAATTAATTTCTAATAACCATTTTACTTTCATAGTGATAAATATGGAATTAAGGAATATATATGATATTTATTAAAAAAAATTAGATACATTATATATAATATTACATTTATCTTCTAACCATTCCACTCGTTAAAAACTAATAACATATCTCATGCACACATGTGGACTACCACCTCCACGAAGTGATGTCATTAATTTTTCATGTATACATTTCAAGGATAATTATATATATATATATAATGAATATATATGATATTTATAGCATGATTAATTTTTTTTGTATGAATGAACCTTGAGAAATATCCATGGATCAAAACTACCAAACCAAAACATACATGTAAAATGAAACATTTAGCACTAAAAAAAGATTATTTAAATATAGAATTGTTAATAAATAGGTATTGAAATACAATATATAGATTATATATGATATTATAAGTATGTATATGGTTTTGGTATAAATTATAATAAATTTAAATTAGTATACATAAGGATAAAATCATTTACAAAGGAAGTTGATCCCAAGGTAAGGGTATATTTCACAATATCATCATTATTCAGGATTGTTTATGTCTAAGTTCCCATTCTAGGATTATATTTAGAAGGAAGAGGGATCTATAGCTTGGCCCTAGAGATCTTAGTTATTTATTGGTCTTCTTATGTGAAATGGAACTACCATTCTTATTGGGTCATTAACTAGTCTCAGGAGATCAATCAAAGAATGTGTCTTGGGTATAAGATATCTCGTAGAGGATTCATGTTCCCCTAGCAGTTAGTAGTTTCAAGATTGAGAATACTTCATTGACTGGTGATTCAAATGATTCTAGAAAGATTAAATTCCTTCAGCTTAGAGTTTTAGATCCTAACAAGATTCAAAGTAAAGGTAATATCACTCATATTATTATAAATGAAGAAGAAATTGCAGATCGTCTTCAAATGGGAAAGAACTCCATCGTTGCACATCTAATCGTTATGGGGGGTTTTAAACCTTGGAATATGGATGAATTATTTTATTTTTTTTCAAATTTTTGGGGATTGAAATATTTTATATGTCTCCCTTGGTAGGGGTTATTATCATATGTTATTTTTTAGCGAGAAACTGAAATTATGATCATGGGGTCTTAGTTATATCTTTCTCAAACCTATTTTTTTTACATTTTCAACAATGGGATCCAAAATTTAACCCACTTGAAGAAATAATTTATTCCACTTAGGTATGGATCATATTTTATAGTCTCAATTGTTTTTGACACCCTTTGTTTTTTATGATGTTTATTCAATGGTAAGGACTCCTATTAAGATGGACAAGGAGACATAAATTGTTAGGTTCGGGCATTATGATCAACTTCTTTTGGGGATTGATCTTTATTCTACAATTTTGACAAAGTTTTCTTGTCCATTATTAAATAAAAATTCTATTTTCGAATCATGTAGGAAAGTATTCCAAGTTTTTTCCTTGATTGTAAATTGAAAGGGAATAAAAGATACAGCTTCCGAAGGAATTTATTCTACAAATATTGCTCCCATCATAGTCATTTAGAGACCTGATGTCTGTTGAAAAAGGATCACCAGCCAAAGCTGAAACATTGTATTGATCTGGAGGATGGTTTCCCACTAGATGATCATTCCCCGATCATTTTTGGAGTTTCTAATTCTGCATCACATACCATGGATAGGTCTAGCTCATGGGATTTCCTTGTTGGTGAAAAAGAAGAGGAAAAATAATTTCAAAATTCTAATATTTCTTATAATGATGCTCTTTCAAGGGATACAAAATTAGTGATTAAGGGTAAATATGTTGTGGTCAAATTTTATTTGATTATGAAACAAAATTAAACAACCATAAATTCTATAACTCCTCCAGATGATCCTTCTAGATCTTCTCCGACATCTATGGGTGCTACTTCGTAATCTGTTGTAGGAATCGATACCTACCCATGTTCTGATTTTAATGTTCCTAGAAGCACTAGAAATAGTTTTCTGGTGGATATTGGGCATAATAAAGTGAATTTCTTAGAATCAGAGAATGATCTTGATCATGTGAAAGAAGTAATTGAGGTGGGATCCATTAGAGTGTATGGTTACAAAGACACTCAACCTGTTGGTCTTATTATAGAAGAATTGAAGGGAAATAATGGTTCTTATAGACATAAGATGAATTTTGGTGATGTTAATAATGAATTATTTCAATTGGTTACAACTAGGAAATATGGTTTTGGATAGAACATTATTCCTTAAAAGAGTGATGTTGTTCATGCTAATAGTTTTCACTTTTTTAATGAGGGTCCAAACATAAGGGCTTATGTTGGTGAGTTGGTTAATGTGTAGGGAAATATGGTCATTGAGAAATATGAACATAAAGTAGCTCAAAGAAAATTTAGATGAGGTTATCATCCATAGAACCATGGATGAGGATGTGGAAGTGAAAAATGGTTTTTATCATGAGGGTGTGTCTGAAGTATATCTGCCATATCTTAGCTCACCCCAACTGAGGAGAGGATTAAGAAGAGGTTTATTGCACTCTTTAATCAAAAGAAATACCAGTTAGATTGAGAGTCTACTAATGATGTTGGAGAGCTTGGTCATGAATCTGATCATGATTATGGTGACTTTTTACATTTTTTTCATTCTTTGGATGAGGGATTTCCTATGTTTGACCCCATCCTTATTTTATTATTTTGTATTATTTTTGTTTAAATTTTAATAAATATCTGGGTGCTTTGGCTTCTGGATAGAAATTTTTTATAATTCCCATTAGAGTAATTATATGATATTTAAATCATTAATCCAATATATTTTCAACTACTTTGGTTATTTATGTAGGTTCTAAATAATAGTTCCATTTTTTACCTTCATAGAACTCAAAAAGTCCAACATAATATTTTTAAGTAAAACAGACTTTGTTGTTCTATTCTTCTAGGAATATTTTCCTTCCATGTACATATATTTTTTATAATATTTTCAATAATGGTTTTATTATTCTTTAATTATCCATTAATGAAATTTTAACCTTGTTTTACATTTCTAAATTTTTCATAATGAATCTTCTTTATGTTTTATAAATTAGGTACTTTTTACCAATGGTGTGGCCAAAATATTTGCTTTAACATACACCATAAAAATATATTTTCTTACCATCATGAATACACTTTACTTTGAAGCTTACATTACATTTTTTCATGGTTATTTCTAAATAAAATTATTTTCTTAATGTTTGGTAAATTTTTATATTTTTAATAAGTGATAACAAAATAGAAAGGGAATTTTCCTTAAGAAACATTAAATTGATATTTTAGAAGTATTTTCATCTATATCAACATAATTTGATGAATATTATGATTTACTAGGGATATAATATAATTTTACCATCCACATAATTTCTCTATATTTCTTATTGTTATATTTTTATATTTATATATTAGGGAAAATATTTACATTTCATTTTCTATTTTATCAATATGAATGTTTATGTTTATAATGTATAGAATTTTTATTCACTTATTTCATATAATGAATGCATTCAAATTAGTAAGTGATTGGTGGGTCCCTTTATAGCCCCTTAATGCATCTTTAGGTAAAATAACACAAACTAGTTTGGGTATTTGGTGCATGACTTACCAATTTATGTATGATTTATTTTCAAGAGTCCTTGATGATATATTTACTAATTATTGGCATAAGGACTCAAAATTAAGTTTATGATGTTTTGAATTATGAATTCTATAATTGTGAAATCAATTATGGATGTAAATTTTATTATTCAAACAATTATGTTATCCATGGATAAATTTTAAGCTCATGTTATTATTTATATAGAAATATTTGGTCATTATTTATTCCCTTTGTATAATTCATACCTTATTTATCCAATGGTAGCTTCTAATATTCTCATTCCCTTACCAAACATCTGAGATCACCCATTTTTTATGATTCCTTTCCCTAGGATACCAAGAAGTGTACCATTAATGATATGTAAGGATATTTTAGGGAAAATAATGATGTTATCAAAGAAAATAGTATGTTGTATTTTATTTTTTATATGTAATTTGAGAATCATATATGTATATAGTCTCCCATGACTACTAAACTATTCGTTACTTTGATATGTGATCCCTTTTATTTTGTGAAAATGTAATAAAGTAACCACCAACTCTAGGAAACTATGGTTGGGATACTTATAGTTGATAATAAATGATGTTTAGTATAGAACATGGGAACTTGATTTAATAAAACATAGATTTTAAGACATAACCCCATGATATACTATAAGGATATGTCAAATTTTAGGATAATATCATCAATTATTTGGTAAGTTAGATATTATGTGGTTTTATTAGAAATACATCCTTGTATGGATACTATAAGTGAAATTTTTTTTGGCACATATACATCAAGGGGTAATAAAATTGAAAAGAGTTGGTCAAGTATATCTCATTTATCATTCTGGTTCATAATGAATGGGCCCATCCCACACAAACAGATTTAAACTCTAGAGGGATATTCCTACGATAATTATCATTTTACTTACAAATAATTTAAAATTATTTGAAAATATTTTAATAATTTTATGATATTCCCAAATATTCTAATATTATGATTATAATATTATAAATGCATAGAATTTAAATTTATGTTATGTGTTTCACAATTTTTGGATTTATACACTATGATTCATAATGTTATGTGATAATTTACTATATTAGATTGATTTGAAATGAAACCTAATGGATATAATGGAAAATATTTCAACACCTGTAATCAATGTATGAATTTCCTTTGTGAGAAAGAAAATATGACTTATTTTGGAGTTGATCAGACTGTGACTATACTAGGATATTTGACTCATGTTATGTGAAATAACCATCCCATTATCGAATAACCTATTGCTTCAAAACATGATTAATTGATGTTTGACTGTTTAATGCAAAAAAAATCCCTCATTTAATTTAACTACTAATTAGTTGATACAAGAAAAGTAGAAAATTTTCCTTGAGAATATATTTCTGGATTTGAAAATTAATGAAAAGGATAAGGTTATTCTCGTAGTGTATTGTTTAAGGAAAGATACTGATTAATGGGGGACAATGATTCAAAATAAAATAGATAAGGGAGAGATAGAGATTATGTGTGGAATATTTTTAAGGAGATATTCCTTGAAAAATAACTTCCTCATGGGAAACAAGTTGATATGCAAAGAAAATTCATTAATGTAAGATAGAAGGAAGTGGAAAGTGTTTTTGAGTATGAGGGAAATATTAAAATATTTCAAGGAATGAAATATAATGTATACATAATTAAATAAGAAATATTGAATAATTCTTTAATGGGATTAAGTCAATCCTCTAAAAGTAATCAGTCTCTTAAAAAATCTCTTCATAGGATTATATGGTATCAAGTTCTATCCAAACAAATAAATAATTATTAAAGTCATATATTTAAAAATGAAATCATGAGAAAAATAGGTTGACTAATAAAAAATGAAAAATAATGGAGACAAATTAAAATAATGGAAGTATGTAACTTACCAGATATGATAATTTTGGAAATAAACACTCTAGTACTCATTTTAAAAGAATAAGAGTTTGTTTAAAGTGTGTATAAAAAGGAAATTAGGCATGTGAATGTAAGGGTAAGAAAAAATCCACTAATATTCAATGTTTCAACTATAATTAGATGGGGAACTATGAAAATGAATGCCAAAAAAATCAAGATTATCTATCTTAGATTATAATAAGGGAGAAATGTCAAGAATTTTCAATTAATATAGGTGAAGTTGAAATACCTTATGTTTTGATAATATGTAATTTGATTATAAAATCTTGAATTATTTGATTCCATATCTATACAATATTTTTTATTTTTCATGTATATAAAATCATCCCCTAAAACTATAAGCAAAATTATCAATCAAGACACTTAGTAAGAATATTTTTTTAATATATCAAGAGGTCTATGTTAAGATGAACACTTATTCCCTAGTTATAAACATGGTTGTTATACTTATGTTTGGTTTTTGAAATAATCATGGATTTTGGGGTATATTTAGTATTGATTTTTTATGAATTATTATATGAAACATAAAATAATATTGTAAAAGTATCTTGAAATAAAAATGTTTTAATTATACCTTTACTTATAATGAATTTATAGTCTTTTTTTATCCCCTACCGATTTATGGTTTTGTGGTCATTAACTTTATCATAATCATGTTTTCTATCACTCTATATTATTCTTTTTCTGTTATTATATCTCATAAATATTCATATTTCACTTAACACTAATATTGTTTTTATCATGGAACCAAATTATGTGAAATTTCAGGTAACCTTCACATTTCCCACTTCCCAATTTCAAAGGAAGTTTTATTATTCCTTTGTATGATGTGTGTTTTTAGAAAAGATATATGCAAATATTGAACCCTTGATTAGTGAGATAAAAAAATTATGATGGAAAAATTTATTTAATGCTGGAGAATTTAACACCCTAAAAATTTATTTTAAAAGAATAATATGCTTGATATCTTTCTTAACATGAAACACTATGCTTTAAGCGAACTACGATATACTATAAAAATATTAATATTCGAATATGATCATTAAAAACTAGCTGTTAAATTGGAGGTATGAATATGAATAAAAATTATAAAAAAATTTGTAATGTTTTTATATAATTTATTTAATAATAATAAATAAATACTTAGTTTTTAGTAAAATCATTTTATGCTAAAAAATATGTTTTCTTCAAAAATAGTTTTTATTACATTTTTTGCGTAGAAATTATAATTAATTTTTAAAATTTTTATAAATTTTATTTTTTGAAATGAATATTATTTTTGAAATAATAATTTCTATATTATATTAGGGTGAATTTTTGGAAATTTTCTATTTTTTTCAGTGAATACTGAAAAGTTCCTTTTTTTTATAAAACTACCATTTCCATTAATTAAATAAAATAATTTAAAAGTAAAATTATGTTTTTAATTTTATATTGAATTAAAAGAAGTATAATTTAATTATATATAATTTAATTATTTACTTATAAATAATAATTATACTTGATTTTGGTATAAGTACATTTTCAGGCTTAAAAACACATTTCTCTAAAAATGTTTTTGTTGTAATTTTCATATTTATTTTAAAATTAATTTCTACTACTTATACAAGTTTATTTTTTAAATGGATTTCATATTTCAAATCATCATAATAACTATTATTTAATAAGTTCAACATAATTTTTTATCATTAAGGATAATAACTATTTTAAATATTTGTCACCTCAGTAAGGGCAAAATGGTAAAACTAGGGGGGAGTAAAGATTTAAAATATCTCAAATACTAGTGTTTATAATATTTTATGAGTGGTGTTAGAAGGTACCTTTTATTTTTGGTCATATAATTAAGTTATCTTGATTAAAATTTAAGTTGTCACGGTTAAGTTTAAAATGGGTTTAAAGTTATTTAACTAGGAGATATGGTTTAAAATGAATCCAAAACATGTATAAATGTGAATAGTTTAGTTAATTTATAAAATATAACACCTTATGTTTTAATATATGGTGTCTCAATGGCACTATATATGATTATGATATATATATTTTTTCATCTTTTAAGAAATACTAAAAGTTTCCTTTCACTCCCTTATAAAAAGATACCAATTGTTATCTCTTATCCACACTTCATGAGACTTATATATCCTACAATAACTACTATAATACTATACTAGATTCCTTACATATATATTTTATCTTTTTCTTATTTCCAAAATACCATCCTTTTGAGGCTTGAGTTGTAATCCAAAGGGAGGTTTCTCAATGAATTGGTATTACTCTTAACTGGGTACTTTTGAATTTATTTCTTCTTCTACATTACCTATATCTATTATAACCAAAATAAAATAATTAATATAGTATAATAAATATATTTATATATTATTATGATTATGGTTTAACCATTTTCACTTATTTTACATCATACAAAAATCAAAATCATTGCTCGTGAGTGTGTACAACTTACCATATCCACATAAAAGTGTAATTAAATTTTCATCACCATTTTACTTGGATGGTTTTGTTGATGAGAATAATTAATATATATTTTATTTATGAAATAATTATTTTCTTTTAAATATAATATGTCATTTACCTTCTTACCTTTCTACTTGGTAAAAAATGATAATGTCACTCTCGCGCACCTGTGGACTTCCACCTCTACAAAGCAATGTGATTCATTTTTCATGTAAACATTTCAAGAATGATTCGAAATATGTATATAAGGAATATATATGATAACTATAAAATTATTAAAATTATGTATATGAAGGAACCATGATCAATATGTAAGGATAGAAACTACTAAACTGAAACATATATAAAAAATGAAACAATTAACACCCAGAAATAATGATTTTAATAAAGAATTATTAATAAAAGAGTATTGGAATATTATAAGTGGATAATATATGATATTATAAGTATTTATATGGTTCTATTATATAATTATAATAAATTTAAATTATTATAATAGAAGATAAAATTACTTATGAAGCAAGTCATACTCGAGATAAGAGTTTATTTCACAATCTCATCCTAATTCGAGATTGTTTACGTCTAAGTTTCCATTGGAGGAATTTTATTATATTTATATCATTAAGAAAATATATATTCTTATATTAATTTTATTTCTAGGTTTTAAAAAATATTTCCATTTTTACCTTCATGGCACTCAAAAAGTGAAAAATTAAGTTTTTAAGGAAAACCGAATTTGTTTTTCTATATGGTGGGGAATATTATTCTTTAATTTATATATTTTTCATTAAAATGTTTTCAAGAATGTATTTAATATTATAAAATTATTTATTAAAGTAAGTTTTTCCAATTTTTTAATTTCTATAATTTATTAAAGAATCTTCTTATCATTTTCCAAATGAGGTTCTTTTTACCAATGTTCTGAATAAAATATTTGTTTTAACATACACCACATGAATGAATTTTATTTATATCATGAATAATATTTTAATTTAATATTTCATTATAATTTTTAATGGTCATTAAAAATAAAAAGTTTTTCCTAATATTTTTCACAATTTTAAATTTTAAATAAGTGATTTCAAAATTAAAAGTTTATTTTCCTCAGGAAATATTCAGTGATATTTTAAAAATATTGTAATATTTTTCAATATACTTTGACAAATATTATGATTTATTAGGGATATAACCTAATGATAACTTCAAAATTATTTCTTTGGATGGAATATAATAAAGGTTTTATATTTACTAATTAGATGAAATTACTAACATTTCATATGCTAGATTTTCTATATGGATGATTATGTTGATGATGTATTGAATTATTATTCACCTATTTCATATGATGAATGAATTATAATTAATAAGTGATGGGTGTGGCCTGTTATATCCCCTTGATGCATCAATAGGTCTAATGATACAAACTATTTTGGGTATTTTCCCTACTCATTACACATTTATGTATAATTTCTTATCATTAGGCCTTGATGATATGTTTGTGATTTCTTGGAACAAGGCCTCAATAGTAAGTTTAATATGACCACAATTATTCATTCTATCATTATTAAATCAATTATTGTTGTCCATATGATTATTCAAATAGTTGTGTTATCTATAGAAAAGTTTCAATCTCATGTGATTATTTATACTACATTATTTAATCATAATTTATTCCCTCCATATTATTCATTCTTTAATTATTATATGTTAGATTATACTATACATATTCCCTTACTGAGAAACCGATCTTCCACCTTTCTTATGTTTCCTTTCCCGAGGATCCCAATAAGTGTACTATGAATGATATGTAAGGATATTCTATAGAGAATAATTATGTTTTTAAAAAAAATACAAACTTGTATTTTATTTTTTCAAATATAACGCGATAATCATATATTTATCTTGTCTCCTATGACTAAAAAACTATTTTCTTCTTTAGGATGTGATCCATTTTATTTTTTGTACCAATGTAATAAAGTGACCACTGACCTTGGGAAACTAGATTCTAGGTCTTTAGAACATCATTCTATGTGGGTAAATTTATAAGAAAAAACATTCATGGGAAATGTGCGGTCAGTCTTGAGTTTACTATGGGAAATATCCTCTATTTAAATGATTTTATGAATATTCCCAAAGTTTTTAGAATTTTATTCTTAGGGAGGTTTTTTAATATTCATGGGTTTATGATTTCATTTGAGACATATAAATTTTTTTAGGGGTGGGATATTTTTTAGAAAGATCCACTTATACAATGGATTATTAAAATTAAATACAAATTATGTTTCTTATTACAATAATATTTTTATTTATTACATAATCATTAATGTAAAAAAAATCATAAGAAAATTTTTAACATGTAAAAAATATAGTTATTACCTATAATGAATTAAATTATCATATATTTGTCACCTTCATGAAAAATAATATATATAGAAAACAATTTTCAACTATATAAAGGAGAATTAATTTTTTAGAATCAATATATAGTGATATATGTGATTTCTATGCTACACTAACCATAGTTAATAAAAATTACTTTTTTAAATTTAATAATGATCATCATATATTTTTTGTGAATAAATTTTACTTGATAAAGTTGAATTTATAGATAAATTTATTATCATTAAAAATAAGGTTGAAAAATAGCATGTGATTATAATTAAATGTCTAATATTAGATATGGGAGAAGAATATTATAGTCATCTATTGTTTTAATCCATAAAAATTATATATAAAGTTTGAAATCTCTATACACCTCGATATAATAGTGTAACCGAGATAAATAATTGAACAAGAATGGAAATAGTAAATTCCTTAACATATATATTAGGTCTCTCAAAAGGATTTTGGGGAGAGGAATTATTAAGCATGTGTCACATCATAATTAAGTTTCCAAAAAAGGGAAGGCTATGAATGCATATGAATTATGGAAGAAAAGGAAAACCAACCTAAATTATTTAATGGTTTTGGGTTTTCAATTAATTTTAGTTGTACCCAAACCTAAAAAGGAATAGTTAGGTAAAAGAGTCATTTATAATATGTTTATTAGATATGCAAAGCATTTAGAATTTCATATATTCATGGTTTTTGAATATAATTATTCAGACAGAGTTAATTTAGTTATTGAATCTAGATATTCTATATTTTATGAATATAAGTATTCCTATTTGACTAAGAAAGTACAAATAAAGTAATATTTCTCAAACAAAATAATATCTATAGAAGATAAGGTCGAAAAGATTAATAAAATTAAAAAAAACATAGATACCCAAAAGATATGTATATGATTTCTATATATATTTATTGGATGAAAAAAATTATAGTATTTTTACAAAAACTCTAGTTTTATTAATATAGAGTTTGATCCAGAAATCATTCAGAAAAGAAATTCCATATTTTGATTCATATCTTTAGAAGAAATCCATAGATGATGGAATCGACTCTATAATCTGTAACAATAGTGGGATGTTAGTTGAATTTACGTAAGGTTCACAACCTATATCTTGTAAGTGGGTGTTTAGAATAAAATGAAAAATTCAACAATATAGTTTAAAAATATGAATCCCAATTAGTAGACAAGGGGTTTACAAAAATGAAGTAATTGATTATTTATTTACATATGATCCTATGAAAAAAATTTATTCAATTGGAATTATTCACACTTTAGCTAACATATATAAAATATAAATTTACCAAATGGATGTAAAAAAAACATTCTTAAATAGTGATTTTGATGAAGAAATATATATCGAATAATTCAAAAGATTCATAGTAACTAGAAAATAAAAGAAGGTATACAAATTTGTTTGGTACTTATATGGTTTAAAAAAAGCTCCAAATTAATGTCATGATAAATTTAATGAATTAATTTTAATAAATTTATTCATAATTACCCAAGATAATAAATGATTTTATAGTGGATTTCATAATAAACATTATTTGGTTATTTTTTTATATCTTTATGACATGTAAATTTTTGAAATGGATATAAATCAAGTATGTGAGAACAAATATGTATTATCTTGAAACAATGACATTAAATACATAAGTAAATATAAATTCATTTTGGGAATCCAAGTTATTAGTAATAATAATTTTATTTTATTTTATAAATATCATTATATTTAAAAGAATATTAAATAGGTTTGAACAATTTTATTATTCAGCAGTTTCTACCTCATATGATTCTGGGAGTAGGATACTAGAAAATCTTAGTAGGGCAGTTACTCAATTAGAATATTCAAGGGTCATTGGGTGTCTCTTTATGACTTGAAAAGATCAATTCCCAATATTTCATATGTTGTCGGAAAGTTGACCAAATATACATATAATCTAGGTTATTCATAATGGGGTACAATTAAAAGTGTACATTATAGGTTGGAGATAGAATGTAAATAAGGGGTGAATTTACATTAAAAACGATTTTTAAATAATTAAATAAAAAATAGATTATTATGGAAGAATTATATTTAAGTATAAAACAATCAAAGTAATGATAGCTTATTGGAAATTAAAACTATAGGTGCAGTGGAAAATAAATTTCATAAATTTAAAATATGACACTTTTTAAAGAAGTCTGGAAATAACTCAAGAATGATCTCCTACATATCCACCCCTCAAGAAGGCTCGTGAGGGTTTTATTACTCCATTGGTTTTAACATAAAAAAAGAACCAAATAAGAATAAAAAATCACATAGTTTAAAAAAAAACCAAAAACCAAATAAGACCCTTCCTTTTAATTGAATCTAGGAACCAAGACCCCTCACTTTCTTGGTGGTGAGAACCTAAAGAAGAAGAAGATAGTGATAGAGGTTTTTTTACAAACCCTTTACAAAGCACTAAATTATATCATTATAAAACTTAAAAGAACATGAAATATATATGGGGAAGTATAAGTATAAGATCCTTTAAGAAAATACAATAAGGGAGTAATTTGATTAAAGATAAAGTGGAAAATAGATAAAGGATTGTTGTCATTAAATCCCATTTTACCATTTTATATTTGAAATAATCTTGGATAAATCATGAAAAATAATTTCATGAATCTATTTGAAAGTGATTAGTCATCATAGAGGTTTCTAATGATTTTTTCTAATGATCTAAGCCTCATTAGGTCTCTATTTCTATCCTTTAAGGGATCTGAGAGTCTCTAAAGATGATACAATTATTTAAAAATCCATGAAAGTTCTTTAAAGATAATAAATTAATGATTGTTTATGATTCTATAATGAATCTCATTGTGGCGTGGTAGACATCACCACATTATGGGGGATGTATTTATTGCATGATGCTTTAGGACATGACATGCGGTCTAAACTTTTTGAATGATGAAATGGTGTTATATAATTATATTTTGGAATTATATAAGATAAAAATTAAGTTTATGTGTTTATTTTATATTATTTTTATGTTAATTTATTATGTGTTATGATATTTTTAAAATATTTAATTCTAGGTATGTTATAAAAGAAAAGCCACTCATTTGGAAAATGGTTTTTGAAATATAATGCTAAATAACATAGAGGGATTTTGTAATTAAATCATATAAGTATTATTTATTGTAATATAGTGTTTGAAAATGTTTTTAAAATATATTCATTTTTTATTTTAGCATAATAAAACATTTAGAAGAACAATTATTAGGAAAGACTTAATTCAAAATAACTTTTCATTTAAAATATCATATTTTATATAATAAAAATATTATTTTTTAAAAATACTTTTTCCAGATTCTAGGAAAAGTAACTGTTCAAGATATAAAACTATTATACATTGTTTTTTTATTATTAATTTATTTCATAAATAGAAAATCATAAAGGAATTTTCAGGAATTTCAATCCAACACGGGTTAAAGTTGGATATCAAAAACATATAATCAATAATTTATATTTTTGTTTAGAGATAATTTTTTTAAAGAAAATATTTAAATATTTATTATAATCACAAATTTCTATGATGGTTGGATAAATGAGAAAGTGTATGGATATTATTTATTAAGTAAAATGATAATCATAGTATAATAAAAAATAGTGGAGTCACTCTAGTGGCTCAAATAAGGAAAAACATAACAAAATACATGTAAATTTAATACATTTTAATAAAACAAAAAAGAAATGTTATGAGGAAACCATTTAAGATCCCAAAGAAACACATTAAAAATATAATGTAATGAGAAACCTCACAAATCTCCTCAAGTCCAAGTAATCAATGAATAACGCATCAAAAATTAACTCCATGAAATATATTAAAATGGATATATAAAATTAGAGTGAGAATAAAAATACTATTTTGTTTTATCTGCTTGAGAAACAAGTGTTAATGTGTAAGATCATACTAATACATCTATTATATGATGAAAATAAATTAAATAATGCATATATGAGTCCAAAAAATAAAATTTTTTTATTTTATTTTTAAAATAAAATAGATACAAACTAACATATAAAATTTAAAATTTTAATATTATTGAAATACCTAAATAAATAAAAAAAATTATTATTTTGATATTAATAAATTATTTTTTAGATATAGTAAACAATTTTCATATCTCACTTGATGAATCCATTCCAAAAATAGAATGAACAATGAAATATTATTTCTTAGGACAAAAAATAAGTGTTATTGTACTTTTTATTTAGATAATTCTTTATCTTAATATGTTATAACAAGTTTTTCATGCAATAAAATCATATATAGAACATGATAACTATATGTGTGTATATATAAATAATAGCCTGTTTGGATTATAATATCATACCTTCTATGTGTCAATTTATTTTTTTGTTAAATATGAATATTGATAAACAAAATTTGATAAATATGGACTGAAAATGGATGGATTCTAATTGTATGGAATGGAGTATAATGATAGAGTTAAAGAGTTCATAGAATGTAAATGAACCTTCTCAAATCATTTTTATGTGATTAATTTTTTGTTATTAAAGATGAATTTATCCATAGTAGTTCCATGATCAATTGATTTGTAATGGAATATATAAAGGTTATAAATGTTGGACTAAACATGGGGAAGAAATTAATCTAGATAGTGATAGGGATAACAATACAATTTATACATTATCTAATAAGATTATAATTATAAATGATGATAGTTATCATTTTGAGGAAATGGAAACTATAGTTGAAGATGATCACTATGATTATCCAAATATATTTGAGAAGTTAAAGGGAAGGGTAAAGACACAATTTTATGCTTTTTGTACTAAATAAAAATCATTTTAATCCATACTGAAGCTATATAATTTGAAATATATAAATGAATATTTACAGAACTACTTTATTTTTTGAAGGATATGTTACTAGAATATGATGAGATTCTTTTCAAAACATATGAATATAAATAAAATGAATCTTTTTTTACTAGTAAGACTTTGGAATAATTTATGGAATATCTTTGAAGCTAGATGCCTAGTCATCATGAGTTTCCAGGGCTCAAGGAGGCTAGATATTGATATAATAAAAATATTAATTATATTATATCATGTGTGTGAAGTTTTTAATAAATAATGAAAATTTTCCCAAATAGTGTCATAGATAAATAATCTAAGAACGACTTTAAATATGAAATGTGGGTTTTACCCTAAGTGCGACATAATATTGGTCAACGTCGAGCATTTAGTTAGAGGTGACCGTTGGAGGGTGCATCAAATAAATTATTTATTTAATTTACTTAATTGACCTTAAAAAATTACCCTACCTACAAATACATTTTTATGAAAAATATATATGGTTATCCACATAAACCTAGGATATTATATAAGACATATTTTTATTATGGGAAGATTGGGATCAAGGATTGACGATGAACATATTGAGTTGAATTGAGAGATTGACAAAAAATGTAGCGGGATCTTCATCATCATCAGTATAAGAAACATTATTCGTGAATGAAATATAAAATTCAATGTAAGATGTTTTTGTGTGTGTGGATTTTACCCCTATTTTTTATCCCATATTGAAGGAAAATCAATTCTTTTAACACAATTGATTTACATATCGATGTTTGATTTTCAAGTTTTTCTTTATCTTGCTGGGTTTTGGTAATTGATATCTTTTTATTATCTATTATTCATTCATAATTATAATGGAAATGTATTGAGGCCAACCTGGACAATTGACAAGGTTCATTACTCATGTATGTATTTTATGTTTTTCTTCATCATCAACATTTCATTTGGTGGGTGGTTCAATAATTAACTGGAGGGTGATCATTGAGTAACAATTATTTTTCAAAATAGATAGATACCATGGGTTTTGGATTGGATTTTTTGGAATGATTAATGTGTAATGACGAATACAATCAATTTTAGATAGATCAGGAATATATCAGGGTTTGCGGTTTCGGTTTTGTGATATGATGATGGTGTGGTGTGTAGAGGATGATTTCTAGGCAGGTTGGGTGGCAAAAATATGGCCATTAGTGACATATTAGGTGTGGTCTTACATAGTCCCAGGATCTATGAGTGTAATTGATATAACATCCAATGGTTGTAGTGGTATGGGTGAGACACGTAGAACAGACTAGAATTTCTAGAAAATATTGACTATTGACCAAGTAGCTTAGGAACAAACTTCATGTAATCTACTCTATACTATGGATATGGTTTTTTTAATTGAGATAAATTCAAAATCCATATGGTGGAGCCATATTTCATGTGAACATTATCTAGCCAGCTCAGTGTGTATAAGGAGTACAATCCTAGAAAGTTATGTGGTGATACATGCCATGTGTTCCAAGTCACATGTCTTGTACCCCTTTGAAGATGGATCGATATGTATAGGGAGTACACACACTGGTATCCATGAATCCCTACATGTTATGTATGGTGGGGAACGAACCATGTACTTCAGAAGCTACACAGGCATAGGAAAATGAAAAATACTGAGTTATAGTCGATGCCCACACATCGTGTGATGTGGGAATCATTCCATGAACTTTTATGAGTGCACAGGAATAGAACCAGACTTGTCCAGGGTACATGGGCTAGACCCGATGGCAGGAGAAGTGTTGGATGACCTCTACACACCATGTAACCTTAGTTTACATGCCATGTATCTATATAAATACATTACATGTGAGATGAAGTGACATGAGAAGTGATAGATCTAGATAGAAATGTCTTATATCTCATGGAACATGTTGTGTACTTAATCAGGTCATGTTGGAGACCTTGATCTTTTACTTTGTGTATCTACTTATTTGAGACATATATTTGTTCCAATGAGAATCCTATCCAAATTAGTTTATCATTTATGACTTGATGGTCTAATTCATTTCAATAGTAGAGATATGACCGAAGGTTTTGTTAGTTGGATGCTTCTTTTAGTGAATCTTAGTTTGTGGTAGTCACCGGGCATGATATTAGAGTGTTACTTGGTTTGGAAACCCCTATCATACCAAGGAATGGGTCCCTACACTCTATACATATATAGGGTTGGTAACCCCTATAATACAATGGGTGGAGTTCCTCTATCTATGGGGTAGAACCCCCCATCTCTGAGCTTTGGAGGGCGCAAGTTATCCACTAGATTTAGTACTCCATTGGATGAGGAACATAATAGCGAGGTGTGGGATATCCACATGGATTTCTAATAGGTTACCCCTAATGCATGGTTGGAGGGTGTTCCCCCATGTTTTAGAACACAATTTCAAGGTTTGGGTACTCCACATAGTTTCTTGTTTTGGTTATATATGATGCTAGGCATATGAGATGGACCTTTGGAGATATAGGATGACTCATAATTCTTAACTAGTATATAAATATAAAGATATTATTTATCTCTTATTTGGGATTATGATTGAGAAAATCTGGTTTATGGATGTTTTGGTCATTATTATTATTATCTCATATATTGATTGACATGACTTCATTGTGATGGTATGACTACTCTCTCTTAATTATTGGTCTTTATTGATTTTGGGATATCCAATTAGGTATGTATATTATCATAACTACTTGGTATTTTCACATATATATCGTGTATTATATAGATGATAGAAAGATTGATGGTGAACTCGGAGTTTCATAGAGGTACTTGGGTGTATTGACCATGTTTGGTGCTCAAAATTAGAGATCAAGAGCCGAGCTCTCTCAATTTCCCCCTTTTTAATGTTATTGTCAGGTTGGAACTTAATTTCTAGATTGGTGTGTATTTTTTACCTTTATGATTTGGTTTTATATTTTTATACTTTTATTTATTCCCTAGAGTTTATTTTAGGCATGGTTATACTCTATACATTTTAGTCTTTTGTTATTTTTCTACACATTTTCATGGAGTTGGTTGGGTGGAGGCATACATGTACATTAGTATAAGGCCTCCCATTTCAAATTATAACTTCTTAGTGATTGTTTCTAGTCCATAGATAATTTTAGGTGGTCATGGTGTGTCACTCTTAGCTTTTCTCTAGCTAGGAAGTCCATAGTGGGTCAGGTCATGATAGAGTGGTATCAGAGATGTTCACACTATCACTAGAGTTTGGAGTTGGTGTAGTTGTGAGATTTGGTTTGGGAACTAGGGAAACAATGTTCAAGTGTCTCTAGATTGGTTCTCATGCATAGAACAAAGTGTTTATGTAAATTTTTATGTATCCATTCAGCAGGACTCTGCTAGCCTTTTTATTTACTTGTCACATATAGAAACTAGTTGCTGGAAAAAAATTAGTACATAAATTATAAAGGAATTGTTTTTAGTTTCTATTTCCTTATCAATTCATCTCACCAAATATGATATTTGACCATGGAATGTATTTATACCATTCAATATAACACTTAAATGTCATCTAGCTATGATTTTGAGATAGTGTTGTGGAAATGACCAATTGAGTGATGAGGCCTCATTATAGGGACCTACTCATGAGGTGTTTCTTCTAGAAAGGCATAGAGCAGTTCTACCACATATTGAGCAGCACATGGACCATCATCTAGTGGTGCATGTAGATGATTTTCTATTTGTTGAATAGTGGATGGATCCAGCAATATAGGAAAATCATTTTCATTATATTATCACATTGTACAAGTTCCAATGAAAAAGACCACTTAGGTTTTTCAATGATGCATACCCTGAAGTAGTAAAGTATTGTATCGTGATAGTGGTTTAGGTTTTCAATCTTATGTGAGCCCTGATTAACTAGATTGTTATGCTCATGAATAGTACTATTAATAGGGTATATGTTGGTTATGGTGGTATGGGAAGATGAAAAACAATTATTGTTTGTGCATTATGGGTTGTAAATATATAGAAATCCTAGGGTTCATGGTGAGCTAGACCCCCTTATATGGTGGTAGAGGATTGACATAAACCTATGGTGCAAAAGTAACACTTTGATAGGAACCCTCTTGGTGGTGGTCTTTCTTTTGAGACTTCACTAAAGTTATTCGGGGAATCAATAGAGCCTCGTGTTAGTGATAATTGAGGTGGATTTATACACATAAGGAAGAGGGACACTTCCCCTACCGAGACACATCCATGTGATGTGAAATAAAATCATTCAGGTGAGTTAATGCCACCCAAATAAGACAGTTCCAAGGTGTGGTAAATTAGTCCCTTTAAATTGTTTTTTTGATGTAATTTTGATGTAATAAGGTGTTAAAGTAATCCCTAGTCATGGTGTATAGGTGGGAAAGAGAAATGATATATTTAGGTGATAAGAGGTTGTGACCTAAACTCTTTAGGTGTGTTCGAGGTGCAACTGATGTCTTCTCTTCTCATATTTTAGTTTTGGAACATGGTATCAATCCAACTTTCCATGAAAATAGAACTTTTTAGGCCTATTAATAATATTATATCATTTAATCTTGACCCTTGTGTTCAGAGGAACCTGTAGGAGGATCATTAATCACACACTTCTACTGATAGTGTGACCCAACTTTAAGGGGAGAGAGAGCCTTGCGTGGAATATTCCTATAGCTGGTGTTGAGACCCTATGATGTTTACCTTGGTATGAAATGGGTTCCTACTATCCCTAAAAATTTTACTTCTACCATCTAGGTTTTTTATGTAACCGAGTTAGTTCAATGGAATTTATCCATTTTTACTAAGAGGAAATTTGAATCATATCAAGATGATCTCATGTGCTGGAGTATAGAGTTGATTCCTTATAAATTAGATGGTTTGATCCTTGGAGTAGTAGATTCTATGAGATTTCAGTTCCTATGATGTTGGAGAGTAATGATGATTCCCTAAGGATGTTCCATTTTTACCTATAAATCTAGTTTTTTTCATATACTTTCAATTCGGATGGCCTGATATCTATGCCATCATATCGGATGACCCTGTTTAGTTGTGATGGTTGGAGGTGTGGTTAGAGGATTCTGTAGAGAAGGGGATTTTAAGACCAAAAGTGTTCAACTATTAAACCTCATCCTATTCTCACAGGATTACTATGAGAGATTGTGGTTAGGTAGAGATTTAAATCATCTAAATCAAGTGAAAATTAATATGAAGTATCCACCCTCGAGAACCGATGAATTCTTCTACCAGTGGTTGGAGGGAAGTGGTTCTCAGAGTTTTAACCTAGGATTGGTTACCACCAAATCCAAGTTCGAGAGGTATATATATCGGTCATGGATTATTAGAGAAGCTATGATTCTCATTAGTTCATGGTGATACCCTTTGGCATACTGAATACCCTAGTAGAGTTATTGCAACTTTTAAACCATATCCTTAACCCTTATTGGATTAGTTCACGATAGTCTTGTTCTGTGATATCCTTTTATACTTGACATTAGAGGTGGAGCACACAATACACTTAAGTATGGTTAAAGACATGATCCATGAGTACCATCTTTAGGATGGGTTCTCATTGACTCAGTTATGGAATAATTTGGGCGGTCCAATTCTTGAGATATGTGTTATACAACATGAGAGTGAATTTGGAGTCAAAAATGGTTGAGGTAATTCTATATTGAGATCCACTAGGGGGTGTGGACATAATAAAATATTCTCAAAGTAATGTTTTCTATCCATTGTTATTGAATGATGTGATGTGGAAGTTGACCTCTTTGTAGTTGACCTTTTAGGAAGAGGATGGTGGAACAAACATCCAATCGATAGTTTTTACACTAGTTCTTTTATAGAGTGTTAGGGAGGATTGTCTTGGAGATATCTACTATGAGATATTACATAACAAGATATCACTAGAAATGATCTTGATTGATTTTATAATGAAAGGGAGAATTTCATCCTTGTTCCAAGACATATTATGAAACCATTCATTCTATGTGAGAAGTCGATGAAGACGATTTTTCCCTTGGTAGTATATCTAGAAGAGTTTTAAATGTACCAGGACCCTTTGGAATCATGTTGGGTAGCCATGGATGTTGTGGCATGTTGATGGGTTTATCTCTCGATGCCACACCTGTCAGTAGGTGAAGACCAATATGGCCATATGGAAGTTTAAATGTGAAGGTATATCTATGGTTTCTATGATGGATCTTCCATGATTAACAAGAAAAAAAACACTATATGAGTGATCATAGACCAAATCACTAAGTTTTCCCATTTATTAACAATCCATGAGTATATCTTAATTGCTATTTTTGGAGGTCAGTGTCTGAAAGAGTCAATCAAGATTCCTGTAATTCCCCAGAAGATCATTTCAGACAGTAATTAATTCTTCAATTCATGATTATATAGAGGATATATGAGGATTTTGGACTTAGTTATGGCTGGTAATGAATTTTCTTCCATATATTGGTGGCCAAGTAAAGTACACCATTTAGGTTTTAGAGAACAAGATTTGGGATTTCACGTTAGCTTTGGTCTATATATGGTAGGATCATGTACCATCAGTGGAGTTTGTATATCAAAACATTTACCACTACACCATCAAAGTAGCACTATTTTAGTCCATGTAAATGAGACCTTGTAGGTCACCACTATATAGGTCAGAACTAGTTGAAGATAGTGGTTGTGGGCCAAGAGTAGGTTCTAGCTATGGTATTAAAAGCTACAGTCCATTTAATGAAGGATGAGGACCGATAAGGTCAATTAGGATCTTTTTTTGGAATGAAGAAAGAGGCCTTTAGTGTTCTATAAGGAGATCATGTGTTCCCAAATATCTCAACTCATTGAGGTTTGAATATATTTGGATGCGATGAAAGACTATCTCCGGGGTTCATAAGCCCCTTCTTTAGATAAAACATTTGGTTTGTGAGGTGGGGCTTCACTTGAACCTGTGACTATAGTTAGAACTGGTTCTTGGTGTTTTCCATGTGTTTCAGTTGAGGAGAATGATGCATGACACATTTCATGATGTCAACATTGGTGAGATATAAATTTAGGGTTAATTTACCTTTTTAATTATTTTAATATTCTTGATGGAATTTGAGAACTGATCAGTGAAGACCCTTATTAGGAAATTTTGTTCCCTGGGTGCATGTTTGTTGACAACATTCAAACCTTTTAGAAAGATTGTGGGAGTGGGAATCCCAGTTGAGATCTCAGTATCTTATATTGTGAGAAGGTTTTCTATTTTCGAGACGAAAATCCTTGAAGGTGGGGAGAGTGTAATGACACGATTTCCCTTATATGAATTTAGAATATTATAAGGAATATATTTGAATATAAGATGATTCAAAATGAGATTCTAGGGCCTAGGGAGGCATGATATTTCTATAATAAAAATGTAAAATATATCATATCATGCTCATGTAGTTTTTCATAAAAATGGAATTAAACTAGAATAAATTTTAAAATTATAAATATAAGACCAATATTAAATCTAGAATAAGGGTTTTACCCTAGTTGTAACATAAAATCAGTCAGAACTAGGAATTTGGTTAGAGGTGACCATTGGTGGGTGCATCAAGTAATTAAATATTTTATTAATTTAATTTAATTAATCGACCTAAAAACATAACCCTTAGTATAAATACAATGTTATGGAAAATATCTAGGCTTAACCACATAACCCAGGGATATTACAAAGAAAGAGATATTTTTTTCATTGGGGGATCGGGATTGAGGAACTATGATGAATAGATTGAGGTAAATCAAGAGAGAAATGGAAAAGATAGAGGGATATTTATCTTTATCTATAGTGGATTCATTCTACACCACTGATCTATCCAACTTGAGGTTGGATTTTGTGTTGTGTATTTTATCCTCATTTTTATCCCATTTCAAATGTGAATCAATCCATCTAACAAGATTGATTCACAAATCAATGGTTGATTAATGAGTTTTTCATTATCTATTTGGGTTTTTGGAATTGATATATTTTGATTATAAATTATTCATTCATTTTTCAAATGTAAATGGGTTTATTCCAACCTGAACAATGGATGAAGTTCAGTCCCCACGTTTGTGTTTTGTGCATTTCTCTTAACAATCTTCACATGTTCATCATCATCATTTCATTTGGTCGGTGGTTTAAAAAATACCTGGTAGGTGATCATTGTGAAAACATTATTTTGAATAGAAGATTGATATCATGGGTTTGGGATCATATTTTTTGGAAAAATTGATGTGTGATAAAGGATACAGATGGTTGGAGATGGATCATGAATGGATTGTGGTTCACAGTTTTAGTTTGGTGATATGATGTTGGTGTAGTGAATTCAGGATAATTTCTGGGTAGGTAGGGTGGCTAGAATCTGGACATCGATGATGTATTTGGCATGGTCATCCATAATCCAAGGATATATGGGTGTGACTGATGGAAAATATAGTGGTGGTAGTGGTGTGGGTGACATGTGTTGAATATACTAGGATTTCTAGTAAATCCTAACTATAAGGCATGTAGTTTAGGAACACATGCCATGTAGTCCCATCTGGGTGGTGGATAGGGTTTCCACATGTAGATAAATATCACATTTCATGTGGTGGATCCATTTTACATGGGATAATTAGCTTATAATGACCCATTATTTTCATACATTAACATTACATCACTTTTATGGAATACTTAATACATTACAAAAACAAATTCCCAAATACCATATTAGTCTAGTTCATTTGGAAATGTTGAAACATAAACACTGTTAAAAAAGAGAGATACATTATCTCCCACTAAGTTCATTATGACTAGAAGCCTTATTAGACACATCATACATAATACATATCTTCACAACTGGGGAGAGAAAACATTAAAAGGGGTGTGCTTAGATTCCCAGTAAGGGTAAACAAAGGAGATATCTAAGAATAAACATGAGCATAAGGGTATGAGAATGCGATCATGATATTAGAAGATCTTACCCTATATAAAAAATGTCATAGAAATTAATCAGGTCATAAAGATTGGAATTTCATAAGACATTAATCATAAGGTAAGGAAAATCATAATCCATGAAATCATAACTTGGGAATTAAGACATAGAATTTTTAGTGGACACATAAGCATATAAAATGATTTCCACAATAGTCATGGAATCACTACCAAGGATATCTTAGTAGTATGAGTTCACTCTCTATACCATCTCGGTATTCATGTTTTATTCCACTAACCATCTTAGTAGTCAAGGTTTACTCCCAATACCATCTTTGCTGAAAAATTCTTTTACTGAACTAAGTTCACTCCACGTTCCAGTCGTGTCTATCTCATGAGATATAAATATTTACCCAATTCATTAGAGGGAGATATTTTTCCCAACCATATCATAATGAAATAATATATATGTGTTCCACAAGATCATAAAAAATCATATCATAACCCATGAAATGAAATGGGTATCATAAACATGCCATCATATAATTACTTGTGGAAACGAGATAGGTTTCATAATCATTTCATCAAAGAATAATCCATAAAAACAAGTGGATTTAATCATATAACCCTAGAAAGTGAAATTGGTTTCATAAAAATATAACCTATAAAAGAGAAATGGGTTTCATAAACCCATAACCCATGAATGATAAAAGGGTTTTATAAAACTATAACCTGTGAGAGAGAAACTAGTTTCATAAATATCATTCCATCAAAACATAAACCATTCAGAGAAAGAATATGAATATAAATTTGAATAATTTCCCGCAAAAGGCATGAGTAACACAAATAGATCTAATCTTCCATGGAACATACATTTTTGAGAAATATTTAAAATCATTTCTTGAGGAAAATATCATTATTATTTGAAAAAAATAATTTTTAAAACACAAAAAATTTTAAAAACCATTTTCCTTGAAAATAACCTTGAAAATTTACAAAGGAAGATCAAAAACTTTTTTAAAAACATTTTCATTAAAAAATTATAAAATAAGTTTGAAAACAAATTTAAAAACCATTTTACTTGAAAACATACAAAATAATCTTGAAAACATTTTGAAAACAATTTTCCTTGAAAAATTATAAAAGATCTTGATTTGTTTTCGAAAAAAATAATTGAAAACATATAAAAGAATATAGAAAAAAATTTAAAACAATTTTCCTTTAAAACATATAAAAGAATCATGAAATCATTTTTAAAACCTTTTACTTTTAAACTTAAAAAAGAATATTGAAAACATTTTGAAAACCATTTTCCATGAAAACATATAAAAGAAGCTCAAAAATATTTTGAAAACCATTTTCCTTGAAAAATTATAAAAGAAGGTTGAAAAAAAAAATCTGAAAACCATTTTATATGAAAATATATAAAGTAATATTGAAAAAATTTATAACAATTTTTAAACATAAATATTTTTTGAAAACATTATTTTTATAAAATAAGGTTTCAAAAGAATACAAATTAACAATCGAAGAGAGAGATAAAGTCAAATTTTCTTACAAACACTTCTTAATTAACATAAGTACCAAAGAGTGAAGAAATATTACTAATACATTAAGATATCATGAATAAACATAGTATAATAATATTCATTAGTGTTCTTGAAATATTTATCGTAAGGTTTAATCAATGAAAGCATAATCATAAACAATCCTGATAAATGATATTATTTAAATTAACTCTTACCACTTGGTAACTTTGAATCATACTACCCAAGTAATAAAATGAAATAACATGAAGATTAAAATTTCATGAAAAGAACTATATTCACGAGATAACATGTCAAATGGTAGTTTATACACCTCATAGAATAATATAGGTGCATAACCTGGCATGTGTATTAAAGAAGGCAAATTGAGACAAAATTACTTTACCGATTTGGTAACTTTTGAAACATAAAATCCATGAAAGAAAGATAATAAAATGGATATGTAAATACCCATAAATTTATGTATAATAATAATAGAATATATTTAAGTGAATTATATACACAACACAAAATAAATGATTGGTGAATAAGGCATAAATCTCATTGAAATAAAAGTGAGATGATAACAACCCTTACCATATGTATTGACTCTCATTGTACTTGTAAAAAAATCATATAAAAATCATATAATTTTATTATAAATATATTATAGAACCATATTATTATATCTATAACCAATTTTTTTTTATGAAATTATATTACCCATTTGTTAACAACTCCATGTTAATGTTACGTTTTGAGTAATACCTCTTTGATTTTTTATACATGTTTGACTTGTTATTGTTGATCCTCTTACATAGATCGTGATTTTATTATTTAAAGAATTTAAAACATGATATAAATATCATATATATTAATTATATATATATATATATATTTATAATAATTTATAAAATATATAAATATGAAATGGAATACACCATTTATGGAGATGATAGGCTGTACATACGTATAAATGATGTCTCTATAATATTTTAATATTGAAAGAAATAGATTAAATGAAATATATGTATATATATATTATCATTACAATAGAATTATTTTTTCATATATATCATATAATTTCACTAAACTCATCCTTAATACAATAAATTTAAAGTGAGAACGAATCACATCGTGTTGAGGAGGCGGTAGTACACACTTTCACAAACGAAGTTATCATATCTACAAAAAATTGGAAATCATGAAGGTATGTGTCATATAATAATTCTAGAAGCATAAATACATCATATAAATCAAATATATCATATCAAAATAGAGTTTCCATCATAATTACCAACCATGAGAGGTGGTAAATGAAAAATGAACAACATCATTTTATGAGGCAGTAGTTCTCCATACACAAGAAGAGTAATTTTGTTACCAATTAGATGGATGTCTGTGTAAGTGTAGGTGTAAAGTTTATAATAAAAAATCATCAGTATATTGGGGATATTGATGTTATCATATGAACTTGTAATAATAATATTTTATGTGGTGACGAAATGAAATAAAACAAAGGAGCTTGAGGAAAAAACATTGCCTCTTCTTTGGGTAACTCGTATTCGATTGCACCAAAGGGATTACAAGGTTGGATTTTTGACCAAGGGATTATTTTAGGATAAAGGGATGGATTTTGGGAGGATATTTGGGTATGGTTTATCTAATACAACGTGAATTAAGAGGTGTGAGGAAGTGGGGGTGTGGGGTGAGTGTCCTTTTATAGTGGAGGTGAAGTGAGATTCTTTTAAATATAAAAGTGTAAACATTAATGAGAGGTTTACTACACATCCTGGGAATCCAATAATTGATAAAATTATATCCAAGTGGGTAATTAGTATAAATTTTTCCATCTAATGGATTTTGGAAATGTGTATTGGGTATTTTTCTTCTTATGATTAAGGTTTTATTGTTAAGTAAACTATTTTTTACCTTAATCACTATAATTAATTTTAATCAGTTCCTCTATTATTTTTGGTAAAAAACTAATTTCACCTTATTATAAATTATAAATTATGATGATTCTAAATATGGAATCCATTTTTTCAAATTTATATCACATAAGTGGAAGAAATTAATTTAAAACTAATCTCGCAAATGTACCACAAAAACGGGTTGTGCTCCTGAAGGGTGCGAAACCGTGGATATAGGAGGATATGATAAACAAGTCTTATTATATTTGGGGATTCTAAAACTAGAAATGTATTCCATTGAGGGCTGTCTTATATAAAATTTTGTTCCCAAGTATTCAATTGAAGAAAATGTCATGATGATTTTTCTTGGTTTCTCTGAGGATGGGTATGCTTCGGCTACAAGAGTGGAACTTTGGCTTCAATACTTATGAGAATAGAAATTATTTTTCATAATTTTTAGTTAAAATTATAAGTATGAACTAGATTCTCTGGAATCCAAAAAAATTGTTTGATATTTAATCTTCAATTTATGTTCAAATTAATATGGACAAGAAAACAGAGCAAGTTAAGTTTTTTTTATTTTTCAGGGGTACTTGTGGAAGTTGATTTAATATTAGTATTGAGAAAAGGTTTTGTTATCCACTGAGAATTATGAACAAAAAATTCAGGTTGAATATTAAAATATTCCTTATTATTGTATTGATTTTAAGACAATTGGGCATTCATTGGACACTTACAAGAGATCCATTGTTTTCCCAACTTGCTCCATTAGAAGGCATGATGCATTGATTTGAATGAAAGGAAAAGGTAAGAATAATAAATTAGGAGATAATTATTTTTCTGATAAGGGTCTATAACATCTACAACCTTGCTCCTCAAAGCTACTAATGCAAAGAAAGTGGGGTTTAACTGTAGGAACTTCTTCTTCTAGGGATGTGCCAACAATTATGGTATGTTTTCAAGCATGATCCTGGGTGTTTATTTGAGAATATATTCTCATTATGAGGTTGATAACATAGATATTAAATGAAAAAATGTTATGGGTGTGACTATTAAGGAATATAAGAAACAATAACATGGTTATGATTCTGTGTTTTTCACTATATTTGATCGAGATAGTCCCTCCACCAAAATAGATTTGTAAGAGTTTCATGCTAGTGATGAAACTCAAGGTCTGAAGATACATGAGTCAAAAAATGAGGCTCTCATGTAGTGTGTTACATGAGAGAATTATCCTTCTCAATTCATTGTTCAAGGCTGCGTGGCTCATCCATCGAAAATGGAGTTCTCAGGATATGATGATGGGTCTAAGAAATCTGATATTCAACATGATATAAATTTTCATTGGGAAATTAAAAATGTATTATTATCATCTGGAATTGGGATGTGGGGTAATGTTGTAGATTATAGAAGTTAATAAGAGAGGAAAATAGTTTCAATTGACCTTACTCAGCTCAAGCCTTCAGGTGATGGTGTAACCTTTAAGGAAGTTGTCATTGGAGGAAAGAGTGATCCTCAAAAAAGAAGTCCATGTAAGGATTTCTGCAACCAAAAAAGGAAGTTTTCTACTATATAATCTTATAATGATTTAAAGGTCAAGATCACCCCTAAAAACGAAAGTTCCAATTCATGAATTCTTAGAATTCTTGTCTAATGTAACTCACAATTGGAGTGGGAAACCATAGATGAATAATATTTTGAATATGGTAATGATATTTCTTATTATGTTTACTAAAATGGATTTTTAGATGATGGAAAGTATATTTGTTTGATCCCATCAACTTACATTCTTTTCTCTTTCTATTTTTTAATAAATGGTCTAGTGCTTTTCTTTTGGATAGATCTTTTTAGTATACTCAGTGATGCGTGAAATGTAAAATATCAAAAAGATTAAATTAAATTGAAAAAATATGTCAAAAAATATTGGGTTGTTTCATAGTCTTCCTACTCGGAATATACATGGAGTACATTCCTAAGAATACATGTGGTGATACACATAGTGTGTGCTAAGTCAAGAATCATGTAACCCTTTGAATATGGATCGGTGTATAGAGAGAGTACATGCATAGGAGACCATGTAGCCCTAAATTCTATATATGGTGGGGAACATGCCATGTACATTGGAAGGTACACAGGAATGGGTTGATGAAACACACCAAGATCTGGCCTGATCCCTACACATCGTGTGATATGAGGAACACTCCATGTACTTCTAAGAGTGTACGACAACAAGACCAGAAATGACTAGGGTAAAAAGACTTAACCAAATGGTAAATTGAGTTTCTACCAACCTCTACACATAATGTACCCCTAGTGGAAACATTTTTTATCTGGAGGAAGAAATTCCATGTGAGATGACGATAAATGAGCAGTTCCAAATCTAGAAAGACACACCATATATATCATAGTACATGTTGTTTACTAATTCTAAGAACGTTTGAGACCTTTATCTTTAATATTGAAAATATACTTCTTTGAGACTTTAATTTGGGATGATGAATAGACTATCATGAGTAGTATTTATCATGATATATATGACATGATGTGATGTTAGTGATACTCTTTTCATAGAGACACTTAGTGGGTGGAAGTGATTTGGTGTGATCATCAGAGTGTTACTGGGGTTGGAAAACCCACTTTCGCAGCATATCATGATTCCCCCATAATATTTACACAAGTATATTTGGTAACACCCCATACTATAATGGCTTTGGTTTCTGTATCTACATATTCTCACCCCCATCTTTGATCTCTATCAGGAATGAGTCCTCCACCAGAGTTAGTGCTCTCTTGGATGTGGAGAGTAGTGGTAAGGTAAGGGCTATCCACATGAATTATTTAGGGGTTATAATTGATTCATAGCTAGAGATTTCTCCCTATTGGATATGGAGAATAATAGTGATGTCAAGATCCTCCACATATATTCTTATGCTGTTGCACATGATGCTATTAATTAGAGATGGAACTTCAGAGCTTCAGGATGACTTATCTTTCTTAGATAGGATATAGAGATGAATATCCCCTTTATCACTAATTTGGGAATATTTTTGGGAATATTTGAGTTATGTATATTCTGGTAATTATGGTTATTGTGTCATATATTTATTAACACAGCAACATGGTGACGAGTTGATTACTCTCTCTTGATGCTTCATGTTTAGTGATTTCTTGGTGTCCTAATACGTATGTATATACTCACATCTACATGGGATTTTCACTACTGGAATAAAGGGCTATACCAACACTTTGATGCCAATGGTTATAGAAAACCGTTGGTATATGTTGAGTACACACATTTTTTCCGACGGTTTGATAAAACCGTTGGGATATCTCCCAATAGAACCCATTTTTCCCAACGGTTTGACAAAACCGTTGGGATATCTCCCAATTCCACCACCTTTACCAATAGTTTTAGTGAACCATTGGTAAATCCTAGTTTTCCAAATGGTTTTAAAAAACCGTTGGGGAAAAGTTCCTCCAAATACACAGATCCCCCAATTCTCTATTCGCCCGACTACAACCCTAAAATTGAAGCTCTCCCGACGCTCTCTCGTTACCCAGTCTCCGAAACTCCATCCATCCTCTTCAATCAAACAATTTTTCTGTTCTACACTTCAAATATGTAATTTGTACCTCAGTTATAATGTTCTTCATCTATTTTTTTATTTTCTATTTTGATTTTACCTAAATGTGAGGGATATCTCTATACAAAGACTCAGAAACTCATTCCACTCATAGATCTATCTTAAATAAAACAATTTTGTAGTTCTACACTCTAAATATGTATGGACTACCTTATTTTTAATGTTTTTCATCTATTATTTTTGTTTTCTGTTTTAATTTGGAATAAACTAGGTTGTGTTGTTTATGGCATGCGAAGGTTAGTGATATTGAGGATGAATTGGATGTTGGTTGGGTGATGGATTGGAATTGTGATGTTTTTTGGATTAAGTTTCGTTAATTTTCAACAAATTATTTGGGGATTTCATCCCTTTAACAGATACCCCACTCCTCATGGACCCTGGACACCCCCCCTCTTAGACCCTGGACAGTCCCCCCCTCCTGGAACTTGGAGAGCCTACCCCCCCTCTTTCCTGAAACCTAGACATCCCCCCTCCTGAACCCTGGACAACCCCCCTCCACCCTCCTCCCAGGACCTTGTATAGTCCCCCCTCCTTCCTGGACCCTAGGACCCACCCTCCACCCTGGACCCTGGATAGCCCACCTCCTCGATGGACCTGGACAATCCCCCTCCTTCCTAGACCATGGACACCCCCTTCTCCCCTTCTCCTTGACCCTGGACAACCCCCACCCCCCTTCTTGGACCCTGGACAGCCCCCCACCCCTCCTCCTAGACCTTGGACATCCCCCTCACCCCACTCCTCAACCACCAAATACCCCCCACTTCAAAACATTGACCACCAAACTTCGACATGCTGGATTGTCTCTAAAAAGATAGATTTGATCCCCAAACCACCTCAATAATATCCTAAACAATGCTTATAATGTGGTTTTCACCACATAGCATCCAACTGTATGCCATGTCACTAGTCTATCCTCCCTTGGCTAGATTTTACAAAAAGATCTCAACCTTAAGGATCCAAATAAAAATAAATTGATATAAGACATTTGATAATGGATTAAAATTTCAAATTGGGTTCCAATGAGGAATATTTGAGATATTATGAATCATGTCCATGAGTAAATCCATTTTTATATATCTGATAAGTTATTTTTCACAATTTTCACACATTAATTGTTTTTAAAAATGGTACAAACATTTATAAAGGTTCTAATATATAAAAATGAATCTATTTGTGGATGAATCTTTACCAAAAATGTCTAGCTTGTCTGCCTCTTCCATGATCATCGATGTGCACGTCCCATCTCCATCTAACCTCGCACGATGGGTGACTCAGCGTCTGGCTGATGACGAGCGCCAGATTCTCTTACTTCCACACCAGATTCACGCCTTCTATGCTCCTAAAGTGATCAATCCCACTAAGAATCCCTGTGAGCTTGATGACACGACCACCAGTTCTTGTAAGAGGCAGAGGAGTTCTGAGCTGATGGACCAAGATGATTGACCAGTGTCCATCCATTTGGCCGTAGACGTAAAACTTAGAGCTTCCTGGGAGGAAAACCATGTTATAGAGTTTCATCATTTGGATTTTTTTTACTTGTTTTAGGAAATAAACATGGCATGTATGCAACAATTTTTTAACTGCTTCTGATCTGTATGTGCACTTGTCATTACTCTGCATGACTCCTTCTATTTTGTCTGATCCTTAGTGTTATTTTTTTATGACATGATGTGACTATGTGCTGTCTATGTGTATATTTTATAGGTACATAAGTATGCGCACTTTTCATTATTCCATTCTTTCAGTGCTTAGGCCGATGGTACGAGGGAGGTTCGTACCAGAGGTAGACGAGCATCTCCGCGTACCCGACTAGACCCTTCCCCTCCCACTGACATGTCATCCTCCTCCCTGAACCCAAGACATCCCCCCTGGTAGCCCCCACCCTCCTCTTTTGTCCCTGGACTGCTCCCCAGACAGCCCCCCCGAATAGCCCCTCCACCCTCCTCCATGGTCCCCGAACAGCCCCTCGGACACCCCCCAGACAACACCCCTCACCCTCCTCCCTGGACCCCGGACAGCCCCCGACGCTCTTCCTCGGTCCCCAGACGGCCCCCCGGACATCCACCCCACCCTCCTCCCTAGACCCCGGACAGCCCCCCGGACACCCCCTGAATGTGACGTGTACAAGTAAAACCTACCTCAATACGAGGCTCGGTGTGGCCGACACCACTCAAAATGCCTCTGTTTTGTTAAAAATTGACTTAATTTTAAGTGAAATCATCAACTGACATACGGTAAACTAACCAAATGCATTCAGATTCTATTTATACTATAGAAAAACGATCCATGGGTCATATGTGAAATGTACGAGACCACCCTGCCTTAATCCGAGGCACAGTGTGGACGGTACCATTCAAAATGTCTCTTTTTTGTTCAAAATGACTTTAATTTTAAGTGAAAACTACAAATGGCATACGGAAAACCGACCAAATGAGTTCCAAATCTATTAAAACTTTAGGAAAATTATCCATGGGTCATATGTGACTTGTACGAGTCAACCCCGCCTCAATCGAAGGCGCGGTGTGGCCGGAACCACCCAAACTGTCCCTCTTTTGTTTAAAATGGACAATATTTTACGTACATATGCAAAACTGATCAAACAGATTGTGATTGTGTTAATACTTTTTTACAATGATCCATGACTCATATGTGATGTGTAAGAGTCAACCTCTCCTCAATTCGAGGCCCGGTGTGGCCAACACCACTCAAAGTGACTCTGTTTTGTTAAAAATGGACTTAATTTTAAGTGAAATCAACAACTGACAAACAGAAAACTGACCAAACACATTTGGATTATATTAAAACTTAATAAAAACGATCCATGAGTCAAATTTAACGTGTATGAGTAAACCCCTACTTAATACAAGGCTCAGTGTGGCTAACACCACTCAAAATGCCTCTGTTTTGTTAAAAATGGACTTAATTTTAAGTGAAATCAACAACTGATATACGATAAACCAACAAAACACATTCATATTATGTTGATACTACAGGAAAACTATCCATGGGTCATATGTGATGTGTACGAGTCAACCCTGCCTTAATCCGAGGTGCGGTGTGGATGGTACCATTCAAAATGTCTCTCTTTTGTTCAAAATGACTTTAATTTTAAGGGAAAACAACAACTGACATACGAAAAACTAACCAAATTTATTCCAAATCTATTGAAACTTTAGGAAAACGATCCATGGGTTATATTTGATGTGTACAAGTCAACCCTGCCTCAATACAAGGCGCTGTGTGGCTGGAACCACCCGAACTGTCCCTCTTTTTTTTTAAATGGACAATATTTTATGTACATATGTCAAACCGATCAAACGGATTCTGATTGTGTTGATAATTTAGAAAAAATATCCATGACTCATATGTGATGTGTAAGAGTCAACCCCGGCTCAATCCGAGGACCGGTGTGGCCGACACCACTCAAAGTGCCTCTATTTAGTTAAAAATGGACTTAATTTTAAGTGAAATCAAAAACTAACATACGAAAAACTGACTAAACTCATTCGGATTCTATTTAAACTTAAGGAAAACGATCCATGGGTCAAATGTGACGTGTAAGAGTCAACTTCACCTCAATCTAAGGCGCGGTGTGTCCAGGACCACTCAAAATCCCTCTCTTTTTTTCAAAATGGACTTATTTTTAAGTGAAATCAACAACTGACATACGGTAAACTGACCAAACTCCTTCAGATTGTATTGATACTTTAGGATAACGATACATGGGTTATATGTGATGTGTAAGATTCAAAACCAACTCAATCCTAAGCACGGTGTGGCCAGTATCACTCCATGTGTATGTATTTTTTTTTATAATGGACAATATTTTACGTACATACGCCAAAGAAATCAAACATATTAGGATTGTGTTGATACTTTTGAACAATAATACATGACTCATATGTGATGTGTATGAGTCAACCCCGCCTCAATCCGAGGCCTGGTGTGTCCGACACCACTCAAAGTGCCTCTGTTTTGTTTAAAATGGACTTAATTTTAAGTGAAATCAACAACTGACATACGAAAAACCAACAAAACACATTCGAATTATGTTAAAACTTATGGAAAACGATCCATGGGTCAAATGTGACATGTAAGAGTCAAATTCGACTCTATCTGAGGTGCGGTGTGGCCGGTACCACTCAAACTTCATCTCTTTTGTTCAAAATGGACTTATTTTTAAGTGAAATCAACAAGTAACATATGGGAAACATACCAAATGCCTTCAGATTGTGTTGAAAATTTAGGAAAACGATCCATGGATTATATGTGATGTGTACGAGTCAACCTTGGCTCAATTCGAAGCACAGTTTCGCCAGTATCACTCCATGTGTATGTATTTTGTTTAAAATGGACAATATTTTACGTACATACATCAAACTGATCAAACGACTTCTGATTGTGTTGATACTTTTGCACAACGATCCATGTCTCATATGTGACATGTTCGAGTCAACCCTCCCTCAATCTAACGCTCGGTGTGGCTGACACCACTCCAAGTACCTCTATTTTGTTAAAAATGGACTTAATTTTATGTGAAATCAATAACTGACATATGAAAAACTAACCAAACGCATTAGAATTCTGTTGAAACTTAAGGACAACGATCCATGAGTCAAATGTGACATGAACGGACAGCCCCAGACAGCCCCCAACCCCCTTCCTGGACCCTGGACAGCCCCCCAACCTCTTCCTTGGACCCCGGACAACCCCCCAGACATGAATAACATTTTACTTTTATACCACTGTGTATGAAAGTAAATGAGACTCGTATGCCTTATGTATAATTCTATTAAAATTTGATTAAATGTTATACCTCATGGATGATATGTAAATGTAGGCATGTTGATTTCACATGCCTTTTTTTATTTCTTTGATCATGCAATGTTATTTGAGATTATTCCATTTTTGTATGTCTTGAACTATATGAATGACTTGGTAAGCTTATTAGCTCATGCTCGTCAAATGCATGTGATGATATGCTATAATTTGAATACAAATCCTTGTTGCACATTCTCCATGACCCCCATACTCGCTCCTTGGAAATCTCCCCTCCCCTCTTCTTGGACAACCCCCTCCCCTCTCTGGACATCCCCCCACATCACATTCAATGCAAGTCATGCATCACTCTAGATGATGCACAAATATTAACCACATTGTTAATTCACTTTATCACACATACCCCTCATGCACCAATTTATATCATAATCATCACATTTTTGAGTAATAAAAAATGGATATGTGTGAACCCAATAAATATAAATAGGTTAATTGGAAGAGTTTTTGTCATATAAAGATTTAAATGGAGAATTGTAGTACAAGGCATGGTTGGAAGAGTGATGTTTTTATGTGTTTTTTTGTTCTATTTCCAATGTTTTTTGTGGTGTTTGAAGTCTATTTCTAGATGTTATTTGTGATTTTTTTTATCAGGTGTATCAAGTGGAGGCAGCTGTATGCAGGCTACTGGTTGTTTGTGAAAATACCCAATACCAACGGTTTAAAATCGTTGGTATACTTTGAGAATATATGAATATATACCAACGGTTAATTAAAATGTTTGTAAAATGCTATACCAACGGTTCTAAACCATTGGTATGCTTTGACCATATATGAATATATTCCAACGGTTTATCTAAACCATTGGTAAAAAGCTATACCAACGGTTTTTAACCGTTGGTATAAGCTCAAAAATATGAATTTACCAATGGTTTTAAACCTTTGTTAAATACTTTTGCCAACGGTTTAGAGGAACCATTGGGAAATTAAAACTTCCACCACCTTTTGCCAACAGTTTTCCTTAAACCGTTGGTAAAGGGCTTTCCCAACACCTTACTTCCCTACGGTTTGGGAAACCGTTGGTATATCTTATACCAACGGTTTTCCAGCCTGTACCAATGGTTTTGAACCATTGGTATTATCTATATTTCTAGTAGTGTTTATCGCATGTGTTATGTATAATGTATATGATAGATAGATCAACACTAAATTTTGTGGATCATAGAAGTACTTGGGTGTATTGACCATGTTTGATGGCTATACATAGATATTAGGAGTTGGGATATCTCAATTTCCTCCTTTTCTAGTTTTTTTGAGGTTGGGACTTCATTTTTGGCTAGGTGTATATTTTTACCTTTTATAATTTGGTTTATATTGTCATACATTGATATATTCAGTAGAGTTTATTTAATTCATGGTTATAATTTAGATGTTTTAGCCTTTTATTATTCCTCTACACTTCATTATGGAGATGGTTGGGTGTGTGCATACTGGTACATTGGTCCATGGACTCCCATTTCAATTTATTCCTTATCAAATATTTTCATCAGAACCTCACCCATTGGAAGCGGTCTTGGGGACTCATACTTGGCCTTTTTATATCTAAGAAGGCCTTAGTGGGTTAGATAATGGAAATAAATGAAAATTATGTTCAATGGGTATGATATTTGAAAGAATACATGATTTTCAAAATGATTATGTATTGTTTCAAAAGAACTATATATCATTTAAAAAATACACTAATCTTTGTGTGGCTCAATACAATAAATATGAATCATATCCTTAAATTTTTTATTGATAGTTTCTAATAATTTTAAGGGAGATATGTCTATATGAAAGTGATGAGACTCCAAGGTAATTAACATCACATGAAAAATACAAGAATTCATGATGAGAGACTTAACATGTGACAACTGGGCCCCGGTGACAGCATAGCCACCCCGCCTTAACATGGTCGTCGGGTACTGGCCCACCAGGTACAACCAGTTTCCCCGCAGACACGTGGGGCCCACCCCAAGGTCCAACCACATGCCTGAACGGGTCATCTCACTAATGAAAGTCCCCACAAGCCAACACTTGTCCTTTCCAGTGTGCTTTGTCCTCACTCACACACACCCTGGGAAACTTCAGAGAGGGTAACCCATCCTGATCACTACTCCAGGCCAAGCACGCTTATCTGTGGAGTTCTAATCAGGTAGGCTCCCGAAAAGGAAGGTGTACCTTATTGACATGAGTCATATCATTTAGTCATTTAACCCTTTATCATTTGGGGATGTTACAATCACCCCCCCTTTAGAGCACAACACCCTCGTTGTGGGCCCTACATCTCAACCCAGGTAGTGCACCGCACTTAAGGCTGGGTTCCTCCTCTGATACCAAATGTGACAAGTGGGCCCCGGTGACAGCACACCCACCCCGCCTTAACATGGTCGTTGGGTCCTGGCCCACCAGGTACCACCAGTTGCCCCACAGATACGTGGGGTCCACCCCAAGGTCCACCCACATGCCTGAACGAGTCATCTGACTAATGAAAGTCCCCACAGGCCAACACTTGTCCTTTCCAGTGTGCTTTGTCCTCACTCACACATACCCTGAGAAACTTCCCAAAGGGTCACCCATCCTGATCACTACTCCAGGCCAAACACGCTTAACTGTGGAGTTCTAATCAGGTAGGCTCCCGAAAAGGAAGGTGCACCTTAGTGACAGCACATCCACCCCGCCTTAACATGGTCAAAGCACACTGGAAAGGACATGAGTCATATCATTTAGTCATTTAACCCTTTATCATTTGGGTATGTTACAATCACCCCCCCCCCCTTTAGAGCACAACACCCTCGTTGTGGGCCCTACATCTCAACCCAGGCAGTGCACCGCACTTAATGCTGGGTTCCTCCACTGATACCAAATGTGACAACTGGGCCCCGATGACAGCACATCCACCCCGCCTTAACATGGTCGTCGGGTCCTGGCCCACCAGGCACCACCAGTTGCCCCACAGATACGTGGGGCCCACCCCAAGGTCCACCCACATGCCTGAACGAGTCATCTGACTAATGAAAGTCCCCACAGGCCAACACTTGTCCTTTCCAGTGTGTTTTGTCCTCACTCACACATACCCTGAGAAACTTCCCAAAGGGTCACCCATCCTGATCACTACTCCAGGACAAGCACGCTTAACTGTGGAGTTCTAATCAGGTAGGCTCCCGAAAAGGAAGGTGCACCTTAGTGACATCACATCCACCCCACCTTAACATGGTCGTCGGGTCCTGGCCCACCAGGTACCACCAGTTGCCCACAGATACGTGGGGCCCACCCCAAGGTCCACCCACATGCCTGAACGGGTCATCTAATTAATGAAAGTCCCTACAGGCCAACACTTGTCCTTTCCAATGTGCTTTGTCCTCACTCACACATACCCTGAGATACTTCCCAGAGGGTCACCCATCCTGATCACTACTCCAAGCCAAGCACGCTTAAATGTGGAGTTCTAATCAGGTAGGCTCCCGAAAAGGAAGGTGCACCTTGTTGACATGAGTCATATCATTTAATCATTTAACCGTTTATCATTTAGTGATGTTACAATCACCCCCCCCCCTTTAGAGCACAACACCCTCGTTGTGGGCCCTACATCTCAACCCAGGCAGTGCACCGCACTTAAGGCTGGGTTCCTCCTCTGATACCAAATGTGACAACCGGGCCCCGGTGACAGCACAGCCACCCCGCCTTAACATGGCCGTCGGGTCCTGGTCGACTAGGTACCACCAGTTGCCCCACAAACACGTGGGGCCCACCCCAAGGTCCACCCACATGCCTGAACGGGTCATCTGACTAATGAAAGTCCCCACAGGCCAACACTTGACTAATGAAAGTCCCCACAGGCCAACACTTGTCCTTTACAGTGTGCTTTGTCCTCACTCACACACACCCTGGGAAACTTCCCAGAGGGTCACCCATCCTAATCACTACTCCAGGCCAAGCACGCTTAACTGTGGAGTTCTAATCAGGTAGGCTCCCAAAAAAGAAGGTGCACCTTGTTGACATGAGTCATATCATTTAGTCATTTAACCCTTTATCATTTAGGGATGTTACATAATAACCCCTTTGACTCTCAAGAAAGTGGATCAATAGTATCCTGAAATTGTTAATGAGTAGAGAAGCCTCCATATTACACTCTCTATAGAAGGAATTAATCCTTTTTGTGTAAAAAGTGTCACTTTTATTACATGGAAAATTATATTAGTAAATTATAACTTTCCACTGAGGTTCTGCATGAATTGGAAATATATTATGTTGTCTCTACATATATCTATACCAAAAAAAGTTGGTAAATATATTTATTTTTATTTTGATCCATTGATAACATATTTAAAATTTATTTGGGATTCAAGTGTTACAGTGTATTATTCTCATAGGAATGAATATTTCACATTGAGATTCAGGTTGTTTAGGATGATAAATGAATTTTATGATTATGGAATTTTTTTATGATATAAAATTAATAGAATATTAAGGAGCCTCATTTTTGAATAAGGTAAAAATTAAAATTTTTACAATCATTCTTTGAAGATAGTGTTTCAATGATATCACAAATTTTTACCCTAATGATATAAATACTACTCCGGAACAACATTATTTGAAGGGAATTAAAATGAAGGAAAAACATCTTCTACATGAATAGGTGATAAACAATTTATAAATTTAAACTATATTTTCACTATTTTTGGGTTTCCTTTTTTTTCAAAAACCTTAAAAAAAGGGTTGGAAAAATATATTAGTTTGTTTAATTACAATATTTGTATAGTTTAAACACCTAAAATTTTCTTAATTTCATTCATTTTGAAAACAATACACGAGATACACATTGGAACATTATTAAATACACTATAAAAAATATGGCATTAAGTCTAAGTTAGACATGATTTATATGAGGATAAGGGATGAATTTCCCCCAATTAAGGGTCAATGATAATACTTTCTTCCTCCAAAATCTTACACTTTTTCTATGAAAGAGTGATTTTAGTTTTGTCACTTTTTAAATTTTGTAAAGGCTTTATAGGGGTGTTTATCAAATATCAATATTATTATATCGATGAATGATTTGAATTTAAAGGGATTAAAATAACATGACTATCTTTTTTTTATATAAGATTTAATACAAGAATATTTACATTCTGTTATACATAAAAATTTATGACACACTTTAGAAAAACATTGTAACTTTTTGAAAATCTATATGTTGTAATTTATAGACCTAGTGAAGTTTCCAACTCTTGAAAAGGAAATTGATGTCATATTAAGTTAATTAGAGATGTTTTTACCACCACCATTCTTTGATATAATTTTCCATTTAATGATTAACTTTGTTAGAGTGATTTGATTATGTGGACCTATACATTATATATGAATGCTCCCCATTGAATGATATATGCAGATTTTGAATGGGTATATCTAAAACCAGAGACATCTAAAAGGTTGTTTTATATAGTGATACATTTCTAATGAATTAATTTAATTATATACTTATTACCTATCTAATGTGGACAACATTGGTCTCCCAGAATCTTGTCACATCAGGTTCCTCATAGGTGAAGAAGTTTCTAGAAGGGACATTTAATAATTACCATTATTGAGTGAGAGTGGGATCACCTTAATATTTTTCATAATAACATAGAGGTATCCATATATTTAAACTCAAAATTTAATTCTTAGTTAATTTAATACATCAATGGATGAAATATTTATATCAAATACATGTAATTAATAGTTTATATGACGGTTTCAAGACCATAATTTTGAAGAGTTATCATCAAATCAAAATTCAATTTCAAAAGAATTTTATGACTAGTTAGAGGACCAAATGTTCATTTATTATCATACAATGGTTATTAAATTAATGGTTATACATTATGTATATTGAAATGAGATGAATATAGTATGATAAAAAATAAGGATGTTAATATCATGGAAGAAGAAATATATATTTGGTAAAAATGAAATAAATCTCATTTACATGAATACATCATACTTTGGTATTATCAAAAAAACATGGGACTTAAAATGTATAACATTTCAAGTACTAATTTTTAATAAAAATGGAATGATAATAAGAGTTCTATTAAAATTAATGAATTTGGATCCATGAGTGTGATTTTAGTAAGGAAGGATTATGGATGAATTGTTCATAATTGAATTATAGGTAGTATAAGTATTTAATTAATCAGATCCAACAAAAAGAAAATTTTCAATTTTTTTATTTATACTAAAAAATATATGTTTAAATAAAAATTACATTGAGGATGACCCTTTCATTGGAATTTCAAAATAATTTCACAATGGTCCCAATGTAGATAGTTTTTTATATCATAGGGAATAATAAAAGTGTATTTCTAATCTCAATAGAGTGATCAAATCCCTTTAAATGAAAAAGAAAAAAATTCAATGAATAGGAAAACTGATTATAATTAGTTTTTTATATATAATTAGTTTCATCATAATATTACATGTTCACTACTTTATTTATAAAATCTCAATTAAATTTTTAATTAATTCAGTAGACAATGGAATCTCTACGTGTTAGTGTTTCCAATCCTAAGGAAAAACATATTGACAATGTTAAAAATGTGAAAATTATAGACTATAAGAAACATAAGGTTAAAAAAGATATATGTTTCGTAGTGAGAAAGTATTAACAAAAATTATTAATATGATAAGTAAAGGAATAAATTATAGGTTGGATGAAATGAAAAAAACCAACCTATTAACCCCAAAAGCCTATCTTCATTAGTTACATTAGGGTCACTACTAAAATTCATGTGATGATTGATGTAGATATGTGGCATAGTGTTGTGACTATGATAAAGGTAATAATTTTGGAAGATATTAGGGTAAAATTAATAAATATTTTCATTATTTAAAAATAAAATAAAATAATGAAACATTTATTTGATATTTATTTTCCCATACAAAGTATATTTATGTTAGATAATTATCAAATTAAATTCATATTAATGGTCTCTTGAAAGGATCATAGATCCTTTATACACTTCTAAGAAAGAATTATCTTAGATTTGTTTAGGGTAAAATAACCCCCAAACACCATCTATATTCAAACATATGAAAAAAATGAGAAACATAGGATGATTTATTAGGTCATTGGGGGGAGTAATAATTTTATATACATTGTAATTGTTAATATATTATTTGATATTATGATTATTAATAACTTTGACTCATAATTGTTAATTATTGAAATAGAAAATAAGTGCATAAAATAAGCAGTGCACATCGAAACCAACATATCCTTACCATAATACGATGATGGGGTAAACATAACTTGAAAAAATGGTATGATTATTTAATCAATAGTAAAACATTTATGTGATATAATGTAACAACATAACAATTTTCTTTTGTTGACATAAATATTGATGAATTTGTTACTAAATCCACTTCCATCCCATGTGATGTGCTATAGAAGGAGGCTCATGTAAATAGAAAGGGAAAAATAGTAGGTGAAAACACACATAATGTATGGGACTCATGTGTAAGTATGACATAATATAAATTATTTATTATTTAAAATATTATTAAATAAAAATTACTACATATGTTACTATAATATTTATCCGGTTTAAACACATGAATGGAAATTGACTATACCCAATGAATAACTAATTTCATTGGAATTTAAGTTGATTGAAAATCATGGAAATATTTAAAGTGTAAGTTTTGGAGTGTCTCGATGATCATACTTTGTTAATGGAAAGACATAGTGGGATAAAATTAGAAAATGAGAGACATAAAGAAAAAAAATATATTCTCTTAAAGAACAGGTCATTTGAAAGTCTTGTGTGATAGATCAAATTATTCAAAAGGAACTATGATAAGAAGTAACACAATACAAACCACAACATGAAAAGCCACACCCCCTAAACTTTGATGATAGTCATTCCAATTAACAACCTACCCTATTGAAGGTAATATATTTGTTCATAATAGTTTCATAAAAATGTGAATAAAATAATTAATGATATAATTATTATATTAATATTATTTAGGGTGAAATTCATTATGATTTATATCTATAAAAAACCAATCAAAAACTTATTGTAAGAAGTAACATTTGAAATATATAAGTAGATATTATACATAATTCAACTTTTAATAAAGATCAAATGAGAGTAGGGATTTACATATATCATGATTTATAAACAAATATACCACCCCCCTTAATGATAAAAATGTTCACACAGTCAAACTTGATATTAGAACTTTCATAGTGTGGTTGTTTAATCTTATAAAGATACATAATGATAACAAGGTATGTCCTTTAAAATTAATAATATATAAAAAATATTTACAATTAATGAAAAATGGTTTTAATTGAGGTATTTAATTATAGAAGGATAAAAGAAAGGGGAAATATAAGGTAAAAACAAGAAAATATAAGGGATTAGATACTAGATCGAAAGGACCTTCTATGAGTACCTTTAACCAAAACATTTGACCAAAACATTTATTAACATTTCAAGCTCATAATGATACAATATTCAAAATTTATAATATAGCCTACATTTAATTTTATTAAAAAATGTATTGGGACTCTATTACTATCATGATTGGCCTTGAGAATGTAAATGGAATTCTCAAGCATAAATGGTTTGGATCCTAAGTTATGAATTTATAAATGAGGTATTTTTTTGTTATATTTTTTCTAATAATTGATCAACTATGTTAATTATAGTTTAAAACTATTAAACTTTTTTATAGGCATATATATCATTTCAATCTAAATAAAATGGATTAAAAAGAAAAATTTAAATTCATTAGTCCTCATGTAACTTCTTAAAAAAATGTATCAATGGAGGAAGATAAAATATTAATAAAAGTGAACGAAGTAGCCAAATTTTTTTAAAAGAAAATAATAGAATAAAAACTCTTCTTAATACGTACAGTATAGGTATAAAACATTACAATCTAATATTAAAAATATATTTTGATTTTTCCCATTAGTTATTCATTTTGTTTTATTAGGACACAATGAACACTCAATGGGATCAATTTGGATATTGTGAAGGTATATTTTATGGATTAAAAATATGGGTATAAAATAAATCAACTACACATGAAACCCCTTATGAATTTGTAATTTACTAAGATCTACCAATGTGTATAAGAAGAATATGGATTACATAAAATAGACAAATATATGGATATATATGATAATATTACACTATAAAAACATATATCAAGACAAATTTATTCTTTCTTCAAATGTTTATGTAGTATAAAAAATCAATAACAATTATTATGGTTATTATATTTATAAATTTATGAAATATGTCATATTACTTCCACAAACTAGCATCACTATAGAGGTATTTTCAAAGGAAATAAAAAATTATTTTAAAATATTTATTAATCATTTATTTATCAATATTTTTATAATACTAATAAGGATTTAAATAATATATATATTCAAAATATTAATTATATTTTTTTTATGAATGAGTGATCAACTTACATTGTGTCATAATGTTTATAGACATCATAGAGAGTTGATTTCCAATCATATTTATAATTTTTTAATGTTCATAGAGATCGTGAAAATATGGTTTATGTACATAATATTTATTTAATTTTATTATTATACCTTCCATAACCCCAGAAGTTTTAGAGCCAGTTATTTCTACCATTACATTAGAATAAGATAAAAGGAAACACATCCCAAAGGACTGAATAGTTTAATAGTCTTTTTAAAATAGATACATACATGATTTTTACATAACATTTGAATAAAAAAATTATGAAATATTTTTTTTGAACATAAATTTATTCCACGTAGAATAAATTATAAAATAAGTCATAGTAAACTTCATGGATTCCTTAGAAAGGAGAAAAAATTAGGGCGATCTCAATTACTCATTAAGGGTTAAGTACTGTGGAATATATCATAAATGAATAATAATAATTAATGTGGAAAAGAAAATAACTAAAAAGAACTTCCATTTAAATATCTTAATATCATTATATAATAAGGAAGATTATTATTTCAAGGTAAATAACTGAAAACACATTCCATTTAATTAATAAAATAAGAATAAAATTCATCCTTATATTTTTTATAGTGAATGTATCATGGATAATAATAACTAAATTATGAATATAAGTGAGACTTAATTATTTTAAGTTATGTTTCCATGGTATATAAAACCTTTACCATAAATACATTTAATAAGATATTTTAAAACATACTAATATCAATACCTTTCACAATATACTATAAACTACTTGGTGACAAATGCGAAGGGTTTGTTTCAAACTGATTTCATCTCATGATACAAACAATTCATCCAGGGGACTACTTTAAATGATCCCAAACTCATGTCATACTTATCCAAATTATTCCTCTTATACTGAATAATCATTTGAATTCATAAACAATGTTCCCTAACAAATATTTAAATTGAGTAAAGGATATGAATTTACCAATATTTCCCCAGTAAATCAATAACTATCAAAGTGAATATCGTATATGAAAATTTTATATGTTTTATTCAATAATAATATCCATCACCCAAGAATATGAATATTTAAGATAAATTTAATGCTCAATGATCATAGGATAGTGAATATTTTAATCGAATGTTATTAACAAAAAAATTGAATCAAAGAAGAGAATATCAATACTCTCTTTTGTAAAAAATGACCATAAATAGTTTAGACGAATATTAAGGATGGTATCAATACAATATATACCCATTATAGTAGGAATAATGTGTTTTTTTCATATATTAATAGAAATAAAATAAAAATATCTTTAAAAACATTCTTTCAGAAAATATACTTTTAATTTTGAAAAACATTTTAGAAACCCTTTTTATTGAAAAACACTTTTAAAAACTAAATTTAAGAAATAAATTTGAAAATTATTTTTTTTGAAAATAAAATTTGAATATTATAAAATAATCTGGAAAACATTTGAGTGGTCATGAAGGCTGTAAATTTTGTTCATGTCGTACATGTTAAACTAAAGTTTCCTTTCACTTTTTTGGTAAAATCAAAACTGAAATTATTTGGAAAAGAACACAAAGATTCATTTGAAAAAATATTTTAAATAGTTAAACGGGTAAAAATTAATTTAATAAATTATTTTTAAAATTTTAAAATGTTTTTGAAATCATTTTTAGGAAACATGGTTTTGGAAGGAAACATAATTCCAACCAATGAGAGAAAGGAAGTCAGATTTTCATGAAAACATTTTGTAAAACATTTTAAGTACCAAAGAGTGGTAAAATGGTAATATTACTTCAATGAGTTCATTAATAAAAAAATTATAAGAAAATGGAAGGGTTTTTTATGAAATTTTGATGTAATTTCCTTTAAAAGATATTCAAGAATAAACAATCTCAATTTGAATGATATTTTGAAATAAACCCTTAAAATGATCATATTATTGAGGTGAAAATTACTAAATGAATATGTTATGTGTATCTAGTATAAATACACATAAAAAGTTTATATACAGAATAATATAATAAAAATTCATTACACACATAATCTTATCATGACATAATCAATGAAGTAGAAGTTTAACCCAATGAGTGGAAATTGAGTTAAGAAATCCATTACCTTATGATTTCATTTGGTTGAAAATTATTTAACCTTAGGTATAGAAGTTTTAAACATGTTAATAAATTATTATTGAAACATATTAATATTTGTGATATCATATATGACCCTTTAATAACATATTATTACCTGTTCATTAATAATATTTAATTATAATTTCAGGTGTTAATTGCCTTGTTTTTCGAGTATATTTTGACATGTTATTTTTTGTTCCTTTTAAATAGATCATTATTTCATCATATAAAAATTTTAAAACTTTATTTAATGATAAAATATATTTATTACATATTTATTTACATTAATCCATAAAATGTAGTGATGGGAAATGAAATACATCGTTTATGGAGACGGTAGGTCGTACGTACAGAAGAAAATTGTTTCCATTTTCTTATTGTATTTAAAGAAATAAAAGTAGATGATATATATATATATATATATATATTAAAATTATAGTATCATTTTTATTTCATATATATATATATATCACATATGTTCATTAAAACAATCCTTAATACATTCCATGTAAATCATGAATGAATCACATCACTTCGTGAGGAGGTCGTATGTCGTATATATGAATGAAATTATTGTATTCCCAAAAAACAAAAATCATGAAGGTATGTGTGATATAATAATTCTATAATAATAATAAAATTGTATATATAATTTATTTAATATATAAATTATAAATATATCAGTATTCCTAACCCTAAAAGGTTGTAATGGAAAAATGAACAACATCGATTCACGAGGTCGTAATCCGCTGTACACACAAATAATGATTTAATAACCCATTATATGGAAGTGTGTGAAAATTCAATGAATAACCATAACAGTAAAATATCTAAATATATTTAATATACTATGTTTATTATATAATAATGGTATAATATGAATTGAAGGATGTGGAGGAGGAAATAAAATAAAAATGCTTTTAGAAGAACATTACCTCTTCTTCAGGTATCCTATTTAGGTTTTCACTAAAGCAATAAAAATATTTCTTTATGAAAAAAATAAGTATTATAGGATGAGCGGATAGAAGTTTGGGAGTGAATGTTTTATATATTTGTTGAGAAAATTATTTTTAGAGGTGTGATAAAGTTGGGGGATTGAGTAGCTTTTTATAGTTGAGGAGAAGTTTTATTCCTATAAATAATAAAAATTATTCTCTACTTGGAGGTAAATATTGCCTCAAGTGGATAAAATATTTATAATTAATGGGGTGTAAGGATTACTTGATCAATAAACCCCTCAAACACACAGTATAACACAAGTTTTAAACATTTTTTCTTTTACTCACATGTTTCCTTATTTAATTATTTTTGGATCTTCATTATGGTAACTGGTTTTATAACCTATGTATTTTATCCATTAAGACTAAAATAAAATGATAATTTTTATTTAATTTTAACCCATGTATTTTAAATATGATATATAATTTATATAAAAAAAATTATCTGGGTTTTGCAAATTAATTTTAACACAAGTGCATGTATCGTGTAAAAACACTACTTAAACTGTAGCCACGGTAACCACATTTTTTGCTATTTAATGGTCAATATATTTATTATAATAGAAATTTTTTTCCATTAATTGTAAATAGTTTATATTATTAAACATTTAAAAATAATTTGTCATTATATATTATTTTTTGTAATTTTAAATCAATTAATAAAATATCATTTATTATAAAATACCATTAATGTCGATTTTGACATTATTAATTTAATTATCAATTAAATATATCAAGAAAATGATTGAATTAAAATATATTAAGTTAAAATATATATAATATTAAATATTTATCTAAAAAATAATGGAATATAAAGATTCATTCAATTTACTTCACTTTATATATTTTCAATATCAGTTATTTTATTTAATTGTTAACTAAATTATTATTATGTTGGCATTTCATAAGGATTTTAACTAACTAATTCGTATTTAAAAATAAATATAAATTATTATGATGTAAAAAAAATTATTTATATTTAAAAATAATGTTTATAACAGTAGCAATGTAGTTTTTATACCTTTCCCAATGCATTATATAAATTAAAAGTAAGAAAATAATCTTTTCTGTCTTTTTCTTTACTTAAATTATTTTATGGGTTAATTTCATGGAAAAGTGTACAAAAAACTCTTAAATTCAATGTGTAAATTAATAAAAGTAGACATATGCCTATAAAATGGGTTTAGGAAAAGTGTATATTCATTTTTAAACCATATATTATAAGTTTAATGACTAAGTAAACCAGTTTTCTCCTTAATCATTGTAAGTAATTTTAACTATTTTCACTGATAATTTTGTGGAAAAATTACTTTGAACTTATTAAACATTATAAATTATTCTGATTCCAAATATATAATTCATTTTTATAAATTCAATTTATATAATTGTTATAATATAATTTAAATTAAATTCCATAGTCATGACGAGAAAGTGGGTTTTTGAATTGAAAATGTTCAAACATTTACAATATTTTTATATCTAAATTAATTATAAAAATTATTTCAATGAAATAAGTTAGATTAATAGATGTATAATTGAACTATTTTTGCTTTAAATAAAATTCAAAATAAAATTTAAAATTAAAAATCATTTAGATTTAAAGTTAGTTTGGAATTAAAATTCAGAATTCTTTATTATTCATCAAAAAACGAAACTTCTCATAAAAAGACTAAAATTCCCCCTAAGATAATTTTGACATTAATATTTCAAAAAATTAAGTTTATTTTTTCAAATAAAATTTATAAAAGTGCCAAAATTTATATTTAAAACAATTTCTTCATTAAAAGGCGTGAAAACTGCGTTTAGAAAAATAAATCTTTTTATGCATAAAATTGGATTTATTCTTATTTTATTCCTATAAAATATATTGGATGAATGAATTTTTTTATTAAATATATAATATATAAATTTAATTAATATTATTCAATAATATTAATTAATTTAATTTTTTAGGATAAAATTCCTTTGGCGAATAATAATAGTTTTTTTTTATAAAAACATTTCCTTTATATTCAATCCGTTTTTATATTAATTTATAATTAATTAGTAACCAATGAATTCAACCATATATTTCCATATATTAGTGAATAATATTAATAAGCACCAATTTAATGGATATGAGATAATTTTTAATGGCCCATTCCATTTTATCCAGGTATGTTTGACACTTGTTTTGATTTTCCTTTTTGGTTCGGTGATTGGTCATCTTGTTGGTTGTGATAAATCTTTATAGGTAAATAGTTTTATTGTCTCTTTCATCACTCTCTATTTTCATCCATGGATTTTGATATATCATCTTGTTATTTAGGGATCTAAACTCTATGTTTTAGAATCTTGATTATAGGTTTATTTCTATGATCTTCTACAACTTTATTTTCCATTGAAGAGTCCCATTATAGGTTTTGTGATTTTATAAAAAAAGTTGGTGGTTCCATTTAAAATTGGAGAATTTATTAAACCCCAAATTTATTGTTTTTTGAAATTTCATTAAATTTATTTGTGAAAAAATAATTTGATTTAAATTGGTATTGAAATTGATATGGTGTGGATTTTGGGAAACACCACCAATTCCAATGAAATTGGAATTTGGGTTGTGTTTTAAAATTGAAGGAAATTGTGAAATTAATTGTGAATGGATTATTGAGAAAAAATTCTTAAACTAAAATGATGAAACCAGAATTTATTTTTATTTTTAAAATACATGAATTTATGAAAAACCCATGTTTTTTTAAAAGTAAATTTCCATTTTTGAAAAAAAAAATTGTAAATTGAACTTTGAATGATGATTTACTTGAAATGAAATTATTTTCACTTTTTATATTAATTAATTTTGAACATGTGATCCTGGGTAGTTAGTGGGTTATTATGGAAAAATATTAAAGGATGGTAATTCCCTAAAAATGGATTGATGGTGAGAAATATAACAAAAACTTAGTTAGGAAGATCTTATCCCTAATGGTATATCGGTGAGTCATATTCTGTTTGGGCCTCAGGGATTTGCGTAAACATATTTATGGTGCATGCATTATCTGCTATTAGGGTCCCTAAGTAGGTGATCCATAACTTAGATAGAATATTATCCCCATTTTTGTTGATTATCAATCTGAATGAAGAAACCATTGGGATTACTATTAGAGGATGAAAAAACTAATTAAAGAGGAAGGTATTGGTGTGAAGAATATAGAGGACACCCTGAGTTGCATGCATACAAAACTTGCTCAAGAATTCATAATAGAACAGTCTCTTTTGAGGAGTCATATAATGAAAATAATGGCGAATATATGGGTGGTCCAGGGGGAACTCTTCCACTATTTGGCATGTGGTCTTATCATATATTCAGGTGCTTCTGGAGAATTCTCACTGGATTATGGGAAGGGTAAACATTTATTTTTTGGTTTCATAATTATGTTGGTTCTATCATTGGTTCCATACATGAACTACCATAGAACTATCTTTTTTAGAGGCCATAAATCATATGAAATTCATTGACGATATTCTTAACCAAGACCAACATCACATGTACGACTCATTTGAGATCAATATGGAGCAGGATAAATACATTTTTAGGTCATCCACTTCAGGATCGTTTTCTGTGAAGGATTATCAAAAAGTGTCTCACCCATATGAAAGCATTGATATGGGGGGGGGGACACTGTGGAGTAAGTAGATTCTAGATAAGTACAATTTCTCATTATGTAGAGCCAATAACTAGAATTTAGTTACTGACATGAATATCCAATTCAAGGGAATTCACTTGGAATCTATTTTTTCATGCTGTAAAAAACACTAGGTAGAGACTCTTAATCGCCTCTTTTTTGAATGTGAGCAGGATTGTGCAATTTGGATGTACTTCAGAGACTTTATAGTATTTTCTTCCTTTGAGATTATGTGAAGTAATTTTTTTGAGTGTTGGTTTATGGAAAAAAATGATAAAGGCCCAAAAAGGAATGCAAGAGCTGTTGTGTTGATAGTAGGATGCTAGTGTATTTGGAGGGAAAGAAACTCTAATCATTTCTAGGAGGGCCGATCCCGAGAAGTAAAACTATTAATCCGAACCAAATTTTTGCTAATCATTATGATTATGATTCTAAAGAAATGGGAATAAACCCCACTCTCAGTCCTCTTCATGAAGGAGTCTCATTTCTTTTCCTCAACAAATGCGACGGACAATTCCATTGGCATCCCCACCCTTTGGGTCTCAAACTGAATACTGATGGATCTTATATCATAGGTATTTCTAGAGGAGGTGGTGTGGTATGAGACTCAAATGGATCTCTTATTCTAGAATTCACTACTTCCTTATGATAGTTACACTCTCTTCAAGTGGAATCCTTGACCCTCCTCACTGGGCTTTAGTTCTGCCATTTGAAAAACATCATCTTGGAATCGGTGGAAATGGACTTAATCATCCTCTTTGAATCATTAAATGATAATGGATGTTTTCCCTGGTCTATCGCACATACCATTAGAAGGTGTAAGAGGTTTATTAATAGAGAGGTGAGTGTACTTCACACCTGGAGGGAGGGAAAGAATATTGAATATTTTCTAGTTTCTCAGACACATCACACTATAAACATTACATTATTCCTTATCATTCAATGCATTCTCCCATAGGGGGTGAAAATCATTAGGGGGTATGCACTTGCCTTTCATTATTTTAGGCCCCCTAATAGGTTTTCTTGTTAACTTGTTTCTTTGCCTTTAATAATAAAAATATTTATTTTGGTTGAGGGGATTAAAAATGAAAGCATGATTTATTTTATTATTATAGAATCTTATTATAGAACACTTGGTATGACCCAACTTGTATTTTGAGTTCAAACCATACCTTTTCCTTTAGGAATTTTTATATTTTCTTTTTCTATGTATCAGAAAATGGAAAGCCCCACTTATAGGAGGTGGATGTTATTAATCCCTTGACTGACTGAAAATTTATTTTTTTTATTATCCAAACACTTTTGAGGAAAAAGTGAGAAACCAAAAAACACTTTTGTGGAAAAGTGGTAAACCCACCATGTCTTCAAAACTTACAACGTCCAAACATCAGAAAACAAATCAACTCATTCCACAAACCAAAAAACCACACAGTCATCTAAATCAGGAACTTGGGTGGATGAACATCAGAAGAGAATGGAAAAACCTTAGAATTGGACTCCTTGAATGTTGCCAATGTGACCATTGACATCAGCCCCAAAACCACCAACCCGGTGGTGAACTCCGATTGGAGTTCAGCCGAACCATCCAGTGACGTGAGATGGTTCAAGAATACATCCATAAAAGGCAATGAAGAATCCAGATCAAGGTAGTCTAGGCAGTGCTGATGCGACACCCAAGTCTTCAGAATCCAGTCACACTAGTCTCACCAACAGCAACAGTTGCATCAAATACTGACCCAAGAAGATCAAACCAAACCATTTCGACAAACCAAAAAATTCCACCAAACCAAACCAACTCAAGAGAATCAAAACACAAGGCCCCCTCCCTTCGAGCCCCTGGATCTGACCCTGAACACACCAGTGCACACCAAGACGATGACGAGACGGGATGAAGCCAAACAGAATAATCAGAGCTGGAAGGTCGCCATGGAAAACACTGTGCACACGAGAGCCGATGCCAGAAGCTGCAATAGAACTGCAGCAACCATCGAGGCCGATGGTGAGTACACCCAAATTGAAGACGAGCACTCCAAAGCCATGGAGAGAACCGAATCCAAGAGGAGCGAACTAGACACCAAACCAAAACCCCAGATCCAGGAACACTGAGGTCATTGCACGTCGACGCAGATCTGAAAACTCAAATCCATAAGAAAAAAAGATCTACCGTCGAACATACTAGATCCAAAGCAAGATCCCAAAGCTGAAGGGCTCGAAGAATCCACCAACAAACCAAAACCAAATCTGATCCAAATAGATCCATCACTGATCTAAGCTGTGCCTAAGCGAGGCAACCATCAACAAAGCCGGCTCGTGCTGGAGGAAGGGAGGGGAAGACCGGGTGAAGAAACCCTAGATGTGTGAGGAGAGGGAAGAAGTCGCTTCTCCAAGTGTTATTGATCCCTTAGAGATTTTAGTAATGTGTATGTTGGGATGTTGAGTTTTATAGTTAGACTTTGGTACTTTGATTATGTACTTTAGGTTTTTGATGTACCTATTTGGTTTCTGGTACTGCCTCCTTTTAGTGTTTTTGAGCATATAGATAAGTATCTTTATCTTCCTCTATTTTATGGGAAATTCATTCCCACTATTATATTATATAATTATAGATTTTATTCTACAACCCATGGGGATTGGAAATTCCCTTTAGGTTATGTCGGTGCTGGTTTGGTTGTTATGGTACCAAGATATCATGGATGTTTCATGACAATGTTGTATCAAAGGTGAAAGTTGAGCATATTTCCTTGATGTAAGTTTGTAGTTGGATATATTTTCAAGAATTAGGAGGTACTTAAAAGTGAGTGACTATCCATATATCATCATAATAAGCCTTAAATCACCATGGGTGGCTTGGGAAATGCATATTGATGATTAGTTCTAGTCTTTTTCCTCCTTTAGGTTTGGATAGGTAGAGATCCAAATCTTATTAGTATATCTAATTGGATAAATTTATCTATTAATCTTGTTTGATTTTTAGATCTGAATAATATTATAATGTATTAATTATTTTTTATTGAAGTTGTGTAACATCATTCCTCTAAGAGGATGTGTGAATAGTATCTAGGAGGAAGTTGCTGATGAAACACTATGAACAAATCCTCCCATAGACCAGAATTTAGTTGAGGTTATTGTGTATGCTGTCCAGGATATGGGACAAGCACCTACACCCATTCTCATACAGGCTTCTATTGTGAAACCTCAAAGGGATGAATCTAAGAATCATTCTCATGAGTTCCTTCACCATAATCCACTAGTTTTTCAAGGCTTTAATGATCCTCAAGAGGCTGGGGATTGGTTGAGAAAGATTGAACTTTTGTTTGATTTATTGAGAACTCTTGAAGCTATTAAGGTGATTTGTGATAAATTTAAGATAGAGGTACCAAGAATGATATGGTGGTAATCGATGGTAATGGTGAATAAGTATGAGATTTTAGAGTGGAAAGACTTTAAAGTTCATTTCACTAACCATTTCTATCCATAATATTTAGTGCTGGATAAGGCTGTGGAGTTTTTTAAACTCAAGTAGGCTAATAGGTCTGTGATGGAATATGTGAATTGATTCCCTAAGATTCTATATTTTTCATGTAAAATGATAAGATTAAGACTCGACAGTTAAAGATGGTACTTCAATATGATATTCATTCTTAGTGTTTCTTACTAAAAAAATCTTCTTATGTTGATGTGCTGGACAAGGTGTTGATGGATGAACATGATCTGGTTGGGAATTTAGTTTTTAAGGGAGTTCCTTTTTCTCCCAGTGGAAGTTCTATGAATTCCCATAAATGGAAAAATAATGTGATTATTCTTGTGGTAGTTTTTGACATCAGTGTTCTTCCAGACCTACTGTAGTGCCTGGAAGAGGCCCATTGACTTTCTTCATGTTTGGAAATCCTAGGAAATCAAAAATTTGTTTTCATTGAGGCACCCAAGATATGTGGTTCTTATGGTCACTCATGATACTAAAATAAATTATGTTATATCTTTACTTCCCTACATAGTGGAAAAATCCCATCATAACCAAAAAAGTACTGCAGTGCAATCAGATGCATCATGATCTAAGGGGTTCTAACCACAGGTATCCAAAACAAATATTTTTCACAGTGTAAGAGTCTCTAGACGAAATAGATACAAGTATAGAAACTATGACATGTACCATAATTATAGATTCATCTTTAGTGATTTATTTATTTGATACTGGTGCATCTCATTTATTTATATCGGCTATTATTTTGAATATGCTAAAACTTCATCCAGATATTTTATCTTATGTGATAAATATTACTACACCACTCAAAATGAAGAGAGATAATAGTCTTCATTGTCCTTATTGTGTTTTATATTTATCATAGATTGATCTTACAAGTGATTTTATAGTTCTCAACATGAGACATCTTGATGTAACTTTTAGGATGGATTGGTTCATTGATAGTAAATCCTAAACAAATTATTATCTTCAATGGGTCTCATTCATAGAGCCCAATGGATTGTTCCATATATTTTAGGGAGTATGGGACTTGAGGCCAATTAGAGATGGTCCTTCTTATCCAGAGTTGGGGAAAGTGATATCATAGTTTTCTTTTAATATTTTGTGGGAATCATTATGTGATGATCTCCCTCCATTTTTTGTCAAGTTTCTCAAAAAAATTCCATATGAAATTCCTAGTTTTCCATCGATAAGGGAGGTAGAGTTTTATATTGATATAATGTCTGGTACTCAACTAGTATATATTCCTTCTTAATTCATTCCACCAATAAAAATGGAAGATTTGAAGACTCATTTGTATGATTTGTTAGAGAAAGTATTTATATTCTTGAGTGTGTCACCTTGGACCACACCTATTATCTTTGTAAATAAATATGATTAAACAATTCACCTATGTGTTGATTATCAAAATGTCAACCATGTTATGGTAAATAAGAAATATCCATTTCCAAAGATTCATGATCTATTTGAATAGTTTAAAGGGGTGAAGTTGTTCTCAAAGAATTATATTAAATCTGGTTATCCCCATTTGAGAATAAAGAAATCTGACATTTATAAAACTACATTCTACAGCTGGTATGGAAATTATGAGTACCTTGTCATTCCATTTGTTCTAAGCAATTCTCCTGTAGTATTTATGGATTTTATTAATATTATTTTCAATCAATATCTTGATGCATTCATGGGGTTCTTTGGAAGATATCCTAGTTTAATCTATGTCTGAGGAGGATGATGTGGATTATTTGAGAGTAGTTCTTAAACTATTGAAAAATCACCGACATTATTCTAAGCTATCAAAAAGAAATGTCTATATTCAAAATGTAAATTTATTAGGACATGTTGTCTCAAAATGTGATATTTCAATTGACCCTAAGAAGGTGGAAACTATTATGAAAATGGAGAAACTACGTAATGTTTTTGATATTCAGGTCTTCTTGAGTTTAGATGGATATTATCATTGGTTTGTAAAGGATTTCTCAAAGTTAGATTATTTTATGACCGATATCACTCAGAAGGTAGTGGATTTTTCTTTGGATGAGAAATGATAGATTTATTTAGTTGAGATGAAATTTCTTTTGACTTATACATCGATGTTGAATCTTCCTTATGCTAGGCAGAGTTATGTGGTCTTCTATGATGAATGAGGTTCAGGTTTGGTTTGTGTTCTTATATAGGGTGATCACCTCATTGCCTATAGATCCTAATAGCATAGGTCACATGAGAAGAATTATCCAACCCATGACCTTGAAATGTAGTTGTGATGCACAAACTTAATATTTATTCATATTTCCTTTTCATAGAAAGGTTCTAAATTTATTCTATCCACAACATCTTGAGTTATATATTCTCTTAATAATATTTGAACCCTCACCAGAGGCATTGGGTGGATTACATTAAATATTTTGATTTTGATATTACCTATACCCTAGGGAAAGATAATTTCATTGCTGATGTGCTGAGTAGGAAACTACTGACCCATGTCATAATTTTTTTTCAAAATAGTGGAAATTGATACATCTTTATGCATAGTTACTTATTTTAGTTTGGGAAATATAGTTTAAGGTTTTATTGGCCAATGTTCAGTTGACCTCCACTCTTATCGATATTGTTCTTCATGAATAGTATATTGATAATAAATTCTATAGTATTAGACACTATTTTTATGGTGAGAAGACCATTGTTAAGTGGTCGTTCTCTACGATTGGTATTCTATGTTTTTGGAATTAGATTGTTGTACTATTAGGTTTGCAGAATGTTCTGATGGATGATTACCAAAATTCCCAATGGGATGTGCACCCATGAACCACAAATATTTTTTATTACATATGGAGATGATTCTGGTTTCTAGGTATGGGACAACACATCATTAAAATTTTTCACACTACTATACTTGCCAATAAGTCAAGGTCGTGCATCAGCGACCTTCAAGCTTTCTTCAGCCACTTCCAATGCTGACTTAGAAGTGGGATGATATTTATATGGATTTTTGGTTGGGTTTCTATGTACCCGGATAAAGAATAATGTGATATGGGTTGTGATCAATAGGATGAACAAATCAGCTTAATTTATACCCATTCAAGATACAACCAATGTTGAGGAGGTGGGAAATCTCTATATGAGCAAGATTTTTCATTTTCATGGAGTTCCATCTTGTATAGTCTCTGATAGATACACTCATTTTACTTCTCTATTTTGGAGAGTCCTTCATGAGTCACTGGGATATCATGTTTTTTTAGTACAACATACCATCCATATAAGTATGTAGAGACAGAGAGGGATATATATATTATTGATAATATGCTTTGTGTTCATGTCCCCAATTTTGGCGGTGCTTGGGATGACCATTTGGGATTGTTTGAGTTTTATTAAAAAAATAGTTATGAGTCCATGATCAGAATATGTCATTTTTAATCCTTTTAGGGATGAGTGTGTATATATTTTTTGTGTTGGTTAAAGATTGGTGAATGTTCATTAGTTGGACCGAGCTTGGTTCAAGTGACTACATCAAAGAATCAGTTGATTATTTAGAGAATGTTGACTGCATAGACCCAGTATAAATATTATTCTGATCATTAGGGTAAAAAATTGGAGTTTTTAGTTATTGATTATGTGTTCTTGAATGGTTCAACTCATTTAGGTCATCAATATATTCTGAGGTAATGGAATATTTCCCTTTATTTTGTGGGAACTTTTTTGGTTGTTGAGAATGTGGGTAAAGTGGATTAATATTTATAACTTACACTACCATTGAAATCAATACATAATGTTTTCCATGTATCATAGATGGGAAAGAATATTTCTAATCCATCTTATGTTTTGAGTTGAAGTGATGTTGATGTTGAGCCTAATTTATCCAGGACTGAGCATCCATTCCAGATAGTTGATTCTAAGACCAAGGTATATCATTGGAAGATGTTACCTTTGGTCTATGTTCTGTGGAATAAAGGTTATTATTCACATGATATGTGGGATCATGAGTCCCTGATGAGAGATCCATGGCTTTACCTTCTTGATATGGAATCTTTTTTAAAAGCTTTTTATGTATAGACTGATTTTGTGATGAGGATTTTATAATGAAAAATTACCTTTTTCTTAGTTATGTTTTGAACCTTGTTTTGGTTTTCCTTTTTCGTTAGATGAGTAATATTAAGTAGGAATTAAGAGGATACCTATAAAGATGAATTCAATGATTTTTTGGAATTTTTAGTATAAAAACATATAGTTTTTGTAGTCTTCTAAGGATTTACACACTATGTAATGGGGTTACATGATATGTAATCATCACCAGAAAAATTTCATGAAATGGGTACACATTGTGCTGGGTTATAGTCCATGTAAATCATAAAATCAATTTTTTTTAACAAAAGGAAATGGGTTTTTCAGCATATATGTGAATCGAAAATTACAATATGTGTAATGGGGTCACACACTATGTAAAATACCGAGTTTTGGTTTTAAGTAGGAAGTTTTGATGAAATCCTCATTTCATTCTTACAAGATTCCTTTCTTGCAACCTAGAGGCTCTTCTTAGGTGATCTTTGAGATCTCTAATCCCTCCGAATCATCTGTTAAGTGATTGATTGTCATGTTTCCTATAGTTTAAATATCTAGGTAAGTGACCTTCTTGTCTCTTATGTCTCTCTCTCTCTCTCTCTATATATATATATATATATATATCTTCCTCCTTGGAGTTTTATAGATTGTATTGGGATTGATGGATCTGAACTCTATGTTTATGAATCTTTATTCTCTGAAAGTTCCCAATCTTATTCACCTTCATTTTCTACCAGCAAGTTCCGTTATGGGTGTTATGATTCTATGAAAGAGGTAGGTGGTTCCATTTACGATTTTCCAATTTATTAAACCAAAAATTTACAGTTCTCTAAAATTTATTTCAATTTATTTTTGAATACCCAATTTTTATGAAAATTTGGATTGAAATTTATATGTTATGGATTTTTTGAAAACCTCCAATTCTAATAGAATTGGAAAATTGGGCGTGTTTTGAAATTAATGGAAATTATGAAATGATTTGTGAATTTATTTTTGAGAAAAATGGATTAAATTAAATTAATTAAAACCTATGATTGGTTTTATTTTGAAAAGGCATGAATTGATGAAAAACCCATGTTTTGGTTTTGGAAGAGAATTTTCATTTTGAAAAGAAAAGTAGAAAATTGAACAGTGAATGATGATTAAGTTAAAATGAAATAATTTTACATTTTTTTATTGATTGATTGAGGACATGATACTATGTGTAGTTTTTGTGTTATTTAGGAAAAACACCTAGGATGTAAATTTTCTAGCAATGGATTAATGATGACAACTCTAAAAAACCCATTTAGGAAGATCTTATCCTTGATGAGATGTTGATGATTACTATTAGGCCTAAGCCTATGGTTTTTGTGTACTCATATTTCTTTGATCAATGATATGAGAGTGTGAAGATCCCATAACTAGAAACTATCTTACTTCTGGACAGATGAACATGGTTCTATTGTGGCTATTTTGAATATAATGGTCATTGATTATATAACTACTTTACTCATTCCTTGTGATTTATATAATTTTTATATAAATTATTTATTTAAATCATATCTAAATTTTTTTCCATCATTCTAAAATAAATCACGTTTTTTTAAATATGAAGATATACTAAATTTCCTATTTTGATTAAAATTGAAATCATGATTTGTTTTATTATTTTGGAATCTTATTATGTAACACTTGGTGGGACCCTATTGGGATTTTGAGCTCACACCCTACCTTTTTCTTCTGTCATTTTTATATTTTATTCTACTAGATCTGAGTAAAGGTAAAGTACCTCTTAAAGGAGGTGGATTTTATTGATCCCTTAAGACTTGTAGTGATGTTTTCTCTGGGATGTTGAGTTTTTCTCGTCAATCTTTTGTTATTTGATAGCATACTTTGGGTTTTTGATAAACCTATTTGGTTTCTGGTATTTCCTCCTTATGTATTTTTTTAGAATATTGATATATATATTTACCATATGTTGTTTTGTGGAAAATTCATTACCACCATTATATTGTATGATTATAGGTGTTATTCACCAACCCATGGGGATTGGGAACACCCTTTGGGCTATGTCGGTGGTAGCTCGATTGTAAGGGTACCGGGTTATCTGGGCCAGTTCAGTACAAAATTGTCATTTTAAATTATAATATCCAAGCTCTATTAACATTGTAACTACTTCAACATATTTACCATAATGATATATTCTTATCCCTTTTATCACTATTGAAAACCAATGACAATTAGATAACAAAAAATAAAATCCATATACAATGTTGAATCTTCAACATCTGCTTCTTTTCTATGATTTTGGGTCGATCATAAGTGAAGGCCAACTATAAGTGTTTTTTTGTATTGGTAGTAATTTTTTTTTATTTTCAAGTGAATTTTATGTCAATGTAGTTATACTGTACTAAAATTATTTTTTGTAATATATTTATTTAAATAATTTTGTAATATAAATTTAATTTTTTTTAGGTTTAATGTAATATTTATACTACAATTTAAATTTATTTTTATGTATTTTATCAATTGTTATAAAATGGTATAGATATTGTTGGTAGCACTATAATGTCACTAGTAATGGATTTTATTATCACTATGTGTGGTCTGGATAAAGCTTTATTTTTTTGTTGTCGATAAAAGTCACAGTTATCGGTGTTACAAATTATCACTGATAAATGAGACATTTATCAGTGTTAAAAATGACGCTGATAAAGTCCCCATTTATTAGAAATTTTTTAGCACTAATAAAATTGGCCTTATCAGTATTTTTCTTTTCACTGTTACAAGCACTACACATTTTTCAGTGCTTAATATATTGGTCCTTTTTTAGCAATGATAAAAAAATCTAGCAATGATAAAATTAAGAAATTTAGTTATGTTTATACTAGAGGGTGACATAAATACCTTTTACATTTTAGAATGGTTAAAAATATTTACACTTGAGTATTTAACTTTACAACTTGATAATGTCTTCTTAGTATCTAGTATCTTGAACATTTTTTACTTTAATAGAAGGCCCCAATAGTGTTTAGTTAAAATCAATTCCCCTCAAGGATACCTCAAAGGCTATTTGATGACCCAAAGAGTCACTTGATGAGACCAAATTATATATGCATGGGCCCCCACTTACCAGAGACTCAAATATCTATATGAGGAAATAATTTAAGAGAGGATTATAAATTGAGGTCTAAAACAACATGGAAAACTAAACAGAATTCTATAATATTACTATAGTAACCCACTAAATTTAATGAGTTTTTTAATTCAAACTGAAGAACTCTCAGCTTTCAACCACCCCCAACCAACCTAATAGGGATAAAAAAACAAACAATATTTTTGTGGTCACTCCCTATTTATGGAGTGATTTATATAAGAGAAATAAATCACACATGTTTAGTGGAAACTGTTGCATGTGATGATAAATCTGATTAATGTGTAAATTTTAAAATTTAAAATAAGAATTATTATCTACTAAACTATTAGAGTGTAGTATGATTGTCAATATAATAAACAAGAATGGGTTTTCTGGATTATTACTTTAATTCAATATTTTTAACAATCATATTTGTAATGAACTATATTTTCACAAACATAAGACTCATTACTTTCGAATTTAATTTCCTTTAAAATGAACTCATAATGTCACTCAATAGAACAATGAGGGTCATGGGAAGTCTGGGGCTTGTTCAAAGCTTGCAACCCTAGGATTTTGAAAATTATATAGGGTCACACGGGTATTATAAACTGTGTATCCCTGACCACAAGGTCTCTTCTAAATACGCAGGGCGAGATAGAGGAGCATCAGGAGACATAAAATTTTTAAGAAAAAATGTGACTCTTGGTGCACACCAATGTGAAAATAAAAGATGTTTTTATAGAGTCCATTTTAATAGTTTGTGCACGGTTAGGGAAACTATATGCCTTAACCGTGCAAGCCTTTTACTTAAGTAGTTAATTTAGAATGGTTTACACATGGTTTGGCAAAATATTTTGCCCCCAATTTTGAGGGTGAAATATCATTTTCCACTCATTAATATATTTACCTCCTATTATTTAATCCTCTCTTCATTCTAGTGTATGAAGTGGGTTTCTTCCCACCATGATTTATCATCTTCCTTAATCTAGGTATAGAGTTGTGTCTCTAATCCAAAGTCCAAATCAAGCATTGTTGGAAGCAACAAATCCATCTCATTAAGATATAAAACCATCTCCATTATCATTTTAGTATATCTTCAAATCCATTCCACTATTTAGGTGAAAAATCTTTTCCCTTATTTTGAGGTATTTAGATGGTTTTGTCAATTTCTTCCAACCTATGTCAAATATGAGGCCATGATTGGATGATGATCCATCAACAACCTTAAGGTAGGTAGTCTCATTGGTTTCCCTAAGAGTTTTGGTGTTTTCAAAGATTTTTCATCATGTCTCAGACCGACCATAATTGAACATCACCATTTAATTTAGTTCTTCATATTAAATTGATCTATACACCATGATTTATTCTCATTGATCATTTTTTAGTATATTAGAGGATTTTTACCTCATTTATGGAAACCCCTTGGGTGTGCAAGCTTGAATTTCCCTTTTTATCTAAATTTTTACATACCCAGGACACATCTTGAGTGTTTATATTGTTTTATAAAGTGATAATTCCTCTATTATAAAAATTTTCAATGACCCAGGGGACCTCCTAAGTGATTTTAAATTCTTATAATTAGAATTACCCATGTAGGAAATTTTCTTATTAATCATGGAAGATTCTAAATACCCCTTGATAATTATAAATTGACTTTCTATATCTTAAGAATTAAATGGATTGATCATTTTTACTGGATTGTTCAAGGTGATTTTACATTCCTTAAATGAATTAAATGGATTGAATAGAATGAATTATTAATGGTGGTAAGGCAATATTGTTTGTTTATTATTTTTAAATGATTAACTAAAATGAAATTCCTTTCTTATTTATGGGCTTGATGAATGAAAATTATGAAAGGTAAAGACTTATTCCTATTATTAAATATACAATTACACCTTTGTCATTATATGTGGTATGATGGTAAGGGTTTCGTTCGGAATGAAAGTCTCACACTTCCTTACATTGAGTGTTGATCATGACGTCTCTCACCACTGATACTATTTGGATGATGGAAATGATGCACAATGTCCCACATTTAGAGTGTTGAAACGATGGTACACTCACCATATTGAGTGATGATCGTGTAATATTCCACAAATTATGAGTTTTATGGTATGTGGCCTAGTAAAAGATCTTATATGATCATTTAGATTGGTTTTAGATGTCTAAGTTACACCCTGATACTTCCATCACCTAGTATTCTAGGTATATGGACACCTATGTCTGCATACACATGGTCCATATAGGTGGACGCAATATATAACTATAATATAAATTATTACAATATATAGTGACTCATCTGACATTCTTCCCAGCTATGAGCTAAATAATGTGGAGCCTCAATGCGTTCTTGAAGAACCTGAGTAGGATGGTGATTTATTTCAGCATTGTCTATTATTTCATTTATACCTACACACTGTTTAGTTATGAGCACTCCTTTGATTACTTCTAGACACCATTTGTGGTTCCCTACTAGAATTTTATCTTGCACATTACTTAGTATTCCTTTGGTATCTGATAAGATTACATCTTTTCAAGTACATATAAGGACGAGCAACCCACTTTAGAGTTTGTTATGACTTTACCTTTAGATGGAGCATATGAGAAGGGGACCGAGCATATGCTCGATATTCTAGTGGAGAATCTTTTTTTCTTTTTTTAGTTTTTTAAAGAATGATTATATATTCCTATCACATTTTTCCCTTTTCTATATCATCATGCCATGAATCCATATATATGACACTGCCTAATGTCTTTGGATATTGTTATTCTGTTGTTTAGTTATTTAAACTTCCACACTTGTTTATTATAATTGTGATATTATACTTCCATTATTGTTTATTATCTATTGTATCTATTGTGACACTCTGATATGAGTGTATAGTATCCCCACTATACAACCTTGACACACTTGCTTCTAGTTGGATGCCTTTGGCATACAGGGAGGCACGATTGAGGCCTTGTGACCCATCAGATTGGGGCATGAGTTAAGGGGTCTTAGGTCAGTACATTACAAAGTGGTATCAGAGATAAATTTTTATTTATTCTTATTGTATGTGTATCAGACAGGATACTGGGAGTTTAAAGGATTCGTAAATGACCCTATGCATGGGTGTATCTGACCCATGTATTGGGGAAACCCATATTACCTAGGATGAGAAATTATTATTATTGATTATTCCATTTAAAGAAGATACATCTTCACCATTGGGTGTAACACTTGTTTTTTTGTTTTTTTTTGATATTGATATTATTGAAATTAAGATTTTATTTATATTGTCCTAATTAAGTGAGGGTGTTGCTTTAAATGAATCATTATAGGCATAATAGGACTAATATGCCATGAAATTTTCCATGTCACGTCTATTTTTTGTGTGATTTTTCATATTTCTTGTTGGTATTACCTTTATTATGTATTGAAATGTGCTGACATTTCATGTAGTGATTGGGATAAATAATTGACACTTGAAGTGCATGCCTTAACATAACAGTATTTTCTTGAATAGGTTAAAACATGAATCTTAAGAAGTTAATTATGGAACATTGAGCCATGGACCATTGGTCGCATGTGCTAGAACATTTTATGGTGTGGGTTAAGTGGGTGTCCTATTTTGGTTCATAAGGAATATGGGACATTATGGATTGGAAATGGTAATCGATATGATTCAACCATTTAATGTGATTTAAATATTTGAACAAGCACAAATCTAAAATTAATATGTCTCTGAATGTTAAATTAGTAACCCTATACATGTAAAACTGATACTCATACCTGAACCCGACATTAGTATTGGGTATATGGGAGTATCTTACATTATTATGGATTTTTATGGTCTCTTATACCACCTAGACCAGAATTCCGGAGCAGGAAGAGAGGCATGATTGTTTATATAGGAAGGATATACACATATCCTAGTTTTATATCTACAATATTTTCAAATATTAATATCTATTTTTAGGGGTGCGTTGGTAATTATAGTTTCATGTCATCACAAAATCCCCCAGTCTCACACCCTAAAGGAGGTGATGACCATGCACCTAAGGTGGCGGGATTTGAGCTTCCAGTGATTCCTCATATAGAAACACCTATGGCACCTCTTCATGTTTCTAATATGAGAAACACTTCCCAGTTTCGAGAGGGGTTTATATATATTTAAGAATATGCAATGTGTTGTTCCAACTTCCCTAAGTATAAAATAGTTGACATAAGAGTTACAATAGTATAATCCTCCCACCTTTTTGGGTGATGGTGGACCACAAGCTATAGAGTCATGGCTTGGATATATACTTTATATATTCGAGCATCTGGAGATTCCTTCATTATAAATGGTACAACTTTCTGGGTATATGCTGTGTGATTATGCCAAGTGGTGTTGGGACATTATTACTCAAATATATTGACATAGAGATATGGTTTTGCAAGATTTCAAGACAATATTTTATAACTATTTCTTTCCCTAGACTCTAATGGATGAAAGACCCAGATAATTCATGAACTTGCAGAATGGATGTATGCCCGTGATGGAATACTCTGCTTAATTTATTGAGTTGCAATAGTTTGATCCTACTCTAGTGGGTGATGATCTTATGATTGTTAGGACATGTGAGGATGGGATGGTATACACCGTTAGACAAAAAGTCAATGTATTCAGGTTAAAACACATTTATGAAATTATCAACCAATACCTTATCATAGAGTGGAATTTGAGTGAGGATGATGGTGTGAGTCATGGTGGTTCAGAAACTTTATCTATCAGTGATTCTTCTCATGGGATAAAGAGTTGTTTTTTAGGAAACTTGTTGACGTAGTGACATTCATGCTCCTTGTACTGATATTTTTATATTATTTCACCAGTGAAGGCATTTAGGACAAACTAATCCTCAATTCTTATGAGATCCAATGGAATATAGAGGCTGTAGTAATATGGTCCATATCTAGTGTTCCAGTAGAACTTTCCCATCAGTTCCTAGAGATTAGGGATCTACTCCTACCCCATGTTTTGGAGAAATACTAGTAGGATCACATTAGGAAGGTAGCTATAATAACACTAGGTACCCAGGATGAGGTTTTAGTGTAGGAAAAGGTATTTAAATTTAGGATTCTCACTGCCAACATAGTGGGACAACTTAGGGAAGTCAGGTAGTGACTTAGGGACACAATACCAACTAGTTACATATAGTCCTACCTATGTCTGGGGAGTATGTCGCTAACCCTTATATAGTTTGAGGTACAATTCTAGTAGCCCCCACTTTAGTGTATTCTATATTTGACACAATTGCATCTCACTCTTTAATATTTGATGCAATCATGGAGTGTCCAGGATTCGATATCCGTCACTTATATGGAATTATGAATCTCAATACCTCATTAGGTACCCAATAAAAGGGTGTTAGAAATTATAAGGAATGCACCCTTAAGATAAGTGGATACCTCTTCATATGGAATCCTTTCATCATCGATATGGTGGGACTTGATGCAATCATTAGGATGGACTGGTAGTTCCATTTTGAGCCCACATTAACGTCTATTCTCACAGGGTGATGTTTACATCAACAAGGGTCTTAGGTATGTGCATTAGGGAGAATGGGATGTTAGTGTGACTAGAACTAGGGCCAGACATCAAAGTCTTGGAAATGTGATATCATTGATCTCTAGACATTTCCTGAATGAACAAGGGTTACAACCCACTGTTTTACCTTCTATAGCGGAGTGCATCTGAGAAATATCTCCTAATGAATTATATGGTCTACCTCTAGAGTGAGTGGTAGTATCCACCATTTGTATTATTCCAGGAGTATCAACAGTGATTATTCCTCCTTATAGGATGACACTTAAGTATTTTCCAGAGTAAAAGAATCATTTAAAGGATTTGAAGGCTAATGGATTTATATTCCCCAACACTTCTCCTTGGAATTCACCAGTTCTCTTTAACAAGAAGGAATACAATACCCTTAGTCTTTTCATGGATTACCATTATTTAAACTATCTCATAGAAATGAATTGATATCCATTACCTAGAATAGATTACATGTTTTATCAGCTCTAAGGAGTGAGAGTATTCTCCAAGATAGATTTGAGGTCAGGCTTTCATCAAGTGCATGTTTGAGATTTATACATAACTCACACATATTTCAAGAGTAGGTATGTTCTTTATGAGTACATGGTCATGCCATTAAGTCTCAAGAACACACCAACAGTATTAATGGATATTATGAATTGGGTTTTCCACCCATTTCTAGATTCATTTTTGGTAGTATGTGTTGATGATATCTTCAGGTATTCATGCTCCATACACGAAAATTCCATTCAACATGAGATCATGATGAGTACACTAAGAGAGCATCATCTCTATGCTATCCTTAGTAAATTCAACTTTTGGGTTGAATAATTCTACTCCCTGGGTCATGTCATCTCAAAGGTATGAGTTTTAGTAAACCTAAATAAATTAAGATCAATAGTTTCCAAGAATAATCCCAAGAATGTCTTTGACATTGGGAGTTTCTAGGGGCTATATGGGTATTACATAAACTTCATCTTGGATTTTTCATGTCATGCAACACTACATAAGATCTTGAAAAATAAAGGTGTGAAATTCATATGGTAAGAAGATTGTGAAGAATCCTTTATGGAGTTGGAGGGTTGTTTAATTCAGAAATGATACTGATCATGTTATAGATATAAAGAAGCTATACTAAAAATTAAAATGCATCTGGTATTCATCTTAGAGATGTTCTGATGTAGGACAAGAAATTTATCACGTATGAGTCTCATCAGTTGAGGCCTCAAAAGTAGAATTACCCGATGCACGACCTCAATCTAGCTACTGTAGTTCATTCTAAATGATATTGGAGATACTGACTACATATAGAGAATTTTGTGGTATTAAATAATCAAAAAAGCCTCAAGTACATCTTTACACAACATGGTCTGAATCTCAGGCAGTACATGTGGGTTGAGTACCTATAGTCATTTGATTTATAGATTTCCTATACACCCAGTAAAGGTAATGCAGTGGCCGATGCTCTAATCTGGAAGACTTAGACTCAGGTTTTCGAAGAGGCCAATGGTGAATGGAATAAGACGGACTTATTCTCAGATATGAACATTGGGGTTTAGGAGGATAATGATTACACTAACATATCAACCTTAATAGTGGCCTCTAGTCAATAGGAATGGGTAATAAAGAGGAAACTATCAAATTTTGATGTCCTTGTCCAAGAGAAAAGTGTCTTAGATGATGAAAAATCATCAGGATGGACCCTAGATGGGGATGATACTTTCCTATTACATGGGTGTGTATGGGTCCCAGAAGACATTAGAGAGGATATGATGCTAGAATTTAATGCATCGGTATGGGTAGTTCATCCTGGTGCCACCATGATATATCAAGATTTATGACCCAAAAAATGGTGGTCTGGTATGAAAAGATATATTTATAGCTTAAAAAATATGTGTTCCACCTGTTAGTAGCTGAAGGTGGAATATCAATGTTCGATAAGGCTTTTACAGTTTTTTTTCGTTCTTGAGTTGAAATGTGATTATGTTTCAATGGATTTCGTGATTAGTCTACCCATATATCCTCATGTAAATGATACAGTATGGTTTTTCATTGATCGTTATACAATGGCTGAACATTTCATACCTGTGCAAGAGACCTTCTTGGTAGATGATATAGGAAGGATATATGTTAGGGAGGTTGTACGTCTTCATGCGGCTCCCCGATATATCGATTTAGACTAAGAAGTTATATTTACATCATGATTTTGGAAGGGGTTACAAATGAAATTGGGTACATAGGTTTTTTTGAGAATGTCCTATCACCCATAGAACAATTAGAAGACAGAGTGAAGGATTTATGTGTTATAGGGCATGCTTCATACATGTTTCCATGAATTTGGGGGTTCCCAGGAGAAACAAAATCCCCTTATTGAGTTCTCCTATAATAATATAATTTATGCTACCATCGAGATGGATCCTTATAAATCCCTACATGATTGAAATTTTTGTTCACCTATGTGCTGGATAGAGGTAGGGGTTGCGGTATTTCTTAGACCTCACCTCGTTTAGGAGAATATAGAGCAGGTTCTGTTGATTAGAAAATGCATGACGATGGCTCAGTCCAGATAGAATTAATATGCCAATAGACATCATCGACCTATGTATTTCAAGGATATAGACTATATTTTTTTGAAAGTCTCACCCAGGTTGGGACATAGACATATTAAATGGTAAGGTAAGCTCTCACCTAGGTTCGTTTCACCCTTTGAGTTTATGAAGCAGATCAGAACAGTGGCTTACTAGATTAAACTTTCTCAGAGATACCATTTCATGCAGGATGTCTATCACATATCTAAGATTAACCAATATTATCTAGACCCATCACATGTATTTTGTGTCTATGGGGTTGAGTTGGATATGTATTCTTCCATTGAGGAGTATCTAGTTCATACTATGGATTGGACCATGAAGACTCTCCGAGGCAGGTCAGTTCCTTTAGTGCGGTTTCTATGTCATCATAACCGAGTATCGGGCGAGAAATGGGAATGTGAAGCTCATATAAAAGCTCAATGGCTAGAACTCTTTGCTAATGATACCTTCTTACACTTGGATGTCCAACCTAGGGAGGAGTTTATTTATGTAGGGGAGGTTGTAATAGACTATATTTTAACGAAGGTAAAACTTGTTAGTTTTTGGTTTAATTTATTTTAAATGAACCTCATAATGTTACCTAATGGAGTCATAGGGGTCAAGGGGGTGTCTGGGTCTTGTTCAGTGACTAGAACCTTGGGATTTTGAAACAAATACTAGACACATAGTTAGTAGAAACCATGAAGACCAGCCTGCAGAGTCTCTACTAACAATGTGGGAAAAGATAGAGGAGCAGCATGAGTCACACTATTTGTTTGAAACTATGCGAATCTATAAGCAATACCATATAAAAAATAGATGTCTTGATAGAGGTATTAGGCATGGTTTTCATATATTAAGGGAAATCGTGTGCCTAAACCCTATGTGGCCTTTCCTTAAGTAGTGGGTTGTACATAGTTTGGCCGAACTGTGTAGCCAAACCATGCACCCTTATTTTGAGGGTGAAATGTCAATTTTACCCTCATCAATATATATACCTCATTTTATTTTCTCCTATATTCATTTTTGTAGATGAAGTGGATTTTTTCCTTCCATGATCTCCCATATTCCTCAGTGTAGGCATTGAGTTATCTCTCTAATTTGAAGTCCAAATCATGCTCCATAAGAAGCATCAAATCTATCTTAGTAAGATCTAAATTCATATCCCTTACTATTTTAATTTATCATTATATTAGTTTCACTATTTAGGTCAAACAATTTCAATCATATTTTTAGCGATTTGGACTATTTCATCGATTTATTCCAACTTACTTCAAATCTGAGGCCTCCATCAGATGAGGAGTTGTCAAGAGACCTAATGTAGGTGGTCTTGTTATTTTACCCAAGATTTTTTGTGTTTTTATAGCCTTTTCATTATTCCTCATGCCTTCATTATTGGCATGTCACTATTTAATTGAGTTCTTCATATTAAATTGATCAACTCACCTTGATATACACATGTTTACCCTTGTTTAGTAGATTATAGGATGTTTACCTAAGTTATGGACACCACATGGGTATTCCTCCTTGAATTTCCATTTATATCTAATTGCTTAGACACCCAATACACTTGCTGAGTGTTAAAATTGGGTTCTAAATTGATTATCAATCTATTATAAAAATTTTAAATAAACCCAAGGAAACTCCTCTTAAGTTATTGTCCCCTCCTATAATCTGAATTTCCCTTTTATAAATTGAATAATTAATCATTACAACTTCTAAATTCCCCTTGATCCATATAAATTAAATTTCCATATCTTAGTCAATTTAATGGATTAATAATTTTAAATGGATTATTCAAGGTAGTTTCCCATTCCATAAATGAATTAAATAGATTAAATGGAAGGACTTATTAAGGGTGGTAAGTCCACACCATTTCTTCATTTTTATTAAATGATTAGATACATTGTAATTCATTTCTTTTGTAAGGGCTTGATGAATGAAAATCATGAGAGGTAATTCCTTATTCCTATTATTATAAATACAATTACCCCATTGTTATGGGTTCTAGTATAATGGTAAGGGTTATGTTGGGAATCATGGTCTCACACTCCCTTACATTGAGTGTTGAGAATGACATCTCACACCAATAATACTATTTGGATGGTGGGAACGACACACCGTGTCCCTAGTTATGGATGTCTGAGTTATTCCTAGTCTAGATAGCATGTAGTATTCTAGGTATATGGACACTTATGTTAGCATGTACTTGGTCCATATAGGTGGATGAAATATATAACTATATATAAATATATATATTATTACTATATATATAGGTACCCATTGGAAATTCTTCCTGACCATGAGCTAATATTGGTAGAGCTACCAGGTGTCCTTGAGGAACCTGAGGAGGATAGTTATCTATTTCAATATTTTCTATTATTTCGTTTATACCTACACACTTTTTAGCTATGAGAACTGCTTCAATTACTTATAGACACCATTAGTGGTATCCTACTTGGATTTTATCTCAAACCCTACTCGGGTTGACTTTAGTACCCAAGAATATTACTTTTCTACACATACATATAAGGGAAACCCACCTATTATGATTTTTGATATGATTTACTTTTATATGGAGCATAAGAGAAGAGGATCGAGCATACGCTCGAGATGCTAGTGGGGAACCCTTTTTTTGTTTATTTAGTTTTTGTTTAGAATGATTATATTTGATTTTCCCATGTTCCCCTTTTGTATATTTATATTACATGCATCCATGTATATGAAACTACCTTGTGTATTTTAATATTGATATTTAGTTGTTAATTTTATTACACTTCCACACTTATTTATCATATCTGTTATATTATGCTTCTTATATTGTTTATTATCTATTTTATCCACTATTCCACTTTGATATGAGTGTATAGTCTCCCCACTATACCACATTTACACCCTCACTTCTAGTTGATAGCCTCTCGCATACACGGACACATGCTTGATTTCATGTGACCCACTAGCTTGGGGCAATAGTTAATTGGATCCTAGGATGAGACATTACAATATTCAAGTGATTCTAAATTTATTTTAATGGAAAAAATTTAAAATGAATTAACAGACTTCAACAAAAAATAAACATTTGGTATTATAACTTATAGGGTCATAAATTATATAATCTTCTAATATTATAATTAGTAATTGATTTTCATAGTAATTAATTTTAAATAAATATCTAGTCATATGTTTGTTCCTCAATTGTTAAAATAATCATTTCAATTGATTTGGTACTTAAATCAATTTGATAAATAAGAAACTTAAAATCATAATTAAACATATTTAAATCAAATTCATTCTATTTTCATGAATAAAATAATTCCATAAACATTATACATTTAAATATCTATTCTTTATTCAATAAAAAATGATGATAAATTAAAATGATAAAAACATGGGAGTATAACAGAACAAAATTTGATCTAATACTATCTTAACATAATAGAATTCTTCTAAATCCTATTCAAACTCATTGTACATATTATCAATTTCTTTCTTTGTTATGGGTATGGGTTTAAATAAAATTATTAGTCAGATATAAAACTACATTTTATTTACTTAAAATTCCCATATCTATCTATCTTTAAGGTATAACTATCTTTATTCTACCCATGAATGAATCTTTAATATTTATTTATATCTACCAAAAAACTACAATATTTTCTCTCTACCTATACAACATGTTAATTTTTATTGTGATTTGTGATTATTTTTCTCTTCTCATTATGACATGGTAATATTTAAAAAATTTATGTATCTCTCATATTCATTCAACCACACTTACTCCCACAATTTCATCATTACACTACAACATGGTATCATCTCATGTCTATAAAATGATATGGAAAGAGATATATACATTCTAAAACACCCATAGTGATATATTCCTTGAAAAATAACCTCTTGTTCACCAAAAATTTCACTTATAGTCATATCATAGCTGCTTGGTGTCACTCATTGATATTCTAAGAAAAATGGTATAAAATATTGCAACCATTGCTGGGTTAATAATTTTCATATCCCTATAACCATGATGTGGTTTCATTTTTCCTCTTACTATTTTCTCTATGAAAAATGACATCACTCATTACCATGAAAAAAACCATAACATGGTTTCATTATTGATATCCTTATTCTTTTAACCATGTCAGACTCACTATTTCTACAATGTAGTTTCATCATTCATATTTTCATCTCTTCTTGCACAAATAGATTTAATTTATTTCTATATCAATTACCATTATTGATGATGTGGTTTTATTCTTCTTTTTTTCATTACTATTAGTCGAAACAACTTCCCAAAAAAGTATTGAAACATTACTTTCTATCACTTCCTATAAATTACTACTACTGTATATGTTTATGTTCAGTTGTTTAGTTTAGACTGTATCACATCCAACCTGAAATCATTTCATTCTCTACATTTCATTATCCTTTCTTAGTTGGAGTCTTTTCTATCACTTTTGGAACCCATATTTTTTTATTCAACAATTTTCTATCTATGATCCGAGGAATGTGAAGACCATGAAAAACATCAATGTAATTTTCATGAAGAACTAGGAAATGAAATACATGATGGACTGGGATTTGGTTTAAGAAGACACAACTTGGGACCTTGTTGCAGTCATTTTAGAATTTTATTCTATGAGTTGAACACCTCCCTTTTCCAAAAAATATAGCCAGGACACTATCCACTCAAGCCAAGCTCAACAACATGGCCATGTGGGACCAGAGGCTGACCTTTCCCAATGGGAGTTAGTCAGGTCCATCCAGTAGACTAGTAGAGAGATTATAACTCCCATAGAAAGTTATTGGTCGTATGTATAGGGTCTGGGGTTCGCAAGGATGTAAAGATCGCCATTAATAGAATGGGATAAGGCCAGTAGGGCCAAAGCTTGAGCAGTGGTGATGCGTGTTGGTTGGCTGTTGACCTCATTGTTGGCTCGATGAAGCATCAACCACATGCTACATTATATACCAAAGTAAGGAGGGGAAAAAGTTTTGATGTGGGATGTAACTTTTTTTTGTAATCAAATCTAGACCATCCGATCAAGCCTCTTGAGGATCCATGCTATATGACCACACATTTTGATGATCCCATAAATTTTCTTCAGTACCAAGGATCGTGAGTTCAAACATGAGATGATCATGCACCTATATAATTTTGAAATTATTTGATCCTACATGGCACAAACCTCCATCTTCAACCTATGGTATAACTAATGCCCTCTAACACTTCTGGTTCGATATGGAAACTAAAAGATAGTCACATGATCATTTGATGATCACCATGGTCACCACCTCCATACTTCACATATATCTAAATAATTCCAAGTCAACTAGTATTATCCTCCATAAGATCAAATCACAAATTCAAGTGTCATTCCATGAGATCTTCAACTAGTCCTGGAAGCCATCGTATGATCATCCAATGATCATGAGATCAAAGTGAAGATAATCAATGGAGGCATCACAATAATTTTATGAACAAGAAGCATTCCACCTCTTATGGTTTTGATCTAATTTAATTCATATTTTTCATATTGTGTGGTGCCATAAAAATCAACAGAGGATCTCATGATCAGATGAAATGATTATGCGATGAAACCCCCACTGTCTCTCTGGTGCACATGACATCCACCCTATATTACGAGGCATCAAACATGGCATCTTGTGACCTATATAAACCCAAATACCAACAAAGAAAACATGAACATAAGAGAAGAAAAGGGAACTCTGAAAAGGAAGGAGGACATAGGAATGGAACGTGTTGGCAATCGTCCCCGAAAAACTTCTTCTATTGATCACGAGATCCTTTTGTATGAAATTTTAATGATCGAGCATTCGCATGATGAACCGAGCATCATGTGATTTCTAGTTCATGGATGATATTCATGAGACCATGTGATACCCCATTGATCTTGTGACTACACCAAGTCGAACCTTCGTTCGGCTTTTTGCATACCCCTACATTCATTTATGAGTCCTCCAACACTGCCCTATTTAAGATCACGTGATCACTTGAGTGATAGAACCTCATGGGATTCTTTAGAACAATTCCTTAGACTTACTACAGATCTATTCTGGAATCCATAAGAGTATTCTAAGGGAAATGTATCTTGAAATTCCATGCCTTCAGTATCGTGATGTTTGAGCATATATTCCAATGAAATGGCTTCAATGAGAAAATTCACCACAGGTTTTTGTTATGCAAAGGAGAAACACTCTCAGTATCACGATGCCCCCTGATCGATCTCGTGGTGTACCCAACTCGGCCTTTTGGGGATATAAAAACCTTTTTGTGTATGCGAAACCTGTGGGAATCCACATCTCACATCTATAGAGTCTCCCACATGAATACTTTGAGGTCACATTCTCGCATGATGATCATACGATCATGTAGTGCATAGGTGAAGACTGAGAAATCACCTCCTTCCCATAATGATTTAAAAGGGAACACCTCAGGCCTCATGAATACTGTGAGCACCTTTGTCTTGTGATGATATAATGCAACACTGGAAATGGCTCCCACTCCATACAAAAACCACATAGGATGTTGGCAGGGTCGGAGAGTTCATCTCAAAAACTCATAGAGGTCATGCAATTGAAGATAGGTGATGCATAGGTTGATGTCTAAAGATATACACTAGTGGACATGGGTCTTGAGGTGTCATGAATCCTCATCCAAGAAATTATCCTTTATCTGCATTGAAATAGAGACTTGAGGACTTATACCCTTCATATGTTATCAACTCTCCTTCCTCATGTAGTGTGAGTCTTCATCCAAGAATGAGATGGCATTAATAGACACTTATCGCTCATAAGTATACATCATTCTATAAGATTCCTTTAGGATCATGTGAATTGCCTGAATGACTACCATAGATTCGGGGTTTTGTAGCACCAACCCTTTAACGACATTAAAAAATGCTGACAAAGGGGGTACCCATTATCAGCCCTAAAAAAGAGCTAATAAACTATACTTTTAACAGTGCTAAAAAACACTCTTAAAAGTAACTGTCTATCAGTGCTTTTTTACTAGAGCTGATAAATGGTATATTTAAAAAAATCATCAAAAGTAATATATTAATATATAAATATATAAATAAATAAATATATATATATATATAATTATATAAATATATAATTATATAAATATATAAATATATAAATATACAAATATATAAATATATAAATATATAAATATATTTATATTGATATAAATATAATATATATTTTTTAAATGTGTTTTAGATAAGGATAAATTGAAATTTAAACTTAATATACAAGATATTTAGTAAAAAAATATTATGATATATTTAAAAAAAATTAATTAAATTTTTTGTTATTTTTTTCAAATAATAGTCATTTAATTACAATTTGAATATAAAATAAATAAATAAATAATCTAAAATAAGTTAAAAAAAGAACTCAAACTTCAAACTGCCATAACTTTTGATCCGGGTGTCTGTTTGATCTCTACCACATATAAAATCTAATATTGCAATGAGCTCTACGCCCATATAATTAGGGGAACCCTGGTCAAGGTTTTTTCATGGAAAAAATGCCTAGAAGTACATTAAAACTGATTTTTTAATCGATGTACCTCGATTTGTTTAACATTTGATGGATTTTCATGCTCATTTATGGGGGTATTTTTTCACTTTTTTGGTGGGGACTAAATTTATTCAAAGGAATTAAATTCATACTGATATAATGGCTTTTAAATTTTTTAATTTTTCATAATGTACTATATTTATAATAAAATATAGAACAATACATACCTATTTTTATATATTCACACATATAAATTTTATTTTAAAAATAATTAATTAAACATATTTAAATATAAAAGATATTTATTAATATATAATCCTTATATAAATAAAAAATAATATCAATTTTATTTAAAATACAAAATATGAATATTTATATACCTATATAATGTTTGTATGTGTGTCTATATATATATATATGAGTGTGTTTTTATGTTTTAGAAAACTGATATATATTATCTATATATTCTAACATATAAACTTAAAATTAATATATAATAATTTAAATATATATAAATATTTATAAATATTTATAATTATACTTACATATATACATATATATAATATATATACAAGTGTATGTATGTTGTATATAAGTATGTATGTATTTATTTATTTATTTATAAACACGCATAAAAAATATTTTATATATGTATTTAAAACTAATCTTAAAAATATTTATTAATATATGATTAAATATATAACGAAATATATATTAATATACGAATAAATATACAGATAAAAAATATAACTATATATATATATAAATAAATAGATATTAATAGATATTAATATATGAATAAATATATATATATATATATATATTAATATAACTATATATAAATAATAATATAAATATATTTTAATATAAGAATAAATATAACTAAATATATATATAAATAAATAGATATATCATTAAATGGAGAAAAAATTAACACGAGGGAGTGGTAAAGTGTCCATCGTCAAGGGAGGAGGTCTCCAGTTCGAATCCTGGGAGAGGCATGGGCGCGCACGCAAGTGAGAGGGGGGTGTAGTGTTGTTAAAGGGATGAGGAGAGCGCTGTTAAAGGCTGTATAGTATGGGTGGGCAAGAGTGGGGGGATTACCAGAACTGTTAAAAGGGGGTGGGTGCTATTAAAAGGGGTTCTCCAATTTCGGGATTTTTTTTACATTTTTTGAATTTTACCAGTGCTTTTTTAAAAGTGCTGATAAAAGGGGTATTTTATAAGTGCTATAAAAAGTGCTGATAATGGACCCTTTTATCAGTGCATATTTTTAGCGCTGATAAAAGACCCCTTTTATCAATGCTTTTTTGAGCACTGATAAATGGGTCCTTTATCAATTCTTGTTTGAGCATTGATAAAAGGTACCCCCTATATATTCACTTAGATTAAGAGTGCTAAAGAAGTTATGTTAAAATCTATATATAGCACTGATAAAAGATCTATCTGTAGTAGTGAAGAATGTAACTTCATATGAATCCTTCATGCAGAAAATCCACAACCTCTACATGGACTCAAGCCACTAAATAATTAATGGGTAGAAAATTATATATCCATGATTCCATCAGCCCCCATTAAATTTATTGAATGACCCCTTTGGGTGTGTACTTGGGGAACTTGAACAAGTGAAAGACCCTAAACTCATATGTGAGACCTCGTTGCATGAATAGTTTAAGGATATGTGATTTCAAGAATCTTTGGGGGTCTTGTGATGACCTTAGGTGACCTTGGACATGCCATATTGGTCAAAAGGTAAGCCATAGACATTTTGGGTTGTCCTTGAAATAGTTGATCAACATGTCACTATTGTAATGTAGCAGTCTGAAGACAATTCAATTGATCTTGTGGATGACCCCAAACATGTCCTATTTGATTAGTCGATGACCCTTTGATAGGTCCAATTTGTTTCATGATGATATCTTGACAATGTAATTTAATCATGTGAAGGGTTAATTGACATTTCAACATGATTATGAGATTTTTTAGAGATATGTATTCATGGATATGAGACTACCCAAAGGAATGTTATGACAATCACGTGATGATGCATATACATGTCTACATTGATGGTGTGCAAGACCCCATACATGTACACTTTTTTCATGTAGAATATCTTGGGAATTATATCCTATGACATGTGAGGCATCATTAACATCTTAGGTAGACACCCTGGGATGTTTCTGTCATGTCAAACTAATGCCCCAACATATTTGGCAGACAAATCGAGCATGCCTAGAAAACAACTAAAACATGTCAGACAGATCCCCCAAGACATGTTAACCTTTTTGGATGACTCATCTGGACTCATACCATGTGGACCACAATGAATAAATTTCATCCACATTCCCATTATATAAGGTAAGTGTCCTTGATGAGTTAGAGTTATGCGCTCAAGCGACACTACCAATTTCACTCTCTTGAACAGACCTCTCAGGGTCATGACCATCTCTTTTTAATCCGTCAGAGGATAAAGAATTCGTATGCCAATGGGAAACCTCAGAGTTTAATTCTTGACCAACCAATTAGTCTCACAGTGTATGCCCAGATCAATTGGGAAGCCTTAGTGTGTAATCCCTGATTAGAAACATAATATAATATGTTCTTGATCAATAGGGAATCCATCCTAGATTAAATCCCCACCATTCCCAAAACCATAGGGATAACAATAATATACCTTAGTGTGATCATCCACCTTAATTTATTAGATAGTTAAGGGAAACATGAACTATGGAAATATGATTCCCTCCTAATATGGGATACTTAGGATGCCTTCCTAAGGCTAGAGCCCCAACAGGAATCTCTTCGGTGTAATTCCCTTCATGATCCATGTATTCCTGACTTATGGGATTAAATCCTCTCATAGAACTTCTATTATTCCTCAACCATCTGTGGATGTGAAGAGGACTCATACACAGTCATCATTTTATATATAAGTCCCAACTATGCCCTTGAGTACCTTAAAATTTTCAACGAGTTGGGGGATGAACTGAACCACGAGAACTCTAATTCCCACCATAACCAAGATACACAGTGTAACACCAGGATGTTTTTATGAAATATTTTCTTTAAATAATTTTAATTCTTTAACAGCTTTCATTACATGCAATCATGATTTTAAAAACCCATGAGACTCCCTTGGTATAAAAGGACCATTATAACCTTGCTATTAATTTAGTGGGAATAAATATAACTAACATATGAAAATGTATGGTGAATTATTTGGCTACTAATTATATATGAAAAATATAAACCAATTAAATGTAAAAGAAATATTTGTTTTTTTGTATTAATAAATTAAGGGAATTAAAATTAGTAAATGAAATTAATTAAATATATATGTTATACATTTAATAAAATATTTTGGTTATTCATCCAATAAATATTTTTTTCCATAGGGTATGAATAAACCCTATATTATGTATAAAAACCTATATTTTTCAAAAGGGTTATTTTATCGTCTTTTAATGGAGAACCCTTTTTAAATTAAAATTTTGACACATTAGTAATTTTTATATGAAATCATAAACTTATTCTTTTAAATAGGTATAAAATAATTTAATTTGGACAAATTTTTTATATTTATCTAATAACTTTCAAGTTTTGATGAATAGTAAAATTATACCAAATTTTAATTAAAAACAACATTTTTCATCGAAATAATTTATATGGATAGATTATATTATTTAATGGTTTAAAATTATAAATATAATATATTTTTATTAATTAATATAATTTAGTTCATTGGAATTAATCTTACATTCAATTTAGATGTAAAAACATTTCAATCATTTTCAATATTTTAACTTTTAAAGCCCATTTGCTCATTCCGACAACACGACTAATTTTAATTTAATTAATGAAGCTTATGTGTTTTGAATTTTAAAAAATTAATTCCAAATTTTTAATCATTAGGTCCAAATTATGTAAATAAATTTATTTTATTTTTGGGCTTTATGAATCGTAACTTCAGTAATTTTTATTAATATGATAAAAGTGAAAATTAGGTAATTAATGGTAAAAGTAATTTTAGAAAATTAACCTAACACATTTACTAATATCATTATACTTTTTTTCAATATAAATCATCCTTGGGGAGAAATGGTATCCTTTGGAATCCATTGGGATGATATTAGGATATTTAATTTATTTTAATTAAAGAAAAGTTAAATATGTCTCACTCAAATTTTAATAACTATATCATTTTTAATATAAGTTTATACAAAATATGAATTCGATTATAAATATTCCTTATAAAGATATTTTTTTTATCATGAGAATTTATTTTTATTTTTAAGGAAATAAATAATTTCCTAAAAGGCTTATACATTGATGATGCAAAAATTATTTTATTGATGAGAAGTCAATAAAATAATTTTTATTAAAATATTAATAACTATTAAAATACCGAAACACTTGAAAAAATATTGTTTTTCAAGTATATAATGACCATAATCATACAAGGGTTGAGTTATTTATCATTTGGATCCATATGTAAAATATTACGACACTTATAATATTTTATTTAAAGTGATGTTAAAGTTGTCACATTTCTGTTTTAATAAATATAACATTTTTAATGTATGATTTTCCCAAAGATATGTTCAAATATAAGTATTATTATTAAATATAAATTATTTAACTTTTTTATAGTGTTTTATTTTTAATTTTTATTCAAAAAATATGCATGTTAAATAATTACACAAAAAAGATGTTGTAATTATTTTAATAATAAAGATAATAAAAAAACGTTATTAAAAATATTACAATAAATATACTTTTGGATAATTAATATATCCAATTAATTTTATAGATTACATTTACCTCTTAATAATATAATAAAAAATATGGTTTGAATTTAACTTATTATCTTTATATTTTTTAATAATCAATTAATTGTATTGTATCCAAATTGACACTATTGATTGTTTATCAAAATAATGTATTATTAAATTATTTAAAAATCATAAAACATTTTTTAAAAATATATATTAATTATTAAATGGTTTAAAATTTTCTAAATTATTCATTTATTGTCTAATTTATATCAAATAAGTAAATATTTCCCCCATTTAATATTGAAATATTTGTTACCTTAGTTAAAATTAAATTGAATAACTAAGTGTTAAATGAAAATGACAAGGTTAAATAGACATAAAAACAGGTCTAAAAAATATCTTTTGATCATATTACGACCATATCTAATCTCATATTATAAAGTAAGACATTTTTTTAGATTTTTGGATCTGGTTTAAATTTATTATAAATTAATATTTTTGAAAATTCCAAAGGTGCCCACAACCTAAACTAAAAAAGGGAACCTCCTACCTCATTTCTTCATTACTCATTGATCCTTAAAGTTCGTCCATACACTATTCATTTCTATGATCAAATTACCTAGTCACATTCAAGAGGTTACGGTCTTTTCAAAAGATAGTACCTTTAAGAGGATATGTAGGGGGAGCTCGCCGAAGAAGAGGTAATCTCCTTTACCGACTCTCTCAAGATCACTTCTTATTATACTTCCTATTTAATTATTGTTTCCATTATTAAGTAATAAATATAGTGTAAACTATATAATGAGGTGTTGTTGTGGTTATGTAACATCATTATTCTACCTTCCATCCATCATACAAAAAATGAAATCACCATGTGTGTGTACGCATGACTTATCATCTCCACGTCGTGGTGTAATCTAATTTTCACTACAAACTTACTTGGATGAGTATAATGACAGAAATAATAACTATATTTTATTATTATAACAATATATTTATTCAGGAACAATATATATACCATCTACTTCCATTCCATTTCATAATTAAAGGAATGATATCATCGCTCATGAGTACGTACGACATACCGTCTTCACAATGCGATGTGATTCATTCTAGAGGATATCCATTAAATCGTGATTATATAAATTTTTATAATGAATAAATATAAAATATATTTTATCAAAACTATTCTATAAATGGTATAACTATATCATATAAAGAATAATTAGATCTTATTCGATAAAATATGCATAAGAAAATGAATCTATTTATACCCAAATAATGAGTAATAATGAAATGTTATTAACAAACGGATGATAACATGATCATATATGATATAAAAAACTGAATCTGGTTTTTTAATAAGTCAATTAAATTACTTTAATAATTATACATAAGGTCCAAATACATTCATAGGATATCAGACCTAAGGTAAGGGATAATTTCACAATCTCATTATTATCCGAGATTTTTTATATGTAAGTATTTACTGGGATGTATTTATCATCCATGTACATGTTTCCAATATATTTAATATTATTTCTATTATTATGTAATTTCATAAATTCAATTTTACTAATTGGTGAATTTTTATTAAAAGGTATGATAAGAATCTTTTTTCATTTTTCAATACGTGGTACTTTTTGACTTATCTGACAAAAGTATGAGAAGAATGTTTTCTTTTAACTTATATGGCATGATGGGTTTTTACACTTTCATAAAACCAAATTTCTATGAAGATTCCTTTATAATTTTTCAAGGTTATTTTTAAATAAATTCTTTTCTTTTAAAATGTTCTGGAAATTTGAGAAAAGAAAAAGTTTTTTGAAGAAGAAAGGATATTTTCCTCAAGAATTAATTTCAAGTGTTCTATCAAAATTATTTTCTATATAAGATGTAATTATTTAATAGGGTTATGTTTCAAGTATATTATCCCTATTATTAATATTTTTTATTATTTTTATAATTAAATTCTATTTATGAAATCCATTTTTTATATGTATTATGTTATGATGGATTTATATTTAAGAAACCCATTTTATTCTTTGGGTAATGATATGATGAATGATTTATGTTTTGTATGGCACACATAAGAATGATTTCATTACAAGATGGGTGATACCTATATATCCCTCCAATGTATTATGTAATTATTTATATCTCATGATATTGATAGTTTTATAATAAGAAATGATCTCAGTTCAGTAAAATAGGGTTGGAATGGGAAGGAAACCCTGTTCAGTAATGGACTTTGTCCACTATGATTGTATTGGAAATGGGACTTGACTAATATGAAATGATTTCTATTATTATTTTTATGCCAAAAAAATTTAGGTCTTATTTTATGACTTTTGGTAATATTTTCATTTATTCTTTATGAACATTTATGATTTATCCCATGACATTATATCCTTGTCTTTCATGCACAGGATTATATTTTCAATTGTTACGTTCCTATGTATTATGATTATAATATGATTGATAATCCCTTGTTTACCCTTAATAAGTATATAATGCCACCCTTTCTTATGTTTCTTTTTCCCAGGTTATGAAGAAGAGTATTAGTAAGATTTGTCAAAAATGGGTCTAGATATGAAGGAATAAGTGGGAGACAATATAGATGTTTTATGAACCAATTATTTATGTTTCCTAGTTTCTAAAAAAACTAAATATATATGTTTAGGGAATGGGTTTGTTATGTATTTTAAAGAGTATTCTTCAAATTTTTATGTAATATATATGTATGTAAAGTATGGTTCATTATAGTTGGTGTCAAAGAAAAGTTATAGTAATCCCTTGGAGACTAGGATAAAAAACCATAGTAAAAATACTAAGGATATATCTAAGTATAGATTATAATCACAGTGTTTTATAAATGATCCTGAATAACCTAGGATAAAACTTAAAGTGTCTTAATTTGAAATTTTATTCTTTATTACATGGTTTTCCCATTATGATTACTGTTTCTCATACTATGCTTCTTGGTATTACTTAATGATTAGAACCCGGAGGAACCACGTTAATGTTGATTATGACAGGTAATGAAATGATTATCCTCCTAGGAAACCGAACGTTTGGGGAGATGGAAATAAAAAACTTGTTTCTATTATCACATAACTTTATCAAACTATGAATCATGCAGGACTACCAAACAAACAATGGAGGTAACAATATTCTGTTGAGTCCTTAATGAGGAAGCATCCACCTTCTTTCAGTGGGTCTTCTATCCACTAATGGATGAATAATGGATTGGTACCACTAAAAAATATTTTCAGTTCTCTAATGTTCAGATCATGATAAAGTCATCTTGGAATTATATCATTTGTAATGTGATGTTGATAAATGGTAGAATATTATAAATAATATGAGGCAAAGAGATGAAATTGAATCCATGTAATGGGATGAGTTCAAAAACATATTTTTCAATATGTACTTCCATTGTATTATTCAAAAAAAGAGGGATAAGGAGTTCCAAAAACATAAGAATATATATAATCAATACATTGGTACCCACAAAGAAAATTGCACATGTCTTGAAAGGTACACTTCTGGAATTATTATCCTACTTGAGAGTAAAATTAATCAATTCTTTAGTGGCCTAAAACCAAGCATCTGAAGGGAATTATCTATAAGGTACTTCAATATCTAGGAGGAAATCATTCTATGTGATCTCAAGGTAGAGATGAATATTTTTGTAACCCATCATTGTTATGGGTTTGATAAGAAGATAAAAATGGAATTCAAGTAAAAAATCTAAATACCACACTAAAAAGAAGTCAATTTTTCCCTTATGCTCAATGTGTGTAAATAAACATGTAGGAAATTCTCTTAAAAAGACTTGAAAATGTTTTATGTGTGGGAGAGTAGGTCATCGGGTAGTTGAATGCTAATGTGATGGTAAAAAGGATTCTAATGATGCAAATAGAAAAAATTCTATGTTGAATGCACCTCCTATAATTCAATGCTACAAGTAAAAGTAAATGAGGAATTATTCCAACCAATTCCCTAATCTAAGGGTTATCGATGATGATCAATGACAAAAAACTCTTAAGACCAAAGGAAAATGAAAGTCATATGACATCACTATTGGTGATGTGGTTTATGATAATTAAGTCTTGAATGGCACACTTACCATCCACTATGAAGTTGAAAATGTTTTATTTGTTTCTGGATCCACCCACTCTTATTTTTGAAGATATTTCTAAGTATATCACCGTATTAACTCAATAATTAGATATTTATTTAGCTATGGAAAATCCTAATTGAACAAAAATAACATCAAAAGTTTATAATTCTTATAAAGTTTATGTTTTTAGGAAAGTGTTTCATGTAAATATTGTGATCCTTCCTTTAGTGGAATTTGATGTGATTATTGGCATGGATTTACTTTCTATATATGGAGCTCATATCAATTTCCATGTAAGGAAAGTCAGATTTTATATCCCATATCAATATATGATCAGTTATTGATAAAAGGATGAGTATGAATTTCTAGTAGAAATTATTCCATCGTATAGGTCTTGATTTCTATAAATGAAGGTTATCGATCTCAAATGGTTTGGGAGAAAATAACTATTAAGAATACACATATTGTGTAGGTGTTTAAAAATGTATTTCCAAAATAATTTCCAGGTCTTTCACCAAATTATGAATTGGATTTTTCAATAGAACTCATACCGGGTGATATACCTAATTCAAATAAACCTTATATAATGGCCCTAATTGAGTTTTTAGAATTGAAGATGAAAATCGAAGAGAATATTGAAAATGGATTCATATTCCCTATTGAATCACCTTGGGGTGCACCTGTTCTATTTGTTAAGAATAAATATGGATCAATGAGACTCTATATTGATTATCGAGAACATGACTAGATCACTATCAATATAATATATCATCTTCCTCACATTGATGAATTATTAGACCAACTATACAGTGCTCAATAATTTTCAAAGATAGATCTCTATTCAGGATATCATCAATTAATTGTTAAGGATGCGGATATACCAAAGACGAAATTCCATACAAGGTATAGACACTATGAATTTATATTGATGACTTTTGGTCTTACTAATTCCCCCACTATCCTCATGGGTCTAATCAATAGAGTCTTTATAGACAATATTAATCAGTTTTTGGCAGTCTTTATTAACAAAATTCGTGTATATTCAAAGAAAATAGAAGATCATGAAGATCACTTGATAATTGTACAAAAGACCTTGGGAAAGGGGAATCTTTTTAAAAAATATACGAAGTTTGAATTTTGGATTCAAAAAGTTTCATAATCTAAAGAGGTGGGATATCTGTGGATCCAACACAACAGAAGTTATTGAACAGTTGCATAGACCAACAATGGTAATTGAGATCCAAAGTTTTCTTAGATTGGAAGAATATTATTGACATTTTTTGAATGATTTTTCATGAATATCTAATACTTTCACCATGTTGACTCTGAAAGTATTTATGTTCGTATGGATAGAGGAATGTGAAGATAATTTCAAAGAGCTAAAAATAAGTTTATCCAATGCACTTGTGCTCACACTGCCTTGTAGTGGAGAAAGGTTTTGGATATACAGTGATTCATCCAAGAAGGGGGTGGGATGTGTTCTCATGAAAAATGATATGGTGATAACTTATGACTCACAACAATTAAAAATACAAGATAAAAATTACCCAAATCAATATTTAGAGTTATTTGTGGTAATCGTTGTATTAAAGATATGGAGGAATTGTCTTTATGGTGAAAGGTGTCATATTTATATTGATCATAAATGTTTAAAGTATATTTTCACACAAAATGATATGAATATTTAACAAAGAATATGGTTGTGGTTGATTAATGATTATGAATACTCGATATATTACCACCAAACTAAAGCGAACAAGGTGGAAGATACTGGAATTAAAATCGAGCCTCTGAGCGGTTTCACTTATCCCCTCCTAAGGTGCTAGGGTTTTCCGCTTCGGGACTCATCCCCTCATCTCCTCCACTCTTTTGCTCCTCTTTTTCTCTGATTTTCCTCATCATCTCAGTGTCAATGACTTCTTAACGATGGTGCATCTTCCAGTCTTTGTGTCTTGGGTTCAACCTAAAATTCACATCGACACAACTTGAATACATGGGTTCCACTTCATTTGACCAGATGATTTTTGGGATATGGTGAGGCTCAACGGACGAGGCTTTAGGGTGGGTGAATCAAATTTGTCTACTAAGGAAAGGGTCCGGATCTGGCGAGGCTGGAGTACTGAGGATTCAGGGTGGGATTATCTTCAGATCTATAGGGTTATGACATCGTGGTGGGTTGGCGTGGCTTTCCTGCGTCGGAACATGGATTGGAAATAGCGGGTGAGGGTCGACTCGGGTGAGGTGCTCTGGTATGGTGGGTTTGGAATTGGACAAGGAGCTATGCAGAGGGAAGGGGGATTCTGGTTTGTGGTGGTCTTGCATCCTTCCAGTAGGTTCTATCCTGATGTTCTATGAATTTTGTTATCTTCACTGCTTTTGTGGATTTGTATATGTGCGACAACTAGATTTTTTTTACCACTCTTTCTGTTTTGTCCCCTATTTATTGTGGTTTCTTGCACTGGACCCTGGAGAGGGTGTGTGTGTGGTACAGTTCTGAGTGAATCCTTGCCCAAAGTGGTGTTTCTGTTTTGGGGTGGCCCAGACCCTTTCACTGGGGACATCCCTTTGTGTGGTGTTGGTACTTCCAGTCTTGGGAGACATTTTCCTAGCTTCGTTTCCTTTAGATTGTTTTCTGGTTTCTCTGATAGTTAATGTGGTGATTGAGTGTCATGAAAATCACGGAGAGGCTCATTTAGTTGATGTTCTATGGAGGCTGACTGCTGGAATACTTATCTTTGTCATCATTTTCATTTCATGTTTTTGAGATTTCAATTTTTCTCGGTTTTACCCCAAAGGTGGAAAGTTTGTGCAGCTAGTTTTAACCACTTGGAACATTCCTCAGAGGTAGATCCAGAGTTATCAGTTCACCTTTGAAAGAGGTTTTTGGATTTGGTTTTTTGAGAGGGTATGGCGTCATCCATCAGATCAGGCATGTGGTTTGACACATGACACTTTCTTTTCGAACAGTGTTGCAATAGTGTTGAGCTTCATCATGATCATTTACTAGGGATGGGATGTTCCTTATAGTCATTTCGGTTTTAGTTCTTTTTTCCTTCAGGTGTGACTGTCCTTAAGTCTTTGGATTCTATGTGGGGTTCCCCCCTTCATCCCATAAAGGGTTTTTTTAAATAATAAAAAATTTGAAGGCCTCTAGGCCATTGGATAGAAGGTGGTAGATGCCTTGAGTCGAAAGGACCATACTAGCCTATCCATGATGAGGATAAAAAAGATATAATATTTATGGAATTGTGACGCTTGGGTCTTGAAATTTTAATGAAAGGGTAGAAATCATATCTTTTTCCAATGAATATTCAACTATATCTAAAAGTGATGTTTAAAGAGGCATATAAGGAAGGCATACAAATAAAAAATAAGGTGGGAAATACTCTTAAATTTATCCTTGATTATGATGGAATAATAAGGTTTAGGAATCATTTTTTATTCCTCCCATACCATAATTAAATAAAGAGTGGTTGGAGTAGGATTATAGTTCATCATTCTCTATTCATCTTGGATGAAAAAATAATTACAAAGACATGAAAGAGTATTTCTGGTGGGATTGGATGAAAAGAGATGTTGCTAAATATGTCTCTCCATGCTTGGTTTGTTAGCAAGTTAAGGCTAAGAGGCAGAAGTATAAGGGTATGTTATAACCATTACCCATAATAGAATGGAAATGGGAAATCATCACTATAGACTTTTTCTTCTGAATTCCCAAAGCATCTAAAGGACATAATGCTATATGTGTTATAGTTGACCACCTTATGAAGTCCACATAGTTCATTTCTATTAAAGAGGATATATATCTTGATAAAATTTATAGTATATATATAATGTAAGTGGTAAGATTTATGGAAGTGACCATTTCCATTATAGCTAATTGGGATATGCGGTTTACCTAAAAGTTCTATTGAATTCTTTAGCAGGATCTTGATACAATGTTTAGTTTCAGAACTTCTTATCATCTTCAAACATATGGTCAGTCTTAGAAGATAATACTAACTCTAGAAGGAATTTTTAGAGCTTTCTCTATGGATTTCAAAGGTGGTTATGATAAAAAACTACCTTTAGTAGAATATTTTTACAATAATATCTTTCACTCCACTATTCAAATGGTTTCTTATGAATCCATCTATAGAGAAAAGTGCAGAACTCCAACTTTCAGGGATGATGTTTGAAAAATAAAGCTACTAGAACTGGATCTTTTTGATTAAATGGAAGAGATGGTTAGATAAATTCAACAAAACAAAAGATTATCTCAGAGTCAGAAAAAAAAAGTTATGCTAAAAACTAACGAAAAGGCCTAAAGTTTGAAATGGGTGATAATGTGTTTATACAAATATCTCCTTAGAATAGAGTAATGAGATTTGGAAAGAAAGGAAAACTGAGCCCTAGGTATATCAATTCTTTTGAAATTATTGATCGTGTTGGGAAGGTAGCTTGTATATTGACACTTCCACTGAATCTATCTCATATTCATGATGTGTTCTATGTATCTCTTCTGAGAAAGTACATACACAATCCTTCACAAGTACTAAAATCAGAATTCATACCGTTGGAGAAATATCTTTCTTATGAAGAACAGCTGGTAGAGATCCTGGATTGTAGTGAAAAGGTTCTATGAAATAAGACCACTCACTTGGTTAAAGTTTTATGGCGGAACCACCAATTTGAAAAAGCTACATGGGAACTTGGGGATGTGATGAGGCAATGGAATCCTCATCTATTTTTATTCATGTAATGAATTTTGAGGGTGAAATTCAGTTTAAGGGGGTAGAATATAACACAAGAATTTTTTTATGAAATATTTTCTTTAAATAATATAAATTCCTCAATAGCTTACATTGCATTAAATTGTGAGCTAAAAAGACCATGAGATGCCCTTGGTGTAAAATTACAATTATAACCTATCCATTAAGTTAGTGATAATAAACATAACTAACATATTTAAATTTAAGGTTATTTCTTTGGCTGCTAATTATTTATAAAAAATATAAACCAATTAAATGTAAATGAAATATTTTTATTTTTGTATTAATGAATTAAGTGAAGTAAAACTATTAAAATAAATTAATGAAATAACAATGGTATATAATTAATAAAATATTTTTTTATATTCATACAATATATATTTTAGTCATAGAATATGAATAAACCCTATTTTATGTGTAAAAGCTTATATATTTTAAATTGGTGATTTTTCCGCCTTTTAATGGGAAACCATTTTTAAATTAAATTTTTGACACATTAATAATTTTCATATGAATAAATAAAGTTATTCTTTTGAAGTGGGATATACAAATTTACTTTGGATGATTTTTTTATATTTTTCCGATAACTTTCAAATTATGATTAATAATAAAAATATACAAATTTTAATTAAAAATAACTTTTTTCAGAAAAATAATTTATACTATTCCATTATATTATTTAATTATTTAAAATTATAAATATAATATAAATTTATCATTTAATTACTTTATGTCACTAGCATTAACTTTATATGGAATTTAGATGTAAAAATATTACAATCTTTTTCAATGTCTTAACTTTTAAAACATGTATTCTCATTCCAACAACAAGATTAATTTTAATTTAATTACTTCAAATTATGTGTTTTGAATTTTGAAAATGGATTCCATATTTGGAACTAGTAGTTCAAAATTAAGTTAATAAATTTATTTTATTTTTGGGCTTTATGAAAAGTAATTTTGGTAATTTTAATTAGTACGCTAAAAGTGTAAATCGGGTAATAAAGGGTAAAAGTAATGTTATAAAATTACCATAAAACTAGTAATAATATAATTTGATGAGTTTTTATTGACCTAAATAATCATTGGGTTGAAATGGTATCTTTTGGATGCCACTTTCATGGGATTAGTACATTTAATTTATTTTATTTAAATAAAAGTTAAATATATCTCACTCAAATTTTAATAACAATATATTTTTGAATATAAAGTTATAAAAAAGATAAATTAGATTATAAATAATAATTTTAAAGATAAAATGTTTTAATTTATCATGGAAATCTATTTATAATTTTTAGGAAATAAATATTTACCTTAAAGGCTTATACATTGATGAATCATAAACTACTTAATTGATGAGAAATTAACAAATTAAGTTTTTAAAAATTAATAATAACCATTAAATGACCCAAAAACTTGAAATAAATGATTTTTTTCCATTATATATCGACCATAATTGTCAAAGGTGCAATTTTTTTTACCATTTGGAGCCATATGGAAAAGATTATGACACTTTTAATATTTTATTTGAATCGATGTTAAAGTTGTCACATTCATGTTTTAATAAATATAACATTTTTAATGTAGGATTTTTACAAATATATGTTCGACTAAAATTATTATTTTGAAATATATATAATTTATATTTTTCATAGTATTTTATTTTTAATTTTTATTCAATAAATAATTATATTAAATAATTAGACAAATCTGATGTTGTAATTATTTTAGTAATGGAGATAATGAATAAATCTTATTAAAAATTTTAAATAATTATAATTTTGGATAATTAATATATAAAAATAATTTTATTGATGACCTTAACATATTATAAATATATTAAAACCTATTTTTTTGATGTTAACTTTTTATATTTATATTTTTAATAATCAATTAATTGTATAGTATCAAAATTTAAACTATTGATTGTTTATCAAAATAATGTATTATTTAATTATTTAATATCATATTACATTTTTTTTAAAAATATAGAATAATTGTTACATGGTTTAAAATATTCTATATTATTACTTTATCATCTAATTGATGTCAAATAAGTAAATATTTCACCTTTTTAATATTTAAATATTTGTTACCTTAGGTAAAATTAAATAGAATAACTAAGTGCTAAATAAAAATGATGACATTTAAATGAACATAAAAACATGTCTAAAAATTATTTGTTGATGATATTATAACCTTATATCAACTAATATTATAAACTAAGAAATTTTTGAGGTTTTTTGGATTTGTATTGATTTTATTATAAATTAATATTTTTTGAAATTGCAAATGTGCCCCCAAAATCAACTATAAAAGAAAACCTCCTCCATCATTTATTCATAACTCATTAAGACTAAAAGTTCATCCATAAACTATAATTTTTCCTTAATAACTTCCCTTGTAAAATTATAGTCATGTTTTTCTTCTCAAAAGACCAAATTTAGTGCTTCTAAGAGGAGATCTTGTGGGTGCTCGGTGAAGAAGAGGTAATCTCCTTTACCAACTCTTTCAAGATCATTTCTTCTTCTACTTCCCATTGATTTTTTGTTTCAATTATTAATTAATAACTCTGCAATAACCTGTATAATGAGTTTTTATTATGGTAATGTAATAACCTTATTTCACCTTCTATCCTTCTTATAAAAAATGAAATCACCACGCATGTGTATGTACGACTTACCAACCGAATGATGTGGTGTCATCTTTTTTTCACCTCCACTTTAAATGGATGATGGGAATAACAACTATATATAATTATTATAACAATATATTTATTCTAGAATAATATATATACCATCCACTTCCATACCTTTTCATAACTTAAGGAATGGTATCATCACTCGTGCGTACGTATGGTCTACCATCTCCACAATGCGACACAATTAATTCTACAAGATATCCATTAAATAATGATTATATAAATGTTTATAATGAATAAATATAATATATATTTTATTAATATCATTATTTAAATGATATAACAATAACCTATGAATAATAATCAGAACTTATTCAACAAGACATGCATAATAAAATGAAGTTGTTTATACCTAAATAATGAGTAATAATGAAAACTATTATATATACTAAAGATGACTTTATTCCAGCTTATTTGTAGCCTCCATAATATTCCATGTCACCCCAAAAAAATATTTCTTCCATCCAAACCCTAAATATCCTCGAGCAGTCCCACCCCCGATTGGTATTTACTCTTCTAGGGTCCCCGCTGCCATCCTCAACTCCCGTCTCCCGCTCCCCTCCATGACTACCCTCTCCCGCTCCCATTCCTGAATCTTATCTTTATCCATGCCTCCACCTCTACATGATCCACCTTTGGCTTCACCGCTCCACCCAAGGTTCCCACTTAAAATCACATGGTACGCCTCATTTATACCGCTCCCTGAATTACTCCTTACACAAACACTATATTCATTACTGTCACATAGTCTTCTCCCTAGTATTGAATCAGTGTCTCCTACTCTCCCTCTCTTTTCGTCCCATCACTCTAATGGTTGTTTTTACCTAGCTCAATCTCTCCTTATCTCCATGTCTCACCCTCACATTCCATATCAGGTACGACATTATCTCACAGTCCTGTATTTTCCTTCATTTTTCCTTCATTTTTCTGTTTCATTTTATTCCATCTATTTATATTGTAGTATTTTGTTGCAAGGATGCCTTGATTTCTTTACGCAGACCACATTTACTACTTGAACTTGTGTTCCTTAATTATACTTCATTATGGTGACAATTTTTAGTTTCATTTTATTCCAATAGTTAATTTTGGTTTCACACTTTAGATTTTCATCCCTTGGAGGGAAAACAGTCGGTGTGTGAAAACATTTTACAAATTATGGATTTTTACTAGTAATGAATTATAATTTTAAATAAATTTTATTTAATTTCAACAAAAAATTGACTGTTAAATTCATTAGGATATTTTATTTTACAATTGCATATGATGGGTATTTCAATTCATTACTATTGTGTAATGATGTGTTTTAACTGGGTTAATTCATTTTATTTTAGTGATTATTTATCCATTTTATAAATTTTCTCTTATATAACATGTTTCATATTAGTTACATAAGTGATTCGTTAATTTCAGACATTTTTTTGTTTCACCATTTCACAACTTTCCATTCAGTATGAAAAAATTATTAATATTTTCACCAAATTAATCAATCCACAAAATAGATTCATTATAATATGACTTATGTAGATAAACTGGGAGAAAAGTATGTTACTTTAACAATAAGATCATTAATTTCTTAGAACCAAATTGTTTACCCTCCTTATACAAGAAGCATAGACCAAATGTCAGATTTGATCCATAATCCCTTTTTTATATGCAAGGAAGCAAGACAACATCCAAAGATGATTGTAAAAGTGAAGAGTGTATTGATTGTATGTCTGTCTTATCTCTACTTTTAGTGATTTTGAATGACCACACCATTCAATTTAAATTCAATTTACATTAATTTATTTATAAACATGAAATATATGTTCTGTTAGATGAATCTCTGGAGATTATGGTGATTTGAAATCAAATTTACCTATGCTTATTTCGAGTAAAAAAACAATTTGTGTCCATATCACAATAAGATACAACTCGTAGATCAAGTTAAATTTTAAAAATAAACTAGAAATGGTGCATTTAACTCCCATTATACTGTTAAACTTATATTTTATTTGTTAAATTCCAATTCAACTCTTAATATTATGTTACTGATGCACTATGTGGTTGGTAAAATGAATTATGTTACTAAGGGAAATGTTTCACACTATGGGTGTGCATGAATCCATACCAGTTCATCTAATCAAAGAGAAAAACAAGCTAGACATATATGAGAAAAATATTATCCCATTATCTAATATAGTAGTTCATCAATGTATAATGACTCTGATTCCATGACAATACTCTTTAAAAAGATATTTCTTTCTTCTACATTTAGGTAAACTATGAACAATAAACAACCATTTTTTTATTCTAATTTTACTACAAATAACACAATGTCATGTTTTAAATGTAGTAACCAACTTCCAAGAGGAAATATTGATCAAGAAAAGTTTGTCACATATTATAGTATCTTGCAACATTCCATGTTCCTAATTTCTTTTATTATACAATAACTTTAATTTATTTCTATATTTATGTTTCTATTGTACTATAAGGTTGTCGATGTATTAACTAAGTATTTTTATGATAGGAAAGGATTACTTTTTGGATCACTCATACATGCATTTCTAAACTCTTTATCCCTGCAACAACCTTATCGATAATGATTATATTATAACACCATATACAAGTATACAACTGAAAATTGATGAAATTGATATTCTATGATATTCATTAGTTTTCTATTCTATTGTACTAATTTTTTTTCATATGAAATTTAAGTATGAACTTGATCATTAATTTTAATTGTTCAAGGAAGATGTTAGTGTCATTAATTTTATTACATTACAAAATGATGTTGAATTACTTCAATGTTCTGTCTCACAATTGTTAACTGTACAATGCATCCTAGTATTTTGTTCAGCTTTATGCTACAACATATTAAATATAGATGTTAATTCTAATTTAATAATACTAATATGACAGTATTTCCATTATAAATATTTATTTAAGACACATTTTTCTGGTATATGATATCTTTGTAACAAAAGTCAATCTTATATTACTGTTACTTTAAAAAACATATTTAAGTGCATTGTAGTGTATTTCAATAACTAAAACTGTCATGTAAACATTAAAAATACATTTTATACTTCATAAATTATGAAAACAACATTATATATTTTTGTAGAAACTAATTACAGTTGAATAATAACCAATATATATTCATTACATGAAAATGATGAGTTTGTTTTTCACCTAATCTGAATGTATTCAAGCAGAAAATACTTCTCATGACTATTGATATTTTTTATTTCAACGGATGCATCCAACATCAACCATGTAAACAAAATACATTCAAATTAATATTTATGACATATCATGTAAACAAGATCAAACTTCAAGAAATTATTTCCTAAGAAGATGAGGTATGAATTCCTCTTTTATTTATATTATCACAATTTTTTTCCATTTTAAATAGCGATGTTAAAATTTTTTGGATTAAAAAATCTTTTATAAATATACATTTAACAGAATACATGTATTACACTTGTGATGACACATTATTTAAACAATCTCTTCAAAATAATCTTTCACAGAGTATGTTCTATTAATATTATTATGTATGATGTGGACCAGGTTGGATTTTAAAGCATTGACAATCAATAAGCTAAACTTTCTAACTCGTCTCCCTCCAGTTTTTATCTTCAGTAAAATATTTTTTTTTTGAATTTTTAAGTTTTCAATAATTAAATAACATTGAAACATCTGTTACATTTATTTTCACACAGAAACATATGTTATAAATTTATTTCAATTTGCGTATTAATGTATTTTTTTAAACTCTAGATTAAATTTCATGACCCTTGTAAGCTTCTTTTCACTTGGATAAAATGAAGGGTTTTGATCTTGTATACTAGGTTATAGTGTTTCCCACAACCAGATTTCAGAGAAATACAACATCATGGAACAGAAAATATGTGGCATATTTTGGAGTAGTGGATCATTGTATTCTATTTCAGTTATTAGTTTCTTTTACTTGTGTTGAATATCACTTTGGATACATGTTTTTAAAAAATGGATCATGTACTATGTTTAACCAGTCAATGATGTATTTAATTTGACTAGTGTATTTTTTTTTTATTATAAGAACATGTATTTTAGGGGTCTCCTTGTATTTTATAGGGTACTCCTTTAGAATTTGGATTTAGTAGAGGAGTAGGAGGTGCTAAAAGATTAAGAATATATCTAGATAGATAATGTTTCAAACCAATCCCACCACCAGATATAGGTGGTCTATTCCAAACTCATGGTGCCATCTTCTTGGACCATCTTATGATGCATTAAAGGAAGGGACATGATTAGTTACTACTTGAGATACTTTTAGGTATGATATGGGTATTACCTATATTCTAACTTATACATATCAATATAGTCTTCAGCCTTCCATTTCTTATTGTATCATTCAATTGGGACTTAGAGGTACCAATTGACCCCTAGATTGTCTCCATCTACTAGAGAATCATATTGGGGGTGATCCTCTTTTAACCTGCAATTTCTTGCAGTGTGAGTTACTATAATGAAATAGTGGTTCTGTATGTCTTTAACCATCATTAATGTGTTCCTGCCTCTTTCTATGCAGGGATATAGATCTTTTGAAGCATATTGTAGTTGTAATTGCTCTTACAGTCAGATCAACTGGCATTGAATGCAGATTTGATTCCCACAGAGTTGTAATTATACAAATGAAATTTTCTTTCATATTTCATAGAAGTTGAGATATGTCTCTTGATTATTGATGAATTTACTAATTAGATTCCTCCACTCCCAATCTATAACACAGGTCTACAGACACCCAAAATAGGGTTGATTCTATGATAGAAACAATGAATATCTAAAGATTATTCGGTAGATGATTGAGATTATAACAGGTTTACGTGGAGATATTCCCTCCAATTTCCCCAAAAACTTCCATTATTTGGCTGGAATGTATGCACTTTGCACACAACAATATTGAATAGGTTGTGACATTTTTTCAAAATTTATTAGGTTGTTTTGTCTTAAAAATTACTATATAGATCCTTATATAATCATATTTTATATATGTACTAAAATAATTTGTAACTTTTTTGACACTTCATTGTGGACTATTTGAATATCTTTCTTGATAATTAAGAGATTCTGTAACACCCCGAGATTTTATGAAAAATATTCTTTTAATTTCATTAATGTCTTGTGTTGTATGCAACATCAATATTACCTTGCGCTATACACAACACCGTATTAGCTTGCAGTATACGCAACACTATTTTTGGATCGTGTTACACACAATTTTGATAATAGTTATTCTACGAAACATTGAGTATATATATATATATATTCAATGTAAAAATGAAATATGGTTGGATTCTGTTATACGAAACAACGAAGGATTCTTTCACAACACGCAACCCTGACTTGGCTTGCATTACACGCAATCTCGACCTTCCTCGATAGCGTGTGTTGTACGCAATACCGGGTTTTACTAAACAACGATATATTATTATGAACTAGCCGTTATGAATAGTATTAACTAAATTTTGAATTTTATAACATTATTATTCATCTTACACATTTTCTAGAACATGGTATAAAAACAAAATAAATTTTTCAGGTAAAATAAGTATTTTTTAAAAAATGCAGTTTTGCTGCCTTTTGATGGAACACCCACTTTAAATATAGTTTTTGACATGTTTATAAGTTCATTTTGACAAAATAAAATTCTTCTTTGGATTAATGAAATAAAAATTTACTTTGGATAGATTTTTCGTATTATTCTGGTAACTTTCATATTTTGATGAATAGTTAAAACACGCTATATTTTAATGAAAAATTTTTTTTTCACCGTAATAATTTATATGGTTAAATTATAATATTTAATGGTTTTAAAGTATAAATAGAATATATTTTTACCATTTAATATAATTTATGTCATTATCATTGATTTTACATTGAATTCGTAGGTTAAATCAATTCAATCTTTTGCAATGTTTTAAACAAAAACCCGTTTTCATTCGACAACAGGATTAATTTTAATTTAATTTCTGAAACTTCTATGTATTGAATTTGAAAAAATGGATTCCATATTTGGAATTATTGGGCCCAAATTATGTTAATAGGCTAATTTTTTATTTTTGTGAATTATGAATAGTAATAATGGTAAATTTTATTTACCATAGTTAAAGGTAAATCGGGTAATTAAGGGTAAATATAATATTATAAAATTACCCTAACACAAGAAAAAATTCTATTGGATGGATAAAAGTAAACCCATATCAACTAAGGGTCGGATTAGATTCATTTTATGGACTTTTGACCATGAAAATAATTTATTTATTATTAAAACCAAAGAAAGTGACAACATGTCACTCTCTTAAATCTTATAAGTATAGTAATTTTAATTTAGTGATAAACATCATAAAACTTAGAACATGAATATTATCCAGAAAGATAATAAAATTATCTACATCATGATAATTTATTTAGAATTTTTAGGGATTAAATAATTGTCATTAATGGTGATACATTAATGATACAGAAATTATTTATTAAGTGGAAAATAAGTAATATAGTTTTTATTGAAATACTAATACCCATTAAAAGGCCCAAAAACCTGACCAATAATTATTGGTAGTGTTTATATAAACCTTAATTATCCAATTACATAATATATAACCGTTTGGATCCTTATAAAAGTGATTATGACACTTATATTATTTTATTTTAAATGATGCTAAAGTTGTCACCTTCATAATTTAATAAATATAACAATTTAAATACTGTGATTTTAAGAAGATAAATTCTAGTAAAAGTATTATTGTGAAATATAATAGATTTATCTTCATCATAGGATTTTATTTTAAATTTTTATGCAACAAATAAGTATATTAAATAATTATACAAAAATGTTGTAGTAATTATTTTATTAAGAGATAAACCAAATAAATGGTTTTAAAATTAATAAAATAAATACTATATGAACTATTTAATGTGATCCACTAATTGTATAGATACATATGACCTTTTATTAATCTATTAAATCTTTTATTTCGAACATATATTCTGTATATATTTTATTTAAATTCAAATAAATGAATAGTGTCAAAATTGACACTATTGTTATTTTATAAATAACATATTATAAAATTAGTTAAAAATCAAAAAAATATTTAAAAATTATAAATTTAAATTTATATGGTCTATAATGTTATAAATTAAAAAATTATGGAAAATTCACAACAAATAAGTAATTATTTGTTATAATTTAAAATTTAGAATTTTATTACCACAAATAAACTTAAATAGATTAAATAAGGATAAATCAAAATGATAAGGTTTAAAATAAGATCCAAACATGTCTAAATTTTATTGGTTGATGATATTACAATCCTATCTCATCTAATATTCGAATATGAGTCATTTTTGGAGGTTTTTAAGCGGGGTTAGATTTATTATAAATTAATATTTTTAAGAATTCCAAAGGTGCCCCTCTCCTCCCTTATAAAAGGGCACATCCTCCCTATCCTCCTCACACCAATTTGATCCATCAAGTTCGGACAAACCCTGAAAAAGTATCTTCTACACTTCCCTAGAAAAATCCTGGAGGTTCTGGTCTACTTTAAAGATCAATCTTAGTGCCCTAAGAGGAGGTTTCAAAGAGGCGTATCGAAGAAGAGGTAATTTCTTCTCCCGATTCTTTCAAGATTATTTCTTCTTCAAATTCTTTTTCTTTAGTTGTTTCATTATAAAGTAATAACATAAGTATCAATAATATACTTATTTGTTATTATAAATATGAAACAACCCCATTTCACCTTTTATCCATCCTACGGAAAACAAAATCACCGCGCGTGCGTACGTACGGAATACCGTCTCCATGCCGTGGTGTAATCTGTTTTTCCGCCAACACCTTACATGGATGGGTATAATGGTGTAAAGAATAACTATACATAGTTATTATATCATCATTTGGATTCTGATATATTGTATCATACACTCCAATTCAATTCAATAATTATGGAAATGATATCATCACTCGTGCGTACGTACGAACTACCATCTCCACGACGCGATAAGATTAATTCTGCATGTTAACCATTTAAGAATGATTATAAAGTATATATAAGCAATAATAATGAAATATATGACATTATAAAGCTACTGTATTTATGTATATATGAATTTCATCTACTTAATTCCATTCAACTCAATAAGGAAACGAAAACAGCGTTCATGCGTACGTACAGCCTACCGTCTCCATGAACGGTGTATTTCTTTCCATTTATCGATCTATTATATATATGTATATTCTGAATATATATTATATATAAATCATGTTTTATATTCTGGAATTATGTAATCGTGATCTAAGTAATCATATGAATAATTACAAGTCAAAACACGGACGACAAATGAAACGATTTTTCCCAAAACACTCTTTAACATGGAATTTACAAAATAACGGGTAATATAAAGTCATAAGTGAACCATATATGATATCATAACAATGAATATGATTATGTAATAATTCAATGACATTATTTAAATCATTATACAGGAGGTTTGGATTCATACGAAGCATATCGGACATAAGGTAAGGGATAATTTTGCAAATATCATTTTTATTCGAGATTGCATATTCGTAAGTATTTACTGGGGTTATTTCTATCATCCATGTCCATGTTTTATAAAAGTGTTTTCATGTATGTTTAAAGTCCTTTTTACCCATTTATGACTTTTACTACATGGTATGTAATGAATCTTTCTTTTGTTTACGTTACGAGGTACTTTTTGACTTTTCTGGAAAAAGTACGAAAAGAATGTTTTTTTAACTTATACGGAACGAATGAATTTTTACGGTTTTATAAAGCCCTATTTTCATGAAACTTCCCCCAAAATATTTCATGACTATTTTCAACAAAATCTCTTTCTTTTAAAATTGCATGACGTTTTCTGAAAATAATTGATTTTGAAGAAGAAAGGATATTTTCTTCAAGAATTCATTTCAAGTGTTTTTTTCAAAACTATTTTCCATCTAAGATGACATTATTTCATATGTATGTTTCATGTAAAATTTCTCTATGATTTAAATGGTTTCAATTTTAATATGATGAAATGATATAAATTGTTTATGGATTTTTATGGCATGATGATTAAGAATCCCATTTTATTTCATGGGTTATGCTATGATGTATGATTTATAATTTTGTGGCACACAAAAGAATGATTTCATTATGAGATGAGTGGGACCTATATATCCCTCCAATGCATTGGGTAAAGATTTATATCTCATGAGATATACATGGATGGAACGGCAAGTTAAACCGGTTCAGTAATACAGGACTGGAACGAGGAGTGAACTCGATTCAGAAAGGGAGTTTGTCCACTAAGATGATCTTGGAAGCAATGCCTTGGCTAATATGGAAATCATATCATGTTCTAAATGGTTTCCACAATTACATGTTTTATTCCCATTCTATTTTATCATTCTTAATGTTTCTTTATGATCTATGCCTTACATACTTCCATGTTTTGTGTCATTTCTCAAGCTTTTGATGTTTAAACATTTTGTTCATGTTTTTATGTTCAAATGTATATGGTATGTTTTATTTTATCCATGCTTACCCTTACTGAGCATTTGAGCTCACCCTTTTTATGTTTTCTCTTCCCCAGGATATAAAGAATGGTTTTAGGTAAGACAAAAAGGGGGAATATCTTTATGGGAGATGTTGAAGATCTTTCACCACGATTAGAGGATTAATTTCCAATTTTCCAAAGACAATAAACTATTACGATCCTTGTGTGTGTGTGTGTTTTTGTTATGTACTAATTATTCCGCAAAAGTAATGTAATGTCCATGTACGTCAAGCTTAGGGTCTCTACAGTTGGTATCAGAGGAAAGGTTTAGTCAATCTTTGGAAACTAGGATGTGAAAACGTTAGTGAGATCCCTAGAGATATTTCTAAGGTATGTCTAGGGATGTACCTAAGGATAAGAATACGTATAGGATATAGTCCTAGAACTACGGTAACGATCTTAGAATTTAACTTAAGATGTTAGATGTTGGGGGTGATCCCCCTTTACTATTTTGTTTTCCCTAGCATGATTTTTTCCTCTCACACTATTCTTTTTTGGGTTTTAGAAAATGTCTGGAAACTGGAAGATTCATGATAATGGAGGATATGACAGACAATGGAATGATTTTCTTCATTAGAAACCAAATGAAACGGGATCTGGAAGTCCAAACATCGTTATTATGCCTAATCAGCAATCTCATAATATGATCAATAATCTCAACTTTGGTACGTTTCCTGACCCATATAATAAGAGAAAGATGGAGTTTCATGATGATCATAGAGGAAAGAAAGTTCAATTTCCCTCATGTAAATCATGTGGGAAGAGGCATCAGGGAGATTGCTTCAAAGGAACTGGAAGATGCTTTGGGTGTGGAAAAGAAGGACACAAATCCAGTAAGTGCAAAGGAAAAGGTTCAGTTAACACCATGGACAAGGATAATGGTATTGCTACGACATCAACAATGATTAGATGTTTTAAATGTGGAATGTACGGGCCTTATGAAAACCAATGCCCTAATGGAAAATATCATGAAGAGAATCAGCATGGTAATATGGGTAGTATTTATGTGGATGATGATGAGGAGACTACAAATGATATATGAGCTGAAAGAAGTGTTGAAGCTCAGTCGGTTGTTTTAGAAGGTGGTGGAATGATTGTATGTTTATCGAGAGTTATGTTGTATAGTTAATGGTACTATGGAATAAAGAATCATATAATGATTGTTACACTATTGTTTTTCCTAAAAGTATTTGAAAGTATATGTTGAATGGTACCAGTAACCATGGAATTTTATTCAGATATTTTTGTAAAGTAGATGATATGCGCATAATGAAGGAATAAGAAGATAATGAGATGTTTGATTGTATTCATGAGATCATGATTGATATAAGGACTAAGTGATATCATGGTTTGAGTATATAGAATTTTGAGGATTTTGGTATGTGGAAAGTGTTAACTTTTAACTGCATTCATGTTTTCACTAAGGTTCAATGGGTATTATTTTTTTCAAGAGAATACATGATTAAGGCCTTCGAACATTTGTAATGTGACCAACAAGACATATCTTATGATATATGGGGATCAACGATGGTATTAACATGCTTCTTATATGAAATCTCTGGTAATCGTTTTCACTATAATATGACAATGGACTGCAATATTATGGATAATCCTAAAGATTGGAATGGATTATGTTGGACATAAGTTAGTATTGTTTAAGGATAGAACCTTTTTTCGATATTATTGATGGGATGATATAGTAAAGTAGTTTTAGAAAAAGGACAACCTGCAGGACGAGCGACATCCCATCGCGTCAGACAAGGCTGTGGGAATCGAACCCACAACCGAAGTGCGACTGGCCTTTATCGCCTACCACTGGCCTACAAGAAGTCCCTGGTTAGTAGAAACTAGTTTTATTTTATTAGGCGGTATGATATATGAAGTATAAGTTCATTTTTGGAACCATATACTATTAATCTAACCATAAGATGGACTTATAACTTTTTCTAACCTTTTGTTTGAAAGAGATGGAATGACCCATCATTCTATCACATGATCTGCTAACACATCACGAATAACAAATTCAACTTCATTTCATTAAGAGATGAAGTGGAAATTGTTCAATTCACAAACAACAGTGAGATTGTACCAAAATCATGCAAGTATTTCTTTAAATTCATCAACTTTAGGGAAATGATCTTGAAAACCAAAAATGTTGTCCTAGTTCCCTTATATCCGATGAATCAAATGGTACCTTAGATCATCACAAATCAATAGATTTGTGATTTTGGCTTTTTCATAGCCATGTTCTCTACCACTCTCCATCAGAACTTGATGGTTAGATTTTTCTTCCATATCCATATTTTCACCTATGTTCTCCTATGTGGAAACCCAGAGATGTGTTAATTTGGGTAACCATTACATTTCATACTTTAGTTTTTAAAGCCATGTTTTGGTATTCCTTTTTACGATGTGGGTTTCTATTAAACAAACTTCCGAGTAGTAAACTATTTATAACCCCGACGAATTTCGAGGGCGAAATTCATTTTAAGGGGGGTAGAATGTAACACCCCGAGATTTTATGAAAAATATTCTTTTAATTTCATTAATGTCTTGTGTTTTATGCAACACCAATATTACCTTTCACTATACACAACACCGTATTAGCTTGCAGTATACGCAACACTATTCTTGGATCGTGTTACACAAAATTTTGATAATAGTTATTCTACGCAACATTGAGTATATATATATATATATTCAATGTATAAATGAAATATGGTTGGATTCTGTTATACGAAACAACGAAGGATTCTTTCACAACACACAACCCTGACTTGGCTTGCATTACACGCAATCACGACCTTCCTCGATAGCGTGTGTTGTACGCAATACCGGGTTTTACTAAACAACGATATATTATTATAATATTATTATGAACTAGCCGTTTTGAATAGTATTAACTAAATTTTTAATTTTATAACATTATTATTAATCTTACACATTTTCTAGAACATGGTATAAGAACAAAATAATTTTTTTGGGAAAAATAAGTATTTTTCAAAAAATCCAGTTTTGCCGCCTTTTGATGGCGCACCCACTTTAAATATAGTTTTTTTACATGTTTATAAGTTCAATTTGACAAAATAAAATTCTTCTTTGGAATCAAGAAATAAAAATTTACTTTGGATAAATTTTTCCTATTATTCTGGTAACTTTCATATTTTGATGAATAGTTAAAAGATGCTATATTTTAATGAAAAACAACTTTTTTCATCGTAATAATTTATATGGTTAAATTATAATATTGAATTGTTTTAAAGTATAAATATAATATATTTTTAACATTTAATATAATTTATATTATTATCATTGATTATACATTGAATTCGTATGCTAAATCAATTCAATCTTTTGCAATGTTTTAAACAAAAACCCGTTTTCATTCGACAACGGGATTAATTTTAATTTAATTTCTGAAACTTATGTGTATTGAATTTTAAAAAATGGATTCCATATTTGGAATAATTGGGTCCAAATTATGTTAATAGGCTACTTTTTATTTTTGGGAATTATGAATAGTAACTACGGTAAATTTTATTTACCATAGTTAAAGGTAAATCGGGTAATTAAGGGTAAATATAATATTATAAAATTACCCTAACATATGCTAAAATTATATTGGATGGCTAAAAGTAAATCCATATCAACTACGGGTCGGATTAGATTCATTTTATGAACTTTTGACCATGAAAATAATTTAATTATTATTAAAACCAAAGAAAGTGACAACATGTCACTCTCTTAAATCTTATAAATATAATAATTTTAATTTAGTGATAAACCTCATAACACTTCGAACATTAATAGTCTCCAGAAATATAATAAAATTATCTACATCATGATAATTTATTTATAATTTTTAGGGATTAAATAATTGTCATTAATGGTGATACATTAATGATACAGATATTATTTATTAAGTGGAAAATAAGTAATATAGTTTTTATTGAAATACTAATACCCATTAAAAATCCCACAAACCTGAAAACAATCTTATTGGTAGTGTATATATACACCTTAATTATCCAATTACCCAATATAAATCCGTTTGGATCCTTATAAAAGTGATTATGACACTTATATTATTTTATTTTAAATGATGCCAAAGTTGTCACCTTCATAATTTAATAAATATAAATATTTACATATTGTGATTTTAAGATGATAAATTCGAGTAAAAGTATTATTGTGAAAGGTAATAGATTTATCTTCATCATATGATTTTATTTTAAATTTTTATGCAACAAATCAGTATATTAAATAATTATACAAAAATGTTGTAGTAATTATTTTATTAAGAGATAAACCAAATAAATGGTTTTAAAGTTAATAAAATAAATATTATATGAACTATTTAATGTGATCCACTAATTTTATATATACATATGACCTTTTATGAATCTATTAAAGCTTTTAGTTTGAACATATATTCTGTATATATTTTATTTAAATTCAAATAAATGAATAGTGTCAAAATTGACACTATTGTTATTTTATAAATAACATAATATAAAATTGTTTAAAAATGACAAAAATATTTAAAAATTATAATTTTAAATTTATATGGTCTATAGTGTTATAAAGTAAAAAAGTATTGAAAATTCACAACAAATAAGTAATTATTTGTTATAATTTAAAATTTAGAATTTTATTACCACAAATAAACTTAAATAGATTAAATAAGGATAAATCAAAATGATAAAGTTCAAAATAAGATCCAAACAAGTCTAAATTTGATTGGTTGATGATATTACAACCCTATCTCATCTAAGCTTAGAATATGAGTCATTTTTGGAGGTTTTTAAGTGGGGTTATATTTATTATAAATTAATATTTTTAAGAATTCCAAAGGTGCCCCTCTCCTCCCTTATAAAAGTGCACCACCTCCCTCTCCTCCTCACACCAATTTGATCCATCAATCTCGGCCAAAACCTGCCAAATTATCTTCTCCACTTCCCTAGAAAAATCCTGGTGGTTCTGGTATACTTTAAAGACCAATCTTAGTGCCCTAAGAGGAGGTTTCAAAGAGGCGTATCGAAGAAGAGGTAATTTCTTCTCCCGATTCTTTCAAGCTTCTTTCTTCTTCAACTTCTTCTTCTTTAGTTGTTTCATTATAAAGTAATAACATCAGTATCAATAATATACTGATTTGTTATTATAAATATGAAACAACCCCATTTCACCTTCTATCCATCCTACGGAAAACAAAATCACCGCGCGTGCGTACGTACGGAATACCGTCTCCACGCCGTGGTGTAATCTGTTTTTCCACCAACACCTTAAATGGATGGGTATAATGGTGTAAAGAATAACTATACATAGATATTATAACATCATACTGATTCTGATATATTGTATCATCCACTCCAATTCAATTCAATAATTATGGAAATGATATCATCGCTCGTGCGTACGTACGGACTACCGTCTCCATGACGCGATAAGATTCATTCTGCATGTTAACCATTTAAGAATGATTATAAAGTATATATAAGCAATAGTAATGAAATATATGACATTATAAAGCTACTGTATTTATGTATATATGTATGTCATCTACTTAATTCTATTCAACTCAATAAGGAAACGAAAACAACGTTCATGCGTACGTACAGCCTACCGTCTCCATGAACGGTGTATTTATTTCCATTTATCGATCTATTATATATATGTATATTATGAATATATATTATATATAAATCATGTTTTATATTCTGGAATTATGTAATCGTGATCTATGTAATCATATGAATAATTACAAGTCAAAACATGGACGACAAATGAAACGATTTTTCCCAAAACACTCTTTAACATGGAATTTACAAAATAACGGGTAATATAAAGTCATAAGTGAACCATATATGATATCATAACAATGAATATGATTCTGTAATAAGTCAATGACATTATTTAAATCATTATACAGGAGGTTCGGATTCATACGAAGCATATCGGACATAAGGTAAGGGATAATTTTGCAAATCTCATTTTTATCTGAGATTGCATATTCGTAAGTATTTACTAGGGTTATTTCTATCATCCATGTCTGTGTTTTATAAAAGTGTTTTAATGTATATTTAAAGTCCTTTTTACCCATTTATGACTTTTACTACATGGTATGTAATGAATCTTTCTTTTGTTTACGTTACGAGGTACTTTTTGACTTTTCAAGCAAAAGTACGAAAAGAATGTTTTTTTAACTTATACGGCACGAACGGATTTTTACGGTTTTATAAAGCCTTATTTTCATGAAACTTCCTCCAAAAGATTTCATGACTATTTTCAAAAAAATCTCTTTCTTTTAAAATTTCATGACGTTTTGTGAAAAGAATTGATTTTGAAGAAGAAAGGATATTTTCTTCAAGAATTCATTTCAAGTGTTTTTTTCAAAACTATTTTCCATCTAAGATGACATTATTTCATATGTATGTTTCAAGTAAAATTTCTCTATGATTTAAATGGTTTCAATTTTCTTATGATGAAATGATATCAATTGTTTGTGGATTTTGATGGCATGATGTTTAAGAATCCCATTTTATTTCATGGGTTATGCTATGATGTATGATTTATAATTTTGTGGCACATGAAAGAATGATTTCATTATGAGATGGGTGGGAACTATATCTCCCTCCAATGCATTGGGTAAAGATTTATATCTCATGAGATAAACATGTCTAGAACGGCAAGTTAAACCGGTTCAGTAATACAGGACTGGAACGAGGAGTGAACTCGATTCAGAAAGGGACTTTGTCCACTAAGATGGTCTTGGCAGTAATGCCTTAGCTAATATGGAAATAATATCATGTGCTTAATGGTTTCCACAATTACATGTTTTATTCCCATTCTATTTTATCATTCTTAATGTTTCTTTATGATCTATGCCTTACATACTTCCATGTTTTGTGTCATTTCTCAAGCTTTTGATGTTTAATCATTTTGTTCATGTTTTTATGTTCAAATGTATATGGTATGTTTTATTTTATCCATGCTTACCCTTACTGAGCATTTGAGCTCACCCTCTTTATGTTTTCTTTTCCCCAGGATATAAATAATGGTTTTAGGTAAGAAAAAAAGGGGGAATATCTTTATGGGAGATGTTGAAGATCTTTCACCACGATTAGAGGATTACGTTCCGAGTTTCCAAAGACAATAAACTATTACGATCGTTGTGTGTGGGTGTTTTTTTTATGTACTAAGTATTTCTCAAAATTAATGTAATTTCCATGTACGTCAAGCTTAGGGTCTCTACAGTTGGTATCAGAGGAAAGGTTTTGTCAATCTTTGCAAACTAGGATGTGAAAACGTTAGTGAGATCCCTAGAGATATTTCTAAGGTATGTCTAGGGATGTACCTAAGGATAAGAATATGTATAAGATATAGTCCTAGAACTACGGTAACGATCTTAGAATTTAACCTAAGATGTTAGATATTGAGGGTGCTCCCCCTTTACTATGTGGTTTTCCCTATCATGATTTTTTCCTATCACACTATTCTTTTTGGGTTTTAGAAAATGTCTGGAAACTGGAAGATTCATGATAATTGAGGATATGACGGACAATGGAATGATTTTCTTCATGAGAAACCAAATGAAACGGGATATGGAAGTCCAAACATCGTTATTATGACTAATCAGCAATCTCATAATATGATCAATAATCTCAACTTTGGTACGTTTCCTAACCCAGATAATAAGAGAAAGATGGAGTTTCATGATGATCATAGAGGAAAGAAAGTTCAATTTCCCTCATGTAAATCATGTGGGAAGAGGCATCAGGGAGATTGTTTCAAAGGAACTGGAAGATGCTTTGGGTGTGGAAAAGAAGGACACAAATCCAGTAAGTGAAAAGGAAAAGGTTCAGTTAACACCATGGACAAGGATAATGGTATTTCTACGACATCAACAATGATTAGATGATTTAAATGTGGAATGTATGGGCATTATGCAAACCAATTCCCTAATGGAAAATATCATGAAGAGAATCAGCATGGTCATATGGGTAGTATTTATGTGGATGATGATGAGGAGACTATAAATGATATATGAGCTGAAAGAAGTGTTGAAGCTCAGTCGGTTGTTTTAGAAGGTAGTGGAATGATTGTATGTTTATCGAGAGTTTTGTTGTATAGTTAACGGTACTATGGAATAAAGAATCATCTAAGGATTGTTACACTATTGTTTTTCCTAAATGTATTTGAAAGTATATGTTGAATGGTACCAGTATCCATGGAATGTTATTCAGATATTTTTGTAAAGTAGATGATATGCGCATAATGAAGGAATAAGAAGATAATGAGATGTTTGATTGTATTCATGAGATTATGATTGATATAAGGACTAAGTGATATCATGGTTTGAGTATATAGAATTTTGAGGATTTTGGTATGTGTAAAGTGTTAACTTTTAACTGCATTCATGTTTTCACTAAGGTTCAATGGGTATTATTTTTTTCAAGAGAATACATGATTAAGGCCTTCGAACGTTTGTAATGTGACCAACAAGACATATCTTATGATATATGGGGATCAATGATGGTATTAACATGCTTCTTATATGAAATATCTGGTAATCGTTTTCACTATAATATGACAATGGACTGTAATATTGTGGATAAGCCTAAAGATTGGAATGGATTATGTTGGACATAAGTTAGTATTGTTTAAGGATAGAACCTTTTTTCGATATTATTGATGGGATGATATAGTAATGTAGTTTTAGAAAAAGGACAACCTGCAGGACGGGAGACATCCCATCACGTCAGACAAGGCTGTGGGAATCGAACCCACAACCGAAGTGCGACTGGCCTTTATCGCCTACCACTGGCCTACAGGAATTCCCTGGTTAGTAGAAACTAGTTTTATTTTATTAAGTAGTATGATATATGAAGTATAAGTTCATTTTTGGAACCATATACGATTAATCTAACCATAAGATGGACTTATAACTTTTTCTAACCTTTTGTTTGAAAGAGATGGAATGACCCATCATTCTATCACATGATCTGCTAACACATCACGAATAACAAATTCAACTTCATTTCTTTAAGGGATGAAGTGGAAATTGTTCAATTCACAAACAACAATGAGATTGTACCAAAATCATGAAAGTATTTCTTTAAATTCATCAACTTTAGGGAAATGATCTTGAAAACCAATAATTTTGTCCTAGTTCCCTTATATCCGATGAATCAGATGGTACCTTAGATCATCACAAATCAATAGCTTTGTGATTGTTGGCTTTTTTATAGCCATGTTCTCTACCACTCTCCATCAGAACTTGATGGTTCGATTTTTCTTCCATATCCATATTTTCACCTATGTTCTCCTATGTGGAAACCCAGTGATGTGTTAATTTGGGTAACCGTTACATTTCATACTTTAGTTTTTAAAGCCATGTTTTGGTATTCCTTTTTACGATGTGGGTTTCTATTAAACAAACTTCCGAGTAGTAAACCATTTATAACCCTGACGAATTTCGAGGGCGAAATTCATTTTAATGGGGGGTAAAATGTAACACACCAAGATTTTATAAAAAATATTCTTTTAATTTCATTAATTTATTGTGTTGTATGCTACACCAATATTACCTTGCGCTATACGCAACACCGTATTATCTTGCAGTATACGCAACACTATTCTTGGATCATGTTACACACAATTTTGATAATAGTTATTCTACGCAACATTGAGTATATATATATATATATTCAATGTATAAATGAAATATGGTTGGATTCTATTATACGAAACAACGAAGGATTCTTTCACAACACACAACCCTGACTTGGCTTGCATTACACGCAATCGCGACCTTCCTCGATAGTGTGTGTTGTACGCAATACCGGGTTTTACTAAACAATGATATATTATTATAATATTATTATGAACTAGCCGTTATTAATAGTATTAACTAAATTTTGAATTTTATAACATTATTATTCATCTTACACATTTTCTAGAACATGGTATAAGAACAAAATAAATTTTTCGGGCAAAATAAGTATTTTTCAAAAAATCCAGTTTTGCCGCCTTTTGATGGCGCACCCACTTTAAATATAGTTTTTGAAATGTTTATAAGTTCAATTTGACAAAATAAAATTCTTCTTTGGAATCAAGAAATAAAAATTTACTTTGGATAAATTTTTCGTATTATTCTGGTAACTTTCATATTTTGATGAATAGTTAAAACATGCTATATTTTAATGAAAGACAACTTTTTTCATCGTAATAATTTATATGGTTAAATTATAATATTGAATGGTTTTAAAGTATAAATAGAATATATTTTTACCATTTAATATAATTTATGTCATTAGCATTGATTTTACATTGAATTCGTAGGTTAAATCAATTCAATCTTTTGCAATGTTTTAAACAAAAACCTGTTTTCATTCAACAACAGGATTAATTTTAATTTAATTTCTGCAACTTCTGTGTATTGAATTTGAAAAAATGGATTCCATATTTGAAATCAGTGGGTCCAAATTATGTTAATAGGCTACTTTTTATTTTTGGGAATTATGAATAGTAACTACGGTAAATTTTATTTACCATAGTTAAAGGTAAATCGGGTAATTAAGGGTAAATATAATATTATAAAATTACCCTAACACATGCCAAAATTCTATTGGATGAATAAAATTAAATAAATATCAACTAAGGGTCGGATTAGATTCATTTTATGGACTTTTGACCATGAAAATAATTTAATTATTATTAAAACCAAAGAAAGTGACAACATGTCACTCTCTTAAATCTTATAAATATAATAATTTTAATTTAGTGATAAACATCATAAAACTTCAAATATTAATAGTCTCCAGAAAGATAAAAAAATTATCTACATCATGATAATTTATTTATAATTTTTAGGGATTAAATATTTGTCATTAATGGTGATACATTAATGATACATAAATTATTTATTAAGTGGAAAATAAGTAATATAGTTTTTATTGAAATACTAATACCCATTAAAAGGCCCACAAACCTGACCAAAACTTATTGGTAGTGTATATATAAACCTTAATTATCCAATTACCTAATATATAACCGTTTGGATCCTTGTAAAAGTGATTATGACACTTATATTATTTTATTTTAAATGATGCCAAAGTTGTCACCTTCATAATTTAATAAATATAACAATTTAAATATTGTGATTTTGAGATGCTAAATTCGATTAAAAGTATTATTGTGAAATTTAATAGATTTATATACATCATAGGATTTTATTTTAAAATTTTATGCAACAAATCAGTATATAAAATAATTATACAAAAATGTTGTAGTAATTATTTTATTAAGAGATAAACCAAATAAATGGTTTTAAAATTAATAAAATAAATATTATATGAACTATTTAATGTGATCCAATAATTTTATATACACATATGACCTTTTATGAATCTATTAAAGCTTTTATTTCGAACATATATTCTGTATATATTTTATTTAAATTCAAATAATTGAATAGTGTCAAAATTGACACTATTGTTATTTTATAAATAACATATTATAAAATTGTTTAAAAATCACAAAAATATTTAAAAATTATAAATTTATATTTATATGGTCTATAATGTTATAAAGTAAAAAAGTATGGAAATTTCACAACAAATGAGTAATTATTTGTTATAATTTAAAATTTAGAAGTTTATTACCACAAATAAACATAAATAGATTAAATAAGGATAAATCAAAATGATAAGGTTTAAAATAAGATCCAAACATGTCTAAATTTTATTGGTTGATGATATTACAACCCTATATCATCTAATCTTAGAATATGAGTCATTTTTGGAGGTTTTTAAGCAGGGTTAGATTTATTATAAATTAATATTTTTTAGAATTCCAAAGGTGCCCCTCTCCTCCCTTATAAAAGGGCACCTACTACCTCTCCTCCTCACACCAATTTGAGCCTTCAATCTTGGAAAAACCCTGCCAAATTATCTTCTCCACTTCCCTAGAAAAATCCTAGAGGTTCTGGTCTACTTTAAAGACCAATCTTAGTGACCTAAGAGGAGGTTTCAAAGAGGCGTATCGAAGAAGAGGTAATTTCTTCTCCCGATTCTTTCAAGCTTCTTTCTTCTTCAACTTCTTCTTCTTTAGTTGTTTAATTATAAAGTAATTACATCAGTATCAATAATATACTGATTTGTTATTATAAATATGAAACAGCCCCATTTCACCTTCTATCCATCCTACGGAAAACAAAATCACCGCATGTGCGTACGTACGGAATACCGTCTCCACGCCGTGGTATAATCTGTTTTTCCACCAACACCTTACATGGATGGGTATAATGGTGTAAAGAATAACTATACATAGTTATTATAACATCATACTGATTCTGATATATTGTATCATCCACTCCAATTCAATTCAATAATTATGGAAATGATATCATCGCTCGTGCGTACGTACGGACTACCGTCTCCACGACGCGATAAGATTCATTCTCCATGTTAACCATTTAAGAATTATTATAAAGTATATATAAGAAATAATAATGAAATATATGACATTATAAAGCTACTAGATTTATGTATATATGTATGAAATCTAGTTAATTCCATTCAACTCAATAAGGAAACGAAAACAACGTTCATGCGTACGTACAACCTACCGTCTCCATGAACGGTGTATTTCTTTCCATTTATCGATCTATTATATATATGTATATTCTGAATATATATTATATATAAATCATGTTTTATATTCTGGAATTATTTAATCGTGATCTAAGTAATCATATGAATAATTACAAGTCAAAACACGGACGACAAATGAAATGATTTTTCCCAAAACACTCTTTAACATGGAATTTACAAAATAACGGGTAATATAAAGTCATAAGTGAACCATATATGATATCATAACAATGAATATGATTTTTTAATAAGTCAATGACATTATTTAAATCATTATACAGGAGGTTCAGATTCATACGAAGCATACCAGACATAAGGTAAGGGATAATTTTGCAAATCTCATTTTTATCCGAGATTGCATATTCGTAAGTATTTACTGGGGTTATTTCTATCATCCATGTCCATGTTTTATAAAAGTGATTTCATGTATTTTTAAAGTCCTTTTTACCCATTTTTGACTTTTACTACATGGTATGTAAGGAATCTTTCTTTTGTTTACGTTACGAGGTACTTTTTGACTTTTCCGGCAACAATACGAAAAGAATGTTTTTTAACTTATACGGCACGAACGGATTTTTACGGTTTTATAAAGCCTTATTTTCATGAAGCTTCCTCCCAAAGATTTCATGAATATTTTCAACAAAATATCTTTCTTTTAAAATCGCATGATGTTTTGTGAAAAGAATTGATTTTTAAGAAGAAAGGATATTTTCCTCAAGAATTCATTTCAAGTGCTTTTTTCAAAACTATTTTCCATCTAAGATGAAATTATTTCATATGTATGTTTCAAGTAAAATTTCTCTATGATTTAAATGGTTTCAATTTTCTTATGATGAAATGATATCAATTGTTTATGTATTTTGATGGCATGATGTTTAAGAATCCCATTTTATTTCATGGGTTATGCTATGATGTATGATTTATAATTTTGTGGCACACGAAAGAATGATTTCATTATGAGATGGGTGGGACCTATATCTCCCTCCAATTCATTGGGTAAAGATTTATATCTCATGAGATAGACATGGCTGGAATGGTAAGTTAAACCGGTTCAGTAATACAGGACTGGAACAAGGAGTAAACTCGATTCAGAAAGGGACATTGTCCACTAAGATGGTCTTGGCAGCAATGCCTTGGCTAATATGGAAATCATATCATGTGCTTAATGGTTTCCACAATTACATGTTTTATTCCCATTCTATTTTATCATTCTTAATGTTTCTTTATGATCTATGCCTTACATACTTCCATGTTTTGTGTCATTTCTCAAGCTTTTGATGTTTAAACATTATGTTCATGTTTTTATGTTCAAATGTATATGATATGTTTTATTTTATCCATGCTTACCCTTACTGAGCATTTGAGCTCACCCTTTTTATGTTTTCTTTTCCTCAGGATATAAAGAAAGGTTTTAGGTAAGAAAAAAAGGGAAGATCTTTATGGGATATGTTGAAGATCTTTCACCACAATTAGAGGATTACGTTCCAAGTTTCCAAAGACACTAAACTATTACGGTCCTTTTGTGTGTGTGTTTTTGTTATGTACTAAGTATTCCGCAAAAGTAATGTAATGTCCATGTACGTCAAGCATAGGGTCTCTACAGATTCATTTTGGGATACAGATACACTATGTTGAGGTAGGTTCAATGGAAACCTTTTGAGGGATATTCATCTAGAATATTAATGAATACTGATATAGTAGTGAAGTCCTATGAAAGTTATACAAACTGGTTCTTTATTTAATATACATCATGGTTTTGGGTTTCATGCATGGTATTCTTGGGATTTTGGGATTCTAATGACTTCTTGTAAGATAAATGAGTGTCTTTCAATCATTTCAAACCATTTAGTGGTATCATACCTATGTTGTGTTCTTGGTTCACAAGATCATGCTCTAAAATAAATAAATTACATGAATCTTTCGTGATGTAGAAAAATAGAGCATGATGTTTTATATGAGATGGTACATGTTGTCAAATATGACTAAAAGATGCAATAGTTGGTATTATGAAATTATGATACGTGCTTAATTATTATTACATGGTCTAACTACATAACACACATAATATTAACCTGCTTTTTGTCATGACCCGACCCAACGGGGCTCGAGCCACGACTCCCCTAGCCCGCCTCCAATAGGCCAGGGGCTGGCGACCAGCGCCAAGTAGGCTATCACACACATGTGAGGCATTAGCCTAAGGTACCTGTACACATGCACCCACAACACCTCCATGCAACAGTGCACAGATATAGAAACTGAAAAGTAAAAGCATGCATACAATTTATCCCACAATTAGAGTACAGAAGAAGTACAAAGGGAAAAACATGGCCCACCAAAGAAAACTACAAGCACGTCCAACCTGCTCTGAAGAAGGGGAACGCTGCCACAAACACCCGCCGGAAAGATCCCTCGGCACAGCTCCGGTAGACACCCCGGTCAACTCGCTCACTAAGCTCCGCCTGCTCCGGGTCCTCCTAGGACTCCTTCAAAAGGCCTGTGGTCTGCATAAGACAAAAACATGTGCGGGCAAAGCCTGTGCAGGGGTGAGTATAAACATACTCAGTAGGCACCCCAAAAATCCAAAACCCAAGGGAGAAACTGAAAGGAAATAGTCCGCTCAACCCAGCCAGAGGGAACCCAGACGAGAGAGAAAATCCATCTCATGACCATCCTCGGCTAAAAACAACTAGTCAGCTCAGCTCAGCTCAGGTGTATGCCCATACATACACCTTGAACAATCCAGCCAGATATACTCAGATCACGCCACAAAGCCACAAGAGGTACTGACCTCATCACCAGTAACTACCCCAAACTAGGAGAGTACACCACACGAACATTGTCATAACAGATGAAACTCATCCGAGAGATACACTCCATCGGGTCCCAAACAAACATCTCAGATGCTCACCCAAGAGACCACGCTCGTTGGATAACATCACTGAGGAAACATCGCTGAAACACCATAACCACCATACTCCTCGGATAGGGGATCACTGCTAGGGTCCGCTAGGGGATACCAAGACCCACTCTGGTATACGTAGCTCACAGATAGGGGATCACTCCTCGGGTCCGCTGGGGGATAACACGACCCGATCTGGCATATGTAGTTCTCACAGATAGGGGATCACACCCAAGATCCGTTGGAGAATACCACAACCCGATCTAGCGCTCGATAGAAACTCCACACTCAGATAGAGGATCATCGTCCATATAAAGATGTTCATGACGATACCGGAACCCTATCTGGTATAACTCGTGATGTAGGGGATCGAACCAACGATGCCGCAACCCTACCAAAACCACGCGCTGAGTAGGGGATCGCATAACCAACGATACCGTAACCCTACTATAAACCACATGCTGAGTAGGGGATCGTATACCCAACGATGCCACAACCCTACTGAGCACGACTCACCGCGTAGGGGATCATGTTTCCGATGATGCCACAAACCCTATGGGGTTAACCTCCTAGATAGGGGATCACCGCCTGTAAATAAGCCGTCACAGCGATACCAAGAACCCAATCTAGGGAAAAGATGATAGAGGATCCACTCCAGGACCACCGAAGGGATACCACAACTCTAACAGTTTAAACATCCCATCGAGAGGATCACAAACCCATACGAAGGTTGTGATGCCACACGAAACCTCGTAGGAACGAACCAAGGGAGAACCCTCAACCACTGCTGGTCCAAACGTCGCTAACCCGAGCGACCTGCCACAACGCCACACTGCGCACCTCCTAGGCCAAAACCGAGGCCACCATCGCATTCCACGTGGAAACACACGCAGGATAGGCTGTTTACTCACCCGAAACGGAGCACCGGTGAAAAAGGTACTATTCACCGTAGCTAGCCCGTGCGGGGCCCACACAACGATCTTGAAACCCATCGAGTAGATCACACCATGACGATCCCCTCAGAAAAACAAGCGGAATCGACTACTCGCTCGTCTGAAACGGACACCCGGTGAAAAAGGCACTATTTACCGAAGCCCAGCTCGGGTGGGGCCCACGCCTGGATTCCGAAACTCAGCGGACGGAATGCACCATTGTGTTTCTCTCAGAAAAACACACAGGATCAACTATTCATCCGCCAAATTCGGACTCCTGGTGCAAAAGCTGCGTTTCTCCGCAAACTCCAAAACCCGGCCTCGTGGGGCCCACACCCTATTCTCAGCCCCAACACCCGGAAACCATCTCAAAAAGTCTGTTGTACCATCAGGGTCACAACGCCACTGACGACACGTCAATCGGACGCTCCGGGTAGAAGTTACAACGGCATGAAGTTGTAAAATAATAAAATAATATTATTTTATACGACGTTTCTAGCTCCCGGGCCACGGTCCCAAACCTTTAAACCCTCTAACCCACACCGGAGGGTTCCCCTCGTCGTCAGGGTCGCATCACCGCAAACGGCATGCGAATCTGGCTCCCAGATTGCAAGATACGAGGGTTTAAAGACCTCCGTATAAGAGAAGAGGCCGGACCGGCCCCGACCGGCCTGCCCTGGCCGGCGGCTCTCCGCCGCGCTCCGGCGGCTGGGCCGGTGCGCCGCTGCACTGGGTGGCCGGCCGCCGCGGGCCGCTAGGCTCCGCCGGCGCCGGCGCCGGCGGATCTTCCGCGGACCGCCGGGGGCACCCCGGTGGTCCATTTTGCGATCCGGATGCGTCTACACGACCCTCGGGACATGATCTACACTGCTACGACTTCAATTTGCAGAAAAAACGCAGCAAAAACAGGATCGGGGGTTAAAACTCAAATCCACCTACCTCACGGGCGAAACGCCGACGTTCTGCCTCAGATCCGCGCTCCAGAGCTTCCGTTGCGCGCTCCTGGAACGTCCGCCGTCGAATTCCGAGCTCTTGGGTGCTTCGTTTGCTCGATTCGGCAGAGCGGCGGCGAAGAATGGCGAAGAACATCGAGAGGAACGATAAAGGGGGGGTGGGGCTGATATTTATATCAGCTACCCGTCGACTCCAAACCCGCCTCGGACCCGACGCCCGATGCGAACAATAGTAAGGTCACCCCTAGGGTAAACGTGCCGTTCTGAACGCAACGACGGACTCATATTTTCTATCCGAGACTCTGTTCAGAAGTTATTTGAGCCGACGCTCGCACACTAACTTCTCCATTTAATTAAGAAAACTCCCCTAGTGGCATTTCTCACCGCAGGCCCGCGCCCGCAAAGTGTACACCCTTCCTAGGGTAAACGACACATTTCAGACGCAACTGTGCCCTCCGATTCCCGTTCTGAGCTACCGTTTAGGAGATATCACATCCCCACCATGTGCGTAGTATAAAAAAACTTAATATTTTTTATAAAATTAATTCCGGGCACACCGGGCCTCGGAATCGCACGCCGTTTTCGCGCCTAGCTCTAGAATTATTCCTAGAAATATTCCAAAGTCTGACAGGACCAAAAACCCGAGTCGCTACATCCTCCCCCCCTTAGAACTTTTCATCCCCGAAAAGCCCTAAGCACAAGGAAAGCGATTGGACTCTAAACTGGGTCTCACACACCAGTGATCTCACCAACCAACACTCATGCCCGAACACGTAAGTCAGAGAGACTCATCCACCACACCTCAATACTATCCGCTTTGGTCGGCACTGACTCGCCTGCATGGTTTTAATCGCGTCACAAAAACACGTCTCGGTGGGGGAAGGATCCATCTACCTCACGCATTCGAAGCATGCGGAACAACTCCCACACAGGGTCTTACCAATGCCCTGAACAAAACTTGAGCAAGCAACAAAAGGAAAGAGTACCGCTAAACAGTGTCTATCAAACTACTGCAGTAAGTAGAAAAGACACAAGGCGTACCTCTATCCATATGCGGTGCCTCTGGGTCGACTGCCTCCAGGGAATGCAGCTGTCCTCACCCTCGACCCCCATCTCCATGAGCTTGGCGTGGACCACCTGGGGGTGGGGGTGGTGGCACCTGGTACTGCCTACCACCGCCTCCTGATGCACCAGCTCCGCCACCACGTCCGCCGCCCTACGGACCTCCTTGCTCGAGACGCTGCCTCTGCCAAGGCGGTCCATCGACCAGATCCCTCTCAGCAGTACGTCAGGTCAGACAATATCTAGCAAGATGTCCCCGACCATCACAAGCGTAACACCGCCTCTCCTGCGGCTGACCAAAACTAGCCTACGAGCCCTGTGAGCCCTGAGGCTCAGATCCTCCATCTTGGGGTCACCTCCTGAAACGTCGGCCACGTCCAGATCCCTGAGTCTGTCATTGGCTACCAGATGCCAATCTGACTGACGGAGTCTCAGCTCTCGAGTGCCCAGCACTAACAGGGGGAATATGCTCAGCCAGAAAACTCCCCACCACCAACGCTCGCTCCATCACTCCAGCATAGGTGGGCAGGCACAAGGAAACCACACCTGCTCGGATGTTCCTGCGTAAGCCCTGCTCGAAGGTCCGAGCCCTAAAGAAGGGGTCTCAAACCATATCCAGGGAGTAGCGCGACAGGTCTGTAAACCACGCTGAGTACTCCGACACAGTCATGCTCTCCTGTCGAAGCTGCAGAAGCTCCTGGATCTGCACTGACCTCAGCGTCACCGGATAGAACTCTTCCTTGAAGAGCCGCTCAAACTCTGCCCATGTGAGCGTCTCCTCGTCATGGGACTGCGTCACCAAACTCCACCATCACCTGGCAGAACCATGCAGAAGGCTCACCGCTAGGACCACCATCTTATCTGGAGGTGTCCTCACTAGGCGGAAAACTCGGGTGACTACCTCAAGCCAGTCATCAGCTGCCTGGGGGTCTGGATCACCCCGGAACCTCAGAGGTCGCTGCCTATGGAACTCGTGCAGTGCACTCATCCTGTGCACAACCTCATCCTGCACCGCCGGCATAACGAGCTGCTCGACAGGTGGTGGCTCAACTAGCGGACCACCTGGAGGTGCAACCTCAGAACCTGTGCCCTGCTCCATAGCCACTACACGGGGCGGGTGATCAGCACAATCCTACTGCGGAACCCTCGCTGGCTGTCGTCGTGGAGGCATCCTGAAATACATTCAAGACGCACCACAGTCAAAGATTATATCTGCAGAGCTGACTCAAGAAGGACAAAGAAAAACCAAAAACCCAGTCCTATTTGATGCATGTACCATTATGTCCCCGAGACCAGTGTACGAATATCCTGAGTCGAAAGGCAGGTTATCAGAGTCATGGTGTATGGATACGTTGGCCGCTGCACCAACACTGGAGTCTCTGGCCTGAAACCCGAGCTCGAAACACCCTAACACTACCGCTATGCAACCCAAACAAAACTCATAGCTAGACCAGCTACGCTATGAGATCCCAATGGTGGAACCTCCTCTGATACCACTCTGTCATGACCCGACCCAACGGGGCTCGAGCCACGACTCCCCAAGCCCGCCTCCAATAGGCGAGGGGCTGGCGACCAGCGCCGAGTAGGCTATCACACACATGGGAGGCATTAGCCTAAGATACCTGTACACACGCACCCACAACACCTCCATGAAACAGTGCATAGATATAGAAACTGAAAAGTAAAAGCATGCATACAATCTATCCCACAATTAGATTACATCAGAAGTACAAAGGGAAAAACATGGCCCACCAAAGAAAACTACAAGCACGTCCAACCTGCTCTGAAGAAGGGGAACGCTGCCACAAACACCCGCCGGAAAGATCCCTCGGCACAGCTCTGGTAGACACCCCGGTCAACTCGCTCACTAATCTCTTCCTGTTCCGGGTCCTCCTAGGACTCCGTCGAAAGGCCTATGGTCTGCACAAGACACAAACATGTGTGGGCAATGCCCGTGCAAGGGTGATTATAAACATACTCAGTAGGCACCCCAAAAACCCAAAACCCAAGGGAGCAACTGAAAGGCAACAGTCCGCTTAACCCAGCCAGAGGGAACCCAGACGAGAGAGAATCTCCATCTCGTGACCATCCTCGGCTACACACAACTAGTCATCTCAGCTCAGCTCTGGTGTATGCCCATACATACACCTTGAACAATCCAGCCAGATATACTCAGATCACGCCACAAATCCACAAGAGGTACCGACCTCATCACCAGAAACTGCCCCAAACTAGGAGAGTACACCACACAAACATTGTCATACCATATGACACTCATCTGAGAGATACACTCCATCGGGTCCCAAACAAACATCTCAGACGCTCACCCGAGAGACCACGCTCGTCGGATAACATCATTGAGGAAACATCGCTGAAACACCATAACCCTCAGACTCCTCGGATATGGGATCGCCGCTAGGGTCCGCTAGGGGATACCAAGACCCACTCCAGTATACATAGCTCACAGATAGGGGATCACTCCCAGTGTCCGCTGGTGGATACCAAGACCCGATATGGCATATGTAGTTCTCACAGATAGGGGATCACACCCAAGATCCGTTGGGGAATACCATAACCCGATCTGGCACTCGACAGAAACTCCACACTCAGATAGAGGATCATCATCCATATAAAGATGGACACGACGATACCGGAACCCTATCTGGTATAACTCACGATGTAGGGGATCGAACCGACGATGCCACAACCCCACTGAAACCACGCGCTGAGTAGGGGATCGCATAACCAACGATACCGTAACCCTACTATAAACCACATGCTAAGTAGGGGATAGTATACCCGATGATGCCACAACCCTACTGAGCACGACCCACCGTGTAGGGGATCATATTTCCGATGATGCCACAAACCATACGGGGTTAACCAGCTAGATAGGGGATCGCCGCCCGTAAATAAGCGGTCACAGCAATACCAAGAACCCGATCTAGGGTAAGGATGCTAGAGGATCCACTCCGGGCCCACCTGAGGGATACCACAACTCTAACAGTTTAAACATCCCATAGAGAGGATCACGAACCCATACGAAGGTTGTGATGCCACACAAACCCTCGTAGGAATGAACCAAGGGAGAACCCTCAACCACTGCTGGTCCAAACGTCGCTAACCCGAGCGACCTGCCACAACGCCACACTGCACACCTCCTGGGCCAAAAACGAGGCCACCATCGCATTCCACGCGGAAAAACATACAGGATAGGCTGTTTACTCGCCCAAAATGGAGCACCGGTGGAAAAGACACTATTCACCATAGCTAGCCCGTGCGGGGCCCACACAACGATCCCGAAACCCATCGAGCGGATCACACCACGACGATCCCCTCAGAAAAACAAGCGGAATCGATTACTCGCTCGTCCCAAATGGACACCCGGTGAAAAAGGCACTATTCACCGAAGCATAGCTCGGGTGGGGCCCACGCCTGGATTCCAAAACTCAGCGAACGGAACGCACCATTGCGTTCCTCTCATAAAAACATATAGGATCGACTATTCATCCGCCAAATTTGGACTCCTGGTGCAAAAGCTGCGTTTCTCTGCAAACGCCAAAACCCGTCCTCATGGGGCCCACACCCCATTCTCAGTCCCAAAACCCGGAAACCATCTCAAAAAGTCCTTTGTACCATCAGGGTCTCAACGCCACTGACGACACGTCAATCGGACGCTCCGGGTAGAAGTTACAACGGCCCGAAGTCGTAAAATAATAAAATAATATTATTTTATATGACGTTTCTAGCTCCCGGGCCACGATCCTGAACCATTAAACCCTCGAACCCACACCGGAGAGTTCGCCTCGTCGTCAGGGTCGCGTCGCCGCAAACGGCACGCGAATCCGGCTCCCGGATTGCAAGATACAGGGGTTTAAAGACCCCCGTATAAGAAAAGAGGCTGGACCGGCCCCGACCGGCCGGTCTGGCCGGCCAGGACGGGCCGCCGCTGCCGGCCCGCCCTGGCCGGCGGCTGGTCTGGCGCGCTGCCGCGGCTCCGCCACGCGCCGCTGCGGGTAGCCGCGCACCGCCGCGGGCCGCCGTTAGATCTTCCGCGGACCGCTGGGGGCACCCTGGCGGTCCGTTTTGCGATCCGGAGGCATCTACACGACCATCGGGACACGATCTACACTGCTACGACATCAATTTTCAGAAAAACGCAGCAAAAATGGGATCTTGGGTTAAAAATTAAATCCGCCTACCTCGTGGGCGAAACGCCGACGTTCTGCCTCAGATCCATGCTCCAGAGCTTCCGCTGCGCGCTCTTGGAACGTCCGCCGTCGAATTTCGAGCTCGTGGGCGCTTCGTTTGCTCGATTCGGCGGAGCGGCGGCAAAGAACGGCGAAGAACGTCGAGAGGAACGATAAAGGAGGGGGGGCTGATATTTATATCAGCTGCCCGCCGGCGCCAAACCCGCCTCGGACCCGACGCCCGATGCGAACAAAATTAAAGTCTCCCCTAGGGTAAACACGCTGTTCTAAACGCAACAGCGGACTCAAATTTTCCATCCGAGACATCGTTCAGAAGTTATTTGAGCCGACGCTCGCACACTAACTTCTCCATTTAATTACGAAAATGCCCCTGGTGGCGTTTCTCACCGTAGGCCCGCGCCCGCAAAGTGTACACCCCACCTAGGATAAACGACACATTCTGGACGCAACCGTGCCCTCTGATTCCCGTTCTAAGCAACCGTTTAGGAGATATCACATCCCCGCCTTGTGCATAGTATAAAAAAACTTAATATTTTTTATAAAATTAATTCCGGGCACACCGGGCCTCAGAATCGCACGCCGTCTTCGCGCCTAGCTCTGGAATTATTCCTAGAAATATTACAAAGTCTGACAGGACCAAAAACCCAAGTATCTACACTTTTAATGTCACACAAGTCATGTGAATAGAAATAAATTATATGTAGTGACTTATCATAAATGGAGAAGATCCAGTCCATGTTGTGTACTTGAGTGTTGCCCCATGAGTTTTATAATATTGAGAAGATAATAAAAGAATAAGATTTAGTCACCATTAGTGTGGTAGGAAGTGTGGAAAATTGTGAGAATCTAAGAGTACTAAATCTATTGAAGATGGAGAATGATAAGACATTACAACCTGTAGCAAGTAATAAGTGAGTAAGATCAAACCAAAAAGATGTAGTGTATCTTTCCAAGAAATATTTAGAACGTGTGTTCAAGTGAATAAAATCTAGGTGAAATATATTATGGTTTTTTTTGTGAGGTGAGTTTAGAAGGCCAAAAATAGTTTTAGAAGAAAAATTAGAATCTAGAGAAGTACAGATACTTATTTACACATATTGAGTGAGTTTACCACAATGCAATTGGGGTCTCTGTGCATTTAAGTAGACCATCTTTGTAGGTGCAGTGAAATTCCCATATATATTTTTATCTACTTTATAAGGAATAAGGAAAAGGGTAACCACATAGATATGATGAATTTATTCTTATGCATCACACATTTGCATTATCCACAAAAATTATAGCCCAAACCCCATCTTCAATGTGAAATTACCCCATATTATGTTGTAATAAATCATTAAAGTCCTAACACCCCCAATTGATTAAATATACTAAAACATAAATAAAATTTTGAAGCATTTATAAATTAATGTACCTAGTAATATCATTGATTCGTAGTGATGTATTCATGGGGTTTTCTATTATATGTTTGTTTGATTTGTTTTAAAAATTACTATATAGATCCTCAGATAATCAGATGGTACATATGTTAAATGTCCTAAATCATGATATTAGGGAAGCATCTATCTTACGCATTTAAGTTTTCTATTTTTATCAATGACATGGCATAAATAGTAAACATGCACCCTGTCTTAAATTTATTCTTAGATTTGGTGATATTTTTTTTCTACGAATTCAAATTTATATTATTTGTAAATTATGATGCATACTCATGTTTAATACCATTTTATTACAATATTATGTACCAAAAATTTATGTTTTCAATATATTTAGTATAATAAATTTTCATGCAGGGTTTTGATTCTTCATACAAGGTGATAGGGTGGACTAACACTTGATTTAGGAGAAATACACCGTCATGGAATATGGGAGCAAGGGTATATTTTCAAGTAGTGGGTCATTTTATTTTGTTTCAGTTAATATTTTCTTTTACTTGTATTAAATATGATTTGTGCTTCATTTTTTAGACTGCATTTACTCTCACTGAGCAGTGGATGATTTATTTAATTTTAGTAGTGGATAGTTTTTTAGACCATTAAAACATGTATATTTTTTTGTGAAGTCATGTTTTTGTATTGAGCAGTGGTTCAATTATTAAAGCATTGGATTATATCACATTGATAATGCACAAGAGAGTAATAATATCATTAACAAATAAATGATAATATGATCATATATGATATCATAAAAATTACTATGATTATAGAATATGTCAATGAAATTATTTTAATCATTATACAGGAGGTTCAAATACATACAAAGGATATCAGACCTAAGGTAAGGAACAATTTCAAAATCTCATTATTATCTGATATTGTTTATATGTAAGTATTTATTGGGGTATATTTATCATCCACATCCATGTTTCCAAAATGTGTAATTTTATTTATATAATTCTATAATTTTTTAATGTTAATTTTAACCATTGTTGATTTTTTATTAAATGGTATGAAAGGAATTTTTTGTAATTTTTCAATATAAGGTACTTTTGGACTTATCTGACAAATGTATGAGAAGAATGGGTTCTTTTAAATTTTACAACATGATGGGTTTTTGGATTTTAAAAAAAAGAATTACTATAAAGATTCCTTTAAAATATTCCAAGGTTATTTTCAATGAAATTATTTTCTTTTAAAATTGTGTGGAATTTGGAGAAAATAAAATGTTTTTTAAGAAGCCTGGATATTTTCTTCAAGAAATATTTTCAAGTGTTCTATAAAATTTATTTGTCATCTCATATGGAATTATTTAATTGGGTTATGTTTCAAGTATTTAATGCTTATTTTTACTATGTTTTATAGATTATGTTATGATGGAATTATGTTTAAGAAACCCATTTTATTATTTGGGTTATGCTATGATTAATGATTTATGTTTTTGTGTCCCATATAAGAATGATTTCATTATTATATGGGTGGTATCTATATCTTCCTCCAATGCATTGGGTAAAAATTTATATCTCATGATATAGATAGGGCTACAATGAGAAGTGATCTTGGTTCAGTAATATATGGATGGAACAGAATGAAAACCTAGTTAAATAATATACTTTTTCCTCTATGATGGTCATTTAAATGATCCTTGACTAATATGAGATTATTTTCTATACATATGTGTATTCTAAAAATTCTAGGTCTTATGTTATAAATTTTGGTAATATGTTCATTGATTCTGTATGAACTTTTATGACCTATCACATGGCATGATATCCTGATCTTTCATATACAGGATAATATTTCCAAATATTGTGTTCTTATGTATTATTATTATGATATGATTTATATATTCCTTCTTTACCCTTACTTGGAATATGATATCACCATTTCTTTTATTTCTTTTCCCTAGATTGTGAAGAAAAGTTTTAGTAAGATATGTAAAAAAGGGTTCTAGATATGAAGGAATAAGTTGGAGGCATTGTAGATTTTTTAAGAACCAGTTGTTTGTGTATCTCAGAATCTAAATACACTAAACTTATACAGTCCGGGGGTGATTTTGTTATGTTTTTTAATGAACATTATTAAAATTATGATGTAATATATATCTATGTAATGTATGGGTTATTATACATAGTATTCCTTATTATGTCCCGAGATCTATACCATATTCTCCAAGAGATGGGTAATCATGCCCCACAAATTGAAACTTTAATGTGTAAGCCCTGTGCGGGTATACACTCATGCATTATGTCCAAGAAATCATTATATAATGTTTCTCACTTCAATAGTGGATCACAATGGATTAGAGACACATGATTATTGTATCAAATTCATATTGATATTCCCCCTAGTATGGGCCCATCATTGGGATGTTTTCTTGATTACATCTTGTATCCACTCAAATGTCCACAATCCTTGTGAAGAAATATAGGGTAGCCTTATATGGATAGGTACCATCTAGGGAATCTTTTTTCATATCTCCCATGACATGGAAACCCATTACAAGAACTACACATGCTCTTATTCCTATATTAGACATGATACACAGGATGCCTCATCAAGGACTAAGCATGATATTCACATCCATACCAAAAGATGTTAAACTGCATGGATAGGGCCAATCACATGACCACAAACTACGCCAAATGAACTATGTGGGTTTTGATTTCTATTTTCATAGGATATGTATGATCCCTTGTAAATATTCAATCCCATATCCCAAACACCAACCGCCTCCCTGGATGACAATAAAAACTAGAGTGTTGAAATATGACCATAGCCCAAACATCATAAATAAATAAGAGAGTGATAGGAAACCCATGATATGAACATCATTGTTCCTATCGATACATGTTCATAATCAAGTCGTTGATGTAGGGGTAACCAATAACGTATTAGGGTCTGGGAAGGATTTTAAGAACATATATTAAATCTATAAGAGAGTCATAGATTATGAAACAATCCCCCCCAAAAGGGTGTGATGATACCGAGCTGCCATCCTCTCAAAAAATGTGAGTCCTCTTAGGCTCAAAACCCCAAATGACCCCCTTGATTTGGAAAATAGGTATGTACCTAGATATGGATGAGAGAACCATTATGAGTTTCTAGGGAAGACTAAATAAATGAAAAAACGGATGTGATCAATTGAGTGAGGCTTTAAAACCCTATAATCAATCAATCTATTGAGCATAGGAATCCCAGACATGACTTAAATCATGACGAAACAAATTTTTGAACCCGATGTGAATTCCATTTTCTGTTTATCACTTTCACAAGTCAAAGAGGATAGATTAACTAGTACCCATCATGATAGTTTATTCCATGATCATTTAAAAACAAAATAGAGAACCTGACATGTTTATTTTAACTTCACTATACCTTGTGTAAAAATAAGGTAAAATATCTTTACCCATTAATTGTGAATGTTATTTATTAAACATGTAAAATTATATATGATTCTTAACCAATAAGGTTTCTTGTTTCTTATCCAAGAGTTATCAAATATTAGTTTCAATCAAAATGACCTCATAAAAGGTGATAATGGATTCCAAGATCACTGAAAAAGATTCTTTGGCCTTAAGGCCCCATCATACAGTATCATTAAAACACCACATCAGTATCAAATGGTGAACATATTGGGCTTGGGATACCACACCAAAAGCTCCATCCTGACTCTATAATCAACTCAAGAAATATTTCTGAGGATGGGTTCTCAGTGTCCATGCTTACCAATAAATGATGTAGGATAGGAAGTGGCCCTTATTACTACATTCAATAGCATTAGGAGCCTATCCCCTAATGTCAGCAGTGCACACCTTCTGATTATCGCTCAAATTTACCCAAGAGAAGAAGGTAAGACGGTCCTTGTAGTTTAGCTTGGGTTATCGAATCCACAGAGACCTAAGAAGAAACCTATAGACACGTACATTCTATGGACTTTTTTTGGCTATGAAGTATCCAACTTGGATTGATTTTGGATGTGTTTTAAAGATATCTAATAGATTTAAGTGAATTCGATTTAGAAGAATGAGTTGATCCTAGGTTATCGCTCGGGGTGGATTGGACGTATTTTCTTTTTAATGATTTCAATTTCTTAAATTTGAGATGGGTTCATTTAAGGAGATAAAAAAACATTATCATTTACTGGTTTAATGCCTACACCCTCTAATAATAATCACCTATACACTTAAATGATCAAAGTTTTGAGCACTTCAAGGTAAAGGATCGTATTAGTACTTGAAGTGTGTGGCCTTAAATTCAACAAGGACGATGGAGTTTAAAAATCATCAACTAAAAATCCCAATTAAAGAAGTGATTATACATTAATTAGGTGATAAATAACATCCAATCCAGCCCCTTGATACTCCCTTGGATCAACCCATAAGTGGGTTAGCCCTCCATTGATCCCATGGTTTCAATGGAATCGGAAAGTAGACTCATGAGGGAGGAAATGGAGAAGTAAAGAAAATAACAAAAATAAAATGATCACTCCACCGTTGTGTGAATAATTTCACAAGGGTTGGTGTGAATAAATTCACACCTTGATCCAACGGTATCAAAGTGATATTAAGAATAACAGAATAAGAGTATAAGAAGAACTTTTATTAAGAAACTAAAGTGAATTGATCAACTTACATGTGAACGACAAAATTGAGGCAACAAAAATGCAGCATAACATTACAATTGAACAAAGCATCCAAGATTCTAAACTCCTTCACCACAACTTCCTTAAATAGGAATTTTGGGAGCCTTGGGTAGATCCTAAAACAGTACAAAGCATCTCAATTAATTTTGGTAGGCCATAGGTGGTGGAAAGCTTGTGGAATTTGAACTTTTCCACATTTGACCCGAGGTGGAAGCCAGCTTTCCTTCACCGAACAGACGAGTCTGGAAGACCTTCTAGACGGCCGAATCAGAGTGGGCCATAGAAGAAGACAATGGAGCTCCAGATGTCTTCTAACCTCCTGTAAATTTTGGGCCCATTTGGAGTTACGGATTCCGAGATATAATAAACGTAGTGTACTGTTTTTCTGGGCCGCAGAATCTGGCCCATAATTGTATCTCTAACTTGGGCCGCTTTAATGACCACTATAGAGGACGAATTAGCATTGGATCATGAAGAGTTATTTGTTCCTATGAATGGATTATATAATCCCACAAAATGTGGGATTCATTGGTCCTGTATGTTGGTCCCCACAGTCGCATTAGTGGGATAGTGTCCAATCTGCCTTCTCTAGAATTGCTTCCTTTCATCACAAAATATCCCCATCTTCTTCCATGAATTATCCATTGATCCATGAATGAAAAATGTTCAATTTTAAGTGTAGATAAATTTCCCAAAATTTCAATTTAAAAAAATTGGTAATTTCATTCCTTATAATCAGATGAATCATTGGGCCTAAATTGGTGTATATTAGGCATGAAGTGCACAAATGATGAGAATGGATGTTCATAATGAAAATGAACTAACTCAGGCCCATAAGATCAAAAATTAACATTTAATACCATTAAAATGTAATTAAAATATATGTTTTTATTATATAATCACACTCCCCAACTTGAGATTTGCTAGTCCCGAGCAAATAATTCAATGATTTTATTTGAATTCCTTTCTTCAAACACATTATAACAAACAGTGCTCACAATGTAAACTGCACACAAATATATTTTTATAACCTATCAAGATAATTTAAAACAAGATGAATTTAAAAGAAGATCTCAATCCCAAGCGCATTCCTTTCATCAAATCCATCATCATACTTCATCCAACTCAATTAGGTGTAATGATGTGTTGTGTATCACAATAGATATGGGGGTTCATTTTCATTCAGGAAAGGAATCAGACACAGAAAGGTGATTTGAGTTGTCTTTGAATTCCATCCTAGAGATGTGATCAGCTACACCATTTTCAACACCCTTTTTATCCTTGATTGTGAGGTCAAATTCTTTTAAGAGAAGGACCCACCTAATTAGTCTAGCCTTGGCATCTTGTTTTTGGAAGAGGTACTTCAGTGCAGAATGGTCAGTGAACACAGTGATGGGGGATCCTAAGAGGTAGGACCTAAACTTCTCTAAAGAAAACACAATAGAAAGTAACTCCTTTTCAGTAGTGTTGTAGTTTATTTGGGCATCATTTAATGATTTGCTTCCATAAGCAATTACATAAGGAGTTTTATCACAACGTTGTTCTAACACAGCTCCAACAGCAAAGTCACTAGAATCACACATAAGTTCAAAAGGAAGGTTCCAATTTGGAGATTTCATAATGGGAGGAGAGGTGAGAGAGGATTTGAGGGTTGAGAATGAACCCTCACAGCTTTTTGTCCAAACAAATGGAGCATCCTTTACTAAGAGAGCACAATGGGGACGAGATATTGAACTAAAGTCCTTGATGAATCTTCTATAGAAACCAACATGTCCTAAGAAAGACCTCACTTCCTTGACAGTTTTGGGTGATGGAAGGTGACGAATGATGTCAACCTTTGCTTTATCAACTTCAACCCCCCTACTCGAGACCTGATGGCCTAGAACAAGTCCCTCTTTGACCATGAAATGGCATTTTTCCCAGTTTAGGACCAGATTATTTTCTTCACATCTTGACAAGACTCTCTCAACATTTTGTAGACATCCCTCAAAAGTATCCCCAAACACAGAGAAGTCATCCATGAATACCTCAAGAAAATCCCCTACCATGTCTGAGAAGATTCCCATCATACACTGTTGGAAGGTTCCAGGGGAATTGCATAACCCGAAGGGAATGCGCTTGAAAGAAAAGGTTCCGAAAGGACATGTGAATGTAGTCTTCCCTTGATCCTCTAGGGAGACCTCAATTTGGTTGTACCCTGAGTACCCATCTAAGAAACAATAGAAGGCATGACCTGCCACTCTCTCAAGGACTTGGTCAATGAATGGTAAGGGGAAATGGTCCTTCTTGGTGAATGAGTTTAGTTTCTTATAGTCAATGCAGACCCTCCATCCACTACTCACCCTTGTTGGAAGAATCTCTCCATCCTCATTGGTTATCACTGTGATTCCAGCCTTTTTTGGAACCACTTGGATTGGGCTCACCCATTCACTCTCAGCTATGGGATATATGATACCAGCTTTCAACAATTTCAGAAGTTCTTTCCTTACTACCTCCATGAGAGTAGGATTGAGTCGCCGTTGAGGTTGACGACATGGCTTTGAATAAGATTCCAGAACAATCCTATGAGTCCCGATAAGTGGGATAATCCCAAGAATATCAGAAAGGGTCCAACCAATGGATTTCTTATGCTTCCTAAGGACATATAGAAGCATCCTCTCATGATTGGCTTCAAGAGAAGAAGAAATGACAATAGGATGTGTTTGATTGTCCCCTAGGAAAGCATACTTGAGTGTAGCAGGAAGTTCCTTCAATTCAAGATCAGGTTGGATCAGAATTTCAGCAGAAGATTGGGACATTGGATCAAGTTCAATTTCTTTTTTTAGAGTTTCAGATAGGATTGATTCCCCACATGTAGAATTTTCAGCTACTAGTTTGGCTTGATCAGCTTTAGGGAAGGAATTTGGAGTGGTCTTCATGAAAGTGGTTTCTTGAAAGGTTTCACTGATTGTTGGACCTAAGACTTCATCATAAGAGAAATTTGAAAATAATTCAAGCCAAGGAGATAATCTTCCTTCATATGAACAAAGGAAATCAATCTCATTCTGACTTAAACATTCATCAAATATTCCTTGATGTTCCATGGATTCATTATCAATGCTTACTATCATGTTTACTTCATGAATGTCCTCATCATCCCCTATTTGTGAGATTACATTATAGATGTTGAAGTCTAGACTCATGTTCCCAAAGGTGATGGTCATGTTCCCATTTCGGACTCGGATAACAGAGTTGATTGTTGCAAGGAAAGGATGACCAAGGATGATTGGGGTTTGTTCCTTATTTCCTAAGTTTGGATGGTTGTCAAGGACAATGAAATCAGCAGGGTAGATAAAGTTTTCAACCTTTACCAAAACGTCCTTTAAAATCCCCTTTGGAACCCTAATGCTACGATCAGCAAGTTGAAGTGTGACAGATTTGGGTTGGAGCTATTCTAGGCCTAACTGGCAGTACACAGCATATGGGATGATATTGACACTAGCACCTAGGTCACACAAGGCTTTGACAACTTTGCTTTCTCCTAGTTCAACATTAATGTAAGGCCAACCCGGGTCTTTCAACTTAGGAGGAATGGTCCCTTGAATGGTGGTACTCACATTACCAGCCAAAAGGACTTGGTTTTTATGTGAAAATTTTCTTTTAAAAGTTCACAATTCCTTAAGGTACTTTGAGTAGGCAGGTATGGTTTGTATGGAATCAAGAAGAGGAATGTTCAACTTGACTTGTGAGAAGATTTCCCTCAATGTTTCACTCAGTTCAGGCTTGGGTTTCCCCCTCATGCGTTGAGGAAATGGTGCAGGTTCTGGGGTTGTTTGTTGAAGAGTTGTTTCCTTGACAATGTTATCAGTTTCCTCCATTTGATCTTGTGGTTCATTTGAATTTTCATCCAAGTTTGAATCTTCATGTGGTTTCTGAATTAGTTGTTCCGGTTTCTCAATTGATTTCCCACTTCTTAAAACAGTCACAGCCTTTAGTTGTTCATGAGTTGTTTGAGCACAACTTGACTCTCCCCTTGAAGTTGAGGATGGCACCGCCTGAGTAGGCATGGGTGCCTTTCCAGTTTTGATGGTTTGAAGTTCTTGTTCTAGGGAAGATACCTCCGAGTTCATCCTCTCCATTTGTTTGCACAGTTGTTCTAGTAGGCTTTGTGGAATAGTTTTGGTGGGTGCTTGAGTAGGTTGGTTTATCCCAGGGGGATATTTTGGAGGTGGGATGGTTTGTTGAAAATGGACCGGTGGCTGTTGGTATTGGATAGGTTGGGTTTGGAACTGGTTATGGGTTTGGTAGTTCTGATGGGGGTAAGGATTTTGTCCCTGTGGTTGGCTAGGTTGTTGGTTATCTTTCCAGCGGAAGCCTGGGTGGTCGTTATACCTTGGGTTGAAGGTGTTTTGGTATTGAGGCTTTTGGAAGTTCAAAGCATTTACTTCCTCTGGGGGTCCTCCTAAGAGAACATCCTTGATGGATGGAATGGTTGGGCAGTTGTCTGTCTTATGGTCATGTTTGTCACAAATTGTGCAAACATGGTCAACAGTTTGGATTTCATGGACTTTCCTAAGGTCTATCTCTTCAACCTTCCTAGAGAGTGCTGCGAGTTTAGCCCTAAGGCTTTCCTCTTCTCTAAGTGTATGAATTCCAGTAGTTCTTTGTGGATTTTCAGAATAAGGTGAAGTTCCCCATGTTTGGTTTTGTTCAGAAAGGCTTTCTAGATACTCGTAAGCATCATTTGGGGCTTTGTTTTTAAAGGTTCCATTACACATCATGTCAATGAATTGTTTGTTCCCCGGACCCAACCCCTCATAGAAAATTGTCACTTGTTCAGGAATAGAAAAACCATGTTGTGGAACCATGTTTAGAGTGTCTTTGAACCTCTCCCATGTTTCATAGAATGACTCTCCCTCTTTTTCAAAAAAATTTTGGATACTCTTTTTAAGTGCAATTGTTTTGTGGTGGGGAAAGTACTTTTTTGTAGAATTCTCTTTGTAGTTGGTCCCAAGAGTTGATGGATGATGGTCTCAAATTGTTTATCCAATTTTTAGCTTGATCCTTTAAAGAAAAAGGAAATAGCCTCATCTTAGCTGATTCTAGTTGATGTGGGGGACACATGGTTTCTACAATGTCATTTAACTCCTTAATGTGCAGGTAGGGCATCTCGGACTCCATTCCATGGAATGTGGGATGGTGGTTTAGGACATGGGGTTTAAAGATGTAGTTGGAATCTCTTAGGGAATTGTGTCTAATGCATGAGGGGGCATTGGTCTAGGAAGTGTGAGGTAGTCATTCATGGTTTGATCCATCACATTCCCCAAGTTTGGGGCTGCCTCATTTGGGTTTCCATTTTGGTTTCCACCCGGGTTTATGAGTTGGTTTCCTTGAAGACCTTCCATTGAAATTGGCTCAATTTTGGACTCTAGAGTATTATGAAGATTATGATCTAATGGAATGAGTTCCCTTGGTGTACTTGACTCCCCAACCCCAGGACTATCCACCCTAACAGGACGGTTTGATTGATCTGGGGTGTAGGTGGACATGCGCCAAAAGAAAAAAAAATGAGAAAGGGACAAGATAAGAGAATTTGGATGAGAAAAGAAGAAATGGGGGAGAATAGAATGGGTGTTTAGATGACTTACTTGGGTCCCCGGAAACGGCGCCCAAATTTTATTATCGCTCAAATTTACCCAAGAGAAGAAGGTAAGACGGTCCTTGTAGTTTAGCTTGGGTTATCGAATCCACAGAGACCTAAGAAGAAACCTATAGACACATACATTATATGGACTGTTTTCGGCTATGAAGTGGACAAATTGGATTGATTTTGGATGTGTTTTAAAGATATCTAATATATTTAAGTGGAATCAATTTAAAATAATGATTTGATCCTAGGTTATCGCTCGGGGTGGATTGGACGTATTTTCTTTTTAATGATTTCAATTTCTTAAATTTGAGATGGGTTCATTTAAGGAGATAAAACAACATCATCACTTACTGGTTTTATGCCTAAACCCTCTAATACTAATCACCTATACACTTGAAGGATCAATGTTTTGAGCACTTCAAGGTAAAGGATCGTATTAGTACTTGAAGTGTGTGGCCTTAAATTCAACAAGGACGATGGAGTTTAAAAATCATCAAATAAAAATCCCAATTAAAGAAGTAATTATACATTAATTAGGTGATAAATAACATCCAATACAGCCCCTTGCTACTCCTTTGGATCAAACCATAAGTGGGTTAGCCGTCCATTGATCCCATGGTTTCAATGGAAGCAGAAAGTAGACTCATGAGGGAGGAAATGGAGAAGTAAAGAAAACAACAAAAATAAAATGATCACTCCACCGTTGTGTGAATAATTTCACAAGGGATGGTGTGAATAAATTCACACCTTGATCCAACGGTATCAAAGTGATATTAAGAACAACATAATAAGAGTAGAAGAAGAACTTTTATTAAGAAACTAAAGTGAATTGAACAACTTACATGTGAACGACAAAATTGAGGCAACAAAAATGCAGCATAACATTACAATTGAACAAAGCATCCAAGATTCTAAACTCCTTCACCAACACTACCTCAAATAGGCATTTTGGGAGCCTTGGGTCGAGCCTCAAACATTACAAAGCATCTCAATTAATTTTGGTAGGCCATAGGTGGTGGAAAGCTTGTGGAATTTGAACTTTTCCACATTTGACCCGAGGTGGCAGCCAACTTTCCTTCACCGAACAAACGCGTCTGGAATACCTTCTAGACGGCAGAATCAGAGTGGTCCATAGAAGAAGAAAATGGAGCTCCGGATGTCTTATAACCTCTTGTAAGGTTTGGGCCCATTTGGAGTTACGGATTCCGAGATATGATAAACGTAGTGGACTGTTTTTCTGGGCCGCAGAATCTGGCCCAAAATTGTATCTCTAAATTGAGCCGCTTTAATGACCACCATAGAGGCCGAATTAGCATTGGATCATGAAGATTTATTTGTTCCGATGAATGTATACTATCATCTCACAAAATTTGGGATTAATTGGTCCTATATGTTGGGCCCCACAGTCGCATAAGTGGCCTAGTGTCCAATCTGTCTTCTCTAGAATTGCTTCCTTTCATCACAAAATATCCCCATATTATTCCATGAATTCTCCATTGATCCCTGAATGAAAAATGTTCAAATTTAAGTGTAGATAAAGTTTCCAAAATATCAATTTAAAAAAATTGATAATTACATTCCTTATAATCAGATGACTCATTGAGCCTAAATTGGTGTATATTAGGCATGAAGTGCACAGATGATGAGAATGGATGTTCATAATGAAAATGCACTAACTCAGGCCCATAAGATCAAAAATTGAAATTTAATACCATTAAAATGTAATTAAAATATATGTTTTTATTGGATAATCACACCCCCAATTTGAGATTTTCTAGTCCCGAGCAAATAATTCAATGATTTTATTTGAATTCCTTTCTTCAAACACATTATAACAAACAATGCTCACAATGTAAACTGCACACAAATATATTTTTATAACCTATCAAGATAATTTAAAACAAGATGAATTTAAAAGAAGATCCCAATCCCAATCCCATTCCTTTGATCAAATCCATCATCATACTTCATCCAACTCAATTAGGTGTAATGATGTGTTGTGTATCACAATAGATATGGGGGTTCATTTTCATTCAAGGGGGAAATCATGGAAGCGCTAGGTGGAATCACATTTAATCATAATATAAGTATTCTTTTTTCTTTTTTTTTATTTCTTTGCAATATTGCCATAGTAATTGAGATTGCAGTTAATCAAATTAACCCATGTAGAAAGACTTTGCCAATGACTCCCAGACTCAAAGGCCTTAGGGCACCAAGTGAATCCCACATACTCGGGCATCGTCTCAAGTTAACTTAATCAAAAACAATTTCATATTACCATAAATAGATATATATTGAAAAACTCAGGGCTAGAAAACTCTGGAGTCATGATCCCCAAGTGCCGAAAGCCTCGCATTTTATCAATCCATTGCTCTACACGCAATTTTTTTTGTTGTTTTTTTTAAATTTTTTTTGTTTTTTTTAAATACTCATATTATTCATAAAAATCAAACAAGCCTATGCTATTTATTATGGGACCCCAAAAATTCAAATTATTACCCCATAGTCTAAAGGACGTGCATTATGGCATTTTGATTTAATGGATGAAAATAAAAATGATGAAAATTTTCATTGGACAACCAAACTTCCAAAATCAATGCTTTTAATCTTAATCATGAATTAAATTAAGAGTCAAGGAAATAATAATTATTTGATATGTAGTTTTTATGTGAGCAAAGATGTTATTATATGAATGATAAATGAATTTTACTTCTTTTTGTTATCATTGTTTTTTTAAACAAACATTTTGTTTCCACACCCCCCAACTTAGAATGAAACTGTCCCTAGTTTCATAAAAACAAAATTTAGAATGGGGTAGAGGAAAAAAGGGGAGTTCAATAAGGAAATTGAAATATGAGGATCATGGAATGAAGTCACCTGGTGGTTGAAGTTTGAAGTTCTTGCCGCTCAAATTTATTCCTTTGATGTCCATGTCGCTTGCAAAGTTCCCTAGTGGAAAAAGGAAAAACAAAACAAACAAAACAAACAAAAACAAAATATATATATATATATATATATATATTTATATAATAAAGGAAGTAAAATATAAGAATATATATAAAAATTATAGAATAAGAAAGCACAAGAAGCCGCAGGTCAGTGGTAAGCGCGCGCCCCTGTCTCCCTTGAGTCCCGGGTTCGAGTCCTCGCAGCTTTGCCGGTTGTGACGGGGTTATCCCCACGGCCTATGGTGTGGAATTTTATTATTATTATTATTATTATTTTATTTTTATTTTTATCTTAACCTATAAAATAATAAAAATAAAACAAAATAAACTGATGATACATTGTCTTATTTTTAAATTTCTGGGTAAGGTATTACTCAAGGATCACACCACGTGACACGGATGAATATGGTGCTCCTCTTTTGTACCCATCCATACTCATAATAGAAGAACATGTCAAAAGTATATTTTTTATTTTTAAATATAAAAATGATTAAGTAATCTTATTTGAAAAATAAAGATGATTCAGAAATATTAGAAACATAAAAAAAATGGGTTGCCTCCCGTGTAGCGCTTTGTTTAACGTCGTTAGCCAGACATAGATCCCAAATTTATCAATTTTTTCCTGGTTCATAGATTGGATCAATTAACTCAACATCTATTTCCTGTTTATTGAATGATTCAATGAATTTTTTTAACTTTTGACCATTGACCTTGAAAAAGTGACCACTTGTGGGATCTTGAATCTCTACTGCCCCATGGGGGTATACATGATGCACTATGAAAGGACCTGACCATCTAGACCTTAACTTTCCCGGGTGTAAATGAAGTTTTGAACTATACAAGAGCACAAGTTTTCCCGGTTCAAAATGTTTTACCTTGATATTCCTAGATTGGTAGGCTTTAACTCTAGCTTTATTGATCCTTGAATTTTCATAAGCCTCCATCCTTAATTCCTCAAGTTCATTGAGATCAAATTTCCTTTTTGTTCCGGCCAATGAGAGGTCATAATCCATTTTCTTAATTGCCCAAAAGGCCTTATGTTCAATCTCCACTGGAAAATGGCATGCTTTACCATAAACCAACCTATATGGGGACATTCCTAAAATGGTTTTATATGCAGTTCCATAGGCCCAAAGAGCATCTAAGAGTTTCTCAGACCAATCTTTCCTAGTGGGGTTGACAGTTTTTTCAAGAATTTGCTTAATTTTTCTATTCGCTAACTCAGCTTGACCATTATTTTGAGGATGGTATTCAGTGGACACTTTATGAGAAATACCATACTTAGACATGAGTGAAGCGAATGGGAGGTTGCAGAAATGGGTTACTTGATCACTGATTATAGCCCTAGGAATTCCAAATCTTGAAACTATGTTCTCTTTTAGAAATCGAATCACAACTTTATGATCATTGGACTTAGTGGGAATGGCCTCAACCCATTTTGAGACATAATCAATAGCTAAGAGTATGTAGAGGTATCCTCAAGAGTTTGGGAAGGGACCCATGAAGTCAATTCCCCAACAGTCAAATATTTCAACCACTAATATGGGAGTGAGTGGCATTTGATTCCTTTTTTGTGATGGACCCTACTTGTTGACACCTAGGACAACTTTGAAAAAATGTGTAGGAGTCCCTTGAGAGGTTGGGCCAGAAAAAACCACATTGAAGAATCTTAGCAGATGTTTTCTTAGAGGAAAAGTGACCTCCACATGCCTCACTGTGACAGAATTTAAGGATGGACTCTTGTTTAGATTCTGGAACACACCTCCTAATGACTTGGTCAGGGCAGAACTTATAGAGGTATGGATCATCAAACGCATAGTGTCTAACATCAGAAAGAAATTTCCTTCGAGCTTGAGTCCCTAAGAATTTTGGAATGACTCCTGTCACTAAGAAATTTACTATGTCAGCATACCAAGGGCAGTCACTCACAGAGTATAGGTGTTCATCAGGAAACGAATCAGACACAGAAATGTGATTTGAGTTGTCTTTTAATTCCATCATAGAGAGGTGATCAACTACAAAATTTTCAACACCCTTTTTATCCTTGATTGTGAGGTCAAATTCTTGTAAGAGAAGGACCCACCTAATTAGTCTAGCTTTGGCATCTTGTTTTTGGAAGTGGTATTTCAGTGCAGAATGGTCAGTGAACACAGTGATGGGGGATCCTAAGAGGTAGGACCTAAACTTCTCTAAAGAAAACACAATAGCAAGTAACTCCTTTTTAGTAGTGGTGTAGTTTATTTGGGAATCATTTAATGATTTGCTTGCATAAGCAATTACATAAGGAGTTTTATCACAATGTTGTCCTAACACAGCTCCAACAGCAAAGTCACTAGCATCACACATAAGTTCAAAAGGAAGGTTCCAATTTGGAGATTTCATAATGGGAGGAGAGGTGAGAGAGGATTTGAGGGTTGACAATGAACCCTCACAGCTTTTTTTCCAAACAAATGGAGCATCCTTTACTAAGAGAGCACAAAGGGGACGGGATATTGAACTAAATTCCTTGATGAATCTTCTATAGAAACCAGCATGTCCTAAGAAAGACCTCACTTCATTGACAGTTTTGGGTGATGGAAGGTGACGAATGATGTCAACCTTTGCTTTATCAACTTCAATCCCCCTACTCGAGACCTGATGGCCTAGAACAAGTCCCTCTTTAACCATGAAATGGAATTTTTCCCAGTTTAGGACCAGATTCTTTTCTTCACATCTTGACAAGACTCTCTCAACATTTTGCAGACATCCCTCAAAAGTATCCCCAAACACAGAGAAGTCATCCATGAATACCTCAAGAAAATCCCCTACCATGTCTGAGAAGATTCCCATCATACACCGTTGGAAGGTTCCAGGGGCATTGCATAACCCGAAGGGAATGCGTTTGAAAGAAAAGGTTCCGAAAGGACATGTGAATGTAGTCTTCCCTTGATCCTCTAGGGATACCTCAATTTGGTTGTACCCTGAGTACCCATCTAAGAAACAGTAGAAGGCATGACCTGCCACTCTCTCAAGGACTTGGTCAATGAATGGTAAGGGGAAATGGTCCTTCTTGGTGAATGAGTTTAGTTTCTTATAGTCAATGCAGACCCTCCATCCACTACTCACCCTTGTTGGAAGAATCTCTCCATCCTCATTGGTTATCACTGTGATTCCAGCCTTTTTTGGAACCCCTTGGATTGGTCTCACCCATTAACTCTCAGCTATGGGATATATGTTACCAGCTTTCAACAATTTCAGAAGTTCTTTCCTTACTACCTCCATGAGATTAGGATTGAGTCGCCGTTGAGGTTGATGACATGGCTTTGAATCAGATTCCAGAACAATCTTATGAGTCCCGATAAGTGGGCTAATCCCAGGAATATCAGAAAGGGTCCAACCAATGGATTTCTTATGCTTCCTAAGGACATCTAGAAGCATCCTCTCATGATTGTCTTCAAGAGAAGAAGAAATTACAATAGGATGTGTTTGATTGTACCCTAGGAAATCATACTTGAGTGTAGCAGGAAGTTCCTTCAATTCAAGATCAGGTTGGTTCAGAATTTCAGCAGAAGATTGGGACATTGGATCAAGTTCAATTTCTTTTTTTAGAGTTTCAGATAGGATTGATTCCCCACATGTAGAATTTTCAGCTACTATATTGGCTTGATCAGCTTTAGGGAATGAATTTGGAGTGGTCTTCATGAAAGTGGTTTCTTGAAAGGTTTCACTGATTGTTGGACCTAAGACTACATCATAAGAGAAATTTGAAAATAATTCAAGCCAAGGAGATAAACTTCCTTCATATGAACAAAGGAAATCAATCTCATTCTGACTTAAACATTCATCAAATATTCCTTGATGTTCCATGTATTCATTATCAATGCTTCCTATCATGTTTACTTCATGAATGTCCTCGTCATCCCCTATTTGTGAGCTTTCATTATAGATGCTCAAGTCTAGACTCATGTTCCCAAAGGTGATGGTCATGTTCCCATTTCGGACTTAGATAACAGAGTTGATTGTTGCAAGGAAAGGACGACCAAGGATGATTGGGGTTTGTTCCTTATTTCCTATGTTTGGATGGTTGTCAAGGACAATGAAATCAGCCGGGTAGATGAAGTTTTAAAACTTTACCAAAACGTCCTTTAAAATCCCCTTTGGAACCCTAATGCTACGATCAGCAAGTTGAAGTGTGACAGATGTGGGTTGGAGTTATTCTAGGCCTAACTGGCAGTACACAGTATATGAGATGAGATTGACACTAGCACCTAGGTCACACAAGGCTTTGACAACTTTGATTTCTCCTAGTTCAACATTGATATAAGGGCAACCCGGGTCTTTCAACTTAGGAGGAATGGTCCCTTGAATGGTGGTACTCATATTAGCATCCAAAAGGACTTGGTTTTTATGTGAAAATTTTCTTTTAAAAGTTCACAAGTCCTTAAGGTACTTTGAGTAGGCAGGTATGGTTTGTATGGCATCGAGAAGAGGAATGTTCAACTTAACTTGTGAGAAGATTTCCCTCAATGTTTCACTCAGATCAGGCTTGGGTTTCCCCCTCATGTGTTGAGGAAATGGTGCAGGTTGTGGGGTTGTTTGTTGAAGAGTTGTTTCCTTGACAATGTTATCAGTTTCCTCCATTTGATATTGTGGTTCATTTGAATTTTCATCCAAGTTTGAATCTTCATGTGGTTTTTGAATTAGTTGTTCGGGTTTCTCAATTGATTTCCCACTTCTTAAAACAGTCACAACCTTTAGTTGTTCATGAGTTGTTTGAGCACAACTTGACTCTCCCCTTGAAGTTGAGGATGGAACCGCCTGAGTAGGCATGGGTGCCTTTCCAGTTTTGATGGTTTGAAGTTCTTGTTTTAGGGAAGATACCTCCGAGTTAAACCTCTCCATTTGTTTGCACAGTTGTTCTAGTAGGCTTTGTGGAACAGTTTGGGTGGGTGCTTGAGTAGGTTGGTTTATCCCAGGGGGATATTTTGGAGGTGTGATGGTTTGTTGAAAATAGACCGGTGGATGTTGGTATTGGATAGGTTGGGTTTGGAACTGGTTATGGGTTTGGTAGTTCTGATGGGGGTAAGGATTTTCTCCCTGTGGTTGGCTGGGTTGTTGGTTATCTTTCCAGCGGAAGCCTGGGTGGTCGTTATACCTTGGGTTGAAGGTGTTTTGGTATTGAGGCTTTTGAAAGTTCAAAGCATTTACTTCTGCTGGGGGTCCTCCTAAGAGAACATCCTTGATGGATGGAATGGTTGGACAATTGTCTGTCTTATAGTCATGTTAGTCACAAATTGTGCAAACATGGTCAACAGTTTGGATTTCATGGACTTTCCTAAGGTCTATCTCTTCAACCTTCCTAGAGAGTGCTGTGAGTTTAGCCCTAAGGTTTTCCTCTTCTCTAAGTGTATGAATTCCAGTAGTTCTTTGTGGCTTTTCAGAGTAAGGTGAAGTTCCCCATGTTTGGTTTTGTTCAGAAAGGCTTTCTAGATACTCGTAAGCATCATTTGGGGCTTTGTTTTTAAAGGTTCCATTACACATCATGTCAATGAATTGTTTGTTCCCCGGACCCAACCCTTCATAGAAAATTCTCACTTGTTCAGGAATAGAAAAACCATGGTGTGGAACCATGTTTAGAGTGTCTTTGAACCTCTCCCATTTTTCATAGAATGACTCTCCCTCTTTTTCAAAAAAGTTTTGGATACTCTTTTTAAGTGCAATTGTTTTGTGGTGGGGAAAGTACTTTTTGTATAATTCTATTTGTAGTTGGTCCCAAGAGTTGATGGATGATGGTCTCAAACTGTTTAGCCATTTTTAGCTCTATCCTTTAAAGAAAAAGGAAATAGACTCATCTTAGCTGATTCTAGTTGATGTGGGGGACACATGGTTTCTACAATGTCATTGAACTCCTTAATGTGCAGGTAGGGCATCTCGGATTCCATTCCATGGAATGTGGGAAGGTGGTTTAGGACATGGGGTTTAAAGATATAGTTGGAATATCATAGGGAATTGTGTCTAATTCATGATGGAGCATTGGTCCAGGAAGGTTTGAGGTAGTCATTCATGGTTTGATCCATCACATTCCCCAAGTTTGGGGCTGCCTCATTTGGGTTTCCATTTTGGTTTCCACCCGGGTTTATGAGTTGGTTTCCTTGAAGACCTTCAATTGAAATTGGATCAATTTTGGACTCTAGAGTATTATGATGATTATGATCTAATGGAATGAGTTCACATGGTTTACTTGACTCCCCAACCCCAGGACTATCCACCCTAACAAGACGGTTTGATTGATCGCGGGTGTAGGTGGACATGCGCCAAAAGAAAAAAAATGAGAAAGGGACAAGATAAGAGAATTTGGGTGAGAAAAGAAGAAATGGGGGAGAATAGAATGGGTGTTTAGATGACTTACTTGGGTCCCCGGAAACAGCGCCAAAATTTGATTATCGCTCAAATTTACCCAAGAGAAGAAGGTAAGATGGTCCTTGTAGTTTAGCTTGGGTTATCGAATCCACAGAGACCTAAGAAGAAACCTATAGACACGTACATTATATGGACTGTTTTCGGCTATGAAGTGGCCAACATGGATTTATTTTGGTTGTGTTTTAAAGATATCTAATAGATTTAAGTGGATTCAATTTAAAATAATGAGTTGATCCTAGGTTATTGCTCGGGGTGGATTGGACGTATTTTCTTTTTAATGATTTCAAATTCTTAAATTTGAGATGGGTTCATTTAAGGAGATAAAAAAACATCATCACTTACTGGTTTAATGCCTAAAACCTATAATACTAATCACCTATACACTTGAAGGATCAAAGTTTTGAGCACTTCAAGGTAAAGGATCGTATTAGTACTTGAAGTGTGTGGCCTTAAATTCAACATGGACAATGTAGTTTAAAAATCATCTAATAAAAATCCCAATTAAAGAAGTGATTATACATTAATTAGGTGATAAATAACATCCAATACTTACCCTTTCTACTCCCTTGGATCAAACAATAAGTGGGTTATCCCTCCATTGATCCCATGGTTTCAATGGAAGCGGAAAGTAGACTCATGAGGGAGGAAATGGAGAAGTAAAGAAAACAACAAAAATAAAATGATCACTCCACCGTTGTGTGAATAATTTCACAAGGGTTGGTGTGAATAAATTCACACCTTGATCCAACGATATCAAAGTGATATTAATAACAACAGAATAAGAGTAGAAGAACAACTTTTATTAAGAAACTAAAGTGAATTGAACAACTTACATGTGAACGACAAAATTGAGGCAACAAAAATGCAGCATAACATTACAATTGAACAAAGCATCCAAGATTCTAAACTCCTTCACCAACACTACCTTAAATAGGAATTTTGGGAGCCTTGGGTTGAGCCTCAAACAGTACAAAGCATCTCAATAAATTTTGGTAGGCCATAGATGGTGGAAAGCTTGTGGAATTTGAACTTTTCCACATTTGACCCGAGGTGGCAGCCAGATTTCCTTCACCGAACAGACGCGTCTGTAAGACCTTCTAGACGGCCGAATCGGAGTGGACCATAGAAGAAGAAAATGGAGATCCGGATGTATTATAACCCCCTGTAACATTTGGGCCCATTTGGAGTTACGGATTCGGAGATATGATAAAAGTAGTGGACTGTTTTTCTGGGCCGCAGAATCTGGCCCAGAATTGTATCTCTAACTTGGGCCGCTTTAATGACCACCATAGGCCAAATTAGCATTGGCTCATGAAGAGTTATTTGTTCCTATGAATGTATCCTATCATCCCAGAAAATTAGGGATTCATTGGTCCTGTATGTTGGGCCCCACAGTCGCATCAGTGGGCTAGTGTCCAATCTGACTTCTCTAGAATTGCTTCCTTTCATCACAAAATATCCTCATCTTCTTCCATGAATTATCCATTGATCCCTGAATAAAAAATGTTCAAATTTAAGTTTAGATAATGTTCCCAAAATATCAATTTAAAAAAAAATTGATAATTACATTCCTTATAATCAGATGACTCATTGGACCTAAATTGGTGTATATTAGGCATGAAGTGCACAGATGATGAGAATGGATGTTCATAATGAAAATGCACTAACTCAGGCCCATAAGATCAAAAATGAACATTTAATACCATTAAAATTTAATTAAAATATATGTTTTTATTGGATAATCACACCCCCCAACTTGATATTTGCTAGTCCCGAGCAAATAATTCAATGATTTTATTTGAATTCCTTTCTTCAAACACATTATAACAAACAATGCTCACAATGTAAACTGCACACAAATAAATTTTTATAACCTATCAAGATAATTTAAAACAAGATTAATTTAAAATAAGATCCCAATCCCAAGACCATTCCTTTGATCAAATCCATCATAATACTTCATCCAACTCAATTAGGTGTAATGATGTGTTGTGTATCACAATAGATATGGGGGTTCATTTTCATTCAAGGGGGAAATCATGGAAGCGCTAGGTGGAATCACATTTAATCATAATATGAGTATTCTTCATTCTTTTTTTTGATTTTTTTTTCAATATTTCCATAGTAATTTAGATTGCAGTTAATCAAATTAACCCATGTAGCAAGACTTTGACGATGACTCCCAGACTCAAAGGCCTTAGGGCACCAAGTGAAGCCCACATACTCGGGCATCGTCTCGAGTTAACTTAATAAAAAACAAAGTCATATTACCATAAATAGAGATATATTGAAAAACTCAGGGCTAGACAACTCTGGAGTCATGATCCCCAAGTGCCGAAAGCATCGCATTTTATCAGTCCATTGCTCTACACGCAATTTTTTTGTTGTTTTTTTAAATTTTTTTTTTGTTTTTTTTAAATACTCATATTATTCATAAAAATAAAACCAGCCTATGCTATTTATTATGGGACCCCAAAAATTCAAATTATTACCCCACAGTCTAAAGGACGTGCATTGTGGCATTTTGATTTAATGGATGAAAATAAAAATGATGAAAATTTTCATTGGACAACCAAACTTCCAAAATCAATGCTTTTAATATTAATCATGAATTAAATTAAGAGTCAAGGAAATAATAATTATTTGATATGTAGTTTTTATGTGAGAAAAGATGTTATTATATGAATGATAAAGTAATTTTACTTCTTTTTGTTATCATTGTTTTTTTTAAACAAACATTTTGTTTCCACACCCCCCAACTTAGAATGAAACTGTCCCTAGTTTCATAAAAACAAAATTTAGAATGGGGTAGAGGAAAAAAGGGGAGTTCAATAAGGAAATTGAAATATGAGGATCATGGAATGAAGTCACCTGGTGGTTGAAGTTTGAAGTTCTTGCCGCTCAAATTTATTCCTTTGATATCCATGTCGCTTGCAAAGTTCCCTAGTGGAAAAAGGAAAAACAAAACAAACAAAACAAACAAAAACAAACAATATATATATATATATTTATATAATAAAGGAAGTAAAATATAAGAATATATATAAAAATTATAGAATAAGGAAGCACAAGAAGCCGCAGGTCAGTGGTAAGCGCGCGCCCCTGTCTCCCTTCGGTCCCGGGTTCGAGTCCCTACGGCTTCACCGGTTGTGACGGGGTTTGCCCCACAGCCTATGGCGTGGACTTTTTATTATTATTATTATTATTTTATTTATATTTTTATCTTAACCTATAAAATAATAAAAATAAAACAAAATAAACTGATGATACATTGTCTTATTTTTAAATTTATGGGTAAGGTATTACTCAAGGATCACACCACGTGACACAGATGAATATGGTGCTCCTCTTTCGTAACCATCCATACTCATAATAGAAGAACAGGTCAAAAGTCTATTTTTTATTTTTAAATATAAAAATGATTAAGTAATCTTATTTAAAAAATAAAGATGATTCAGAAAGATTAGAAACATAAAAACCACAGGTTGCCTCCCTTTTAGCGCTTTGTTTAACGTCTTTAGCCCGACATAGATCCAAAATTTATCAATTTTTTCCTGGTTTATAGATTGGATCAATTAACTCAACATCTATTTCCTGTTTATTGAATGATTCAATGAATGTTTTTAACCTTTGACCATTGACCTTGAAAAAGTGACCACTCGTGGGATCTTGAATCTCTACTACACCATGGGGGTATACATGATGCACTATGAAAAGGCCTGACCATCTAGACCTTAACTTTCCCGGGTGTAAATGAAGTTTTGAACTATACAAGAGCACAAGTTTTCCCGGTTCAAAATGTTTTACCTTGATATTCCTAGATTGGTAGGCTTGAACTCTAGCTTTATTGATCCTTGAATTTTCATAAGCCTCCATCCTTAATTCCTCCAGTTCATTGAGATCAAATTTCCTTTTTGTTCCGGCCAATGAGAGGTCATAATCCATTTTCTTAATTGCCCAAAAGGCCTTATGTTCAATCTCCACTGGCAAATGGCATGCTTTACCATAAACCAACCTATATGGGGACATTCCTAAAATGGTTTTATATGTAGTTCCGTAGGCCCAAAGAGCATCTAAGAGTTTCTCAGACAAATATTTCCTAGAGGGGTTGACAATTTTTTCAAGAATTTGCTTAATTTCTCTATTCGCTAGCTCAGCTTGACCATTAGTTTGAGGATGGTATGCAGTGGACAATTTATGAGAAATACCATACTTAGACATGAGTGAAGCGAATGGGCGGTTGCAGAAATGGGTTCCTCGATCACTGATTACAGCCCTAGGAATTCCAAATCTTGAAAATATGTTCTCTTTTAGAAATCGAATCACAAATTTATGATCATTGGACTTAGTGGGAATGGACTCAACCCATTTTGATACATAATCAACAGCTAAGAGTATGTAGAGGTATCCCTGAGAGTTTGGGAAGGGACCCATGAAGTCAATTCCCCAACAGTCAAATATTTCAACCACTAAGATGGGAGTGAGTGGCATTTGATTCTTTTTTGTGATGGACCCTACTTGTCGACACCTAGGACAACTTTGACAAAATGTGTAGGAGTCCCTTGAGAGGTTGGGCCAGAAAAGGCCACATTGAAGAATCTTAGAAGATGTTTTCTTAGAGGAAAAGTGACCTCCACATGCCTCACTGTGACAGAATTTAAGGATGGACTCTTGTTTAGATTCTGGAACACACCTCCTAATGACTTAGTCAGGGAAGAACTTATAGAGGTATGGATCATCAAATGCATAGTGTCTAACATCAGAAAGAAATTTCCTTCGATCTTGAGTCCCTAAGAATTTGGGAATGACTCCTGTCACTAAGAAATTTTCTATGTCAGCATACCAAGGGCAGTTACTCACAGAGTATAGGTGTTCATCAGGAAAGGAATCAGACACAGAAAGGTGATTTGAGTTGTCTTTGAATTCCATCCTAGAGATGTGATCAGCTACACCATTTTCAACACCCTTTTTATACTTGATTGTGAGGTCAAATTCTTTTAAGAGAAGGACCCACCTAATTAGTCTAGCCTTGGCATCTTGTTTTTGGAAGAGGTATTTCAGTGCAGAATGGTCAGTGAACACAGTGATGGGGGATCCTAAGAGGTAGGACCTAAACTTCTCTAAAGAAAACACAATAGAAAGTAACTCCTTTTCAGTAGTGTTGTAGTTTATTTGGGCATCATTTAATGATTTGCTTCCATAAGCAATTACATAAGGAGTTTTATCACAACGTTGTTCTAACACAGCTCCAACAGCAAAGTCACTAGAATCACACATAAGTTCAAAAGGAAGGTTCCAATTTGGAGATTTCATAATGGGAGGAGAGGTGAGAGAGGATTTGAGGGTTGAGAATGAACCCTCACAGCTTTTTGTCCAAACAAATGGAGCATCCTTTACTAAGAGAGCACAATGGGGACGGGATATTGAACTAAAGTCCTTGATGAATCTTCTATAGAAACCAGCATGTCCTAAGAAAGACCTCACTTCCTTGACAGTTTTGGGTGATGGAAGGTGACGAATGATGTCAACCTTTGCTTTATCAACTTCAACCCCCCTACTCGAGACCTGATGGCCTAGAACAAGTCCCTCTTTAACCATGAAATGGCGTTTTTCCCAGTTTAGGACCAGATTATTTTCTTCACATCTTGACAAGACTCTCTCAACATTTTGTAGACATCCCTCAAAAGTATCCCCAAACACAGAGAAGTCATCCATGAATACCTCAAGAAAATCCCCTACCATGTCTGAGAAGATTCCCATCATACACTATTGGAAGGTTCCAGGGGAATTGCATAACCCGAAGGGAATGCGCTTGAAAGAAAAGGTTCCGAAAGGACATGTGAATGTAGTCTTCCCTTGATCCTCTAGGGAGACCTCAATTTGGTTGTACCCTGAGTACCCATCTAAGAAACAGTAGAAGGCATGACCTGCCACCCTCTCAAGGACTTGGTCAATGAATGGTAAGGGGAAATGGTCCTTCTTGGTGAATGAGTTTAGTATCTTATAGTCAATGAAGACCCTCCATCCACTACTCACCCTTGTTGGAAGAATCTCTCCATCCTCATTGGTTATTACTGTGATTCCAGCCTTTTTTGGAACCACTTGGATTGGGCTCACCCATTCACTCTCAGATATGGGATATATGATACCATCTTTCAACAATTTCATAAGTTCTTTCCTTACTACCTCCATGAGATTAGGATTGAGTCGCCGTTGAGGTTGACGACATGGATTTGAATCATATTCCAGAACAATCCTATGAGTCCCGATAAGTGGGCTAATCCCAGGAATATCAGAAAGGGTCCAACCAATGGATTTCTTATGCTTCCTAAGGACATCTAGAAGCATCCTCTCATGATTGGCTTAAAGAGAAGAAGAAATGACAATAGGATGTGTTTGATTTTCCCCTAGGAAAGCATACTTGAGTGTAGCAGGAAGTTCCTTCAATTCATGATCAGGTTGGTTCAGAATTTCAGCAGAAGATTGGGACATTGGATCAAGTTCAATTTCTTTTTTTAGAGTTTCAGATAGGATTGATTCCCCACAAGTAGAATTTTCAGCTACTAGATTGGCTTGATCAGCTTTAGGGAAGGAATTTGGAGTGGTCTTCATGAAAGTGGTTTCTTGAAAGGTTTCACTGATTGTTGGACCTAAGACTTCATCATAAGAGAAATTTGAAAATAATTCAAGCCAAGGAGATAAAATTCCTTCATATGAACAAAGGAAATCAATCTCATTCTGACTTAAACATTCATCAAATATTCCTTGATGTTCCATGGATTCATTATCAATTCTTCCAATCATGTTTACTTCATGAATGTCCTCGTCATCCCCTATTTGTGAGCTTTCATTATAGATGTTCAAGTCTAGACTCATGTTCCCAAAGGTGATGGTCATGTTCCCATTTCGGACTCGGATAACAGAGTTGATTGTTGCAAGGAAATGATGACCAAGGATGATTGCGGTTTGTTCCTTATTTCCTAAGTTTGGATGGTTGTCAATGACAAAGAAATCAGCAGGGTAGATGAAGTTTTCATCCTTTACCAAAAGGTCCTTTATAATCCCCTTTGGAACCCTAATGCTACGATCAACAAGTTCAAGTGTGACAGATGTGGGTTGGAGTTCTTCTAGGCCTAACTGGCAGTACACAGCATATGGGATGATATTGACACTAGCACCTAGGTCACACAAGGCTTTGACAACTTTGCTTTCTCCTAGTTAAACATTGATGTAAGGGCAACCCGGGTCTTTCAACTTAGGATGAATGGTCCCTTGAATGGTGGTACTCACATTAGCAGCCAAAAGGACTTGGTTTTTATGTGAAAATTTTATTTTAAAAGTGAACAAGTCCTTAAGGTACTTTGAGTAGGCAAGTATGGTTTGTATGGCATCGAGAAGAGGAATGTTCAACTTGACTTGTGAGAAGATTTCCCTCAATGTTTCACTCAGTTCAGGCTTGGATTTCCCCCTCATGCGTTGAGGAAATGGTGTAGATTGTGGGGTTTTTGTTGAAGAGTTGTTTCCTTGACAATGTTATCAGTTTCCTCCATTTGATCTTGTGGTTCATTTGAATTTTCATCCAAGTTTGAATCTTCATGTGGTTTCTGAATTAGTTGTTCGGTTTTCTCAATTGATTTCCCACTTCTTAAAACAGTCACAACCTTTAGTTGTTCATGAGTTGTTTGAGCACAACTTGACTCTCCCCTTGAAGTTGAGGATGGCACCACCTGAGTAGGAATGGGTGCCTTTCCAGTTTTGATGGTTTGAAGTTCTTGTTTTAGGGAAGATACCTCCGAGTTCATCCTCTCCATTTGTTTGCACAGTTGTTCTAGTAGGCTTTGTGGAACTGTTTGGGTGGGTGCTTGAGTAGGTTGGTTTATCCCAGGGGGATATTTTGGAGGTGGGATGGTTTGTTGAAAATGGACTGGTGGCTGTTGGTATTGGATAGGTTGGATTTGGAACTGGTTATGGGTTTGGTAGTTCTGATGGGGGTAAGGATTTTGTCCCTATGGTTGGCTAGGTTGTTGGTTATCTTTCCAGCGGAAGCCTGGGTGGTCGTTATACCTTGGGTTGAAGGTGTTTTGGTATTGAGGCTTTTGGAAGTTCAAAGCATTTACTTCTGCTGGGGGTCCTCCTAAGAGAACATCCTTGATGGGTGGAATGGTAGGGCAGTTGTCTGTCTTATGGTCATGTTTGTCACAAATTGTGCAAACATGGTCAACAGTTTGGATTTCATGTACTTTCCTAAGGTCTATCTCTTCAACCTTCCTAGAGAGTGCTGCGAGTTTAGCCCTAAGGCTTTTCTCTTCTCTAAGTGTATGAATTCCAGTAGTTCTTTGTGGCTTTTTAGAATAAGGTGAAGTTCCCCATGTTTGGTTTTGTTCAGAAAGGCTTTCTAGATACTCGTAAGCATCATTTGGGGCTTTGTTTTTAAAGGTTCCATTACACATCATGTCAATGAATTGTTTGTTCCCCGGACCCAACCCTTCATAGAAAATTATCATTTGTTCAGGAATAGAAAAACCATGGTGTGGAACCATGTTTAGAGTGTCTTTGAACCTCTCCCATGTTTCATAGAATGACTCTCCCTCTTTTTCAAAAAAGTTTTGGATACTCTTTTTAAGTGCAATTGTTTTGTGGTGGGGAAAGTACTTTTTGTAGAATTCTCTTTGTAGTTGGTCCCAAGAGTTGATGGATGATGGTCTCAAATTGTTTAGAAAATTTTTAGCTCGATCCTTTAAATAAAAAGGAAATAGCCTCATCTTAGCTGATTCTAGTTGATGTGGGGGACACATGGTTTCTACAATGTCATTGAACTCCTTAATGTGCAGGTAGGGCATCTCGGACTCCATTCCATGGAATGTGGGATGGTGGTTTAGGACATGGGGTTTAAATATGTAGTTGGAATCTCCTAGGGAATTGTGTCTAATGCATGAGGGGGCATTGGTCCAGGAAGGTTTGAGGTAGTCATTCATGGTTTGATCCATCACATTCCCCAAGTTTGGGGCTGCCTCATTTGGGTTTCCATTTTGGTTTCCACCCAGGTTTATGAGTTGGTTTCCTTGAAGACCTTCCATTGAAATTGGCTCAATTTTGGACTTTAGAGTATTATGAAGATTATGATCTAATGGAATGAGTTCCCTTGGTGTACTTGACTCCCCAACCCCAGGACTATCCACCCTAACAAGACGGTTTGATTGATCGCGGGTGTAGGCGGACATGCGCCAAAAGAAAAAAAAATGAGAAAGGGACAAGATAAGAGAATTTGGATGAGAAAAGAAGAAATGGGGGAGAATAGAATGAGTGTTTAGATGACTTACTTGGGTCCCCGGGAACGGCGCCAAAATTTTATTATCGCTCAAATTTACCCAAGAGAAGAAGGTAAGACGGTCCTTGTAGTTTAGCTTGGGTTATCGAATCCACAGAGACCTAAGAAGAAACCTATAGACACGTACATTATATGGACTGTTTTCAGATATGAAGTGGCCAACATGGATTGATTTTGGATGTGTTTTAAATATATCTAATAGATTTAAGTGGATTCAATTTAAAATAATGAGTTGATCCTTGGTTATCGCTCGGGGTGGATTGGACGTATTTTCTTTTTAATGATTTCAATTTCTTAAATTTGAGATGGGTTTATTTAAGGAGATAAAACAACATCATCACTTACTGGTTTAATGCCTACACCCTCTAATACTAATCACATATACACTTGAAGGATCAATGTTTTGAGCACTTCAAGGTAAAGGATCGTATTAGTACTTGAAGTGTGTGACCTTAAATTCAACAAGGACGATGGAGTTTAAAAATCATCAAATAAAAATCCCAATTAAAGAAGTGATTATACATTAATTAAGTGATAAATAACATCCAATCCATCCCCTTGATACTCCATTGGATCAACCCATAAGTGGGTTAGCCCTCCATTGATCCCATGGTTTCAATAGAAGCGGAAAGTAGACTCATGAGGGAGGAAATAGAGAAGTAAAGAAAACAACAAAAATAAAATGATCACTCCACCGTTGTGTGAATAATTTCAGAAGGGTTGGTGTGAATAAATTCACACCTTGATCCAACGGTATCAAAGTGATATTAAGAACAACAGAATAAGAGTAGAAGAAGAACTTTTATTAAGAAACTAAAGTGAATTGAAGAACTTACATGTGAACGACAAAATTGAGGCAACAAAAATGCAGCATAACATTACAATTGAACAAAGCATCCAATATTCTAAAATGTTTCACCACCACTACCTTAAATAGGCATTTTGGGAGCCTTGGGTCTAGAATCAAACAGTACAAAGCATCTCAATTAATTTTGGTAGGCCATAGGTGGTGGAAAGCTTGTGGAATTTGAACTTTTCCACATTTGACCCGAGGTGGCATCCAGCTTTCCTTCACCGAACAGACGCGTCTGGAAGACATTCTAGAAGGCCGAATCAGAGTGGGCCATAGAAGAAGAAACTGGAGATCCGGAAGTCTTATAACCTCCTGTAAAATGTGGGCCCATGTGGAGTTAAGGATTCAGAGATATGATAAAAGTAGTGGACTGTTTTTCTGGGACGCAGAATCTGGCCCAGAATTGTATTTCTAAATTGGGCCGCTTTAATGAACACTATAGAGGCCTAATTAGCATTGTCTCATGAAGAGTTATTTATTCCTATGAATGTCTTCTATCATCTCACAAAAGTTGGGATTCATTGGTCCTGTATGTTGGGCCCCACAGTCGCATCAGTTGGCTAGTGTCCAATCTGCCTTCTCTAGAATTGCTTCCTTTCATCACAAAATATCCCCATCTTCTTCCATGAATTATCCATTGATCCCTGAATGAAAAATGTTCAAATTTAAGTGTAGATAAAGTTCCCAAAATATAAATTTAAAAAAATTGATAATTACATTACTTATAATCAGATGACTCATTGGGCCTAAATTGGTGTATATTAGGCATGAAGTGCACAAATGATGAGAATGGATGTTCATAAGGAAAATGCACTAACTCAGGCCCATAAGATCAAAAATGAACATTTAATACCATTATGATGTAATTAAAATATATGTTTTTATTGGATAATCACCTTCCCTACCTTAGGGCGGTGGATGAGTACAATCATCAGATCAAATAAATCACTCATAAGTTACCGAGGAGGGATCCCATTTGTTTTGGTCATCATCATCATCATGTGACCATGGTTCCACAAGGAGCGGGAGAGGAAGTTGTTCCCACAACAGATTTTTGAGTTGGGGCACCAAGAAAGAGATCCCACTAGGGTATCTAAACAATGTATCTCCAGAGCATGCTTACATTCCTTCTATGAAAAATATTTCTAAGGCACACCATTTTATCCTAATAGGGGCCCAGAATAAATCCCATATCTTCACTAGTCATGAGACTCTAACTTCATCACAACCATCCTTGGTGATTGTGGAATCCCATAGAGCACTCCATCCCACATTCCTGGGGGTATTTTATCATATTTAACATAGTATCACCTTCATCATGGGAACCAACCCCTAAAATGGTACAATGGGAACTGAACCCTCAAACGGTATAGTAGAGACCGACCCCTAAAATGGTACAATGTGCACTGACCCATCAAATGAAATACTCCATCGAGGAGGATCACCAAATTTCTTATGCCTTAGTCAATATGAAATCAGTCATATCAAAAGGTTCCTCATCAGATCTAGATGAGCACACACATGAAGGTTACAATCATACCCTCCTATAGTAATCTGATTCACAATAGTTCATCCTACCTCACACCACTTGCATAAGAGTATAAGGGTTCATTGGTATCTACCAGGCATATATAAAAGGTTTTACTGACCATGTGTGTATTTTAGAGGGAAATAATAATATAGAATATGAAAAATGGAAAAGTAGATTCAGTCTTTAGGATCCACATCAGAGCTCCCATCATAATACACCCACCCTAACACTGATAAAGGGAAGGGTGTTTTCATGGATCATACCAGCCAACCCCTTGAGGATGAAAAGAAATTTTTTATAGAAGAATATATCTCTCAACACAAAAAAGATAATAAGGATCTCTGAGAGATAATTTTAGGAATATTCTTGAGATCTATACCTTATGATTATGTACTGGTTTATACCTATAAAATTTCACCTTGTAGTGAAGTACCCCAACACATAAGGATGTTGGAAGTTTCATATTTTTATTCCCCACAATGGGTAAAATCTGAACATTGATCTACCTATCCCTAGCCTATTGGTATTGGAGTATTTCAATATTTTTCACCACTCCATCAAGGATATTCTAGAAACCATTTACCTAAAATGTCTCCACAAATCCCCCAAAATATTTGGGATATTTTAATCATTGGGAAGAATCTATGTCATCTGAGAGCCTAAATACTTCAAGATATATCCCTGTACCAATATAGACTGGGAATCTATACCCTAGACTCTAGAATCATCCATACACCCACACTGATAATGGTATAGATAACATGTAGGATAAGTATCCTGGTTTCCCATCTCATGAAGATAGGTAGTAGAAATAATATTTCTTCCAAGCCAAACATGTTCTTGGGTATTTCAACTATTGCATGGAAAATGTCTTGATAGATATCTCGATGATGAGAAATCTATGTGAGCCAAGGTTGAGAGGCCATGAAAACCATTTCACATACCATCGAAGTCTTTAGTACACAAAAAAGTTTATTTTTATTCAACGACTGGTTAAAGAGATAGGTGTATGCAAGACTGATAGAGTAGAAATATCCTGAAACTCATGAAATATGCATAAGAGTTGTCCAAGCTCATTCATAAGAGCCACCATCTTGATAGGTTATTCACCTAAATCCTTACTACAAGGCATTAAACTTCATGGACATCATCCATATTGTATGACATTAAACTACATGACTGATGTCCTTACCGAAAGACATAAAAATGCATGGACATTTTCCTTCCCACAATACATTAAACTACATGGTTGATATCCTTACCACAAGGAATTAAACTACATGGATATCTCCCTTACTTCAAGACAATAAACTGAATGGTTTTTCTAGAACTACGTATGGATTGATTCTCATTTCCAATGTGATATATAGGGATTCCTCAATCCAATATATTGGTCCATCTACCACATGATGCAAAATAATCCTATCTTATCTTTTATTTCCTCTTCATGGTAAATGAAACCCTTGTCATTCCTTGTTTCCCATATCGAGAATAGATGACACGAGATTAGGAATTTCAGTAGGGGTTTCCCCACACAAAACAATGCATGAAATCTTCTAAAAAGATCATTATGATCCTGAATGAAATATGATAAAAGGTATATCATGATTCTATATCGTATGATGTAAAACAACATGGTTGATGTTCTTTACATGACATAGAACTCTAGGTTCTTATGGACCTCTCTTGAGAGGATCACTATTGCTGGTCTTGGTATCCTACCACAACTGCATTCTATAACTATGTATGGATTGATTCTCATCCTAATGAGATATGTAGGGATTCATTAATTATATTTCCTATCCCAACCACCCATATTCATGTCCTTGCCTCATGATGAAAAAATGCATGGAACATGACCATATCACAGGATGATAAACTGTTTGGAATCTCAATATTTGGGAGACATCATCGACATTGAATGGGATGTTTGGAATACTACATGGTGGAAATTATACCTTAAAAACTTTTGGAGCCACATATGCAGAAGAATATTTCTTAAAAAGTGGAGGCAAGAAACTAGTGGCGGATGATGATATATAGTTTGCAGCCCCCAATTGCTTGGGGATCACCCCAGTGAATCCCTAGAGTATTCTCAAAAACAAATATATTCTCCTAATAGATATAGTCGAGGTCAAGAATCTAACCCCAAAGGTATGAGCCCCTCATTTGATCATGTAAAAGAAAATCATCTTAGAAATATATTTGCAATGACTCGGATATAATGGGATGATGATGTCTCTTCTAAGATACCCCCACACTATGACAGTGATGATAAAGCCCCCAGATTTCCATATTCATCTAAAAATGCCTCTACAAATCAGAATTGAAGGAATATGAGGATGATATCAGGAATACCCATCCACAAATCGAAGAAGGTGCTTCCACCACCATAGATGATCTTAGGTAGATAAATCCTGGATCAAAAGAAGACCCAAAACCTATGTTGATTAGTTCCACTATACCCATTGAAGAGCAAGATGTGTACATCAAATTTAAAATAAATCATAGATATGTGTTCACTTCGAACTATATATAAATACTCGGACTGACTCTAGATGTGGCTACACACCATCTCAAATAACCTAATGAACAATGAGGCATCAAGGAGGAATCCAGGAGGATGCACTCTCTAATGCTAAAAAGCCTTCAAAATTATCAAGCAGTACCTATAGTACCCACCAGTTTTGATGCCTCTAGTATAAGGGAGGCCACTTATATTATATATAGACATCATGGAAAGCTCACTGGGAACCCTCTATGGATAGAAAAGTTATGTGGGAGGTTATAATAGTCACTAATACCTCAATTGGATGATTCTAGCACCACAAAGTCTATCTCATCTCTCATATTGATCCAATCAAAAGTCAATGAAAGGAAAATCCATGGCTAATTCATTCGTAGAATATCCTACCCTAGAAAATAAACTAGAAGAAACCAAGATCATATATTAAGAGGTATTATATTCCCATGATACTCCTCCTACATGGGGGATTCATTTTGATAGTGCCTCCTAAATCCCTATCTAAAAAAGGATGGAAAATCACAAGATCAATTGGGTAAGATTAGGGGTCATATTTGTCTCTCTAACAAATCATTTTTTCTTAATCTTTCTCACTATATGAAGGATGCAGAAATAAAGAGGTCAAATATCAAGCCCTCATAATTGGATGAGAACTAAAACAACAACTGCACATATCCTACCTCAATATCAAAGGGGACACATAATTGGTGATAATGTAGATCAATGGTGAATATGCCGTTAAAAATAAAGAACTAGACACCCTCATTGTCTACATAATGGGACTGATGGAAGAGTTACCTTTTGAAACCACATTGCATTCATCCTAGCTACATGATTCAAGACTGTACAACCATTTCCTAATAGAAAGACGTTAAACTGCACAATATACCAAGTTATCACTGCATGATTTAAACTGAACGGATCGATAACCTCTCTCCCCCTTCACATTAGGTAATCCATAATACTTGAAAAAATACATAAAAATGCATGCCAATCTTCCTTACCACAAAATGTTAAAATGAATGGATCAATTCCTAAACAACAAGACATTAAACTACACAGTATCCTTCTCCTGACAACCTGACAATAATATATACGAAGTTCATCCCCCACGCATGATGTTAAACTACACAGTTTTTCAAGAACTATATATGGATTGATTCTTGCTATCACAAGATATATAGCAATGAAAAAACCTATATTTTTTGGATTAGACATAGGATTACTTTCCTTTCATGTTGGGTGATCAAATATTCTTACCGAATTTCATTAAACTACAAGAAAAATGTATTTATATCAAGATGTAAAAATGAATGGATATAAAAAATCACTTTTCCTTCATGTTGGGTGATCTAAATCCTTACTCAAAGAAATTAAACTATATGGATAATGTCCTTCTGACATGATGTTAAAACTGAACGAACCATTTAGAACTACATATGGCTTGATTCCCATTTTTCAATGAGATACATCAGGACTCCTCGATCCTATATATTGGTCCAGCCACAACATGATACAAAATACCCTTTTTTGCCTTTGACTACCTTTTTATTGAGAGAGAAACCCTTTATACTCCTTTTTTTACCACACCTAGCTTAGCTCTCATGAGATCAAGAATTTTAGTAAGGGCTTCCACACACAAACAAGGAATGAGAATATGTGACAGGTCCATCACGGTTCCAAATGCAATAGCATAAAAGGCAAACCATGAGTCATTGTCATATGACGTTAAACTACATGGCTAATGTCCTTACCACATGACGTAAAACTTCTTGAATGCATAAAATCCATCTTCATTCACATCTAGTCACATGATTCATTTCCTCATGATGATATTATATATAGTTCTTAAGGAACTAAGTGTGTCATGATTATCATTTTCATGAGATACGTGGAGAAGACTATACTTCCATCCTTGGGCCCAACCACAACATCACCACTTTTCCACATCAGTCCATCAAAATCATTTCCTCATGATTTCAAAATACATAGTTTCTTAATAACTACGTGTGTCTTGATTCCTATCATCACAGGATATGTAGTGACACCTGTTCTTAAATCTTGGGCCTAACTACAATAATTGACAGAAATAATTCCCACCTCCACGTATGGGTAAGACCCGTGTAGAGTATTTCCCATTAAATAAACATGTGTGGCTTTATTACTATCCTCTCAAGATACATAGTGGTTCTAGGAGTCCCGATATCAAGTCCGGTCACAAAAAAATATATAAAAATGTCCCTCTTTGCATATGGGTTCGACCTGCACAAGGAACTTTGGTAAGAACTATATGTAGTTTGATTCCCATTACTATTGGATACGTAGTGATTCCCATAGTTCCATTCATAGACCCAGTTGTGATACCATAATTTTACATCAAAGGATTCACATCCTCACCACATAATGACAAACTACATGGATCTTTAGAAAGATGTAAGGTTTGATTCTCATTGTCATGAGATATGTAGTGACACCCAGACATCCACCCTTGGGCCCAACCGAAGCATTTCCATCCATTCACATCAGTTCATATGTCCTTACAGTTTGATGATAAACTACATAGAAGTTTGTATTTAATATGTGATATTAAATTGAAAGGCAAACATCTTGGTCAAATGACATTAAAACTACACCACAAATAAATCCTTATTGCGTGATGATAAACTCACATAAAATGTCCTCAATGTATGATGTTAAACTGTATAGAAAATGTCCCCATTACATGATGATAAATGGTGCAGACCATAACCTATTTTTCATTCCGTATCAAAGGACCATAGGAGCCTTATACCAGTCCACTAGAGTACAAGGTTCTTATCCCATATTTTAAAAGCACCTCAGTCCATGTTCCATAATTCACATCTTGTATACCTTAGGTTGTCGCATGCCTTTCATATCCCTTAGAAGGGAAAAGAGATCTCTCAGTTCGATCATGATATTGATTTTGAAGGGATTGAGACCCACAAACCAGTGACATATTTTCCATGTAAGGAGGTATTTATAATCCTTATGAGCCTAACATCACCGAGGAGGAACAAAACGTCTTAGAGTGTTACAGGATATACTCAGTATGATTGACCTATATCATTTCTCATTACCTAAGGAACTTGAGCCATGATTTACAACATTTTCATCTCCCTATCAAAAGAATGTTAGAGTGATATTGATCATGGGTATCCTAATTAGGATCTTTGGTCATATCTCCCATGTTAGTTCCATATGTGTGATGACCTAAAATGGACAATGCCTTGGTTAAAGCTGTACGACCCTAAACACTAGCGTACAATGGTCTAAATATCAAAAATTTAAACTTCTAGAAAAAGAGTCACAAAACTTGTTAGGTTGAAAACCTGTAAAGGGAGTCCTAAGAAAAATTCAATTCTCCACCAAATTAACTCTTCATATCCAGAGTTTATATAAAATTTAGCATTTAAATAAAATTCATAAAGAACATTGGGTCTACTATATATCCCTAGTAAAATCCAAGAAATGATTTTTGGACTCCCCATTCAATAAAAAAGTTATAGTGATTATTTTTCACATTTCCTCACCACAAAAATATGTTCTCTAGGTAGGGTGAAACTTTTAGGGTGCTCTAACCCTTCTTGATCTTACATTTTCCATAAATCAAAATTCATGATTTAATTTCTCTTGGGTTGTCACAAACATTTCATAGACCCTTAAAAGGAAAATAGATCTCTCTAATTGACCATGCTATTAATTCATAAGGTCTTAGACCCACCAAATGGAGACATATTAGTCTGATATAAAGATATTTCTCTTTCTTGAGATCCTGAAATAAGCACAACAGAACTTAACACACAATAGTGTTTTATGATATTCCCAATGTGAATGTCCCAAACCATCCTCATGACCTAATAACTTGAAAATATTATTTAAAATATCCATACCAGACTATTCATACAACATCCCACCTTTTTATTACATATATTTACATAACCTTGCACAAATACATGATCTTTTAATGTTTAGTTTCATGGAAAAAAGGTACATAATTCATGAAAACATAAAACATTCATTCAACCCACTTGAATGGAATATTATTTGGTTCATGATATGTAATATTACTTTATATCATAACCTAGGTATATAATTCAAATTAAATAGTGATTATAAGTCCCAATAATGGAAATAAATTGAAATAGTTTACAAGTGATCATGATAATTATCGATAAGAATATGAAGAATATCATAAATGTAGTAGAAAATGAAAAAAGAGACATATAATAGTAAAAATAACAAGAATAATAACATATAAACGTGTTTAAAACGTATAATCGAGTCATTCATAATAATATTACCAAGTTTTATCACCGACGTATCATAAAATTAATAAGGTTAATCACCAAGTTATCATAAAACATGTCATCTATAGAAATTAAATTGTTTACACAATGCATTAGAGGGATATTAGGGAACACCATTCATATGTATTAATTATTTTGATCTACATAGATCATAATAAAAAAATTTATAAATAATATTTAGAGATTAAAATAATGGGGTTTCATATCAAAATCATGATGTTTTAAAAAAGGTACTTAAAGAGAAGATCTTCATGTCATAATTACCCCATGAAAAAGGATGAAGAGTTTCTTATATGTTAATACAAGAATAAAATGGATCATTTAGATATCTAGGTGAATAAACCTAGAAAATAAATAGGTTTTGGGTATTCACAAAACAAAATAAGATATTTTCTTGAGAAAAAGAGAAAGTTTTTGAGAAGAAAATTCGGTAGCATAACAGGTGTGAAACATGGTTTTAGAAAATGGTAAAAAGGGAGAGTAAAAGGGTTTATTATTCATAAAAGACAATTAATAAAGTAATTTTATGGAATAGAATAGATAAAATAACATATTTTGTAAATTTGAATGACATACCACATAAAAAGGAAACCTAAAATGAAAATAGAAGTTGAGATTTCCCTTACCTTGAAGTGTGTTCCTAAAACATGAGGATCAAGACCTTGGGGGATCGATGTAACTTGGGATTAATCCTTGGGAGGACTCCATGGGAGGAAAAACCATAATATATTCTTGTAAGAATAAATAAAAATGAATTATAATGGATAAATGGTAGATTATTTATAGCGAAAGAGGAGGATTTGTTTAATATTTTACTTGGACACCTTGGTAGTGGTAAATTAAAAACCATGGGATTTCCCATGTTATTATCCACTTGTGACACCTATTATGTTATTTTAAACCACAATAATCTATATAATTTTTATATTACATATTACATCATTATGATGTCATTAAACATACCGAAAAACTCAAACTATATTTTTACTATTCATGAAAAAATAAAGTATTTTAGAAAATTCTCATAAATTAATTATAACATAATTATGACCAGATGATTTCAAAAATGAAATTTATTTTATCATTATAATTACCTAAATATTTTAATTTTCAATTTTAAATATAAAAAACCTTATTTATTAAAAATAATTATGGATATAAAATGCATAGTGAGACTGCAAAGTGAAATTTATAACACTTGGGAAAAATAAAATTATTTTAACATTTATATTTAAATTAGATTGTTTTAACCATACAATTTAATTAAAATAATAATTTTTCATAATACCTTAATTTATTGTAATAATTATATGTTTTTTGTAAAGTATAATTTCTGTACGAAAATTCAATTTTTCAAATTCATTATATTTTTAATAAAAACTAATACCAAAATGGAATTTATGGAAAAAAATTTATTTATAAAGGGGATTAAACAATAAGTAACTATGGACTAAACTCATAAACCCTTATAACACCTGCATACGACCTATGGGTGAGGTTTGTGATGGTGATAGACTCATGGGACGGCTCAACTAGCATTGTATGAGTGGTAATCTCCACTAAATTGAACTTATATGGATGGTGATTTCATTCAAACCTCACTTATTCAAGCTAAGCATTGGCTTGGTCAAGAGAGAAGAAAAGTGATTCTAACTACCTCCCAAGCTCTGACAAAAGGGCTTCGTACGACATTGCCCTACTAGTTGAGTCCATCATTCCTCCTTTATTTATTAATTATGAATTATCATTTCTATTTATAAAACCAATTATTATATTAATAATATTATTAAAATAATATCTTAAAATTGTCATAATGAAAAATGGTAAAAATTGAAAATGGTAATAATTGAACAATGGTCATAATTGGCCAACAATCATATAACTATTGAAACCCTATGATCACATTTCAAAATATACATACTTAATTATAAATGAGATATTGTTTTATTTAGTAAAAAATAATATAACATGAATTTTCAAGAAATTGGTATCATTAAAAAAGTTTGGGTCTTTACATTATCCCCCCTTAATGAATTTGCATCCTTGAAATTATATCACACTGATCAATAAAATTAATTCTAAATAGATAACATACCTCAATATTATTAAAAGATTAACATTATATTTATATCCTTAACAATGGTTCATAAAAATCTTGTGATTAACCAAACATGTCCCCCTGGAGTGTCAAACTATGTGTGCATTATAGACCATTATCATATACCATTTTACACCGAGTCAGGCCTGACACACCATATTGGAGTTGTTACCCCTAGGTACATCTGTACCAGAACCACATACACTATTTCATATCAAGACATATATTTCTTTCCTAAAAAACCACTTACTTTATAATTAACCAAAATACCATGATGTTTTCTTATATTTACATGTTTCTATAGGTCTATTCCCAAAGTTTTAAAATATTAATTTCCAAAAATAAATAAACCATCCTCTGATAAAAACTATGACGTCCCTTCTTTTTATCACATAACTTTTAATTAAATTGTACAAAAAGAAAATATTTTAATGGTTAGTTTCATGGAAAAAAGGAATATAATACAAGAAAACCTAAAACATTAATTTAATCAACTAGAATAAATTCTTATTTAGTTTAGACTATGTAAAATTACTACCTCTCAAAACCTGGGGTTGTACATCAAAGGAAAGGGTGAGCATAAGGTCCAGTTTGGGAAAGGAAGGGAAATAATTACAAGTGATCATGAGAATTATTGATAAGACCTTGAAGAATATCATTAAGGCATGAGAAACTGAAAAATAGGCATATAATAGTAAAAATAACATGAATCATAACATGAAAATTTGGCTAAAACGTTTAATTGAGTCATTCATAATCATATCACCAAGTATTATCATTGATGTGTCATAAAAACCACCAAGTTTTATTCACTAAGGTATCATAAAACAGGTCATATCTAGAGATTAAATTCTTTACCCAATTAATTGGAAAGATACCAAGGAAAATACTTCATATGTATTAATAAATTTGAGATACATATATCATAATAAAACATTTTAGAAATGGGTTTCACATAAAAATCGTGGCTTACTAAAAATGTTCTTAAAATGATGATCTTTATGTCATTATTAACCCATGAAAAGGAAGGAAGATTTTATATATGTTAATCTAAGAATAAAGTATATAATTTAGAAATATAGTTTAATACACCTAGAAAATAAAATTTTTGGATATTCAAAAAAGAAAATAATATAATTTCTTAAGAGAAAGTGGGAAATTTTGAAAAGAAAATTTGGCAGCATAACGGGTATGAAACATAGTTTTAGAATGTGGTAAAAAGGAAAAGTAAAAGGATTTCCCATTAATAAAAATATATTAATAAATTAAAGGGATATAATTAAATGTATATAAGAACGTAGTTTGGAAATTTTAAAGACATACCACATAAAAAGGAAACTAAAAATGACAATAGAGGTTGAGATTTCCCTTACCTTGAAGAGTGTTCCAAAAACACGAGGATCAGGACCCTAGGGGATTGACAAACACATTTGAGGACTCCTTGGTAGGTAAAAATATCACATATCTTTTGAGGAATAATTGGTAATGAAATATATTGTTGAAATGGGTGGCTATTTATAGTGAAGGAGGAGTATTTGTATAATATTTTCCATGGACATTTAGGTAGTGGTAAATTCAAAACCATGGGATTGCCCATGGTATTTTCCCACGTTATTGGACACTTGGGATACCTATTATGTTATTTTAATCCACAATAGTTGAACATAATATTATATTACTTATTACATCATTATGATTCCATTAAACATATCAAAAAATTCAAACTGCATTTCTACTATTCATGAAAAAATTAAGTATTTTAGAAAATTCTCATAAATTCACCATAACCTAATTTTGATGTTATGATATCATAAATTATTTTTTTTATCAAAAATAATTATCTAAATATGATAATTTTAACTTCTAAATATAAAAAACTCTATTTATTAGAAATAATTGGGGATAGAAAATGAATAGTGAGATTGCGTAGTGAAATTTCTGACACTTGAAAAAAATATTATTTTATCATTTCTATTTAAATAGGTATTTTTTAACCATACCATTTCATTAAAAATAGTCATTATTCATGATACATTAACTTATTATAATAATTATATCATTATTGAAAAGTATAATTTCTATCTGAAAAATCAATTTATCAAATTCGTCATATTTTTATGAAAATCTATTCTCAAAACAGAATTAACAGAACAAAAATTTTATTTATACAAAGAGATTACACATTAAGTAACTAAGGCCTCAACACATAAACCCTTATAATACCCAGTGATTCTACCTCCCTCCCAATATCCAACCAAAGGGATTTGTATGACGTGACTCTATTGGTTGAGGCCACCATTCCACATTTATGCATTAATTATCCTTCATCATTTCTATTTATAACACTAATTATAATGTTAAAATTATTATTAAGAGTATTGTTTCCAATGGTCATATTGACCAATGATAATAATTGAACATTGTTCGTATTTGACAAATAGTAATATAATGGTTGAAACCCAATGACCGCATTTTAAACCATACTTAATTCATTATTAATGAGATATAGTTTTATTGAGTAAAGAATAATATAACACACATTTTTAAGAAACTATTATAATTAAAAAAGCTATGGTCATTAAAATTCAAGCGGGTCTCACATCCTTGACGTTACATCACCATTTTTTGTATGATTTTACAAGGCTGTAGTATGACACTACATTCCCAAAACTTTGATGGCCCTCACCTCCAGACTCTAAACCATAAGGTGTAGTGCTTGGGCTTCATAACATAATAGGTCGATTTCCATAGGGTTCTATAATGCTTCTCGGATACCCTCATTCCATACCCAACCACATCATCTAGATGTTTGAGTCTTCGCAACTCCTTTATGGCCCTTTGAAAAGATTGGAGATAAACTTTTCTTGTCCATGATATCAATGAAGAAGGGATTAAGCCCACAAAATAAACCAATCTCCTTCTTGAAAGAAAGGATCTTCAATCCCAATGAGCCCCAATGACACCAAGACATAACCTTACACCTCATTGTGTTAAGGGACATACCTAACAAGTCTACCCCTTTCCACATTAACTGGCCCATACATTGGGATTATGACTGACATAACCCACATTCCAACTATCAAGGGGGTCTTAGATTTCCTAGTATTTCACCCTCAATCACAATACCCTGATAAATATTTCATTTCCCTTGGAAAATAGTGGAGATCATCTTTTCTTAGCCATACTATCGATGCTTAATGGATTATACCCACCAACTAATGGCATATCCCCCTTGAGAACTACAATCCTCATGATCTCTAGAAACACCACAATGTAACTCATCACCCCATAGTGTTTTGAGTTATCTTTGGTTTTCCAGCCCAATATTCTAAAAGGTCTAAAGTAGAAGACCCAAAATTAATGTTATAAGAAGGTATGATCTAGAAGGCATTAAAATACAATACACTAAAGGTCTAACCTCAAAGAACCTAAATTATAGTACAACAAAGGTCTAAAATCAAAGACCCTAAATTACAAAACACTAAAGTTCCATGATCAAAGACCCTATACTAAACATGATGATGGTCTATCTTTCATAATTTCAAAACATCAAGATAAATGATACTCACCTAGATGAAAACTTGATAAGGACATTATGGGATCAAGTCGAGTCATCACTCACTAGACATGAACTCTGTGTGATCCAACCAATATTGATCATCTATAAAATGGAAAAGGCACAAAATCATGTCTGGTCGAAAACCTATTAGAAAATGACCTATGCAAAATCCAAGTCCATGCCCACTATGTCTTCCTATATGTGAAGCTTAGGATCAAGTTTGAGAAAAAAATAATAAAAAGATATAAATATTCTTGGGATAACTATTAGGAATTAGAAAAAATCAAGCCATGCTTGCTAAGTCTCCTAACTTAGGTAAAAGTTAGAACATTTGGGAAATATACCATGTCCAAATTTTCCTTCTAAATCAGATGATCTCAAGAATAATAGAGAAAGTGTATCAATGGATAATTTTTTTCAATGGTAATTCATGCACATTTATCCATGAGTAACATGTTGAAGGTCATGTACTCAAATGAATGCAATTGGATATGTTTGGAATTACACATAGAGTATGGGTATTGTGGATGATCCAACCAACGTTTCCACCTAAACATGTATCTTTTCCCAGTATTTCATCATAAAAAAGTGATATTTCCCCTACAAAGTATGTGATAGATCTATGTAAGTAAATTCATCCTAGATTTAATTATCTATGAAACTATGTATCATATTCATGAGTTTGATCTGCATAGTGGTATATTTCTAAAATACTTAAGGATGGATTCCCGTCCTTATAGGATATGTAGAGACATCCTGGTACATTACTCTAGGTCCATCCATAAGTTCCTTCTCACCCATTCCTAGTTCCATTCTCGAATTCATACACATTTTAATTCATGGGAATCCATTCCCAAAATTAGAGCTCCTCCCTACATTGGATTTAATCATGAATTTGTGGCCAGAAGTGTCATCTTCATAACACTTTATAATTCCTCAATCAATAATCTGGATATATCCTCTCAAGAATCTCAAGTATCAAATCCAATCAGATATTCAGTAATATGGAAAAGTGATCCAGGTTTACCTTATAATCATATTCTTTTCATTTAGAATAAATATCATTCTAAGGGGGTATTTTGTTGGTACCCATAATTTTTCATCTTAGACTTTTTCATCTATGATTTTAGGAATGTGAAGATTTTGGAAATCATTGAAGTAATTTTCATGAATAACTTTCAAATGACATACATGAAGTCTGGTATTTGGTTTAAGAAGACACATCATGGGCCCTTATTGCACTCTTTTTAGAATTTTAATCTATTATTTGAACACCTCACTTTTCCAAACAATATGGCCAGAACACTAGCCACTAAATCAAGACTTGAACATAGGCCTATGCGGGACCAAAGGTCGACCACACCCAGTGGGAGTCAGCCTGGGCCAGCCAGTAGACCATCTGTGGGATCATAGATCTCATAATAAGTGAGAATACCTGTGTATAGAGCCTTGTGTGCACAAGGACACATCCATCACCACACATAGCATGGTCCAAGGCCTACAGGGCCAAAGCTTGGGTGGAGGTGATGCATGTGGTATGGGTGTCGACCATGTTTTTATCTCGATGAAGTGAAAATTGTGTCCTAGCATATATAATAGAGGAAGGCATGGAATAATTTTTGATGTGGGATGGAATATATTCATTTTAATCAATTCTAGACCATTATTTTATGCCTCTCGATGATCTGTGTCATCCAACCACACATTTTTCCGATCCCAGTGATCCACTTCAATCCCAAGGATCATGAGTTCAAACTTGATCTGATCTCACACCTATATAATTTCAAAATAAATGAATCTAACACTACATAAACCTCTGTCTTCAACCTACGTTTCGACTGATGCCCTCTTACACTACTGGTTTGACATGTAAAGTCAAATATAGTTTCATGATCATCTGATGATCCCCAATGTCACCACCTCCATCCTACGTTGATATTTGAATGAGTCCAAGACAACCAGTACATGCCATTGTGAGATCCAATTACAAATGCCTGTGGCATATTGCGAGATCACCCACTAATCCTCCAAGCCATCATACGATCATCCTATGATTATGATATCAAAGGGAAGATAATCAATAGATGTGGCACAAAAATTTCACGATCATTAACCCTTCCACATCCTATGATTTCTGTTTGATTTAATTTGTATTTTTTAGATCATTCGGTGCCATAAAAATAAATGAGGCATCACATAATTAGATTAAATTATCATGTGATTAAACCTCCACCGACTCATTGGTGCACGTGACATCCAACCAATACAAATAAGAATTGAACTTAGCCTCCCACGAGCTATATAAACACCACTACATGAAGAAAAACACATGAAAGGGGGGAGAAAAGGGAGATCCAAAAATAAAGGAGGGTGGAGTAATGGAATGCGTTAGCAATCTTCTGAAAAAAACTTCTTTAAGTGATCCTGATATTATACTTCATGGAATAATTAAGATCAAGTAGTTTCCTGAAAAACTAGGAGTCATACGATGCATAGTTCAAGAAATATATTTACACAACGACATGATACCCCATTGAGTTTTGTAACTTCACTAAGAATAACCATGGTTCGTAATTGCGCTCTCCTTATATTCATTCACAAGACCTCTTGTATGAAACTTATTAAAATCACTCTATCACATGAGTTATGGAACCTCTTCTTGTGGGGGCCACTCCCAATATGGGGTGGAGTTTTTCAGTGGAGGAAGTCATTATAGGTGGGAATAAAACCCAATGAATATAAGAGAGGTCTTCTTTGATGGGAAGTGTGGTGGATAGAAGCTGGAAGCAAGGGAGAAAATTCATAGGTAGATGAACTACCCACCAAACTGAGAGATAAAATAGTGTTCTGGTTCTTCTTTAAAATAGGATCAATTCCATTGAGGCTGTAATCATGTGTGTTTATCAAGGTGATTGATTGATCCTCTGATGAGATCTAGTGAGAATAAAGAGTTTCCCCATTTCTTTTGTGGATGTAGGAAAAATTGACGAACCACGTTAAAATGGTGTTTCCTTTATTTTGATTCTCGTTTTATGTGTTTTTGTTTCCACACACCTCCGTTGTGTCCCTTACAAGTGGTATCAAAGGGAACCAGAGCAATCGAAGTCAAAACAGAGAACTGAAAATGAGTTTTCCGGTTATTGGAAAATTGAAAGTGGTTGGAAAATTTTTATGAGGCCAAATCCATGAAGAGAATAATGAGATGATTCCAATGGTGCAAGAGGCATTGAAAATAGGCCTGAAACGAAGGAGATAATCTTGGTCAAAGTTTGGTCAAACCTATGGGTGAATAGTAACCCTGTGCCAGAGAAGATGTCTCTATTCACGCCACTGGTAAAAATTCTAGCGAGATTCCGGAAACTACTCTACTGTGCCATGTCAGCGCTACGTCATATCCATGTCAGCATGCAATCTAGACTGTTTAATTTGTTTTGGCGATAACTCGACCAATCGGTGTATGATTTCGACGATCCAGTAGTCGATTCTGACTGTTTCCACCATTCTGAACGCATCCGTATGGTTATTTTTTCAAAATTCTTACTCCATTAAGTGTTTTTATAAGGGTGAGACATTGACGGTGGTGATCTCATTTTGCGACAACAACGAGGGATGGTGGTGGTGCACTACCAAAATTTGAGATCGACAAGTTCGATGGTTGGAACAATTTCAGCTTGTGTCAAAGGAAAATTAAAGAAATTATTGTGAAGTAGGGAATGATCAGACCATTGATCGGAGAAAAGCCTAATACAACTAGTAAAGATAATTATGAAGAGCTCGAGATACAGGTCGTCAGCACAATTCGACTGTGTCTGGAGAATGAGGTAAAGTACTCTGGGTTGGATGACACCCCACAGAAAGAGATTTGTAGGAAGTTGGATCAGTGGTATATGGTGAAGTTTCTCACCAAAAAATTATTCCGGAAGAAGAAATTGTACCATTTTTGTATGGAAAAGTGAACAAATTTGTTGGATCACACCAAAAAATTCAACAAGATCCTGACACAATTATTGGGGCTCGGTGTGATGATGAGAGAGAAAGAAAAATCACTTTTATTTTTTTCATCAATACCAAGTTCATTTGATGGACTTGTGACTTCATTTATTATGGGGAAGGAAACATTGAAGTTGGACTAGGTGATGGCATCACTTCAAGATTCAGAGGCATTCTGAAGACCTGCGACGCATTTAGGAAATCAAATCATGGTTATCTGAGACGATCAATGTGGGAGGAGCCGATATCCGAAGTCATGAGGTAAAGAATGGTATCCAAAATCATGGGGACATGATCCTAGAAAAATCACGTGTTTCTGGTGTGAGAAAAAGGGTTACTATAAAGGTGACTATAGAGATCGCAAATGGTACGTTGCTAGGAAAGTAAAATTTGAAGAGAAGGATGTGAACATCACAGAATTATTAGCATATAATGATGTCTACGTGACAACAGGAAGCTTGTACTGATATGGGATAGTTGAATGGGGAGAAGTACAGAGTCATTACTACAAAAGATATGATCCCATGAATCAAGAATGTTGATTTCTAAGAAGGAATAATGAGCGGGATAAAAATTTAAAAGAAGGCAGATGGGTTTGGGATTCGGGGATCTCCAGACACATATGTATGAAGAAAGGTGCATTTCACAATTTTTAGAAGGAACGAGGTTATGTGAGACTTGGTGATGGGTCAACATGAGCGGTTTGAGGAGTCCAGATGGTGAAATTTAAGACACCCGATGGAAGAGTACCTAAACTGGATGACGTGAAGTTCATTCCGAGGATGAGACAAAACTTGGTATCATTAAGTAGAATCGATGCGAAAGAGTTCAAGATTTCCATAGCAGGTGGAGTGTTGGAAGTCTCATGTAGGGATGTAGTGATGTTTACTGGGAAAGAGTCCTAAGGGTTGTATCATTTAATGGGTACTGTTGTCATCCCAATATTGATTGAAGATAGTGGAAGTGGCATGTCATTTGGTGTGAATAAGCATGTTCGATTTTCCAGTGAAGTTTTAAACACCTGAAAAGAGACTGCAGGTTTGGTTTCTATCCCAAATTGGTCATGAGGGGGAGATTTGTGGGGTCCCCTCCCAATATGGGGTGGAGTTTTCTAGCATAGGAAGTTTTTGAAGGTAGAAATAAAACATGGAGGCTGAATGAGAGGTCTTCTTTGGTGGGTAGTGTGGTGGACAGTAGCCAGTGAAAAGGGAGAAAATTCATAGGTAGATAAACTACCCACCAAAATGAGGGAGAAAATAGTGTTTTGGTTCCTCTTTAAAATAGGATCAATTCCATTGAGGCTGTAATTGTTTCTGTGTGTATCTATGTGATTGAGTGATCCTCTGACGAGATCCAAAGAGAATAAAGATTTTCCCCGTTTCTCCCTTGGATGTAGGAAAAATTGTCAAACCACATTAAAATTGTGTTGTCTCTATTTTTATTCTTGTTTTATGTTTTTTGATTTCCACACACCTCCACTGTGTCCCTTAAACATATGATGATATAGGAAAAGTCCTTAGATATATCTTTAATCCATAATGGAATCCTCAAGTGTATGCCTGGGGACTTGCGTCTTTCAATTCCATGCCTTCAGTCTCATGATGTTCAGGAACAATAGAAGAATAAATAGATTTATTGCCTAAATTCCCAATAAGTTCTTGGTTTTGATAATGAGAAGCACTCTTTGTATCATGATACCTCATGCTCAATCTAATGGTGTCACCTTCCCAACCTTTTGGTGAGAACCTTTGTCTGTGTATACGACACGAGAAGGAATCTCCAACACACATTCAAAGAGTCTCTTACATGATCTCTTAGAGGCCAAAAACTCTCATGATGATCATGCAATCATGTAGTGCATAATAGAATACTCAGAAATCACCTCCTTACTATAAGGAGTTAAAAAGTTACACCTCGGGTCTCATGAATACCGTGATCACATTTGTCTTGTGGTGATGTCCTGAAACCATTAACATGGACACATCTATATACAGTGCCATCATAGGATGTTGGATGAATCATTAAGTTTATCACAAGATCTTGTAGAGGTCTTGAGATTTCATATAGGCGATTCCTAGTATGGTAATCAAAGATATACACTAGTGGACATGTTCCTTGCGGTGTCGTGAATCCTCAGCCTAGAACTTCTCCTTTGCTGGGCCTTATGGTACATAATCAAGAAATTTCACCCCTTTCAAGTCAAGAAACCTAATTCTCAATAAAGTGTGAGTCTTAATATATTCATTCAGTGACATCAACATACACCCCATGAAAAAAATCACAATTCCTTCTGCAAGATTCCTTTAGGATCATGATAATCGAATGAAGAATGTAATGTTAGATTACTCCTTCATGCAGAAAACCACAAATCTGTTCCTAGACTCAACCCACTGTAGAATTCATGGGCAGAAAATTACATATCCATGCATAACTTGGCCTAGGAAAATAATTTCACATGCAATTTAGTGAATACTCCATTTGGATTTGTACTTTTGGAACTCAGATAAGCACAAGGACCAAACTCATATGTGAGACCTTTTCTTTTGAATAGTTTAAGGATATGAGCTCGCAAGACTCTTTAATGGTATCACGATGACCATAGGTGACCTTGTAAATTCCATATTGGTCATAAGGTAAGCCTTTTACAAGTTGGGATGATCTTGCGATAGTTGATCAACATGTCACTATATTCGTGTGGCAGTCTAAAGACAAGTCAATTGATCAGGCACATGACCCTTGACATATACACTTTGATTAGGTGATAACCATTTGACATGTCACAATTATCAAAATATTAACTCTAGAAAATGTACTTTAATCATGATAATGAGTCATTGACATGTATTCAGGATTATTTGAGTGTCTATAGACTTGTTTTCATGGACATACGACAATGCAAATGCATGTTAGGGAGATCATGTGATAGTGCATATTCATGTCTACTTCGATGATGTGCAAGACCCCAGATATGTCTACTTTGGTCATGTAGAAGAACATGGGAATTCCATCCTATGATATGTGAGGAATTATTAACATATCAATAAGAGACCTTTGGATGTGTATGCCTTGTAAAACTGATGCCCTAATTTATCAGGAAGACAATCAGGTCGTGCCTTATAAACAACTAAAAAATGTTAGATAGATCTCCCAATACATGTCAACCAATTTCTCTAGCAGAATAATTTGGACTCATACCATGTGGACCCTAGATAATAACCTTCGACCAAATTCCCATTTTATAAGGGAAGTGTCCTTGATGAGTTAGGATTATGTGCTCATACGACCCTAATAATGTCATGCTCTTTAAAAAACTTCTCATGGTTATCACCATATCTTTTTAATATGTCAAAGGATACATAATGATTATGCCAAAGGGAATACTCAAAGTGTAAACCTCGGACAACCTTTCATCCTCAGTGTGTACTCCTTGTCCAATTGGGCAGCCTCCATGTGTATGCCCCGATTACCAACATAATATAATATTTCCTTGATCAATAGGTCATCCATCCTGGAATATGTCCCTAGCATGACCAAAAACTCAAGGATAACAATAAATTCTCTGAGTGTGATCATCCACATTAACATATCAGTAGGTTAATGTATAAGTGAACTATGAGAACTCTGATTCTCTCCATATCTAGGATAGGTAGGACATCTTCTTAAGGCTAGAGCATCAATGAGAATCCATTTCAGTGTAAGTCCCTTCATGTTCCAAGTATTCCTAACATAATAGACTAAATCCTCCCATAGGTCTACCATTATTCCTCATCCTTCAACAGATGAGAAGGGGACTCATACACAAGAATCATTTTAAGTATATGTACCGACCATTCCCTTGAGTACCCCAAACACATCAATAGGTTGGGGGTGAAATGAACTATGAGAACTCGGATTCCCTCTATGACTAGTATGTTAAAGATTCCTTATTAAGGATCGATCTCTATACCATATTCTCTAAGAGAAGGGTAATCATGCCCCTCAAAGGGAAACTTTAATATGTATTCCCTGGGTGGGTATTCTCTCATGTAACATGTCCAATCCATCACCATCTCTTGTTTCTCACATCAAGAATGGATCATGTTGGCTGAGAGGCCATCGATGATTGTATCACAAGAATGTTGAGATTCCCCCTAGTGTGGGACCATCATTGGTATGTAATCTGAATGACATTCAGCCTCCACTTAAAGGGCCACATTCCTAGTGATTCCATCTAGGGAAGCCTTATAAGCATAAGTCCCATGTAGGGCCTCTCTTTTAATATCTCTCATGGCATAAATTCTCATTACAAGAACTATGTAGACTCATATTCCTCTATTAGAAAGGACATGTAGGATGCATCTTTGGGTTCCAAGACTAATATTCACATCCTTACCACATGGCGTTAAATTACCTGGATGGGTCTTGTCACTCAACCTTAAACTATGCCAAATGAACTACAAGGGTATTGATTTTTGATTTAATAGGATATGTAGGGTGCCTCGTAGAGGTTAAATCTTATCTCCAAAACAACTACCTCCCTAGATGAAAATAAACTCCAGAGTACCGAATTATGGCTATAGCCTGAAACATCATAAATAAATAAGAGAGCGATAGGAAAACGATGATATGCACACCATTATTCATGTTGATACATGTTCTTGATCAAGTCATTCACATAGGGGTAACTGGTTCCATATCAGGATCTATGAAGGATTTTATGAAAATATCTTAAATCTATAAGGGAGTCCCATAGTAAGAAAAAATTCACAAAAAAATGTTTGAGGAGCCCGACCTCCCATCATCAAGACCAATGTGAGTCTCCAAGATTCATTAGGCCTGAAAACATAGAAAAATTTATTCCTTTGGAAAGTAGGTTGGTACCCACCTATGGACATGTGAACTATTCAAAGTTTTTATGGAAGACTAATAAAATGGAAAACTCGATGCGATTTATTGAGTGGGGCCTTAAAACCCCAAAAATAAAATGAGCCATCGAGAAAGGGAATCTATTCTACATCTTAAATCTTGATGAAACAATCACTACTCAAGATTCCATCATCTACAACATAACATGGTTGGAAACATTGTTCTATCTATATATTAGAAAAAGTTATATTATTCATATAAAATATTAATTGAAAACATTAAAATTAAACTAACATTTAAAATAAATAATAAAGCTAAAATATTAAAATTCTTATACCCTAAGTATATAAAATGATAATAAATGTAATAATTATAATTAAAATGTTAATATTTACTAAATTTTAACTATATTAATAATAAATTATTATTATTTTAATATATTTTAATATTTTAATTAATTATAATTAAAATCCTTCCATTGATGGAATGATATTTTTATTTATAATAATTTTCCACATCTTTAAACCAAGACTCATTTTCACATAGCTCTGTAACTTTATATATCCTTTAGTAAATTACCATAGAAGTATAAAAGTCACCAATTAGAGCTAAGAACATTATTTATGCACGATAAAACCCATCTTAATTTCCATATTTCATTCTCATGTTCTTGTTCGGGTTTACAACAATGCAGTATCATATATTTGTTTGATGATGAATAGAGGAGAGACAAATCAAGGATCAGAAATCAGGTTTCTCAAATATGAAATTTTATTACACAGTAAAATTCCAAAAAAACAAAGAAAATAAAAAATTTAAGTAGAACAAGTGTTTTAGTGTTGCTCTATACTTATTGTTAACATTGTTAGAATAATAAATTACATTAGAAGGATACATTGTTCCTTCAATAAATTCATTTCGAGTGATGTTTTTTTGAAAACTATTCTAACATACCATATTATCCCAAGATAAGAATTTCTAATCAATAAATACTAATAAAAAAATTGTTATTTAAAGTCCTATTTTATATATCTATGATTAGATTTCCAAAAAAAAGTTCATTCTAGAAACATATTCATGTTTATTCTTTCATGATTTACATTAAATCAATGGAAGAACAAATATATAACAAGTTGAAATTAACAAAATTTAATTTTTCTATATAGAATCTAAAATAAAATATATCTAATTTATTAAAAATTTATTTAATCTCATCATGGTAACATTATATAAACATAATTTCACTATAATACTATATAAGAAAACTATAAAGGATGACCAATTTGATGATAGGATATCATCTACCAATACCCCAATTTTTTTAGAGTAGATTTTTATCAAAATAAAGAGTGTTTCAAAAATTAGATAGTAAATCAATAAAAAACGTCTAAATTTGTTCCAATAAAAATGGCACCTATGTCCCGAGGTAAAAATTGGAAAATATATATGAAAAGAAAAATGCATGGAAGAAGTCCAATATGATGTAATGACCTTCCAATATATAGTAAATTAATGAGATAAATGCATTGGAACACATGAGTAAGTTCTATGGAAATTTTTATCATCTCATTATGTGAAAAGTATGGTTGATTATGAGTTTCAATCACAATTAATGTCATGTTCCATTCCCAAGGGATAGTACACATTTATTATGTTAATAAAAAACAAATTTCCTGATAAATAAACTCAAATTAGAAATAGTGAAGGTAGAATGTTAAATAAAAAACCCCATATAATATATGAGGGACATTCTCTTGCATAAAAAAATTGACAGATAAAGATAGGGGTAATGAAATGGAAGGTTAAAAGAAAAGTAAAATAATATTAAGAATAACATCAACAAAAGTTAAAATAATCAAAATCCATATCAATATATGAAAACATGTTTAACCATTATGGTAATCATAGAAAAATTATTTGAGTGTGTCAATAATTAAAGGTAGAATAAAGGGATCAGGAATATAAAACTTGAATGAATGATTCTATAATTATCAATTATGAAGTAATTTTTATTCAAGAATATACTAATGATAATATTTCAAGTCAAGACCTGATATGAGTGATCTATTCAGGTACCTCATATTATACAACTACCTATCAGGGTTTATAAAAAACTCAAAACTAGTCTGCATGCCAAAAATTTCAGACAATGTCTGAAAATTCCTCAAACTGATGATATGTCACTAATATTTAATATTTATTTATCACATAATATGTACTAATTATTTGATACTCTATAATATATCTCACTAAAATCATAATTAAAAATATCTAATAGAAAATGTAAATCAAATCCTAGGTACACATTATAAGTGTATGTGACAGTCACTAGTAGTGGAGAGTAAAATAATAATAAAAATGTGATAAGAGGTAAATTAATAGAGAGTAAATAAAATATACGAACAAGAAATTAAAATCATTATTTAAGAAAAAAAATTATTCTTGGTTGATTTACCGAATGAAATGAAATTAATCAAAGAAAAATGGGCAATCAAAAATCAAAGTTGAAGATGATATATCAAAAATTCTTTAGAAAAATAGAATTTCTTTTGAATGTATTTATACAAAATAAAGGTATTGAATATGATATAATGTTTCTACTATTATAAAATTTCCTTTTACATGAGTTTTTATTCTCATAGAAACTATATTTAATATAATGGTCTTATAAATTAATAAAAAAAATGTAATTTTACATGGTGATATTGAGGTGGATATATATAAGGAATAACCTAAGTGTTTCAACATTCAATGTAAAGAAAATATAGTTTTTAATATTGATAAAAATAAATATATTTTCTAAATTTGGAACTAAGGAAATGGTAGATTAATTTGAAATCATTCATAGATAAAATGTGTGTATGGGAATGATCATTGAAGATTATACTTTAATTAAAATATTTTGTTGTGATGATTTCATTATTATGTTTTATATTATACTGATATATTGATTATAAGATAATAAATCAGTATTATTAATATGTTAAATAATTAATTAAATATTTATTTTCATATAATGAACATAAAAGAAATTATAAACATCCATGACATGAAAACTAACCATGACCTAAATAATGATAATATTTGGATATCTTAAGAATTTTATTTTAATAATGTTATTAAAATATTCAAGATAAGTAAATTTTATCCATTTATATCTCCATTTGTGAGTCACATTAATATAAAAATACAAATCCAATTAAAATAAGAATATAAATCATATATGTGAATTTATCATTATCATTCATGGGTTACCAGTCTCATGTTTGTGATAGTTTACACTAGACCCAATATTTATCACACTGTTGGTGTTATATTCCATTCCTAATCTGGTTTTATAAAGTAACACTAGACAAGAATAAAATGGATGTTAAGGTATATATAATGAAAATTCATTCATATTTTGTGTTTTAGAAATGATAATATTTTTTCTTAAAGATATACATATGGTGATATGACTAAATATATAAATACAAGAAAATATAAATTCAAATATCTGATAAAATCTATAGTATATTGTATCATGAAAATAATGAATACATATGTTTCTTGACTTATCAACCATATATTATGAATATATACTAATCACTAAAGGTTGTAAGGATATACTATGGTTTCAAAAATTCCCAAAATATTTAGGATATATTAAATGAAATTATATTCACTATTGTGATCGTAATAGTGTAATTTAATCAAGAAAGAACTTGATATTTCACTAAAGTTACAAATAAATAGATGTTTGATATCACCTGATTCCTAATATATTGGAATATAAGTTTTATTTTAAAGAATTTTTTTGGTTGTTTGGTGCACTGATGAGGGGTTATTCTTAAATCCTATACAAATTGGTATTGTCTAGGATATCTCTTAGATTTTTGGTTGGGTGTCTTGTAATTTCTTTTCCTAAAGGAATAAATTTATATATTTTTTTTCAAAAAAATAAAATAGGTAATATGCGAAGGAAATTTTTTATTAAAATAGAATATAAAAGTCTAAAAAGGGAACTTGTTTATATTTCACAACCCACCTCCACTAGAACCCATATTTGATCGGTAACAAAGATAAGAGTGATCCTTAAAGACCACCTCAAATGGTATATGGGTTGGTTATTATTAATAAGGTCATAATCAGACATCATGGGAGGTATTACCATCAAACATCATTGAAATAATAAGCAAATACACTAATAAACACCTAAAAAATATATAACTATAATCCTAACAATGTACATGTAATATCATACAAGTACATAAGAAAAATTATTCAAGAAAAATACTAAGAACAACTATAAAAATATTGACTATAAAATCAATTAAACACTATGTCACAAGAAAGTAATATTAATCCTAATGACTAGTATTTACTTGAAAGTATATAAAAACTACACAAATAATAAAGGGAGAGCATAAGAGTATTCTAAGAAAGTTCCACCCGAGAAACTTTAATGAAAATTTAGAAAAAGCATATTAAGACTCTAGTGAAAAAATGAAACTAAATCAATATCTATTATATGGTAAAACACTATATAAAATTAAAATATAACTCAAATAATATATACAATACTATAGTATTATAATAATACTTGAAATATATAAAGAAAGATACCTTGTACCCACATTTACAAAAAACTAATCATAAAAAAATCCATAAAACATATTTCATGGTTTTCCTATCCCTTACATCTCTTTATTACAAAAACATCATATCATATTACACGAAAACCCACATAATTTAATCAAATTATAAAACCACTTGTCAAATCACAACCATATACTGCATAACAAAACCACATAACCACTTCCAGATAACCACAACATCACCAAATCACTCCAACATCATATCCACATTGACATATTAACACCAAATTACCACTTAAAGGAATTTATTTAGGAAGAGGGATCTAGATAGGGGGAGTAGATAACTACCCATATCACCCATATCTTGGGAATTGGAAGTGCATTGAAAACCCAAAACATCGTCAGTTTTGTTACCCAACTCAAGTGGTGTTGTGCAAGAAATTACAAATATTACATTGCATATATCATAATAACAAAATCATAACCTAGTTTTAAAATTATATGAAACACCAATACAACCACATATTATCACTAAAACATTAAAACTACAAAACATCAAATTTTACCACCTCTAACCACACAACAAACAACACCACTATAATAAGGTAACACTACTTATTCATAATAAAGAATCTTCAAATTATTTTATATTTCATTAATAGTTTCCACTTCAATCATTTACCAATATCATTTAATCAATTTGAAACATAAAAATTTATATCCACTTTCATTTCACATTAATCACTTCATCACTTATATAAATTAATTCAATTCTAATATATCTCATTTTATATAAATTAATTCACTAAATATAGAACTTATTTTATTTAACATGAACCCATTCCCATTCCAATTTATCAATTAATTAATTTATTTTATCATACTTCCTCATTCTCAAAAATTTATGACATACTGACCATAATAATTCAACAACCCCACTAAATAAAAAATCACCAACAACCCAAATAGTCTTCTATATCATTTCTATGTTATCAAACCACACTAAACCATTCTTAACACATCATGATTCACCAAAAATAATCACAACAAAACCTCTTCCTCTACATCATAAAAATCCCATGTCAAGCTCCTCTAGAAAAAAACACACAAAAAAACCCACCTCTATCACAACTCGGAGACAACATAATCTAATCACAAAAAGAAACAAAACAACCTATTAAACCATACTTCATTAATTATTTATTAATTCATGGTCAGGAAAAAAATATTAAACAATAATTCAATGTTTCCTTATCTTTTAATTCACTATTTTATTTAAATTACTTTTTAGACTAAAATCATACTCCAACATATTTAAAAAAAATTATTTCATAGCAACATTATAATAAATGAAATCATATAACAACATGTCTACAATAAGGGAATACCTATAATTTTTTTGATACAAATACTCTTTGTATATATATTCACATTCATTATATTTATTTCTTCAATTAAAAATCATTTACTAAATAAAATCAATGTATCATAATTAAAAATCAATACAGTAAATAAATATAGATAATTTTAATCACTGAACTCAAACAAATATTTAACAAAAAACACCAAGAGAAGAGAAAGAAACTAAGATCTAATGATAGAAAATTTATAAATACTCTACAAAAATTAAGAACACAACAATAATATATCATATATTCTCTCATATTTGACATAAAATTAACACCACCATTATATATAGACATTGAGATGATCAAACAAAATAAATAATGAGGGAAATAGAAAAAGGAGAATCTTGGATCAAGAAAAATCAATCACATGAATCCAAGGGATTTATGTCCACCATGGGCATAGAAAACCACTAAAATTGAGTATCTGGGACACCTAGAGTTTGAGATTATGTAAAAATAAATAAAACCAAGGGATAGATACACCAAAAAATTATAATAAATATTCAAGAGACTTCCCCACGACAAGGTGGGATAAAAGCACATTGTGGTTTGTCAAGGAGAACACATATCCAAAAAACATGGCCTTTAAAAATCCTTACACCCTTAAATTTCATTAGATATTTAATTTTTTTAAACACATCCTCTTACCAATACTATGATTTATTCACATAAACCATGAGGTTATCCTTCAATCTTTTATTTTATGTATACAATTACCATGGCATATTTTTAGGCCACCATGTTATCTATCCTTACAACAACCCAAAAGTGGTAATTTCCACAATCCTCATGGTATAATAGAATTTCACAAAAACATTATCTAAACTATGCTTTCCAAAATAGATACCTCCATGTCTTGTTTCTTATCCATGAAATAATCATCTTATGAAATGTCTATAATAAACAAAACTTCACATCTCTTGAAAAACTAGCCCGCCACTATGACTAAAACTCTAACCCCAACTAACCCAAACTCACCATGAATTAATGATAAAAATACCAATTTATGTTTTTACTAAAAATATTAAAGCCATATCTTTACTCTTTAATCACTTACCAACACCATTCCACCAACTCAGAAATCTTAAAAATACTAAATAGTATATCAAGAAAATCGAGGTCTCTAAATTTGATTATTTTAAAATGATTTCCATCTTAGAGAATAGAATTCAAACCATGAAGAAACAAAACCACCTCAAAACACAATAAACATTAAGTTATTATCAAACTAGAACATATCCATCAAAAATATCACCATAACATGAAAGGAAAAATAAACTATATTTATTTTAATATAAAATTATATCTCAATATCAAGACAAGGAAAAAAATTTATAGAATGTTAGGAAACTAAGATTTCATTTATGAATTCCACTTATACATTCTTTCTACCAAAACACTATGTATTAATAGTACATGAACTTTAGGAAAGAATAATTATCTTAATGATATTGAATTTCCACAAGCCACTCCTTTAATTTTACATCCTCCTCAATATTAATCTCTCATCAATTAGTGAGATAGATATAATCATGAAGATATCTATGAATCTACAATGAATGGATGATTTCATGAATATGATCCATATATAGGAGAAGATATATCTCATACACCACCTAACCAAATCTATTTATCACATCAAAAGGTCAAAAAACCATGTAGAAATTTTATTTTGACTATCTGGCCTCAACATTCCATGAATGGGAGAAACCTGGAATAGATGGTCACCAAACTAGAATTATATTTGTATCCTCTTCCAATCAATATAAGAATTATAAGTGTCCCATATGACCTCCATCCACTCATGATTCACCTATACTGTCTCTATCATATAACATACTAAATTAGATCCAAGAATCACTGACTATACATACTCTTTCTAACACAATATAGATCTATATGGTCCCCCATATAACAACTCAAGTGGAGCCATACAAATGTATGAATGATAGAAATTATTATAATAAATCTCAAAGATAGTAATATTCCATTACCAAGAACCTCAAAAATCATGAACAAATGAACAAATAATGTATTATAGTTTCAGGACCATTCGCTCAAAATTTCCTTCTGTATAAATATAAAATGCTATTATAAGGCATAAATATGAGATAAAACGTTAATATAGAATATACCACATTAACAAGTAAAAAATAGTGTTTTGATGGACTTTATCATCCTTAAAAATAAATAAATCATGACTATATCATCCACATAGTGAAATTACAAACCATCCATTATATTCAACTTCTTAATCACCAAAAAATGATCTAACATCATAAATTGGTTAACACTGACCTAAACAGTGTCATATAAACCCAAAAATAGAGGCTAACTAGTTTTTAAATCCATAAAAATATTTTACCTTTTAAATTGAGTAATATATAATAAATACAAGAGACATGCTGGAACATGATGCATGATTTCCACCCACAGATATACCAGACATGAAGAGATGAACTCAACCATAATCCACTTATTTCTTGGAAACCAAAACTAATATTTCAAGGAATGGTACATCTTTTAAGTAATATTATGTATAGATATAGGTGAGATATACATCCTATATATGACCACCTCTACCAACACCAATGGAATAAAGAGTTTCCATTGAAACAACACTCGATTTAAATCATCCTATGACTATCCCTCAAGATAAACTCCCTAGAAAACACAATATCTTTAAAAATTAACCTCGCTGTGTATAAAGTAAAACTTCTAAACATGATAAAACAAGTAATATTATACTATTATAAGATATAATAGAACTATACTTCCAAATTACTCTATATCAATATGAAAAGTTTCAAGCTTCTACTTCATCCTCTATTCATCCCCGACCTCTTAACAAATATAACCATGAGACTTACTATTCAGTGCATTAGCCATAATATTTCATTTTCCTATATGGTAACATATCTAAAAATTATATAGTATAATAACATCATCACTTTTAAATAACAAAAATTTGAATCTCAGTAAGATAAAATATAAAATAATTTCTTATGACCTGACATTACCTTAAAGAGATCCCAAATTAGAAAATTGTATAATAACATAAAATAAAACACAATTGCTGCATGTTAAAGTTCATGGATAGAATAATTATTCTCATTTGTAAATTTATGAAAATAATTATAAGATATCACTGATGAATACTACATTAGAACACCACCCATTTCAAGATAATAATAATAAAAAAATACCTCAAACATTACTCCCTCTTCAATAAAATGAAGAATACGAGTACTAATAATACTTTATTTAAATTATTCAATCATCTAATGATTTTAATTAGTTATTATATAAATTGTCCCTCCTAGGTCAAAGTGCTCAAAGGTTCAATAATTTGAAGGAAATTAGATGCAAAACTCTTGTAATAAACAGCGAGACTTGTGAGATTTTACACATCCACAATGTTATTAGTGGATAACCATGTGACAAATGTCTAAATAATTATAGTATTAATAGTAAAACCCGACTTATACATGATTTTCACAAGTAAAAAACCTCAAAACCAATAACATATACTTGGATAACATTCAATACAATCTATTTTCTTAAAGGGACCCAAAAACAACCCTTAAATTATCAAACTATTCTACCTATAATTTCAAATACACTAAGATATAATTAATTTTGAACACCACAGATTGATCCATAAACTCATAAAACATTGATTCAATTAATCCCATGAATACTGATAATGCATTTGTTACCAAATAGTGAATCACCATGAATTCAAAGTGTACAAAGTGACACTTTAAGATAGTCTCCAGAATATATTACTCCATCACCCTTATCTCCCTTTAAATAATGCAAAAATAATTAATCCTTAGGAGGGGATAGTGGTTCTTCATCTTCACCTAATTCAATTGATGATAATCATTACAAAACCACAAAATTCCATTCAACTTCTTCTTAAAAAATATTGGATGAAAACAAATTGACTCAATTGGAATGATGAAACCCATTTATAATAGATCATATTTCTAAATCCCTAATTTCCAAATATCTATATGTAGTATCCTTTAAGAAGACATATAAATTTTATATATAGTAGGTTATAACTCTATCCCAAACTCAATGTCTCATAAAGGTAGAAATTTGATTACTTATTTATGAACATTTAGAAACTCCTTGACAACTCTTATAAAATAAAAAATTCACTTAAATTGAACACGACATCAACTCCATCAATTGAGATAAAAGAGGAACTCAAAATTGGTGATCTATCTGAGGATCCTTCTTTCTAATGAACACCAAATTCTCTTCTTCTGTAATAAGAAAAAAAACCTCCACTAATTACAATCTATAATATCCTAGATAGAGTAAGTTTTTCCCATGCTTGATATTCTATGGTTATATCAAAAAAATAAAGAATAATCCCATTAATTAATGTTTTCCCATCACCAACTCACATTATTGAGACACAATGTAAAACTCAACTCACCTTCAAATGTATTAGTCAACACCAAGGGAACTAGAATTATAACCACATTAATACCCAAAACATAGGCTAAAGATAACATGGTAAAGGAGTTATAAGATCATGAATCAAATGAGGTGAATAGAAATATAAAATATAAATAGATTTTACCTAAAATGATATCTATTTCACTTAGGAAAATTAACTCTAAGATATGAAAGATTCCAAACCCCACACCACTACGTTATTATCCCTGATTACATCCACCACTTAATCTATACTTATCCTTAGGCCCCTCTGGATGTGTAATATTCTATGCTTGTTCTTGGACTACTTTATATTCCCATACCGTTTTAAATTCATAAGGACCCTATTTTTAATGATATGGTCTAAGTGAAAACTATATTTATTGTTTTAGCTTAATGTTTCTAGTTTCCCCATGATTCCAATATTGTTTGAACTCTAGAACTATTTATGGACCCAACATATATAATTATAGAAACCACAATAGGGATTCTAGTAGAATCCTGAAAACAACTGAATTTAGAGAAATATGAATATTAAATATGCTAACAACTCCTCACCAACCTAAAATTAAACTTTCTAGGAAAAATGAAACTTCTCCCTATAATTATACTCTTCATGAAGTTTTGATAACTTCTTTCTCTAGATAAATCTATCCCTGACAGTATCTTCTCAATCACTTTTTCCTTCATTAGTACCTCAAAAAACAAAATAAAAAATAAATGGACAACATATTGGTTGATCTATAGATACATAGACTCCTCAAAATGTAATTACCTATCCTAATATATAAGAGGAAAATAAAATGAATAATTGATAAGTTTCATTAAATATACTTCAAATTCAATTTTATTGGTTCTCCCTACTAAAGGGTGGAAAACTCTACCACCATGATACCTTTAATAACAGAGATAATAAACCATCTCAAAATTTAGCTTATAACTTCTCCTAGACCACCTCATACTCCTCACAATAACCCAATAAATAATCAATAATTACTAATATTCACATCTCAACAATCTGACCCCTAATGGAATTTAAATCTCTTTACTCACATGAAATAAAAAAAATTTAATCATAATATCCACTATCCACCAAATTATCTATTGGTCATAAATATTCCCCTCATACATCAAAAAACTCTTTCATTAGACCATAGAAAATAATTTATAAAATAATAATCTTCCTTAGGATCATCCCTCCTATGATAAGTCTGAAATTCCTAATACACCTCACCAAATCGAACCACATGTAAATGCCTTGTAATATTCAAATGTACAATTATATAAAAACTCATTAGAATATGATATGGATGAATTTAAAGATATTTTAATTAAATTCATCTTAATTATCATTATATCCATAATTTAATAATAAACATTTAATAATCATGATACATATACCACAACTAGGTATCTTCCCCACAATCAGTATAATGCTACTTTAGTATGATCAACAAGATATAGGTCTTTATATCATATTAGTTGGTCTATGTAAGAATCCTAATCGGTCTCTCTTACCCATATCATATGTTTAGTATTAATGATATTGTTTCTCTTCAAAACTAATGAAATCCTCACCATTTATTAACACAAAACCCAATCCTAACTATCAACAAAAGCACTAATAACACTATTTCATGACTTTACTCCACTAAAACATCTCATGGGTTTATAGTGAATATATTATTGATAATAAAACCCATACCCTAATAAGATATAGGTTGGAAACAAGAACTGAGGATATAATCACATATAATGGGAGAAATTACCTTATAAATCCAAAAAACAATAAGAAAATACACCAAAAATTACTAAATAAAATATATAACTGTAATCCAAATAATGAATATGTAATTTAATATAAGAATAAAAAATTAGAAAATATAAATAGTAAGAAAAAAATCAGAAGATATAAAACCTAACACCAAAAGACATCCATGCCATGAGATATTAATTTTTAGCCCAATCAATAGATCTACTCGGAATATAGATAAAAATTCAATATAGAAGAAGGGGTGAACATACAATTATAGTTAGTAGGATCCTCTTAAAAATAATTCATGGAAATATATAGGTATCATACTAAAGATTTAGGGAAAAAGAAGAGAACCCAAATTATTTCTTATCCCATGGTCAACCACTAACCCAAACTTAAAAATCTCATAATGAAAATATTTACGCACGTATATTAATATAATAATCATGAAAATATTTTGAGAGAGGCACTATGGACCTATTTACCCACTTATCTAGTTTCCATCATGTAATAACAATATATATACCTTCCCTCCCATTAATTCTATATCTATATATCCATAACGTCATACTATATTACAACCACAACTACATAAAAATATCATATATTTCAATCTCATTCCACATCAAATACATATAATTTATACCAGAAATGAATTACCAATTCCATTTAACCACATCATCACTACATAACTTCTATGTCACTGCCACATTTCCACATCACATTTGTGTCACCGCACCACTTTATAATGTCACTAGGTTTAGAAGAGATATTGGGTGAGTGGAATTAGTCAACCATATGTATTACCCACATCCTAGGTACTGAGGGTTCCCCAAAACCCAAAATATCATATGGGAATAAATTAAATTACATGACTTTTGTGGTGGTTAATAAGAAATAAAATATCATAAAATGGATATATAATAACCACACAAGCCTAATATGGGTCATACTTCAACTAAAAATCATTTACAACCATGAAAAATCACTACAACTTCACCAACACATAATAATAACCACTTCCATATCTAACGACACAATAAAAATCACCATTACCATATGATAACACTAATTCTTCAAACAAAATTAACCTAGTTTTTATTTGATAAATTATTAATAATTACATCATTTATAAATATCATAAAAGTAATTGATTGTATTAAAAATGATTTCCATAATCATTCAAAATTAACTACTTCCATATTCAAATTATATGATTCAAATAACATATATTTCATTTTAGGCACATTAATTTTATAATTAAAACACTTCCTCTATTTAACATCAATCCATTACCATTCCAATTTTTCGATTCATCTACTTTTTTGGAATCCTTTCACATTCCCATGAATCTAGAGAATAGAAAACATCAACCCCAGAATAATACCACAAAAAAGCACTAACAAAACACATCATCACCTCTACCACTTTTATAATATTAAACCACACTAAAACATGAAAAAACCTCTGGTTACCATAATAATAATCCTAACAACACCACTTCACCTACATCATAAGCATCCCATACCAAACATATTCTACAAAAAAACCATACCAAAACTAGTCCTCATATAATTATAAAGAAACAATATAATATAATAACAAGAGTAATAAAAAATCCTATTAAATCATACTTTTTACTTATTTATCTATTAAATATTAATAAAAAATATTAAACAACAATTCTACATTTTACTCTATTTTAATTACTTATAATATTTCATTTAATTAACTATATGAAATAATATTATATTATATAACCAAAAAATAATAATTCATAGAAATTTGGATAGAAAAGAAATAAAGTAAGATCAAGTCAACAATAAGGGAAAATATATAAAACACATTTTACACCCAAGAATTATATTATTTAGTCTAATTAATTATATATATTTCTTAAATTACATATCCTTTCCCAAAAAAGAAAAATATTTATAATTCAACATTAACACAGTAAATAAAAAGTTATAATCTAAATAACCAACCTTTAATTAAGATTCAAGAATATGATGCTAAGATAAGAGAAATAAACATAGGTTAAACACTAATAAACTCACAACTAATCTTCAACAAAACTTCTTTAAATAATCACCCATTATTCACTAAAACTAAACACTATTCTCTATCATAGACAATAATAAGATTAAATAAGAGAAATAATGAATGAATGTAAAAAATAAGAGGACCATGGACAATAAGGAATCATTTACTTGATACCAATGGATTTAGAACCACCAAGTATTTTAAATACTACAATTAAAGAAGAATCTAATATACTAGGGGTTCAAGAGGAAGTAAAATAACTAAACTAAGCAAGTTGGATGATTAAAATTTATAAAAATTCTAGGGAATATATCATGGTGTGGTAAGAATATACCACACCATGGTTCATCTTTGTCAATATAGATTCAAAAAACTGTCAAATTTAAAACCATAGTGTAAAACAATAGACCACAATATGGTCCATTAATATTTTATTTTATCTAAAAAAAGACATAGATTTAGTGTTAAGAAACCATACCAATTTTCCCCATGAAAACCAAAAAAATATATTTTCCACCATCCTTATGTAATATATTGATTTAATTAAAAATAAATTTATAACAAAAAAACCTGAATGGGGACCTATATATCATGGTATTAAACTATGATACATCCCTCCTCTAAAATAACTATAATCAACTCAAATCAACTTCTCTAAAAAATATATCAATACAGCATGACCAAAACTGTAACCACAACTAACCCAGTGTCACCATGAAGTAAGAAGGACAAGATCAAAACATGGTTTTCCTAAAAAATCAAAAACATATCTCTTATTTCCTAAATCAATTCCAAAAATCTCTTTTTCCTCCTCCAAATCCGAAAAAAAATTTATTAAACTATTAAAAACCAATGATTTTACACTTAATTTGATTAAAAATTATTCATAATGGGGGTGGTGAAGGTTGTTGTGGAAACTTAATTTAATTATTTTTTCATTAAATATGCCACAAAAACTGTAGGTAGCCCTTTTAAATAGATAAGGAAATATATAGATATGAATAAATACCTAATATAAAAATATAAAATATTATTAAACATGCAAATTATTATAACAAAATCTTAGATGGTGAAATGAACCTCAAACAATTAATATTAATACTAATGTAGTGGCTTAAAGTGACAATTAATAGAATGAGTTTGAACGTTTCCCAGTATAACAATTAAACCCTTCTTAGGAAATAAATTTGGATTGATCCTTAGTTTAGAAGAATCTTATAGATTCCCTTTCGTAATGGTCTTTATCTTGTGAGGTTTAGGACTTAGAGACTATTTGTGATCCCTTGTGATATCACAATCTAGAATACATGGGGAATTATTGAAAATAATGAGAGGATAATCCTCACATTGGGCCCAAGTATTATCCTGAAAATCCATACTGCACTCATAAACATTAGATAAAGTTGATACATACACAACATATGTATAAATTATAAATATAAAAGTAGTCTTAAGAGAATATAGAACCAATCCTATAGAAATAAAAAAAACTTTCACTATAAAAACACACTTTTTTCAACCTAATTACCCCACCGCCATTAGTAGTATATAATATGAGTTATCAATTGAAGAATTAATTGAATAATATGTATAAAGAAATAACTATTTTTCTTTTGATGAACCTTAAACATGATATTTTTACAAAATGAACCTTATTTAAAACGGTAACAACAATGGTCGCAAATAGTGAAACTAAACACCCAAAAAAATTAGCCAAAGTTGATACCAAACCCATGAAATATCAGATTATAAGGGTCATTATTGATAAAGTCTTCTAAGATATTTGATCTATCGTACAATAATATTATTTTTATGCATGAACTACTTATCTAGTCAGAATAATTTTATACACTTAGGGATCATAAAAGCAAAATCCTAGTCCATCTTCCTTGACATCCTACATATTACAACCTCCATTTACTCAATTTTTATCACTTGAAGTCTAATTTCATTGAAAATGAAAAATAGTACAAAAACAATATGTCAAATTGTAGTGAATCTACTTCCAAAAACTATCCACACTTACCCCTATCAATCAAATTCACTATAAAAAATCCATCCTGAGATCTATTTCAATACAAATGTGCATAGACCAAGGGTGTTTCAGATTAATTTTTTGTGTCCAAAAATAATTTTTAATGATTTGAATAAGATGAATTAATTAACTTTGAAAATATTTATTTTCCTCTTACTTAAATAAACACATAATATTCTTGTTAATATGTTAATATGTGTATCTTATAAAAAAATATGAATAAAAGTTATGTACCCATTGGATTAATGAACCTTTTCCAATGACATTAAATTTCATATTTTTTATTTCATTCATGTGGGTGTTTTCAAATCCTGGAAAATATAACATATCATTACAAAAAAAAATCCTATCATAAGTTATTCAAACAATAAAATAGTTTATACATATGTGTGTAATATGTCTCATCATTAAAAATTAATAGTACTTTAATCATAAAAAATCTAAAGATTTAATTATTGTATAAAATGATGAATATTTTCAGTAAATCATGAATGGAAAAATATTAATTTGAAATATTAACATGTTCAAATGATATAATAACATTATGTAACCATTTTAACATATATAACTAATCAAATAATATTTTTCTTTCAACTTAATATGGAAAATAATGATATTATATTAAGGAATATCCAAATTAATAAATATAAATACTATATTAATGTTATTATTTTTATAAAAACATATAATATTGTTATACTCACATGTATATTAATATATGTACACTTTTTTATGGATATTAGTAGTTTAGAAACTAATATTATTTCAAGATTTAATATATAATTTATTACAAAGTAATAATATTACTTAAATTATAATTTAAATATTATATTTTCTTTTCAATTATTCACTTTATATTAGCACACTCCCTTTATCCAAGAGTAAAACCAAGAAAAAATATTTTCCATTAAGTTAGTCATCACATGTATCCTTGTTTTATAATCATTTTACATGTTTCATACACTTCTAGTTTCATTTCATAAATCAATATAAAATTTATAAACTATAGATTATGTTAACATGAAAAATAAAAATGGAACATTTGTGTCTTTATTTTTCCCCTATATCTCAAACAATTGATATTAAAGGTTTTTAATGGAATTATGAATAAGTTTTTTAACATGTTTAGTAAAATTATAATTTCAAATAAATATTTCATTTTTAAGTGGTTTGACATTAATTGAGACTCTATTTAAATCTAGTATTATAATAAATGATAAAAATATATTAATGAAACAAATTTATAAATTAATGAGACACCTTATAAAAGTTGACATCAAGAATTTTTAAAATATTTGAGTTAGAGACAAGTTTAATTTCATCCAGTAGTTGGAAGACTTGTTTAGAGATATAAAAGATATTTTTTTTTGATTTTATTGTTCTTAAATTGTATATTATAAGTTATTTGTTCAATTGGTTTTAAAAATAGAACCTTGACACTCAGATAAATAAGTTAAAGGATATTAAAAAATATCAACATCCGTAAACAAAGGTATCAATTTAAATAAGATTTATTATTTATTAAATGAGGAATTTTTATTTTAAAGACTATAAAATTCTTGATACCTTTTAAATATTATACTCAAAATACATTCTTTTGATATCATAATACATTGAAAATAATATGTTAATTGTAACTAAAATTCATTTTTTCATCCTTCTTTTCATTTTAATAATAATTTTTACATGGTTATAAAATTAGTAGATCAAAATTTTATTTTTTAAAGAAATTTATTGAGTGAATAGTTTGAGAGCATGGTTACCTTACTGTGCATGTGAACCATGTCACATAAATGTGGGTTTATAGAGTTGATTAACGATTGGCACATGTTTGGACCAATCATGTAACCAAACTGTATAATCTAGAAAATTTAAATCATGAACCTCATACACAATCAGTGCATGGTTAGAAAAAATTTCCACCCTAACTTTATGACCTGTTAAAAATGCATAAAATTAATTTTTAAAGTTCATCTAAAAAGAAAATATATTCATTTGGATCACATATTTTAGTGGAACTTTCTAGGAACTTCAGGTCCATCAATCCCCTTTTCTTTTACTATATTTTCTTATTATTTATTGATTCTTTATCAAAGTGCTTTGATTTATTGAAGTAATTTTCTTATCTCTCTTTCATTCATTTTATTCTTCCTCAATCTTCAACTTTCTATCATTCCCATGGGAAGGGAGGCCTAGGTTTCCTATTGGATTGATTTTAATTGGGGTTTCCTACTATTTAGGGATTATATTACCATTCATAGAGTTTATCCTTTCCTCTTATGGTGGAATAACATCATTTATAATAGATTTATTGAGTTATTCAAGGAGGATCTATATCAATTCATATGTTTTTTATCCTTGATAAATTAGTTATCTTTAAATAATATTTATATTAAAATTAAATCTATTATTAATTTTCTAAAAATCATGTGATGATTATATTGTATATTCTTCTTGGTTCAAAATTTTTTATTTAAGGGTTTGAATAACATGAATATATATTGTTTTTAAAAAATGATTCAAAAGTTTTGTTTAAGGAAATGATAACCTTAGTTTCACTTTGAATTAAATAGAAAAGGATTCATGGAATTAGTCAATATTATCTATAAATAATTATAATGTGGTTTTTATAAAATGTTTCAGGATTAAAGTTCCACTAACCTATTTTAAAATCACTTATTACATGCTTCATCCCATGATATGGATACTCTCTTTTAATAATAATGTTTCATACATTACATTGTTTTATTGAAATATTTATTCCAATAAATAAATTGGTGGTTTTATATATCATGTTTAAGTGATTAAGGTACCTTGATTATTTATTTAACTTCATAATAATACCTTGGGTAACTATGAGGGTCTTAGAAAAGTACCTAAGCTAGGGAATGGTGCCCCTCTGCCCAAACTATTCCCTCTCATTTCTAATGCCACACTAACTTGGTTTTATTATTTATGAGTCCACTATGACTTGTTCCATTTAATTATTACCACTAGTTTAGAATCCTAATTTGGATAGTGGATTTAACTATTAGTTTAGGATCAAAATTTAACAAGAAGTGTACACATAGATGGATATGTTTATGGATTGATTAGTAAAATAATTCTAGACTGCCAAACTTTTCCCCATAAACATTTTCAAAGAATCTTTTTTGAAATTAAAATTATATTTTTTATCTATTATATTTTTTATATACACTCATAAATATATTCTTACATTCTTATTATTTCAATTATTATGCTAATTTTTAAAACAAATTGATGAAAATTTTAAATTCTAACTCATTTGATTTCATAAGAGATAAAAAATTGTATTATTCAAATTATAGTTTAAACAAGAATGAATGGGTTTATTTTAAGGTTCTATATAGTGAAAGTAGTGAAATCCTACCGAAAATGATTTTTTCACACCCTATATTCACACTATATGTGTATATTGATCTTTTTTTATCTGATATTGGTAAAGTGAAAATTCCATTATGAGGTACAGGATTCAAGTTATATTTTTTTTATAGATTGGAGGAAGTGACAATATGGGAGAGGTCCCATTATTATATGAACATATTCATTAGTTTTTATCCATTCCATTTTATATTCTTGAATTTATATCATCAGTAAAATTTCTATTTCATTTATCTTCTATCATTTGAATAAATCTTGAATTTTTTTTGTATATTATTTTGTTTATGATTTATATTATTTTGGATTATGTTTTATGTGATTATATTTTGATATATTTTTGTTGAGTTATATTTAATCATGCAATTACATGTTTGGATATATTTTTATTGAAAAACTATTTATTCTATATTTGTGTGTGTGTGTGTGTTACATCTCAAAAATATAGGGAGGTCATTATAGGGTTTTCATTGAAATCATTCCTTCAGATTTATATTTTGGAAAACATTTATGATTGAATCTTGAAATAAAGGAATAATAAATATTAATACATGTGTCTCTTTCAAAATATTATTCCCTCGCATATAAAATGTTACTAATCCACAATAAACTTATGATATTAATTCACCTAGGGTGGCCTATGAGAAAAATATCAACTCAAATATAATGTGGTGATAAACATGTGAGAAATTACTCCAAAACCCCAATAAATAATTATAATGTAATATAACATAGATAAAGTACACAAGTAACTCATAATATATAATTAATCAATAAAATTAGGCCTATAAAAAACTCTTTAACTCTTGAAGTAATGGATTATCGCTTTTATATATATTCTTTAAGGTGAGGGTAACCACATAATAACCATAAGTGTACTCATTATTCGAACTATAATGAATCCTAATTTCCTTATAGAAAAATATAGAAGAGTAATAAATGGAATTAATATGAAAAGAAACATATGCACCATGGTATGTTAATTTTTATCCATGATCTTAAAATAGCCCACAATACCTCAAGAAACCCTCTCCATGAATAACTTACCCACCCATACATAAATTTATAATCATCATGAAAATATTAATGATATGGGAAGGGAATGATATTTATTATAGGGTCATCCCAAAAAGACATCTTCATGGATTTTGATCACTAAAAAATAAAAAGCATTAATGGTGGATCAGTTGTTTTAAGGGTTTAAAAAAATATACAAATTTAATAATTATTTTAACGAAAATTTAAAAATTACTATTTTTTATAGAAAATCATGGAATGTTACAGAATACCAAACCTAGATGAGATTCCATCAATAAAAAGAGAAATATAAAGTGGTATAAAAGAGGTATAGAGCCACCATGGGTATAAAAATATAATTTTGTATGAAATAGATTAACATGAGTGAAAATAAGTGTCAAGGAAATAAAAAAGTTTTAAGGAAAAAATTAGAACAAGGAATGATATCATAAATCATGTATAATCATGTGTATAAAAAATCAAATCAATCAAACTAGTAATCGTGTTCTTGTTACATGACCATGGAAAAAAGTGGTGTTTCCCATACTATGTTACTTATGATATATAATAAATTATCTAGTGGTTTGAAAGTTGACAAATATATTATTTTTTTATTTTTTTAATATTTTTAATTATTTATTTTACATGGTGTTTTTACAAGTTTAAATAAAATATAACATAAAATATACCAGTTCCATATAAAATTATGGATAAGAATAATGAGGTTGTTTGTATCCTATAAATCTTCTGAAATGAAATACCTGTAAAGTTAAAATAGATAAAACACATAATTTAATCATATCACATAGATAACCCCAAAATCAAAGAATAATGTGTGTGAATTAAATATGAATATGAATTAAAAAACCACTAGCATGTTAGTAGAAATATGAAAAAAATTCAAACATGATAATTCTTAAAAAAAACTAAGCATAAAAACACTATAAAGTACTTAATGATTGGTTTCCTCTAATTAATAACCAATTTTAACATATTCAACAAGAAAATTAGTCTCTCATTTAAATGAATTTATTAAATTATGTCTATCATATATGAACTATTGTATATTTTTAGTCATTTGACATTCACATTAAATAGAGTCATATTTCCATCACCAATTTCAATATCACTATTAGGATAAGAAATTGTAACTTTTATTATCCGTAGCCTCATTGATTTATGATTTAATACCATTAAACTTATTTTTGATTTAAAGGGAAGTAAGTTTCCACCAATTAAAAATTTTCATTGTTGAATTATCTTATCTTTATAAAGACAGATTATCCCTTTCTAGATCATGGAATTTTCATGTGAAACTCTCTTTTTCTCATCTATTTTACGCATCTATAGAAATAAATTTTCTTTAGAATTTTTTAAATCCATTATAAACATTTTCATAGAATAAAAATCTTTATATTCCTTTTCTATAGGTAAGTAGTATTTTTTCAATGACTAATTAGTATATAAACATTATAATTGGTGTTTTTTATACTACCCTATAAGATCAAAACACATCATTAAGTGTGGTATCCTAATATTATTTAAAGATGTTCCTAGTTTCCTAGAGGATTATTTTAATCTCAAGGTTTTAAAATTTATCATTGAAATTTTCCTATAAATGATATTGGATGATCATGTAATGAAGTAATCCACATTGATTCATTAGATTACGAAACATAGAATTGTTTAAGTTACTTCCATGGTTATTAATGATGATCCATGGTGTTCTAAACCAGATAAATATATGTTAATTTTGATATTTAATTAAATATATACTAGTTATTTTCCTATATTATTTATCTTCCACCCACATTGAGATATAGTTAGTATAGAATATGGTATGTTATTTTCCAAATGAGTTAGGATAAGGACCCCTAAATTCAATCCCACATATTTACAAACATTCATCACCCATAATGGGGTTTTGTGGAATATCATGCATCCAAATAATGCCTACATTTATTTTTGACATTTAAAATTGTTTTTTAATTTCATTTTAATTTCAAAGTTAAATTTTTTTACACCCTAACAGAATTTAGTTTTGTAATAATGGATTTAGGATGAATTTTGGTTTGATTTTATTGACTTAAAACACTATTGGTAATTAAGGAACTATTTTTTTGTATGTTTTTCATGGAAATGTTTATTTTAAACTAATTTTATAATTAATTATGTTTATATTCTGGTTTGATCTTTACCTAGTCTCAAAAAATGTAACTCATGTTTGAACCAGGTGTAATATTCCCAAATAGGCATATCAATATTTTGTTTTGATGAAGTTTTCATACTAATAGTGAACCAAGTAAGGTATTTAGTATGTAATATGTCAAAGCCAATTAATATTATTAAATATTTAAATAAAATATAAGATATGGAATAAAAACCATATATGATATATAAGTATCAAAGTAAATTTAATTATCTAAATATTTTTTTTACATTTAAAACAAAATTTAGGAAATGAAAAAATGTTTACTAAAGAATAGTTTCTATATCAATTTAATGTCAGCCCATGTTTTACATATTTAAAGAGAGCAAATATTGACACTTATGATAATTATTATTTGAAGGAAGTCCATTTAGTTCAGTGTGGAAAATGATTTTTCAAATAAAATATTTTAATTAATGAAATTTCCCAAGGTTATAGATTCAGTAAGAACAATATTAATTTTTTTTATTATTTATTTAAAACCAATTATATACTCAACTATATAATAATATAAAAACACTTAGTATTAATGAAGTTATAAGTTTAGTTTAATAAGACAACCATTTTAAAGAACCCTAATAGATTTAAGAAAAAAACATTCCTTTCCACATGGTCAAAAACAACCATTATCTCTTCATTGATGAAATTCTTAAGCAAGGTTAATTTTTTTCATTTATATAAAATTAATTAATTTTTTAATAGAATGAAATGAATTTATTTTTAATGTATAACATTGTAAAAAAAATCATGATTAACTAAGTTATATTTATACCATTAAAATTTTATCTTTACAAACTATACTCAAGTTTACTAAAAGGACTCAAACATTAAATAAATATGTATCAAATATTAGTTTCATTTCTTATCCAAATTCATAAAACATGTAATCAATGGTTTTAATGAATCAAAATAAATTTTTGGTACATAACCCAAACATGGGTAAAACATTCCAATTTAGATATTAATACCATTGGGATCTTTATAACACTTCTAAGCATGAAAATTAGAAAATGGAATCATGTGAGAAATTAAATATCATTATAAAATATTTTAAGTTCATAGTATATAGAATCCAAAAAAAAACATGACTAATGGACATTGCACAAGAAACAAAGAATAAAAACATAATGTAAACAAGTCATTCATTGACAAAAATAATTTGATAAATGATAAAATAGATATACAAATAGGAAAGGATATAATAACCAACCAATAAAAAACCATTATAACATGATGGAATTAACTTATTCCAAGAAATTATTAACATAAAAAACAATACCAACACACAACTTTTTAAAATTTATTAAATCAACTTTTTAAATAAAGTATGTGTAAATAAAAAATATAACATAGGATCATCTAAAAATCCATTTAAAAACATTAAATTGAAGTATCAAAATATTATTGAAAAAAAACATACTAAAATCCCATTAATTATTTTAAATTAATTTGGATATAATAAATACCTCCCATGTATATTCATTATAAATTATAATTATATTTTTAAGGTTATACATTATAAAATTTATGTATTTAAAAAATTATAAATTGTATGCACACGTTTGTATAAATATTTATTCATTGTTAAATATTAATATTTTTCAACTAAACATGATGAATATGAATAAAAATAGATGAATGTTAATCATATGAAAAAAGAGTATAAGGGTGGGGTTAAATAGTTCATTAAAATTTCTAAATATCATGTAAATAAAACTTCTCAAATCCTAATTATATATTTATGTTATTGTCTTTTAAGAAATATTCATATATACAAGTAAGAAAACACTTGATTTTTTATGAAATAAATCTATGTTATAAATATTTGACTAAATATATGGAATAACTGAATATAGAAAGTGATTAGTACAACACTCGGGTTTATGGATAATATCATATGATTACAAACATAAATTCTTATGAAAACCATATTAAATAGATGTCAACTTTAATTGATTACAACATTTATAGTTTTCCAATGTTGTTTGAAAAGATAAAGAGTTGTGGAAAAATGTCTTTCTCTTCTATTTGTACTAAATATATAACATTGTCATCTATATTGAATCTATATAATTTTAAACCTAGAAATCAACAGAGAGGCAACAGGTTTAAAAAACTAAATTTTCTCTTAAATGAAATGCTTCCAAAAGATAATGACATTCCATTTCAAAAATATAATTCTAAGCGAATTTTATAATCAAGGGTAGGGTCTTTAAAAGAATACAAATTCTTCATGATGATTGTATATTGTTTTTCAATGTACATGAATATATTAAAAAAACCCTAAGTGTGGTGTGGATTAGTATTATAAAAATAAATCATGTAGTTTGAAATTTTTATGGTATATTCTAATCATTCTAAGGTTTTGATGGTTATATGTAAGTTAAAAGACTATTGAGAGATTGACATAGAATTTAGATACAAAAATTAAATATGGGAAACTTTATCAGTTATTATCTATCTCCAATAGATGAAAATTAATCATTGGTATCATGAATTTGGAAATTAAGTAAGAAATATACATCTTGTTTTATCTACTGATGGATAGAATACTTTTGGTGTACAAATTAGAACTCATGGTACATGGTTGGTATCTTGGAAAATTTTAACTTAAAAATTTCAGTATGCATGAAGTGAAAATATATTACATTGTATTTTATTATATTAAGAAAAAAACTACTTGATAATTATATTAATGTTTATTTGGGTCCATTGATCGAGGATCAAAAATTGATATGGGATTTAGGTGCCTTGTTTTGTGATTCTTATATAATTGAATAACTTACATTTAAATCCATTTTTTTAGATGATAAATAAGATTATGGATTCTGAAATTTATTAGGATATAACACCAAAATAATGTTAGGGTTTTCTATTTATGAAGAAGGAAAATGATTATTTAAATAAAAACATTCCTTAAAAATAGTGTTTTAAGAATTTCTTAAAATTTTAACCCAACAACATAAGTACCAGTCTTAGAGGATATTATTAGATATGGATTAAAAAATGATAAAACACAATCTCGATTAATGGGTGATGAATAGTTTGATAATTTAATGTATATTTTCTCTATTTTTAGTAGACCCTTTTTTAAAAAAAATTTGAAAATTGGATTAAAAAAGTTTTTTTAAAATTAACATATTGAAATTGTGTGTATGTCAAAAAATTTCATGATGTCATGCACATAGAATTCGTTTTGTTATAGTGTCGTCTGTACATTATTAAATCACCTAAAAAATAAATGGTGGTATAAAGGCTAGGTTATACATTATTGATATGGGGATAAGTGAAGAGTTACCACCATTAAAGGGTGAAGGGAAGATTTTTCTTCCTCTAATAGATTACACACTTACCAAGAAAGAGATATTTTTCACATTTATTAATGGTGTAATGTTCAAATAGGGTTACTCATCACATATCAAGAATATCATGTTGATGACTGATTACGTGTTAAAAGGATTAAAATCACTTGAATGTCTTGTTTTGAATCAAGTTTCAATTCTTGTGTCTTTAAATTTCATTCTACCAAGAAATTTCCAACACACATTAACCTATATTTTCTATTTTTTCAAATATTTATAGACCGAAAAAATTCTCTAACTAGGGAAAAGGAATTGTTTACATATTATGTGAATTATAGATGTTATTACCACCATAATTCTTTGATATAATGGTTAAATTTATGGTTCAATTGGTTTAGGATATCTAATTCTATGGTCCTATGCATTAGATATGGATTTACCCTATTAAACATTATATGAAAAATTTTAAAGCATACATAAAATTTTATTTTAGCAATAAGGTTGTATTGCAAAGAAATATATTATTAACAATGTCTTTAAAATATTTACTGAATAGCTATATAATTTGAATAAAATTTATCTACAAATTTTTTTTTACAATAAGTTCCTTCTGTACAATAAACTGAAAATTTAGTTTAAAAGAATCTCAAACTCAATAGATAACTTAATATGAAACACTAATATTTAAGGGAATCAAGATATATTATAAATATAATATTTTTTAAATGTGATAATTTTAACATATTCGTTGAATTATAGGGTTTGAATATGATTAAACACATTATTAAATATATTAACCTACTAAATAAAAATGTATTTATGAATAATTAATAAATAAAAATTCAATTTTTAGGGAATTCATTTTGAGCTTCAAAGTGCATTTCCTTTTTAAATGGTTTTTATTTTATTTTGTGTGTGAAAATTATAATAAATTTTTTAAATATTATAAATTTTATTTTATTAAGAAAATATTTTATTTGAAATCATATTATCAAAATTAACATTTTGTGAAATTTTTGTATTTCTCTGAAATGATTGATTTTTCAGTGAATAATGAAAAATACCGATTTTTCAAAGACTCTCATATCATTCAATGATATCAAGTAATTTAAATATCCCATTATATTTTGGATAATTTATTAATGCGAAATATTATAATTTTTATTTATAATAATATAAATAATTACAAATTTATTATAAATTTTAATTATTTTGATATAAGTTAATTTTTATTCTTAAAAACAAATTTTTTCTAAAAACCGGCTTTCATTGCGCTTTACGAATTTATATTAAAATTAATTTCTGCCACTTATGTAGATTGATTCATTAAAAATAGATACATTATTTATAATTGGTGGGTTAAAATTTGTGTAAATATTCCACTTTTATTTCTAGAAATTATGAATAGTTACCTAGGTAAATATTTGTCACCTCAATAAAGGTAAAAAGGGTAAAACATGGGTAAAACTATTAAAAATGACTCAAAATCAACCAAATACATTAGTATTTTTAATTTTATGAGTTTACTTATTCTATAATCATCCAAAATTATAAAATGTGTCATTTTTTCCATTTATATTTTATTATAAACATTATAATATTTTAAATAAATAAAAATACACAGTGTCACTCTCTTACTTCAAAATAGTTATTATATGTTCAAAAAGGGATAAAAATAAGTTGTTAATAAATATTATAGGTTATTTTGATCATAATAAAATTATATTCATTATGTTAATTAATTTATATGTTTTAGAGATTATATAATTACCTTAAATGATTAAACAACACTCACACAATGTATGTGAAAGCATTTGAAAAATCAATGTAAATAATTTTAAAAATATTAAAAATAATATAATTTGGGTGAATTTTTTGATTTACATGATTTATTAAGATACATATAACACATTATTAATGTGATAAACTATTTTATTGTTATTAAATTAATATCTTCATGTATTTGAAGTCAAATTAAATGGATAGTGTCAAAAATTACAATAATGATATTTTATGATAAAAAAATATTTTATTAAACTATTTAAGAATCATAAAAATATTTAAAGAGTAAAATTTGATAAAATATGGTCCAAAATTTCATATTTTTTCTATTTCGAGAAATGTTTTAACTTATTTTTAAATTGATAACACATCAGTATTGAAAAATATATTACCATAGTTAAGGTTAAAAATGGTTAACGAAAGGGGTTAATCCAAAATATATGGTTTTAAATGATATCTAAACTAATCTAAATTTTATTAGATGACTATATAAAGACCATATAATCTTTATATTCAAATAAATTTAATTTTAAAACCAATTTTCCAGGAATTTGACTTTATAATATTTTATAGTTTTTAAAAATTACATGTTCTCCTTCCCTCCCTTATATAATGATTCCTCAGTTTTCTCTTATTTACACCACTTTGAGCCACATAATTCAGCCAAAAACTACCTATTAATATTCTAAAATTTAATATACATGAATTATATGTTATTATATTCTTAAGATACCATTCCAAGGGTCCTTAATAATGGTTATAAAGGAGACTAGCTGAAGAAAAGGTAATCATTATACCCGGCCTTTTTCAAACTATTTTATCTTATACATCCTATAAATCTATGGTATTCATAATAATATAATAACTTAATTATGATAAATATATTAATAATTTATTATTATTATTGAAAAACCATGATTCAGCATATTTTCATTCAAATGGGATATGAATGTTTCGCCCATGAGTAAGTGTGGATTACCACCTACACATAGAGATACAAATATTTTCTCTTACCATCTATCATGCATGGTAATTATGATGGTTTTGATGTTTATATATGATTTTTATGAAATAATTATTCTTATAAAATTATAATATCATATATTACTTTTTACCTTCCAATATATTGGGAAGCGATTATGTCGCTTGTTGTGTACATGTGGACTACCGCCTCGAAGAAGTAATGTATTTTTTTTCATTTCTACATTATGTGGAATATAATAAGGACATTATATATATATATATATGTTATTGGTAATATAATTATGGTTATTTAATGATAAAATAATATTTATATTTCTTTCCCTCTTTTCATTAGAAAATGGAAACAACGTTAATGTGTACGTATGACCCACGTCTCAATAAATGGTGTAAATCATTTTTTCTATATCTACCTTTTATGGATAATTATAAATATTTATATAATGAATATATTTTATATTTATATAATGAATAAAATTTTTGATATTTTTTTAAAACTGATAAAATTTTTAGGATCAGAACTCTCAAATCGAAACATCCATGAAAAAAAAGTAGTTATCACCCAAAACATTGATTTTAATAAATAATTATTATTAAATGGGTGATAAGATGTTTTAAGTAAATAATATATGGAATGATATGTATGAATATGTTTATTTAATTAATTTATAATAAATCTATATTTGTTTTATTGAATATTTAAAAACATATACAGAAAGATTAGATTTTAGGTAGGGGTACTATGTTATAATCTCATTGTTTACTGGGATTATTTATGATTAATTTTTTATGGTAAAATTATATGATATACCACTCTAGAGTCTCATTATTTTCCTTATCCTATATTTATTTAGGAAATATTTTAGTTTTAGTGTCATTTTATCTCCCTGGTACTCAAAACAATTCGGAATATTTTTTAAGAAAAACCACCCTTATTTCTCCTCATTCAATTGGAAACCTTTTAATACATATACTTGTACTCTATAATGTTTTAAATAATGTTTTTTACTATTATTCAATTAATATTTAAATCCAATTTTATCCATGTTTCAGTTTTTACAATTTTTTTTAAAATAATCTTCTTTTTTATGAACAAGGTATTTTTACCGAACCTGTGAACATAAATTTTTTTAATGATTGCGACATGAAGAAAATTTCATGTTGGCATGGAAAATAAATGGTTTTAAGCTTCAATTACTTATTTTTAGGTTAATTTTCAAATAAATAGTTTTCCTGAATATTTTGTAAATATTTTGAATTAAAATAAGTCACTCAAAATGAAAATGGTATTTTCCTCAAGAATTATTATAGTAATATATCAAAGGATTTTTTAATCTACGATAACATAATTTGACATTAATTGTGATTTATTGGGGATATGATATAATGATATGATATATATTCTTTATTTGGATGGTTTAATATTATGATGATGATATGTTTATGAATTTTTTTCCTAAGGGTTATTCTATAATGATATGATGAATTTTTTATGATCATATGACATATATATTAATGGATTGTGATTTTGTTATGGGTGGGACTAGAATTATATATCCCTCCAACTCATTGGGTAATGTGATATCGATATCTCATGAGATGAGGATGATAAGAATGGATATTATTATGAATATATTTATACACATATTAATGCATGAGTATGATGGATTTCTAACTATTCTTATAGGAATATGTGTAGACATGATTGTGAATATATTGTTTACATTTTGATATGTGATTATGTTCGCATTTTAGATATTCTCACAATAGTATGCATGGACATGATTGTGAATAGATTTGTTCAAAAGATTATGATTTAATATGATTATTATTCCACATATATTTATTATGAATCTTGGATTTTGATTACTACATTGATTCCCTTATTGAAATTTATTCCTTATATGACTTGATGTTTGGATTTTATGATATATGATTTTAGGGGTATAGATATTTTATTCTTAGAACATGCACTTGATTATGTTATCACACCCTTATAAAAATCTTATTATTTATTATGATTTATATCTCCCATGTTTACTCTTATTGCAAATGTTTGCTCACATTTTCTTATGTATCCCTTCCCCAGGTTATAAAGAATGGTTTTAAGTATGTATTTATTAATAAGGGTAATATATGTGATGAACTTAGTCATATATAATGTATATTTGCTTATGTAAAGGTTGTTTATGTATCCACATTTCAAAAATACTTAACTTATATGGTCATGGCATGGATAATGATGTTATATAATGAATATTCATCAAATAACATGGAATTTATATATGAAAAGTATGGATCTCTATATTATTGGTGAAGGAATTTTTGAAAGAGATGTTTTTATAATTATTATTATAGAGTGAAAACAGGATCCCCTTTATATTTTACATAGTATCATAGAGGTTGTTCCATATGTTGAAATTCAAAATGTAATTATTAAGTAATTGAACTCATTAAGGCCATAAAAAGAATATCAAATACACACAATCAACTTTTTATATGAGGGTTTCAAGACTATTTTTTAAGGATTTTTCTAAAAATCTAAATTAAATTTCAAAACAACTCCCATGGATCTCCAATGGACCAGGTTTAAATATATTATCTTATAATTTTTAAATAATTACAAATTTTACATTGAATTCAAAGGTATTGGATGGAATTAATGTGATTATTAATATTAAAGTAACTCTTGTTGAAAAAATTATATATTTATCTAGTTCAACGGATAAAAATATAATTTACATGAAAATTTCATACTTTGGAATCATTGAAAAAATATAAGAGTTGGATTATATAACATTCCAAGATCCTATTTTTCAATCCAAATGTTTTTAAAATTGAAGTTTACTTACAATATAAGAATTTAGATTTATAAAGTTGAAATTTAGTAAGAAAGGGTATATAGATGAACTATTCATAATATAATCACAATAAGTACATGTATTCTATGACTTGAATGCTTCAAACAAATATTAGTCAATTTTTCTGTTTTTGACTTAAACAACTACAAGATCAATGGAAAATTCTATTAAGTATGGCCTTTTTATTGGGTGGTATTTATCATTTAATGGTGATCCTAATATAGATAGTGTCTTTTATATTAAAGGTGATAAATAAGGAGTGGATTTGGATACTCGATAGTGATATCAAATCCCATCAACCTTGAAAGAAAAAAACATAGTTTAATGAAAATGTGAAATGTATCTTATTATATATATAATATATTTCCTTATAAAATTATATGTCCACTATTATATTTACATAATCTAAGTTAAATATTTAACTACTTGTATAGATGATGGATTCCGCACATACTAATTCTACCAATATTAATGAACAATGTATTGGTGAGGTTGAAATTGATAAAATGTTAGAAGGTGAAACAAATATGGTTGAAAAAAGAAAGCAGTGGCATAATATAATAAATTTTTAAAAAATTATTAATGTGAGGTGTAATGGTGTAAAATTAAATGTTGGATAAAATTCTTGTGGTTAACCTACTAACCCCAAAAGGTCTATTTTCCCTATTTATATTGGGGACAATACTTGAATAAACCTGTTGATTGATATAAGTACATGCAATAATATTAGGCCTTAATTGAAGGAAATAATTTTGGAAGAAATTAGGGTAAATTTTATGATATACTTTATCTATTTTATTAACAAAAAAAATAATAAAACATTGATTTATTAATAATTATCCCCTGCAAAGTAAACTTATATTAGATAATTTTTGGATGAAATTTATATTAATTGTTATAGGAAAGGATTATATTGAATTTTAGAAATATTTTATGAAACATAATCTTAGTGGTGATGTAGTTAAATTAAAATCCAAACAACTAGCTATATACATTCACATCATAAACTAGGTAACATGGGATGTAATTGATGGTCATATGAAGGAGGAAGTATTTAAGAAAAATTCAAATTGGTAATATTTCTTTGAAAATTAATATATTAATTAATTTGGTTAAAATTTAATTTATAAAAAAATGAAGGAGTGAATAAAATAAACAACGTGTATAGAAGCCGTAGTACCCCTACCATAAAGCAAGGAGGAGGTTTAATTCACTTGAAAAAAATGGTATATATTTTAAATATACAATAATTTTTTTTATCTGATATGAAAAAATGACATAATTATACTCTTTTATATATATATTAATGAATTTTAATCCCAACCCACTTCTATCCAATTTCATGTGCTATGGAATGAGGCTTGTGTAAATATAAAGGGACAAATATAAGGTGAAAAAATAGGTAAAGTATAATAATCATGTGTAAATATAACATAATTGAAATTTTTTCTACTATAAAATAGTATTATATAATAATGAATACTTATTTTCATATATTTTTATCCAATTTAAAGATAAGAATCATCATATACTATACTCCATGAACAACTACATTAAGTGGTTTTGAATAATCTATAATAATGTGTCCATGTTAGAGGTGTGAGTTTTGTAGTTCCACCCTTAGCATACATTGAGAAAGAAAATAACTTCAAGGATACATATGATAAAATGAAATTGATACAGGCATAGGTAGATTATATAATATGAAAGGAAAGTTATAATGATTATATGATAAACCATTTTCTTCCGAGTGATCAATGATAAGAATAAAAAAATTAACAACCACAACATGAATATCCACATCCATGCCCAGCTTTGAGTCTATACATTCCCCTTAAAGGCATACTTTATCTAAGGTAATCAATTTTTTCAAAATAATTTATAAAAAAAATAATCAACAAAACACTAAAACAATATTTTTATCAATGTTACATTGTTTTAAATTGATTGTGATTTATATATATATCAACAAACACTCATTTCCTTATTATAATAAGTACAATGTACAACATCTATGGTTTTATTATACATAATAAGAAAATTATAAAATACCACATGATATAAGGATTCAATTATCTCATGATCCAAGCATTGAGTTACAAATTTCCAATGGCGATCCTGATGTTCACATAGTAAAACATTCTGTTGAAACATTTATAGCTTGGTCATTTAATATTATAAAGTTAAAATATGATAATGAGGTATTTCCTGTCCAATTTATTGTATATACCAAACCTATTATAATTAATGAAAAAGGGTTAAATAGAGGTATATTATTATATATGGATAAATATAATTCTAAATTGAAGGTTGAGTCAAAAAAATCTAATGGATTAACTAATAGTTTGAAATGGCCTTACAATAGTAAATTTACCCCACCGATTACATTACCACATTTATTAATATCAAAAATTTATAGGGATACAACATTCCAAGATAAAAAAATTTCATATAATGATTATGAAGAACAAATTTATAAAAAGGAAATTATTAACATCATTGGTCTTGAGTTTTTAAATGAAATTATCAAGCATGAATGGTTGGGATCCTAGGTTGGGAATGTATACATATGGTATATTTTCATAATATGTCTGTAAAATAATTGATCTACTATGTTAATTATGGTTTACTAATATTCATATTTTCTATAGAAGTTTATATCATATAAATTTAAAGGGTAGACCATGTGAATACAAATTTGGATTCATTAATCATCATGTCAATTATACTAAAAAAACACCATTGGATGAAGATTGAATTTTAGTAAAACCCCACCAAGTTTCCAAAATATTATAAAAGAAAATAACAGACTATGGAATCTTCTTAATACCTATAAGTAAGGGGTACAACTCTATAATATAATCATAAAAAATATATTTTAATTATTTTCCATTAATTATTCATTTTTTAGAATAACTATATAATAATTTCAGTCAATTTAAATACTAAATAGATTTATTTTTTTCATTATAATTCATTGATATCTAAAAAATCAACTACAAATTATGTTCCTTAAAAAAATTTAACACACCACATTCAAAATTTTACAAATAACATATTATATATTTTTTATGTATTATGTTTAAAAATATTTTAATTATGAGAGGGTAGGGATTATTTATCATCAAAACCATGGTATTAAGATGTAAATTCACACAAAAAACCTATGGATTTCTACATCCCGAAAATTATTATGCTATATTTAATAAAAATTCTCTACAAAATAATATTTTAAAAAAATTACATATTTTTGCCCATGATTTTATGGTATCTGAATCTAAAAAATAACATCTACCATGGTTATTAAATTTTTTAATTTAAGAAAGATATAATATTACATCCATAAACAAGAATTTTTGAAGTAGTATTTATGAATGTCATTACATGTTTATTTAAAATATTTATTAACTATTTTTCTATATATATTGTTAAATAACTATCAAAATATTAAAAATATATATTTAATTTATTAAATATATTATTTTTTAAATGAGAATGCAGCTTATATGGTTTCAGAATGTCTATAGACATCATGAGGAGTTGATTTCCTATCATGATTTTATTTTTTTATTTCACCGAGATCGTGAAGAGTTAGATTATCTATTTCTTATTTAATTAAATTTTCTTATCAATTTAAGAAATATTCATGAAAAAAATACTTTCTAATGAAATATTTTCTATATTATTTGGGATAATAAAAAATATATAGAGTGCCGTTTTATTGAAAGATTGTACTTTAATGTTATAGATATGATATTGGGAACCCATCTTATTTGAAAATTTCAATTTTTTTATTTTTAGTGTAATTTATAAAATGTAATGGTGATATTACCACAAATGTATCTTATATGAATAAAATTGGATGGATAGAATAGAGAAAGCCTTATAGAGTTCTTTGTGGTCATAAAATTTCATTGAAAGTGTAGGGTGAATTTTATAGGGTTGTTATTAGACCAGCTATTCTATATGGTTGTGCATATTTTTATTTTATGATAAAACTTGAAAAAAAAAGAATGGTAGAAGAAATTAAATTGTTAAGATTGTAATGTGGGTATACTAAGATTGATAATATTAAAAGTTACTATGTTTGATACAAAATTTATGTGTCTTAAACTGATGAGAAGACGACTAAGACTATATTAAGATAGTATAGATAAATTATTAGAAGATTTTGGTTTTCACCCATTAATAGGTAATATTAATTACAAATTCACTTATTAAAATTATTTTATGTAGTTCTAAAATGAAATTTTTATTTAAAAAGATACTCACATACTCAATATTAAGAAAATGCACTCAAAAGTTCTTAATTAATTAGGAAAATTATCAATAATTCATTTTTTTGTGTAGGAATCAACCACACATCAATAAGATTCATAGTGTTTCATGAATGAATAAAATTACCTGTTTTATTTAGAAATGAAATTTCAGTTCCTAATAAACATCACATATTCAAAAGTAAATTGTGATTAGGTATTCTTGAAACTAATAAAAAATTAATGATTCATTAATAATTTAAATGTATTAATATCACATAAATATAGAACGTGGTGTGGCTTATATGACTGAAAATACTTTTTTGATTTTAAATTTTACATTTTTGTTTAAAATTTACATTACATACTAAAAAAAATCACACTTGGATTGTATTAATACTTTAATAAAATAATCCATTATTCATTTATAAAATTTTGGAATGAACAGAATATCAATCCAATACATGTTGTGGTCAGTATGACTCAAATTATGTATTATTAGTATAAAAGTAATATATTAGTTCATGACATACATCACATAATAAAAACTGATAAAACATGATAATATTTTCTTGATACTTTTATACAAGGATAGATAATTAAATTGTAACTTATAGGAACTAATATGATACTATCCTTACATATGGTACAAAATATATGATTTTAAGTTTATGTTTTCACTTAAAAATTAATAGTTTAGTTCAAAATTCATGTTACATACTCAAAGCTAAGAAAAACAATTATATTTTCATTATAATTTAAGATAATAATCTGTAACTCATTTTTTATGTGTATGAATCAACATTATATCAATATGAAACATGGTTTTTTTGTTATGACTCAATATGTGTTTGTTTTGTATAAAGTAACATTTTAGTCTATAACACTTGTCATGTAAAGACCCAAATTTTCCATGTAATTTTTTTAATTATATGGAATTATTACGAGTCTGTGAAAAATTGACAGTGTGTGATTCTGTGGCCCAGTGTTCCCGAAATGAATTTCTGGTCTTTTTTTGAGGTACATGTAGTAAATGTGTGAGTGGCCTTTTATAACTTTTGAACTGGTGATCGAATTAAAAATCTGAGGGCACCGTTGAATCCACAACACCAAGATTCTCTTAAGGGAGGCTTCACTTCAACCACAGTAAGGCAAGAGAAAAAGATATATTTTGGTAATTTTAAAAGAATAACAAAATAACAAAGTTATTTTATTTCCATTTTTTTTCTTCCTCCAATGGACAAGAGGCGGTGGTGGGACCAACGATAGGTCAATCCATTAAATGGATTGACTCCTCTATTCTTTATAACAACACCATTGGAATTAAGAAGGTTCCTTAATAAATTAAACCCCATTAATTCCACATGTGTCACTCACCCTTCCCTCTCATATTTATATAGATCTTGGGTAGGAGTATTGGAATGGCTTCACCAAGCGACGAAGCTCTAGTAATGTACCATGACGCTAATCACTTGGAGGACAAAACCTATCCAGCGGGCGGTGACGAGCGCCACCGAACGACGAACATCAAATCTTCCTCAAACACAACGTTCTCCAATGATATTGAGGTAGGGTTTTTATTTGGTTTTAGTTTCAAGATTTGTTGAATCTTGTTTAACCCTCTTGCTATTGTGCTAAAGTAGAGGGCACAGGCCAAACAAACAAGGCCCAGACCCTTCACCTTTTGTTGGAATTTGGTGCATTCTTTGTGAGCATTTTATTCGGGTTGAACAAAACCCGGTACATCGGGTGACAGAGGTGGCTGGAAATAGCCAACTATAGAGGAGATAGCAGTGCGCCGTCGTGCACCACCGGTGGAGGAGGCTGCGGCTGAAGCCGCGACGGGTGGAGACAACAGTCGGCTCGGACCGGTCGTGAAGGAAGAGGCGGTGTGCTATTTTGCACTGCCAGAGAAGGGGTTTGCAACATATAGGCATGGAAGACAGTGGCGTCCAACACCAGTCAGCCACGAGAGGAGGTGAGTGGTGCACCGTCATGCACTGATAAATTTGGTCATAGCTCGGAAGTCGCGGCGGAGGGTCGGGACCTGCAGAGGGTCTCATGGGTGACCTGGAAGCACTAAGAGGTGCTGCCACTCTGCCTTCTGAATTGGGGAAACTGCTCCTCCCGTGCCAGTTAGGGTGTGCCCCACTCCAGTTGGCCATGCGTGAAAGTGAGTCGCACCCCTTGTGGGCAGGGCTACGCATGCCCAGCGGGCTGCACCCCTTGCGGGCTAGTCTGTGTGAGCCTAGCGGGCTACACCACTTCATGTGTCGGGTCATGCCCCTCCGTGGGACGGGCAGCCCTAGACCAGTGGGCCACGCCATCCAGGCTGGCAGGTCCGGTCCGTTCTACTGCCCAGGCAGACCGGGTCTGACTAGACCTGGACCCTTCCAGGACCAGTTTTGCTAAAGGAGCCATAACTTGTGAACTGGTCGTATGTTTGACGTACCGCCTATGGAACATGGATCCTTGGAGAAAGACGGTCCTTTTGGTATACTCCTCTTTTGTTTTGGAGAATATCGGTGTATGGATGGGATGGATTGAACCCAAATCCAACAGGGTCCTCAGTACGAAAATGCTTATAAGTCAGAGATGGAGCGTCAGATTGGTGTGTCGTCTATCACGTTGAAACCGTTATGACATGGAGATCCTTTGGAATAATTCTTCATGGAACTTTGTGGTGATTGAGGTATGACCTATGGGTTGAAGACTGGATCCTCCCAGAATCAAGCGTTCTTAGTGCAGGAATCTCATGGCTGGCTGTAACGTGAAGAAAGAACATCGATACTGTGTGGGTTAGTACTCATCAATCCTCCGTGGTTTAGCGTCTATTGATCGTATGTGGGTCAGTTCTCATGGATCCAGTGTGGGTCAGCGTCTATCAATCATGTGTGGGTCAGCACTTAGTTATCTTGTGTCGGTTCGTATCTACCAACCGTATGTGGTTTAGCACCTAACGATACTGTGTGGGTCAGCATCTGTAGATCCTATTTTTGTTAGAATCAGAGCCTCTCTACAGAATAAGATGATCCAGAGACATGTCTAATCATATATACTTCTAAACTGAAGTTATATATACCTGGTGTTATCTGAGTATTTACCTTTTTAGTACACTTACCTCTGTGGTGTTACCTTCGTGGTGTTACCTTTGTGGTACTCTTACCTTCTTGGTGTTACCTACATGGTGTTACCTTTGTGGTAATCTTACCTTTTTGGGGTTACCTTCATGGTGTTACCTTTGTGGTACTCTCACATTTGTGGTGTAACCTTCACGGTGTTACCTTTGTGGTATTCTTCTTTCATGGATCAATTTTTCAAATGGCTTAAATGTTGGAGCATTTAGTTTTCTCATGAATGAGACAAGTATCTTTTGATAACATAGGTATATGTATGGGAATATACCTAAGTAGAGATGATGACTACTTCGTGCTTTGTGATTGAAGTCTTTCTTGTGGTATTTTTCCTTTGTCAAACTTTGGGAGACCTTCAGCAGTCTCGGGTGTCCCTATTGAGTATTGTTATAATCACCCCTGCACGGGCTATTCCCACCCCTTATTGTGTCTTTTGCAGACGGCGAACAACATTGATCAAGGCTGATGGATCCAAAACTAGACGGTGCTCAGTGGTGGACCATTTAATGTGGTGTGTTGCAGTGACTACTGATCGTGAGCTGTACCTACCCTTCAGGTAGGGTCCCCAGTGGACGTTCTTGGATCGGTTTTTCTCTTTTCAGTTGTACTTGTATTTTCCATTTGGGCTTGTATTCTGGACCCTTTTCTTTCAGTACAATTTTTACTACAGTAGTCTACTTCGTGGTTGCTTCTTGTTGTGTTCTGGGATTAGGTGTTTGTACAGGTTTAAAGAAAATGCTTTCCCATTATAGGGATATTCCTTTTCGGTGATAGTCACTGTCCCCTGACCTATGGAATGCAGGCTTAGGGTAGTCACGACACGGGTCCCATGGGATGGATCATGAAAAAGTGGTATTAGAGGAGTCGGTTCTACCGAAGAACTAGGACTCTGATCTTATCATTATGGAAATAGTGTTAAGTGTTATGAGTATGGTTTTCAGTTTGGGGAATCCAGTTTTGGTGCGGCAACTGATGTATCCATACATTAGGACCCTGAATTCTAATTTCCGACTCAGTGCACGAAAAAACTGATTGCGTGTGTTTTTGAAAAAGAATTCTTTGATTTCTTTGACTAAACTCACCAGGTATAACTTTTTTACTGTGGCACACCATTTTTCATTTAGGATACTTCTACTTAGATAGCCATATATGATTCCTGAGAGAGTACACAATGAGAGCCCACCGAGTGATGATGCCTTAGTGTAGGGCCCTATTACAGTGTTAGCACCCCCTGGTGGTGTACTAGAAGCACCACTACCTATTGAGAAGTCGTTCCCACTAGCCCCACCAGTAGATGGTTCACGCCGACTGAGCGTGTTGCACAAGTTTCAGTGGCAGATACCTCTGAGGTTCCGAGGCTTAACGGATCTACAGGTGGCTGAGGATTGGCTGGAGGCTATGACCAAAGTTTTTCTCTTAGTTGGGACACCAGCTGATCTGATGGTGATCCTAGCTGCCAGTCTCTTCTAGGGAGCAGCTGGGAGAGGGTGGAGTCTGACACTCCAGTTACACGATGAGGATACCCTCACTTGGGCGGACTTTGAGGGCCTTTTTAGGGCAGAGTTTGTCCCAGAAACCCTACGCTCAGTGCGTATATAAAAGATGATGCACTTATAGCAGGGAAGCATGACCGTGGAGCATTACTCGGCGAGTTTACCTAATCTCTCCCGCTACTCCACAGACATGGTACAAGACCCCTTATTCAGGGCCCAGACCTTTGAGCAGGGTCTCTGATTTGAGATCAAATCATCGATGATATCACTCAGAATTACAATGTTGGTTGGGGTGCTAGAGTGAGCGCTTTTGGTGGAGAGCTTCCTAGCCGAGCCGGCACTAACAGCGAGAGACACCATCGAACATCAGGTAGAGGATTCATCCGTAGTAAGAAGTAGACAGAAGAAGTAGGGAACCAATCAGGACAAACCATCTGGTGGGTGACCTCAGGATATGGGGTCGGTGGTGCAGGGATCTCGGGACAGAGGAGGACAGACGAGCAGCAGGAAGTGCTACTTGTGTGGTTGGCATGGTCACATGGCTCTCGATTGCCCGACCCGCTGTACGAACATGCAGCAGATGGTTGAGGGACCGCTGAGGCAGAGTCATAGGTTCTAATGAGGAGTTATGTAGGGAAGAGGACATGGAAAAGGATCTGGTCATGCAGTAGGATGTGGGTGGTGATTCAAGGTTCTACCGCCACCACCTCCAGGTGGTCCACCCCGACCATAGGGAGCATGAGGACATGGAGGAGATCAGCTCTAGGCAGCTGAGGCCTATGAACCCAATGCTCCAGAGATAGTTAAAGGTATGATATGTGTCTACTCCACCCTAGTTTCATTACTTATAGACACATGTGTCAGTCACTCTTTTATTTCCACGTCTCTCATTCGAAGCTCAAAGATTCTGACGGAGCCGTTGGCTCGGTCCTTATGACTAGTGGCTCCTACAGGAGGGGATTCGACGATTACACAATGGTGCCGACAGTGTGAGATTACTATAGGAGGCGAGATCTTTGACTGGGATCTTCTAGTAGTAGTGTCGAGGCCTTAAGACGTCATCTTGGGTATGGATTGGTTATCCACAGCCCATGCTCAGATTGACTGTATTAGGCATAAAGTGTGGTGTGTCAGTGAGGATGGGACTTAGTTTTCCTTCACTAAAGAGAAGGGAACCTTTTTATCACTGGATGGACTTACCCAGAGGAGGGTTCATCCGATCACACATCAGTTGGCCAGCATTACCCTCGGAGAAGATGATGTTGAGAGTCTGAGCTATCCTATAGTGGTGAAGTAGTATGTCAATGTCTTTCCTGATGATGTTCTAGGACTACCTCCATTCAAAGAGGTAGACTTTTTCATAGATTTATAACCTGGGACGACACAGATATCTACACCAAGATATCAGATGGATCCCACAAAGCTTCATGAGTGGTGGATACATCTAGATGACTTGAAAAGGAAGGGGTTCACAAGTCCCAGTGTTTCTCCATGGGATGCCCTGATTTTTTTCTCCAAGAAGGAATATAGAATTTAGAGACCCTATGTGGACTATCGACACCTGAACTAGGTGACTGTGAATAATAAGTATCCACTTCTGAGGATTGATGATATTTTTTATTAGCTGAAGGGAGCTCATTGGTTTTATAAGATATACCTCAGATCAGGCTATCATCAGCTCAGGGTACGAGATGAGGATGCGCATAAGATGGCCTTCAGATGTTGGTATGGCCACTAAAAGTTCTTGGTTATGTCATTCATCATGAAAACGCCCCAAAAACGTTCATGGGACTCATGAACTGGATCTTATATCCATACCTCGATCGCTTCGTGGTGGTCTTCATTGATGACATCTTACTGCACTCAGCGATAGAGGAGTATCATGCCTATCATCTAAAAATAGTTCTGGATACACTTCGAAAGCACCAGCTTTTTAGTAAGATCTTAAAGTTCCATTTTTGGATATGAGAGGTCCACTTTCTGGGACACGTTATCTTGGAGGTTGGAGTTGTAGTGGATCCAGAAAAGATAGAGGTTGTCCTAGCTTGGGAGCCACCCAGGAGTGTGACCGAGGTGCAGAGTTTCATGGGGTTGGCTGGGTACTAACATAGATTTTTACCAGGCTTTTTCTGGAGTTGTGGAACCCTTTTCAATGTTGATGAAGAAGGTACAACCCTTCGTGTGGATGGAGAGATGTCAACATAGTTTTTAAGAGCTAAGGCAGAGACTGATGAGTGCCCCCATCTTGAGGCTACCAGAAGAGGGTGTTGGGTATGTAGTCTACTGTGATGCATCAAGCACTAGACATGGAGGTGTCATGATGCTGGAGTGAAAATTTATCACTTATGGTTCACAAATTTTGAGATAACATGATAAGAAATAAGCCACCCATGACCTAGAGTTAGCAGTAGTGGTCTTCTCCTTGAAAATGTGGTGATATTACTTGATGGAGAACATTTTACATTATACTATGATCAAAATATTCTCAGGTATATCTTCTCAAATAAGGACCTGAACCTGAGACAATGACATTGGATAGAGTTCCTCTAGGACTATGACATCAAGATAGTCTACACTCCTGGGAAGGGGAACGTAGTGGCAGACACACTCAGTAGGAGGTCTGGTTTACAACTGCTGAGTAAGGTGACAGAGCATTTAGCCATGTTGTAGATAACCTTTATAGATAGAGATGGAGAAATTTACCTCTAGTATATGATTGTCACTCCCCCACTTCTTCAGCAAGTTCAGAAGGCACAACATGGGGACATTGACTGTGAGGCTCGACATTCCCAGATATCCTCAAGACCGACACCTAATGAATTTTCTAAAGGTGGGGAGCATGTCATCCTCTTCCTAGGATGCACCATGGTACCATTTGTGCTACCGGAGGAGTTGTTGAGGGAGTTCCATATGTCCCCTCTGGCAGTACATCCTGGTGTTGCGAAGATGTACCAGGGCCTCTGGCATCAGCACTGGTGGTCAGGGATGAAGAATGTAGTGGCACAGTTTGTTTCATGATGCCTCACTTTTCAATAAGTGAAGGCCAAGCATCAAGTTCTAGCAGGGTTTGCGTAGCCATTAGACGTACCAGAGTGGAAGTGGGATGGTATCTCCATGGACTTTATGATAGGGCTTCCATATTCATCCAGGGTACATGATTCTATCTGGGTGATCACTGACCGACTCACCATGTCGGCCCACTTACAACCCATCCAATAGTAGGGATCATTATAGGGATTGGGATGCCTCTACGTATGGGAGATTTTACAGCTTCTTGGGGTGTCATCGACGATCGTCTCTGGATGTGACACACGTTTTACATCCTGGTTGTGGAAAGGATTACAGGAGGCGTTCGTGACTCTACTTCATTTGAGCATCACCTTTCATCCATAGATAGATGGTCACACAGAGTATACCATTCAAACACTGGAGGACATGCTTCGGGATTACATCTTAGATTTTGTCCGCAGCTGGGAGGATCAATTTCCCTTACTGGAGTTCTCATACAACAACACCTATCACTCCACTATTGGTATCGAACTATTTGAGGCCTTGTACGATCGACCATGTAGGCCACCTCTATGCTGGAAAGACCATGGGGAGTCAGCACTTGTGGGTCCAAAGTTGGTACAGGATACTACAGAGAAGGTGCAAATCTTCCGAGAGAGGATGAAGACTGTATATAGCATATAGAAGTCTTATGCTGACAGAAGATAGAGACCTTTGGAGTTCCAGGAGGGGGAAACATATTCTTGCGAGTCTCCCCTCGACAGGGACTATAAGGATTTGGTCGAGGTGGAAAGTTATCACCGAGGTTAATTGGACCTTTTCAGGTTCTCTGCAGAGTTGGTGAGGTGGATTATTACCTTGATCTTCCCCCACAGATGCACTGGGTGCATGACATTTTCCATGTGTCGCAGCTGAGGAGGTACGCGAATGATCCATCGTACATCATCGACTAGGGAGAGATGGACATTGACTATGGGGAGACATTTACAGAGGTTCCAGTGGAGATTTAGGATTGATAGGAGTGGGTCCTTCATGGATTATTGATAACTTTGGTGTGCATTTGCTGGAAACACAGGGACCTCCAGGAGAGCACATAGGAGTGGGAGGATCAGATTCATGCACAATACCCCCATTTTTTTCCTTATTCTATGTTGTGTATTTGAAGGACAAAAATCACTAAGGTGGGGAGAATGTAAAGGCCTGGATATTTCCATGTATTTTTTTTAATTATATAAAATTATTACAAGTCTACAAAAATTGATGTTGCGCGATTTTGATGCCCGGTGTGCCAAAAATTAATTTTTGAACTTTTTTTAAGGTACGTTTAGTAAACGCACAAGCAACATTTTCTAACTTTTGAACTGGTTCTTGGATTAAAAATCCGAGGGCACCATTGAATTCGCAACACCGGGACTCACTTAAGGGAGGTTTCACTTCAACCACGGAAGTTCAGAATATAAAGATAGATTTTGAGACTTTTAAAAGAATAATAAAATAAAAAAGTTATTTTTTTCCTTTATTTTTTTTCTTCCTCCAACAGACAAGAAGTGGTGGTGGGACCAAAGACGTGTCAAGCCATAAAATTTCTTGACTCCACAATTCTTTGTAACAACACTATTGGAATTAGGAATGTTTCTTAATTAATTGAACCCCATTTATTCCACGTGTGTTACTCACCCTCCCCCCTCCTGTTTATATAGATCTTGGGGAGGAGTATTGGCATGACTTCACCAAGTGATGAAGCTCTGAAAAAGTACAACAACGCCAATCACTTAGAGGATGGAACCAGTCCAGCGGGCGGTGACAAATGCCACCGAATGATGAACACCGACTCTTCCTCAAACATGTCATTCTACAATGATCTTGAGGTAGGATTTTTATTTGGTTTTAGTTTCAAGATTTGTTGAATCTTGTTCTACCCTCTTACTATCAAGCTAACACAGAGGACATGGGCCAAACGAACAAGGCTCATACCCACCGCCTTTTGTTGGATTTTGGTCCATTCTTCACGAGAATTTTATTCTAGTTGAGTGAAACCTGGTATGGAGGTTGATGGAAGCAGCTGACAATGGCTGGTTGTGGATGATATAGTGGTCCCTCATCATGTGTCTCCAGTGGAGGACGCCACAGCTGAAGCCATGGCGGGTGGAGATGGCGGCCTGCTCAGGCCGGCTACGAAGGAATTTGGGGAATGCCATCTTGTGTCACCAGAGAAGGGGGCCATGACATATAACCGTGGTAGACCGCAGAGACCAGCACCAACCAAAAGTGGGTGGAAGCGAGTGGTGCGCCATCACACGCTGCTGATGTCGGCTACACCTCAAAATCTATGACCGAGGGTCGATTACCACAACAGGTCCCGCCGGTGACCTGGCAGCGCTAAGAGGCACCACCACTTTGACTTTAGAATGGGGGAAACAACTCCCCCTGTGACAGCTTTGGTGGGCCCTACTCCAGCGAGCTGCGTGTGTTAGTGGGCCTCCCCCCATGCGGGTCGAGCCACGCATGCCCTGCGGGTGGCGCCCCTTCGCAGGTCGGGCTGCACGAGCCCGGTGGACAGCACCCCTCCGTGGGTCGGTCTGGTCCACGGTCAGCGGGCCATGCCCACCGCAGCCCCGCCTAGGCCAGTTCGTTCTGGGCCAGGACAGACCTAGAACATTTCATGTCAGCCCAGGCCAAGTCGAGTCAGGTCCGTTCGACCAGGTCAGACTGAACTCGTGCCCTTCTAGGCCCAGTTTTTCTAAAAGCGCCCTAACTTACGAACCGATCGTCTGTTTGATGAACCGTCTAAATCAATGGGATCCTTGGATAGAGGCATTTCATTTGGTATGTTCCACATGAGTTTTGGGTAATGTTATAGTATGACCGGGTTGGATTGAACCCGAATCCAATGGGGTCCTCAGTACTAAAATGCTTATAATTCACAGACCAGACGTCCTATTGATGCACTGTCTATCACGTTGGAACCCTTACGACATGGAAATCCTTTGGGATACTTATTTGTGGAAATTATTGGCAGTTGAGGTATGACCGATGTATTTTGGCATGGATCTTCCTGGAATCAAGCATTCTTAGTGCGGGAATCTCATGTCTGGCTATAATGTGAAGAAATAACATCGATCCTGTGTGGGTCAACGATCATCGATCCTATGTGGGTCAGTGTCGATCAATCCTATTTCGATCAGCACTCATCGGTCCTTTTGGGGTCAGCCTCTATCAACCCTTTGTAGGTCAGTGCTTAGCATTTCTGTGTGGGTCAATATCTACCAATCCTGTGAGGGTCAGTGCCTGACAATCCTCTATGGGTCAGCATCTATTGATCCTGTGTGGATCAACAGTAGAGCCTCTCGATTGAATAAGATGATCCAGTGATATGTCTAATCATATTTACTTCTGTACTTAAGTTATATATACCTGGTGTGATCTGAGACTCTACCTTTATGTTACTCTTACCTTCGTTGTGTTACCTTTGTGGTACTCTTACCTTCGTGGTGTTACCTATGTGGTTCTATCACCTTCTTGGTGTTACCTTTGTGGTGTTACCTTTTTTGTACTCTTCCTTTGTGTATTAATTGTGAAAATGGCTTAAATTTTGGAGTCTTAAGTTTCCTCATGAATGAGACGAGTATCTTTTAATAACTTGGGTATATGTATGTGCATATACCTAAGTAGAGATGATGACTGCATCATGCTTTGTGAATGAAGTCTTACTTGTGGTATTTTTCCTTTGTGGAACTCTGGGAGACCTTCAGGGGTCTCAGGGTCCCTACTGAGTATTGTTATACTCACCCCTGCACGAGATACTCCCGCACCTTTTTATGTCTTAGGAAGATGACAGACAACGTTGATCGAGGTTGAGGAAGCCAGGACTAGATAGTGCTTTGAGGTGGACCATTTGATGTGATGAGCTTCAGTGACTACTGATCATGAGTTGTACCTACCCTTCAAGTAGGATCCACGATGGATGTTTCAGGAGCTATTTTTCTCTTTTCAGTTGTACTTGTATTTTCTATTTGGGCTTGTATTCTGGCCCATTTTCTTTCAGTACACTTTTTACTACATAATTTTACTTCGTGGTTGCTTCTTGTTGCGTTCTTGTATTTTGTTCTTGTATAGGTTTAAAGGAAATTCCTTCTCATTATAGATATACGCCTTTCCGATGCTAGTCACCAGCCCTTGGACTATTGAAGGCGAGCATGTGGTATTCACAGCATGGGCCCCAGGGGATGGGTCATGACATGTCATATACTCAAAACTAGTAAAACATGCTCAAAATTCAATGATAATTTTAGAAGAAGATCAATAACTCATTTTTCAGTGTGGGAATTAATATCACATTGATTTGATACTCAGTATAGCTGATATGACTGAAAGTGAATGTTTTCTGTTTTAAGGTGACATTTTAGTTCAAAACATTCATCACATACTCAAAATGGAAAAAACAAACCCAAATTGTAAGGATAAATTAGAAAAAATATCAATTATTTGTTGGTAAAAAATCCATCATGATAGAATTTTAGAGTTTTGGATTATTGTGTTTATTGAAAATTTTGATTAAAAAAATTACATTATGTTAGTTAATAATGAAAATTTATAAAGTGTTTTTTAATGTAATTAAAGGTGTTTAGAAATTTCTCATATATAGTGGTGAATTTTTCCTGTGTGCTAAACCTTTGGGTGTGAAATTTTATTAAAAGAACAAAGTTTATTTCAAGGAAAAGGGCGGATTTTCACCAAAGAGCCACATGAATAATGTATCACTTATCTAAATCCACATATCACCTACATGAATTCTCATAAAACTTTTACAGAGTACATGAAGACCATAAAGGGAGTTCAAAATGGGGTAAATTTGAAAAAAGGAATGGAATTCATGTAAGAATTTTTCAACACCATTGAATGTATACAATGATTGTGAATGGATTTTTTGGTGTCTATATCATTTTTGATTAAGTGGAATTAATTTATAGTAAACCATTAAGGGAGTATATTAAACACAAACAAAAAGGATAAGTAGTACAAAAAAGGTATTTTACAGTGAAATGAATAGTAGTTTTGTGATTAGTAGTTTTTTCAAGGATCTTTGTCTATATAAGGATCCTCAGTCACTTCATTAGTCAGAATGAAGAATACCATAGAAGATCATCATTATATAATTCTTCTAAGTCAAAAAGTTGTTAATGGAGTGAATTAAAGTTCCCAGAGTATTTCTTAAAGTGGAATCCATGAAGGATGTTTGTAGAGGAAATTTCATAAAGTGTAGTGGAAGTTAACATAGAGGAGTATGTGGTGAATAACATGCCATAATGTACAAGAAGTTTGTAGTTAAAAGGTAGTTCATGAAGTAAAATAAGTTCATAAGGCAGAGGTAGTTCATGAAGGATATGTCATCCAAATATTATTATTACTTGGTGAATATTATTCTATGAAGTATTTTGTGTTCTCAAGATTGAATGGTTATAATCCTAAAAGGATAGTGATTCTGCTCAAAAAAAGGTAATAGTTGTGCACTATATTAATTTTTTTACATCATAACATTTCCATTGAATGGATATTGGGTTATCCTAGTTAGGGTGAACTAATTAAATTTTTTTTCCTCATGCATGATTTACATTTATATTATACAATGTTGTAAGAAGAATATAGAGTAAATTTTTTTATAATTATGAAATAAGATCAAAAGTAGAAATTGTTATAAAATTTCTTCAATTTATTCCCCCACTCCCCCTCTGAGGGTCTTCTACATAGTGGGGCCAATAATTTGTATCATAATTAAAGGTTAAGTTAGTGATACTGTCATTCAATGAAACTAATGGATATATTTAATCATAAATAAATTAGGATAATTAAGGGAAATAACTTTTAACAATTGAAGAATAAGATATAAAAATATATTTAATATTTAAGAATAGATGTGTAAATAGCTTATATGAAATTATTTTTTTCTAGTATAGATGGTTGGTATTTATCATGAAAATACCTTAAATAACTAGATGATGATGTTGCAGTTATCAATGTGTTCGGGGGAGCTTTGTCCAAAAAAATCTATATGAAGGTGGTTACATGTAAATATTCACATGTCATGTGTGAAAAATTGAGAAATATATATGAAGGAAATTAAAATTCATGAGATGATAAATTTTAGGTTTCGTGGAATAAGAAAGAATAATTTACAATACACCCAAATGAATCAATAATTTCTTTATTTGATCAGGTGAATGTAATTGTGGAGGACATGTTTGGTCTTAGAAAAACCCTTGATGATATAAAGATAATTAAATACATCATAAGAAGAATTTTACCCTAGATAAATCAAAAATTATATGTACTTGAGTATAAATATCTGAAGGAGTTATCATTTTATAGTATTCATGGTACTCTGGTTGCATATGAAATGAGAAATGATGCTAATGAAGTTGTGAAAAAGGGGAAATCAAATGAGGTGGAGTTAAAATATTTTAAGAAGATTTCCAAAGAGTATTATTAGGATTATGAAGTGGTGGATGAATTTAAATCATTACTTTTCTCAATTAGAAAAAGAGCGAGGGCAGTTTTAAAGGGAAATGTCCACTTGTGTTCTTTTGATATAGAAAGGTTTGACACCCTATAGTATATTTTCCCATGAAATTTCATGAAAATTATACGTATGATAAATTTTCTTTAAATAAATCTTCAACCCATATGAAATTTCAGAAAATCACAGAGTACAATTTTTTACAGAAGAAAAACATTCTTTCATAGGAAGCTAATAGTTCAAAAGAAATAGAGGTAAAAGAAATTACGGACTTCAAAGACCCCAAATAATATTCTCTTATGAAAGTTATAGGTACTTCCTGAAAAAAGGAAGAGATGGATGATGATAAAGGTTAAGTTTAATGGAAATTTGATCTCCAAGAATTGATACTTCCATTTAATAAATAGATATTTTGAGAGACAGTATAAATAAATACAATAGAGTAGTTTATTATTTCAAAGTCTACATGAAGTAGTAAGAAGAAGACATGTTTGTGATAAATGATGGGTTTGATAAAATCAATTATAAAAGTACAATATATTCAGAGAATCCTATTGAGTGTAATCTCAAGATTTAAGAATAGATTAGGGTTATCTAGTGTTTGAATAACAGACTAAATGATTGGGTCAAATTATCAAAGATCTTGAGAAGACATTTGTTGTCCTGGAATGAGAAGTAAATGATTGAAAGAGACTCTTAAATCCTGGTATGAAATTTTAAAATCATATCAAATAGGTGACATAAAATGTTAAATTGGAACATGAGGCTTCAGAAAAATAGTCAAATTATTTTTAGGAAAATAAAGATACACATCAAAATAATAATACTAGTATTGATATTGATCATAAATTGAATGAAATTATAGTTTACACTAGGACTCAAGCACCCAATTTAAAGTTGAAGGTTTATTTGCGTATAAATCAGAATCAAAATAGTTAAGGTACCCCTAAGAAAATTGGTTTTATAGAAATGGAACATAATAATTAACCTCACATCTTGTGCTATTTTTGTGGAATGATTGTACATTCTCAAAAAGTATATTTCATACCAAAAAAGTAACATAGGGAATAAGGGAAGTATAAGAAGTTTGAGATGTGTTCAAATTTATATATATTTCCTTTATGATCACTATTTTTAGTGTAGTTAATTTTGTCTTTTTGTAAGGTATTTCTCATTAACAATGCAGTGGAATGTGCCTATGAAAACCTAATGAAATCGAACAACACAACACAAAGAATAATCGAGCAGGTTGAAAATAGAAATTCAATTTGTAGAATTAAAATATGATTTTAGTCCATAATATTCTGAATAATATCAAGTGCATCAATAAATTTTAGGTATGATGTAAAAAGGTATGGATCAAAAAGAAGACAGCTAAAAAGGTAGTGGTTTTAGATATTTCCTTGAAATCATCTAATCATACTACTGTATTGATCATTGATAGCCTATGTAATTCCTATATTACAAAAAATAATAATCATTTCATAGAAATTATGTTTGATGAGGAATGTGAAGTAAAATTTGTAAATGATGAAGGCCTAGAGATTATTGGATTGAGGAAAGTTATATTTTTGGTAAAATATATAAAACACACATATTTATTGATTGTTTAAGGACTCAATCAAAACTTGTTAAGTTTCAGTAAACTATGTGAATTTAGTCATACAATAAACTTTACCAAGAAAAAAATGAATCCTCAAGGGATAGTAATATGAAGTTGAGATAAAAGTTAATCACATGAAGGGAAATCTATTCCTTGTTATTAGAGAATAAGACATGTACTTTCTATAAAAGGAATAGGATAACCAACCATGGAATAAATGTAATAACATTTGATTCAACAATCATTAGAGGATCTGGTGAAAAACGACCGAGATCTACATCTTCCTAAACTATCATGTGATCATATGCACATGTTTTATGTTTGTTAAAGATGGATATTATTCAAAAAAATACAGAAAAAGAATAAAATTAAAAAAAATGGTTCTCGATTTGGTATGTGTTGATGTGTGTGGACCTATATCACTAAGATAAATTAATTGGAATATATATTATGTTATTTTCCTTGATGAATTTAATATTTTGGAATGGATAATGGTCCACATTAAAAAGTTTGAGATGTCAAATTTCATTACTCATTATCAAATAAATGACAAAAATAATATTTTTAATAAAATTCTAAATTTTAAAACCAAAAATGGCATGGATTTTACAAATATCTAGTTGGAGGATTAGCTAAAAATCATGGGATAAAGAACCATGATTTAGTAGTGTAAATCCTCTGTAAAATGGAGTGTATGAGAGGAGAGATTGAATCATAAACAACATGGATAAAATGATGCTTATTGAAAAGGACCTACCATAAATTTTCTATAAGTAATAGGTCTATAATTGGCTTATATTTCTAATTTAGTTTTATTGTATTTGGGTTGATGAAAATAATTCATATAAAATTTGGTATGGAAAGAAACCAATGATGAGGTTCTTTTTAATTTTAGGATTATGTTTTTCACACTTAATAATGGGAAAGGAATTTTAAGTCTTATAAATATGAATGGATTTTACTTGGATATTTTTGTAAGATAAAAATATATAAATACTTCAATAAGTGGATAGAAAAGGTTTTCAAAAAAAAATGATGTCATTATAGTCAAGAATGAGAAGAATATTCAGAAAAATAATGTGAAAATTTTAGGAGCATAGTGATAAGGATCTGAGCAGATCATGGGGAGTAAAAGGGGAAATATTTGATTCAAAATAATAAATTGATGATTAGTAGAATGGGTTTAGAAATTTTTTTCAAAGAATCTGAAAATAACATCATATTTTTATAGAAATAATATAATCGGTGATCAAAATCCCAATGAAAATAAGGAGATTGAAGTCTCTACATCAAACATTTTTTTAATCTCAGATGGAGCTGATGTGTTTTTAAGAATCTTCTAAAGAAAATAATTATGGTTATTTGATGAATAAAGATCATGAAAAGAACAAAAATAATAAAAAATGTGAGATTTTTATAAGGATAACAAATAGGAATTTCATCAGTGCAAAATGGATATTCCGTAACTAACTAAATAAATATGGAAATGTGACTTGAAAAAAGGCATTAATAGTATGCAAGGGTATTATCATGTAAAGGGAATTTTCATAGATGAAACATTTTCACATAATTTAAGGTTTTATACAATTAAAAAATTCTTATCCATAATAGTGTAATAAAAAATTCATGGTTTTCTAGATTGATGTCAACTCGGAATATCTAAGTGCAGTTTTAGAAGAAGAAGTGTACATTGTACAACAATATAATTTTTTGACACAAAGATAACAATAATGTTTTATATAGAGAATGAACTTTATGGGTTAAAGAATTAACCAAAATTTTGGTACTCAATACTAAATCAGTACATAAAGAAGATCAATTTCTAAAATGGTGGATTTGATTAAATTTCTATAAGGATAGTGATCGAATAATTATGCTTATGATATATTTTTATGACTTAATCTTTATTTGTTCAATCAAACCATAGTGAAAACATTCTTTATAGTTTATAAAGTGGGATTTTTGAATGTTAATGATTTGGGGGATGAAATCTTTCTTTGGTCTACAAGTGATAAATGGAAGTAATGGTATATTCATCTCTCTAACTAAACATACCATGGAAGTGTAAATAAGGTTTGAAGAGTAGGATTATAAAGTGATGAAAAAACTAGTTTCAACTCATATTAAATTTTCAAGGGATGATGATGTAAAAGTAGTCAATTTTATATAATATAAGAAAATAAATAGATGAACTTCTTATTTAATAGTGACACAACTTCCAATTTTAATTTTCACCTTTTGAGACATGAGATATAAAATTAATCCCAAAAAAATCCACTTTCTACTAGTGAAAACAATACTTTAGTATATCAAAACCATTGTGAATTTGTATTTTCTTTACAACTCAACATTAGAACATGAGTTTTTAGGATATAAATACTTGAATTGGGTTAGTTCTAAATATGATAGAAAGTATACATCAAGTGGGTATTTTATCTTAACATATTATGTATTCCATGGATGAGAAAAAACAAGATTTCATTTCATGGAGAACTATAGAAGATAATTATATTATTTCCAATCAATCATTCACTAATATATTATGGATAAATAAATATCTTAAAGATATGGTTGTTTAAGTGAAGTTCCCAATTATAATCACTTTTGATAATTCAAGTGTTATAAATATTAATAAAATCGAGTCCAATGTTTAAGGACAAATAACATTGAAATCAAGTACCACTTTGTTAGGGATAATGTTCATCATGGGTTGGTGAAATTGGAGTATATACCTACTTAAATTCAGTTCACATACAATATGAAAATATTCATACCCACGGAATAATTTTAGAGGCATCTACTAGATCATAGAGTCTATTCAACCACTCACACTTAAACATTGTGTCTATAGACCCCCACCCCTCAGGTATGTTTGATTTTTACATATGTGCTAATAACTATTATTTTCTCCATAACATAACATAAAGGAGTGACCTTTGGATTCTTTAAAATATGGGAATAAATAAATTATTGGGGGACATATGATATTGTTTAAACCCATTTTTGGGGAGGGTAAAGATAGTTAAAGGGGAGAACATTTCTTTGTTGAATCAGGGAGGAAGGATGTAGGGGGAGTATCCCGACATGATGATGCTAAACTAGTTATTTAATTGAATTTATATCATCAATAGGGTGATAGGATAACCTTTGGGTTTAGGATGAAAGCAGTTACCATGTGTGGTTTGTGGAGTGGCCTTAATGAATGATCATTATTAAGTATTTGGTATCGAGAAATATTCATGATTTAGAATTAAGAACTAAGTGATTCATTTGTAAACTTTGTATACCACTCTTAATTCTCATGACATCTTTGAATCATGCGATCATAGAGTATATATTAATTCTTTAAATTCTATATAGAATTAAAAAATAAAAAATAGTTAAATGTTTTTTAACTAGTTGGTTTCAAATATTTATATTTTATAAAAAAACCAAAGGCGTATTTTTTGGGGAAAAATCCTTCATGATGAAATTTTAGTTTTTTGGATTTTTGTGTTTAATGAAAATGTCGGTTGAAAATTTTATAGTCTGTTTTTCTAAAAAAAAGCTAAAAAGTTGGTTCTTGATGAAATTGTATGAGCTTATAAATTGTGCATACAATGTGGTGAAATTTTCTAGTGTTTAATAAATTGTTTGGTGTAAAATTTCAAATGAAGATCAAATTTAATTTTATAAAAAATGAGGATTTTGGAAAATGATCCACATAAACCACGTATAACTTATATGAATATTTTTTTAGAGTTTTGTGTCCATTAAAAAACCACATAACAAGTATTCAAGGAATTAAAAGAAAGTTTACCATGAAAGAAATTTGGAAAATGAATGGAGTTCACAAAGGAAGTTTGAAACGTCATATAGAGTATGAGGTGATCATAATGGAATTTTGTGGTGGCCTGATCATTTTCAATTTAAAGGTTGTGATTTTTGATGCACCATGAAGGGAATGTCATTCACACCACTTTAATGGAGAAAGAGTAAATGAAATTTTTTTCATTAAGGTATAAATGATAATTATGTGACTAATGGGTTTCTCAAGTCTCTTTTTATATATCAAAACCCCTAACAACTTCATTAGGAATAGATAAAAATACATGGAAGATCATCATTTGATATCTACACTTAGTCAAAAAGTTGTTCTCAAAGTGAAGGGAGGTTCTTGGAGTGAAGGGGAGTTCCTATAGTAGTCTGTGAAGAACACTCCATAAATAAAGTTCACTGAGGTAGTTCTATGAAGAATAAATGAAGTTCACAGAGAGGAGTACATAGTAAATAGTGTTTTGTAATTTATAAGTAGTTCATGAAACACATGTTTAACAATAATTTGAAGAAGTTAACAAGGAAATGATATTTTTGGAAGGAGATGTCATATACATAGCAGTAATATGAAGTGAATAATGTTCCATGAACATAGTACATGAATGAGAAATTCACGAGAAGAACCGTTCATGAAGTATTTTTACATTAATAAAAAATTTCACGGTAAAGTATATTTGATCTCATTGATAAAATAGAAGCATCATGTCAATCCCATTTCAATGTGATCGAATTCTAAGATGATGATGACCAATTTAAGATTATTTTGGAGGAATATTGATTTATTTTAATAAGGGATATAAATGTGTTTTAAAGAAATAAATTTCTATAATCAAATATGGATAGTGATTACACAAAAAAAATTAATAGTAATGTTCTTTAGGGATTCTAGTACATTATAACATTTACTTTATATACTCCTTGTATTATCTGGATTAGGGTGAACCTAATAATTTTTTGGTGTATCATTAATGATTTTCTTTCATATTATATAATGTTGGAAGAATAATAAAGAAGATATTTTTTTTAATGATGACAGAAAATCAAAAGGGGAAAGTGTTTTATACTCTTATACACTGATTCATCTTCCCTTTTTGTTATTTAACCTTATTGGGACAACATAATTCATTTGGGATGTGTAATAATTTACCACATATCAATATGACAAGTGATGTGGATGGTATGGATAATAGTGTGTGTTTTAATTTAAATGTCACATTTTAGTTCAAAACATGAATCACAAGCTCAAATTTGAGCAACAAATCTTGGATTGTTTTTATATTATATGAAAAAGTATAATAGTTAATTTTTGATATGGTGGAATTAAACTCCGGTCAATATAATACAAAATGTGGCATATATGAATGAATGTTATGGTTTTCATTTAAAAATAATATTTTTTAAAACATGCATCACAGACACTAAACTAATCAAAAAACACTTGAACTATTTTGAAAATGTATGAAAATGATTGGTTACTCATTTGTGACAAATTGGAATTAACCATGCACTAATCAAATATATTTAGTGAATGTTAAAGATGAAATTGAATGTTTTAAATAAAAAAATAAATTTTTTCATCAAAAAATGATTCACATTGTCAATGTTGGGTCTATAGCCACCTTCTAGAAATACTAGCGAAGGATTTTCTATCAAAAATGATAGGATGAAGCAAAATATGAAGAATAAACCCTACGTAAAACACTTATAACTTGGATGAAAATGCACCCAAGTCACTGTGAATTAATATAAAACCTATGGATAATATAGGTAATAACTATCATATAAAATGATCAAATGAAAATAAATGGAATATTATATGAAAATATTACATGGTACAGGCTTGCACTATAATCCACAGGAGAATGATACTAACTATTACTCAAAATAGAGAGATTACAATGCTTGATCACTTAATTGATCTTTTTAAATGTCCATCAAAAAACAATGTGATCACACCATAGATTATATAGGATTTAATATCTATTTATTCAATCACTACTACCATTAGATCATCCCATACTATAATCCACATATGCCTATTTTCATTGAATATCCTTCATTCAGTTAAGAACATCAACCACCTTTATTGGTGTACTATTCACCACATGAAGATATCATATATATAAAGCCCTACATGTATTCCAGTGATATTTAATTTTGATGATTATTTTTACTACACCTTCCACATATTATCTACCTAAACATATAGTAAACCAATGCTAGCTATTGTAACTCTATATCCCATCCTATTTTCAGAAATAAGACCACCTTATTTCTGACTTCCAATGAACATAATTTACTATAATGGAAAATGTATCTTATAATCCCAATAATCTCCCACATAATATTCATTTTATGTTTTGACTATATATAATTTCTTCATCAACTTCCATAGACCTCCTTCTATAAACATAATTTAAGAAGTTTCATGATTCCCCAATAATGGAATCTGGTTACCCAAGTCAAACTGAGGCATAACACTACACCATTACTTCCTTGGGAACCACCTTCATTAACATGTATGTAAGATTAACAATTTCTATGATCTTACATATTTCTAATAAACCATCCTCTAAAAATTTTTAGATCAAGTGGTACTTAACTTGAATTTTTTTCTTCTATGAATGAAACATTTGATTTGTTTCAAAGTGAATTGTTTTGTACGAGTTGTAAAAAATCCAAAATTTTGGTTATCTTCTGTGATTATCAAAAACTAATTCACCCATACTAATTACATTCCTTATTTTCATTAAATTTATATACTATACTTTTCTTATAGTGAAACCATCGACTAGAGCTTCAACATCCAACTCATTATCGTACCATTAAAAGTAAAAAAAACAGTCATACACTTCCATGTGTTTTAGTATCCATAGAAATATTATTCTAAAAACCTTGGAAAGGAATGTATATTCTGAAATAAAGTTCCACGATTCTGTAACCTTTCAAGTATTGAATAACCTACTTCACAAGCTCCCAATTCTCTCTTCTAGGATTTAATATAAACCTATTTAGGACTCCCACTACTTGAAAAAAGTATGAACATGTTCAATCCATGTAATATATCAGGATTTTTATAGCTAATTCATAGAGAACAAATCCATGTACTCGAACATGGATTAAGTTCATGATGAATTCTCTATACTAATATTGAAGTTCTTGTCCAAGGGTGTGGACATTGGCTTTACCTCTGAATGTAATCCTCTTGAGTCTTGTACAAGGTATCGATACATAAGTTACTCATGATCCTCATCCAAAAATTAAACTTCCCTGTAATAAGATACTTCATGTTGAAACCTATTGAAAGATCATCCTCTAGCTCATCAATTATTCCATTTTACTAGATCAACAATTAGTATGTCATTGATGTAGTGAAGTGGGATAAAAAAATATAATAACCAAACTCAATATCGTAATATATTTGGTTAGTATTTCTTTGAAAAATCATCCACTATTCCATGAAATCATTAAATGTCTCGTTCCAACAACATATTGATTGCTTCAGAATATAAAATATATGATTGATCTTATACCCAAGTCCCTAGTTCTATTGATTCTTGAAACCAAGAAATTATTTCATGTAAATTTCTTCATCTACATACCCATTAAGAAATTTTTTTCATTACACCTAACTACTCTATATTAAGTCTTTAATAGACAACCACACTCAACACCATTCTATTAGTTTTATGTTTAACAACTAATGAATATATTTCTTTGAAATCTACCCCTTATGTTTTTTGAAATCCCTTCATGACTAGCCTGATCATGTAGCTCATTTTAACATCCACCAATTCTTAATATAATAATCACATTTTTAATAATATTCATACCATTGGGTCTCTCTGTTATGTCCCATTTTCTAGAAACATAAAGGGAATCAATTTCATCTCTCATGGATAACTCCCACTATTTTGAATTATTCAAAATCATCACCTATTTCAAGATCTGAGTCTCTCCATTATCAATTATGTTAATATAGGGAAAAATACCACCTTACCTTTTCAAAAGTAATATATCCCTGGTATATCTCTATAACTATCCCTACATTTTTGTTTCTTCTGGTACTACATCTTTTGGAGTGTGAACTTTTGATGCTCTAGCTTTCATAATCCTTGAACTCTTCAGTAAATATATCTTGGTAACAACATTAAAAAATTACCTATAACTATTTAAATTCGGAGGCCTAATCCATGGATTATGTTAGACCAACCATTAGTATATCATATTACACAATAGTCCATAACTCATGTGGTTCAGCCTTTGCAATAAGGTGACTGGGGCCGCATGCCCCTTCATAGGGGTCTGGGGGTCGAAGGTCCCCAAACAAAAGTTTTAATCATTATAGAAACTCAGATTTTACTATATCAAAGATTTCCAGGATACATTGATTAGAAATTATAGTAGTTTAGACTTTGATATGGTTACTATAGTACATCGGACTTTAGAGACAGTGGTATTATAGCTCAGTAGAATTCCAACTGCTAGTCACTGTATAAAAGTGGAAATAATATGTAGTTGTTGGAATTATTTCAATTAATTATTGATGAGGTCATTTGAAATAGGTTTTCTATGTATATGATACTCTAAAATCACCTTGTATTTATTCAACCAAATATAGTGATATTTATGAGTCTCCGTTAACTTTGGGATAATTTTCCAAACCACATAAATGTATGTGTATCGTGTTCAAATTTTTCTTGTTATTTTATTATTATTAATTATTTTCACTCTTATTATATTAATCATCAACCATTTGAATATACATTAATTTCTATGACAATTACTTCTAATGAATTTTCTGAGTGGTCTGGTGCTTCTGATCCTAACATGCTCATCAGAATATCATGTTGAACATCATATTTTGGTGATAATTTGTACGCATCATATTTTCCTTCCTAGTTAGATTAATTTCATGGTATATCCTAATTAAATATCATATTTTTACTTATAATGACTTTTTGAGAGTCTTTATCCCATAAAATATATCCAAACACTTCATCATTATAGCTAACAATGTATCACACTTGAGACTTTACCTCCAACTTTTCTTGATTGTTGGAATCAACATAGGAATAGTATAGTTCTCCAAATACTTTTAAGTGTTTGAAATAAATATTCCTTCTTGAATAATAGATATTTGTAAGTTACTATCTAATCAATGATTATGGACTCTGGTTGATCAAGTATGACATTCAATTCTATCTTCCACCCAAAACCCCTTAGAGGACCCCTATAAATTCACATACTTCATTCTTTATCCACTAGATTCATATCCTCTTTGTAACTATATTGTGTTTTGGTGACCCTAGACTGGTATTATAAAACAAATCCCATTTTCTAGAAGAATCTCTAGAACTCTCTTCTTCCATACTCTCTACCATTATCTAATTATAGGCACTTCAACTTTCTTTTGGTCTCTATTTCAATAATAACATTCCAATTTATCAAAGTCTCAAATGCCTGATATTTATACCTTCAAAATTAGACCCAAATTTTTTATTTTGAATCATTTATGAATGTATCATATAATAATAAACCTCTATGAGAGTGCACAAGTGTCATTCCCCGTGAATCTGTGTAAACTATCTCCAAATTTTGATTTTTGGGTTTTTCCATTTCATTCAAGAAAGACACATTCTACTTCTATCAAAATAATAAATCCTAAAACATTCCAATAATTTTTCTTTTATCCTTAAATAATAATTTGTTTGAATATATTTTTAACCCCTTATCACTGATATTTCCTAGATGATCATACCATAGCTTTGATGGAGTTAACTCTCTATTATATAAATATCCTTTGGTTGAACCTATTAGATATATCATCACACAGTTCAATCCTCTTCAAATAACCATGGTTCTTCATGAAATCCTCCATGAACCAATTTATAATGTTCCATATAAAACTATGTTATCAAGTTTCCTAATGAAAATTATGTTCTTCCATAGGCATGAAATGTGTCATGCATCCTTTAACTCTAGTGTTCTTCTGTTCCTTATCTGGACCAAAATTTTACATTTCCCCATTATCTCAAGAGTATGTTTATCCATAGGATATACAATTACCAATATCCTAGTAGTATAATTATTTAACCGTCTCCTCTATGACATAGTATGGAATGAAGTTCCAGATTCAATCACCCATGAGCCCCACAAAGTAGTGACCCTAAGGGGGAAGTCATTAATTCCTTTGGTTGTAGGATTGACATATCTATTTTTAGCGGAATGTCTTATAGAGTTATCCATATACTAACTAAAATGTTTCATGAGTTAGAACATTCTTATAAAATGTTATCATAGGGGAGAACCATCTATAAAGCTATCCTACCCATATCCTCCTTCCTACTCCCAGGTAATTGATTTTCTATCTAGTGGTATTTCCTCTTACCTCTATATTATATGAATTTTCAAAATATCCTTGAATATTTTTCATAAAAATATCCTTATTCGATATTAGTTTAAAATGTTCTATGAAATTAAAATATACCTTTCCGCTAGAGTTACTCACAATGGTCACCATTGCATCTCATGACTCTAAAATCTAAGAGAGTAACAACAAAACTCCAACTGGTTCTATGAAGTCTACCTCCATTGGGTCTGACTAACTCCAAATAGAATCTATGTCATTTATATTGAAACATTCTCCATTACCCTTAGTTTATTTCCCATTAGAATATTGTTTTCTTCATCTTTTTGTGTTTTGAATCATGTAAGTGGTTTGGGAATGAAACATTATGTGTTTAGAGGATGAATAAATTGAAAATGGTCTAATTTGTGGATGCATAAGAAAAACAATAGTCGGTGGTATGTCGGTAGAGTGGAGATAATATAGGGACTCCACTAGCCAGCTGATAGGACTTCCAAAGGTGTGTGCTCACTACCTAGAACCACCAACTAGATGGTGGAATGGGGATCGGCCAGTTTAGGAAAGTAAATATCAATATTTTTATCTTCTAAATCCCTTTTAATATTCTCTAATAATACCCTTCAACCATAATTCTCCTTTCATGAATCCAAGGGCACTATTGTGATGGCTTGGACTCTCTTCTTTATCTCCACTTGCCATTTCGATCTCTAATAGATCATTCTTGGAATTGGTAGTGTATATATGCTTCATTTATTATGTCAATCGATAAATTGATTTTTTTTCCCTTCATGTTCTTCATACATCTATTATGCGTTTGGTTCTTGGTAGCCAGGTCTCAAGTTGATTATGGTGAGGCATGTGTGATCATTAAGGTATTATTTGATTGATCTTATTTCCCAACATTATTATTAAGGAAAATAAATTCAAAGATGTTTCAATTTATTATTAGGACCCCATCTAACATAATCTAGTTCTCCCTTTCCTTCAGATGTATGGATAATATTTTGGTTAGAATATGACCCATTTATGAGGTAGGTGGTTCAATATCAAGTGTTTTCATTTTGAACCATTCATTATATTTTATTTCTAATTTTTTTCTAAATGATAATTGGGATGATTCTTGATTTTATTATTATTCTTCTGTAAATGGGTTTCTAATAAATGAGGTGGTTTCCCCTTGTTTTATTAAAAAAATTGGTTTTAAAAGAACTATAAAATGGTTTTTGATGTTGGTTTTCAAAGAATGATTTTGATGGAATAAGGTTTTATTGAAAATTGTATATGAAATGTGATAGTCTCTTTGAAACATTTTGATGTATGTAGAACATGGGATACTTGGGTACCTAAAAAGGGGTAAATTATTGGGAATTGTCATTACTCTTGTTGTTGTGTTCACTCATGGGGTGTTCGATTACACCCTAGTCTTATTGTTTTAAGGACTTGATTATCTAACACCAAGGGGGTTTATTTAGGGGGTGTTCATCTATTCACTAGACCCCCTGATACATGTATTTTTTAGTGTGCACTAGTCTTATCTTTCCTATTGAGGTACAAGAGACCAAGATATACCAGACATATATTATCCTTATGGTGATCTCCATTGTATTTTTTACTTTTCTTTTGTAATTAATTTAATATGATATATAATGCATTCATTGATAAATGTAAAATGGTTTGTTGAAAATGTGCATTGATCCATGTTATATGGAATCTACTTTAATACTATGGAAAATTGAAATTCATTTACTATTATTTTGATATAAATTTAAAAACTATTTTATGATTCCATATTTTTTCTATATTGAGCATATTAGGACTATTTGACATGGACTTTCTATGGAATGCTTTGGTGTGATCATGTTGGGAATGTTTTTATCGCACCTTAAGTGCTCCATTGAAGGTTTTAGGTGTATTATAAGTGTGAAGTGGATGGAGATATATTAAAATTCCTTTGAATATTTAGTTTCCCTAAACCTAGATATTGGATCTCACAGAAAAGATTTATAATTAATTTATTTAATAATAATTGAAATTAAAACATGATCTGAGTATTATAACTTTGATACAGATACTAATCATCTAAAAATACCCTTTCTGATTATCTTTTTTCACTGTGAGGATCCAAGGATAGAATTCCTCTAGTAGTGATCCTCATATGCTTATTTAATCTCTGAAAAACACCAATCAATCTCCATGTGATAACATGATTATTCAATTATATTGCATTATTTTGGTTGATCAATTATCCTTCGATTGTGAAGGGAATAATCTTGCATTTCTATTTCTTTAGAGGAAGAGATAAAAGTGGATTTGAGATAGAGTTTCATTGTGTGAAACAATTCTCAAGTTTCAATTTTTTGATAAAATACACAATAGAAAAAATGTTTTATTTATATAACTATGATTTATGTTGAAATAATTATTTTATTACATTTTCACTATTAAATGATATAATAATATTTAATAAACCCCAACCAACATAATAGTATTATTATTATTATTTTTTGGAAAATACCAACTTTATTAATAAAAAATACTATTTAGTTGATTTGTTAATTAATATTTTTCATCGGACTGAGACTTAGTCTATTAGGTCTCTACTGGGAATTATAAAAATCCAAAATAATTATTAAACATAAATATTTCATTCCTCAATAAAAAAATTTATTTTTAAATCTTGAATAAAATTACCCCTCAGTCTTGAGAATAATATTTATTCAATTAGTTAAATTAAAATATTAATTAACCAAGATCATCAAAAAAATATGTGCATGACCCTCTATTATTTTTTCTCATTGGAATTAGGTGGGATTTCCTAACATCTAATATTAAAAAATAGAAATGATTCAAGGCACCCAAAAAAATGAACTTAATGTTGCAATGAAAACAATCACATATGAACGCTCACTGTGTAATATAATCCCTTGTCACAATATCTCATAAAGAAGGTTGAACATTTGTTTCACGAACCTATATGAATAATACATCTTTCTTTGAATATTTAAAATAAATACATTATTTTACCATGTCCATGTAATTTAATGTGATAGTTTTCTTCTAATCAAAGGGAAAAGATATCAATTTCCATTAATATGGAAGGTAAAAAATACTTCCCCATCATATCCATTAATTACATGTCAATCTTGATGCACCTAACATTAATTACCTCACAAATAACATATGGAATCACCATTCTAATCATAAAATGTAAGTTCTCAAGTAATAAAAATCATTAATGATACTATAAAATTATAAGGACTATTACACACACTCATAAGTAGGAATATCCAATGAAATCAAATCATGTGTAATTTTTACTAGCGGGTCTGTTCTCATAATCTCCCATATTAAATATTACCTAGTAGATACTTCATGAGAATAAGCCTTATCCTCTTATGAGTAATCATACCTTATAGTATATATACCATGTGTTCCATCATATTTTGTTATCTATCTACAAAACAATATTTAATAATATTATAATAGCACTTCAAGGATCTCAACATAGTAGGGAATTGCTTTGGCCTTATAAATGTGATGTATACTCAAGCACATAATTACATTAGAGTCATTAATATTAATGAAAAATATGTAATAGGAAGTTTTATTAATATTTAATGCATTGAATATATAAGTAATAAAAGTAAAAACTATTGGTCCTAGGATACCAACTCCAACAAACTCCCACTTGGACTTGATTTAACTGCCTATAAATTTTATTCTGCTAGAACTAACATGATAATAAGGTTTCTGCTGAGTGAATGGTTTATTCAAGGGTTCCACCATATTGTCTTCCATGGAAATTCTACTCACTTCAACTTCACCTATCTAATAAAAATCCCTTAATAGATGATACTTCCCAAGTATGTTCTATGTCCTCATTTTTAACATTGGATCTTTTTTTATTGCCACTGATGTTGTTTTTCACAATAGAATGTGATAGTATCTGTAATTCTAGGTACTACATCAAGATGTTAGATAAATTTTTACATCCATTCTGCTTCTTTTCCTATCTCAAAAGAAAAAATATACTCAGAATTTAGTGTATAATCCACACAAATAGTCTGCTTTGAGATATACCAGCTTACAAAACCTCCATTCAAAGTGAAGATATATCCTATTTATGAATTCGTATGATCTTGATCTTTTTGGTTACTAGAGTCTGCTTATCCTATGATGACTAGTACCTCATAACCTATATAAACTAGGAACATATCCTATGTATGCCACAAATACATAGGTATAGTCTTTAATTCCATCCAATGGAAATAACTAGGGTCATCTTGACATATTTATACCACACTTAACACATAGGTGACATCTAGCCCTGTACATAGCATATCACACATTAATGAAATAATGAATGATGTGTAGGGAATAATTAGAATTTTATTTATTTCCTCATCTTTCTGAGGACCCAATCAATAAAGTGTATATAGTCCTTTATGTATGAAACAAACCCATCTTGGGTTCTTCCACATTGAATCTCTTCAGTATCCTGTAAATGCTTGTAGTTTGACTTAGGCTGACCAGACTCTTAGATCTATCATGATGGATCTTGATCTTGAGAATATATGATACCTCTCCCAAATATTTCGTGGAGAATCATTTATTAAACCATGACTTAACAAACTATAATACCGGTATTTCATTTTTAATATGTAATATTTCATTTAAATATACTATTAATAAATTTATCACACTCCCACTAAAACGTTTTTAACCAAAATTCTCACATTCGTTCTTTATGAAACCAAAAACTATTCTGACTTCATCAAAATAGATTTTCCATGACATAGACTCTTTCTTTAATATATAAAAATATTTTTTCATTTTTCATAGCTTGTTTGAATTTTTTTGAGTTACAAACCGTTCAGGCTGTGTCATATAGAAATCTTCCTGAAGGTTCCCAATATGGAAATATGTTTTGAAATCCATTTTCACAATATCGTAGTATGGGTAAATAAAAATGTAAAGTTTAATTCTAATGGATTTTATCATTGAAACTATTGAATAGGTTTCATTGTATTCAATTAGTTGATGTTGTTTATGCCATTTTTCAACTAGTCAGACCTTAGAGGTATTTGATTGTCCTTCCATGTATAGTTTCTTATTGAATACACATTTAAAACTAATGATATTTACATCAACTAGAGTATCTATAAAAATTAAAACTTGTTTTTAGACCTGGAATCCATTTTGTAATTCATGGTTTTTTTCTACTTGGTGACATATATTCCAATTAATACTTCCTTATGGGTTATAGGATCGTTATTATGAATTAATAATGTGTCACTATCCTCGATGACTAGAAAAACATATGTTATGTTTCTCTAAAATATCTTCTACTCCTACGTAGTAATTTTTTCTTGGGAACTGTTTCTTCTTAAATGGGGAATTGTTGAATATATTCCTATACCAACTCTTATGTACCATGATCACCATCTTTATCAAAGTATATATTACTCCCACCCTCTCTTTTAGAGATAAAATCCCTATTAAGGAATGTAGAATTTCTTTACACTATTACATTTTTATGAGAGGTCATATAGGTAATATACCCTTAATTTTTTAGGGTATCCTATAAATTTAATCATTGTGGCTTGAGATGAAAGTTTTTTACTAGAAGCGGCCTTAACAAACACTTCACAACCCCACAAATGTTTATATTAAAACATGGGTTTCTTTCTATTCCATAAATGGTATGGTATACCATCCTACCCTTTATTTAGAACCTGGTTTAGTGTTTATGATTATGTTTATAATAGGTATCCCAAAAATAGTAGACTAACATGACTCATCATTGATCTAACCATTTCTAATAAGGTTAGGTTCCTCCTTTAACTTACACCATTCTAGTGAGCTGTATAAGGGGGAGTGAGTTGTTATAGGATCCTAAGATCCTAAAAGTAATCAATGAAGTCTTGATTAAGATATTCTCTGCCACTATCATGATTAGAGTTTATTAATATTCTTATTAAGCTGGTTCTCAACTTCATTCTTGTATTCCTTCAGTTTATTCAAATAATCTGACTTGTACCACATTAACTAGACATATCTATATCTACTAAAATCATCAATAAAATTTATGATGTATGAGTAACCATACCTTGACTCAATATAAAATTGTTCACACATGTTTATATGATATAATTCAAGATGATATTTGACCCTTTCACCTTCTACACTAATTGAGGTTAGGGTAATTAGACCTTGTAACCACGTTGGATATATACCAAGTGGTTTTAGTTTAAAATAATTTAAATATGAATCTTGGTATAATTTAGTCCAATGATTTTTGTTTACATGGCCTAGTTAGTGATTCCATTGTTGGGTGTGGTATGAGTCAAGTGAAGTAGTTTTGTTATCTATTTACATTACATGGTTCATGTAATGAAAAAAATAAATACCCTTATCTAAATTTATATTAACATAAAAATGATATCTTTATAAAATAAGAAACAATTATTTACGATCATGAAAATAAAAACATTTTTATCATATCTGGATAAATAAATATTTTTTTGGTAACTAAAGGAACATAATAAATACCATTTAAAACCCATATCATTCATGTTGGAAACATGAGTTAGTAGTACCTGACTTCTAAAAAAACAAGTATAACCCCATTTGATACTCATAGATATACCTACCCTCGATAAATCTTTATAAATCTACTTGGTTCTTTTATTTTGATACACATGTGAGCACCAAAAGTTATATCTAATACCTAATTTTTAGAAATAGGTAAACTGAACTTGATAAAAAAATCACTTGAAGCTTTAAATCCCGTATTTTTTTGGGTGATTCTTTTCTTACAGTGGCCCTTCTTTCCACATATGAAACAAATAACATCATGTTTCCTTGATTCCCCAATGATCATACTCTTATAGGTAGGGTGTGAGGAATATTTGGTCTAGATCTCTTGGATTGCCCTTTCTATTTATTCACCATAAGTACCAAAGGGTTTTTATGACTTTTCTATTTATTTATATGGTAAATAAAATTGAAAAGATCTGGAAGATACATCTCAATGTCATTCATATTAAAATTTATAAGACATCAAGAGAATATCTTAGGTAGTTATTCAAGAATAAGATATGTGCCCATTTATTTTTGGAGTTTAAACCATATAGCCTCTACACACTCAATGTAGCAAATGAGATTGATTACATGAGGTCTAGATGGGGAAATTTCACTAATCATGCTCCGAAAGAGAACCTTAGAAATCTCAACCTATTACTAACTAGATATCTTTTGGTAAAGATCAAATTAGTGCTCAAGAAAGATATACAGATCCATGTTTTCATGAGAATTAATGGGTTCAATAGACATATATGAATGTATTAAACACTGAATTTCAACCACATTGTTCAAATTTTATTCCAGCTATCCACCTATGTATCAACTGGGATGACATCATTATGGTTCTATCTTGAATAGAATCCACAAACCTAGCAAAAAAACATTAATTACAATTATTTATTACTCACATACATGTGAGGGGAATCAATGGATTGGTTAAATACGGATTACATAAATATTCTTGGATATGTAGGTCCTATATAATAATGAAGGGATGTATTAATCACAATCCATAAAATTTAATTTAGTAATAAATAATTTCAAACCCAAGAAATAAGTTATATTAAATTAATTCTAACACATACACTGGTCTTGCTCTAGCTCATGAATAGCCATTTATTCAATGTACAAGAAAATGTAAATAGTTAACATTCATTTATATTCATTCCTTTCTATTAAGATACACGTGCTGGAATTAATTAATTATATAACTATTTAATTGATTCTCTTTTATCTTAATGACCATCGAAATTCAATTTGGAGATACCTTATCAAATAAAATTGGTTCAAATCAATAAAATATGGTTTTAATGATGAAATTTTCAATTTTAATGTAATTTAAGTCTATTAATTTATTAGGAGACTACACGACATGTAATATCTAGTTATATGTCATGTAACTTGGTGTCCAAGTATCTAGGGTACACACCTAGGGCTTCAGCATGTATTGTGGCCAAACTACACAACATGTACTAATGAGCTACATACTATTTGTTCTGCTTGTTGTGTGTCTAATATATATTCCTGGGTCCTTAGAATGTATCGTGGAATATTACATGATATGTATAGGACATATAAACACCATGTGTTCTGAATGTTGTGTGTCCATGCAACCCATAGAAAGACTAGACATTTTCTTGGGTGAAAAACTACATGACGTGTTCTTCCAACTACATGTCGTGTATATCTAATTCCATGTGTACAGATAACATGATTGAGGAATCGACATGTATACCAAACCTAGGAATTGATGAATTGTATGTCATGTACACTACATAAACATCATGAATATCATAAATTATCTAGGTTGTCAGTCTCACACGATTTGACCATGTATAATGACCACACGGATTTGACGATATACACCACTACCCCATGTTGAATACTTGATGTGTACACCAAATAAACATCCTATAATCTAATATACCATGTTCCAGGTTGTCCAATCAAAATGTGGGATACACCAATTATTGTGTGGCATGTTGTGCATCCTACAACATAGCCTGGTGTGGCATACAAGGGTAAACAATGTAAACTCTGGCTACATGTTGTGTAACCCTATCTTACCATCCAAAAATTTGGATGTTCCTGATTTCATATTTGGTCATTCTTCATCATTTATTTGACCTTTAATAAATTGAAACATTAAACGAAGATGATTAATATGTCAATATCATGTCAATTCCAAAATAGATTAAATAGTGAATAATTTGAAATGAAAATTCAATCATGGTTTCATGTAGATAAACAACCAAATTATTAATTATAAACTTAAATGTGACCCCACTTATACCACATGAAGGTTACAGGCATAGAAGAAGCATACAATGGATGTTCACATATTAAAATTTATTTTAATATCCTATTACATAAATACTTAAGTGAGGATATTGCAGGTTAAATTTATAATTACTTTATTTAATATCTAAAAAAATTGAGTACTTTATCTGAGAATTGTTTCTTCAATGTTGATTTTGATCATTCAAAACTAAACCTTTAATATTCCCTTCGTTTTATTGTGAGGATCCCAGGATAGAATAACTCTAGTGGTCATAGGTTCTCCATTGATCTTCAAACAATTCCAATCGATATCTAGGTTCTAGCATGGTGAGTCAACTGCCTTGCATTATTATTTTTGATCGTTCATCCTTTAATCTTGAAGATATATATCTTAGGCTTCTCATTCATGATTGTTATAGAAAAATTTAGAGTCAATAGAGTGTTTCATTATGAGAAAAAATTCTCATGTTTTTATTTTTGGATGCAATACACAATAAATATAATGTTCTATTTATATAACTAGGGTCTATGATAAAAAAATATTTAATTAAATATCTACCAAAAAAATAATATAAAAATACATAATAAACCCTATGCCACATAATAATAATAATAATGTATGGAATGGTCCAACTTTTTCAATAACAAATATTATTTAAATGATTTTTTAATAAATATTGGTAACTAGATTTGGTCATGGTCCATTTGAACCTCACATGAATTTATTGATATTCTGAATAAATATTTAATTTAAATATTTCATTCATTAATAAAAATTCACCATTATTAAAACATGAATAAAATTATCCCTCACTATTGAGAGTAATATTTATTCAATTAATTAAATTCTAATTTAATTTTATCTATATAATAGGACACACAGAGTGTGTGACCCTCTAGGATTACTCTTCATTGGTATTATAAAGTCTTGCCTAAAGTTCAAGATTACTATCTAGTAATGGGTCATGTCACCCAAGATAATGAACTCAATTTAATAATGACAACAACCATATATGATTTCTCACTATGTAATATAATCCCTTTTTCAAAATACCTCATCAAGAATGTCACAAATTTATGTCACCAACCTATATTATCGATACAACTTCTTTGAATATTAGAAATAAACATGACCTTTCACTATTTCCAGGGAATTTAATGTGATGGTTCTAATTTAATAAAAGGTCCAAGGTATCAACTTCTATAAATATGACAGTGACACATCCTTCCTAAAATTATCCATTAATGACATGTCAATCATGACACACCCAACATTCCTTACCTCACCATTAACATATGGAATCATAGTTTTTATCAGAAAATCTATGTGCTCGATTCATGACATGAATTAATGATAATCATAAAGTATAAGGACCATTAAAAACACTTGTAGAGAAGAATATTCTATGACACCAAAACATGATGAATTTCTATTGGCAGGTCTTTTCTCCTAATATTCTATATTTTAGATTACCATGTGTGAACTTCATGAGAAGAATCCACATCCACTTATGAAAACTCACACTTGATAGAATATATACCATTTATCCCATAATATAACAATATCAGACCACATAATAATATTTAAGAATATCTTCATTACACTTCAATGCTCTCATCATAGCAGGGAGCTTCTACGACCTTATTAATGTGATTTATAATCTAGGAAAATATTAAATTATAATTAGGAAAAATAATGAAAAATATGAAATAAGTAGTTTTATTAATATTAAATACATAGAATATATATGTAATCAATGTATAAGCAGTTGGTCCTAGTAAACCAACTCCAACATGAATTAGGTGTGTGTAGACCCTTTATCACATTCTGTCCGAAAGGGAAAGGCTCCATAATAATATAACAAGATTTTATGGAATATTTATTCCACTCCAACATGCATTAGGTGTTGTATCAATACCATTTTTTGGTTTCCTTTGTTATGGAATATTTATTCCACTTTTCTTTCTATATATATGTCATGTATCTTATTTTATATGGGGAAAATAATTATTTATAGTTTTTTTTGAGTTCTCAGGTGATAGTTTCCAACCCATGATGATTGATAATTCCATTTATATCTTTTAATTGTCTATTTTAGAACCTAGTTAGATGGGTTTTCCATGATGGGTCATAAAAATTTCTATCATTGGAGTTTTATCCTCAAGTGTTGGCATTTTTGGTAGATTATAGATAGGATTTTTGGGGCTTAAGGGGTATATTGTGAGTGAGTTCCCAATCAGATATCATCCTAAGAAGCATTAACTAATTATAGGATGTTGGGTTGTGCATCTTTTTTTTGGGGTTTTCATCTAGATCTTGGTTTATAATTACCATTTTTGAGTTTAAACTGATATTTATTAATTATATTATTGTATTAATTTATATTTGGTATGTTGAATCATTCCCTAAAACATCTTCCATGGGTTCCTTAAGAGGGTTCATCAAGAAATGATCATCAAGGGATTCCATATCTTGATCAGAATCTCCTAGAGGATATCATAAGGGATGTTTATGTAATGTATTAGAATGAATTGTCAATTAAAAAAATAATATATAAAGGTGAAAAGAATATCTAGAGGATATATTAATCAAGTTCAAGATTTACTATGCTAAAATCCCCTATATTGTAAGCGTATAAATGAACTTCAGGTGGTGGAGGACTAGATGGAAAAGATCATTCAATTTTTTGACTTTTTGGAGACACATAAAGCTTTCAAGGTGAAGTGTGTAAAATATATGATCAAGGTTTTTATAAAGAGTTGTTGGGACTCTATTGTTTAGGAAAATCAACATTTGGGCTTAGAGTGGAATGAATTCAAGACCCTTTTCTTTCAGCAGTTCTTCTCAAAAAATTTAATGGTGGTGAAGTCTATGTATTTTCTCTATTGTGAATAGGGATATAATTCAGTGATAGATCACACCAACCATTTTAATGAGTTGATTAATTTTTCACCTTAAGTGGTGAATAATGAAAGGATGATGTTTCAGAAATACCTATAAGGCTAGTGGCATGAGATATGATTGTAGGTTTATATACTGAAGATCACCACCTATTATGAAGTGGTTGATAAGGCTATGCTGGAAGATATTGATATGGAAGGAAATATAGGTTTTTTTGGGTATTCCCCTCCACATAGTGTTAGTTCCATTTGCACACATTCCTACTAAAATATTTGGTTTCTCTAGCACATGGTCTCTAACAACACCAGCTAAAAACACTGTTAAATCCCCCCTTTGTCAGCGCTAAAAATAACATTATTAAATGGGGACCATTATTAGAACTTCTTTTACAAGAAATGATAAGGGACCACCCATTTTCTGTTCTTTAAAAAAATATTTGATAAATTTGGTATTTTATCAGTGATCGTAAAAAAGCGTGGATATGGGGGGTGTTAATCAGTTCTTTTTTAGAAGTGCTGATAAAGATCCCCATTTATCATCTCTTTTTTATAAGTGATAATAAATTTAAAATTCAACAAAAATTATATTAAATTAAAAATAATATATTAATACTTAAATATATTTATACTGATATAAATATAATACATATTTTTGTAAACATGTTTTAGACAAGGTAAACAGAAATTTACACTTAATATATAAGACATTTAGTAAAAATTGTTTAGAAAATAAATAAAAATATATTTAATTAATAATTTTCTTATTATTACTGAGTAATAGTTATTTAATATCAATTTTAAGATAACATAAATCACAAAATTAATTAAAATATCTAAAATAAGTTGAAAACTTATCTCGAACTTCAAACATTCATAACTTTTGATTCGGGTGTTTGTTTGGGCTCTACAACATATCAAATCAAATACTGTAATGAGCACTAAAACCTTGGTGGAAAAGGTAAACCTATGTCACATTTTTCAAGGCCAAAAAAGTCACTAAAGGCCTCTTGAATTGATTTTTTAGTCGGGGTACTATGATTTTTTAACATTCGATGGATTTTCAGCCTTGTTTATGGGGGTATTATTTCCTTTTTTTGTGGAGACTGAATTTATTCCTCAGTATTACATTAATATAAATATTATGGTTTATAAATTTTATCATTTTTTACAATGTAATTATATATATAATTAAATATATTCATGTTTTCTTATATTTATATATAATAAATTGCTCATATAAATAAATATATCAAAATTTATCAACATATTTAAATAATATTGTATATTCTTACATATGTATATAAATACATCTTCTAAAATGTATTAAAAATAATATCTGGAAATTTTTACATTATAGATACATATACATATATGTGTGTATTAATAAATAGATATATATTTATATTATATTCTAGTATATGTAAATGAATATAATATAAAATATATTTAAATAAATATAAGTATATATTTATTACACATACACATATTGTATAAATGTATCTAAAAATAATTATATAGTTATATTTATATATATATATATATATATATCATTAAATAGATAGAAAAAACATTGTGTAGTTGTAATGGTGTTCCATATTCAAAGGAGAGGTCCAGGGTTCGAATCCAGGTAGGTGTGCATGAGGATGGAAATTCAAAAAACACTTATAAGGGGAGAGGGGGGAAGACATTATAAAGGATGGGTGGAAACAACTAATAAAGGGGTCTTTGAAGCATTGATAAAAGGGTTTGGGCTCATGGACATCTGAAAAAATTAATTATACCCCCTTTAACAATAATGATTTTATCGATGCTAAAAAAGAACTATTAAAGGCCCATTTTAACATCTCTTTTTGTAGTGCTATTAAAGGGGTCCTTTAACAGCGTCTTTTTACCTCAGATAAAAGTTTTGTGATTTTAACCACACTCAAATTATCATCCCTTTTTTAGTGTTGATAAAGGCATATTCTAGCACTGTTAAAGTCCTTTTTAGTAGTAGTTCCTAAGAATAAAAGGAAGTGGGATAATAATAATAATGGTGGTGGAGGTAGTTCTCAATAATATGTTTTTATACTCCATCAGTAGCTACTAGTAGTATACCATTGAACTATTACTCATGTTCTAAGGTAGGTAACACCCGACAATATTTACCCATACCTCTGAAGACCTACAGTGCATATGGTTTCCAAGCTCACATGTAGAGGTTTTTTTAAGATCTATTTATTCCCTAATATGGCTAGGAATCATCATCTCTTTAGGGTACATTATTACAGTAAGAAGCTTCAAATTCAACAAGGTTCCTAATAGAATCCTTCTGTGTGAAGAAATTTTACATAGTAGAGTATTTTTCGATTAAATTTGATGCAAGTCCAAATACATTGAGAGGTACAATTTTTTGGATCTTCTATAGAAATTTATTTATTTTAAATGGGTGTCTCTCAATATTTTATATTTTCATATTTTTTGGATGTGTTGAAACATATAATGGAGCTCATGTACTTTATTATAGTTCTTACGACACCTCCTGGAAAGAAGAAAGAGTAGAGGTTCTATTTTCTTTTCTGTTATCTTTTGACAACAGGTGAAAATTTATTCAAGGAATTTCTAGTTATTGACATATATATTTTCGATATTATCATAAGGGTGGATTCGATGGTTTCTCACTAAGATAATATTTATTATTATCATCAAAATGTTTCATTATTATATGTCAATAGGATCTCCTGAGTGTTTCATGGAGAGTGGGATTCAATGTATAGTCATATAGGACATTTGATCCTTGATTTGGGGGATATATTGTCTACTATTTCATTTGAGATCAATGTTTTATCTTCCCTTTATGATCTTTGCTCGGTCATTCAATATTTTACTAATTTTTTCCAAGATTAATTCTATATCCTTCATCAATAATGAGAGGTAGAGTTATCCATAGATCTAGTGCATGTTACTCAACTAATTTATATAACTTCTTATAGTATGGAACATGATGTGTTGAAATAGATCAATATCTCATTACATGAATTTTTGAGAAGTAATTTTTTCCTAGTATTTCTCTATGGGAAACCCTTGTGATCTTTTCTATAAATAATTGTAGATATCTTCATATATTTGTAGATTAGTAGAAGCTGAATTGGGTGACGGTGAAGAAAAAAATATCATTTTCCTTGTATCGATGAACTATTTGATTAGTTAACGGGGGAAAAGATATTTTAAAAAATTTATCATCAATCAGGTTATCAACGGCTCAAAGATAAATAATAAGGTATAATAGAGACAAATTTCAATAGTAGGTATAGAAACTATGAATATATTCTAATGTTGTTTGGCCTAACTAATTATCCTACAATATTTATGGATTTAATTAACTGGATATTCTACCATTATCTTGATACCTTTATTTTGGTACTCATGGATGGAATCTTGATATATTTAAGAATTAATAAAAAAACATGATTACCACTTGTATGTAGTTTTCTAAATATTGAATAGCCACTACCTTTATGCGAATTTATCAAAATAAAATTCATAGAGAACATGATTTTAGAGAATGTACCCTCAATTTATCCTGAAAATTTGAAGGATTTCATGTCGTGGGAATATCTAATGAATTTATTTGAGATATGGATATTCTTAGGCCTATACGGGCACTATCAGTGGTTAATGGAATATTTATCGGATATGGAATCACATATGACTACACTTACCAAGAAAGGTCAGGTATTATCAGGGGATACTATACGTAAGGCCCCTTTTTTAGTTGAAATGACATATAATATCATATCTAGTTTATATCATTCCAAAACAGAGTAACGAATATGTGGTTTATTATGACATATATAGTACTGGTATGCAATATGTTCTTATGGAGGATAATCATGTGGTAGAATATGGTTCCCATCATCTTTAGAAAGATGAAAAGAATTATCCTAATCAAGAAATGGAGATCATCATTGTTATGAATTGTCTCAAGTGTTGTGGTGGAACATATTATATTCTCATGAGGCTTGGGAGTGCGAAGCGTCAATGAGGGAGTTATGTCCTCATCTCTTTTGGATAATCCTTCTTCCACATGAATTTCTTGAGACAAAAATTCCTTTAGTTTTTATAATTGTAGAATTATACCTTACCCTCAAGTGTGATACCATTATAATATTGTTTTTATCCTTTTTTGGTGTTTTAAATCTTGTCTAGACATTTGAGAATGAGGCGTTAGGATATTTGAGTAGGGGTGAAATTGAAATTAGGCTAATATGTTGATATGGAATCCCACAATAATTCTAGGGGTATGTTTTCATAATTGAGTTACTATAATAAATCCATGATCCATCCATTGGTACTTCTATAGGTGAAAAATCACTACCCGACACCACCGATTAGCTAGTGACAACTAGTATAGTCAAGATGGGCTGGTTTAGTAAGGGTAAGACCAATATTTTTATCACTAATAACCTCCCATTTTATATAATATAATCACCCCTTTAGCCTAAACTCACCTTTTATGAGCCTAGGTGATCTCTAAGGATAGCTTAGGCTATCTTCAAGAAATATTTTTCCTATTTTGATCTCCATTTAACATGTTGTTCCCCATTTAGTATGTTTTAATGAATCTCTATTTTTATTTCTTGTTTCTCCCATAGTTTATAGAATTATCAAAGTATATAAACTATATTGATCAGGTCTATTGATATTTTTTTCTTCCCTTCATTTTCCCTATAAACCCTTTGTGTGTTTTCTTCATAGAGGTTAGATCTCTTGTTTATTATGGGGGTAATGGGTGTGACCTTTGAGGTATGTGTTGATATATCTTCTCTAAAAACATTTGGATTATAGAAACTCTATTATAAGATATGAGGACTCATGTTTATGACATCATCTTCATTTCCCTAGTGTACCATTTCCTTTTAGTGTGTGGATCCCATTGTGGTTGGCATATAACCCAATTTTGAGGTTGGTGGTTATGTCTCCAATATTTTCATTTTGAACCATTCATACTCTTTTTTTCCTAACTTATTTTAAAAATGATAATTGACATGATCCTTGATTTTATTGGTATGTGTGCATAATTGGTATTTTTGATAAAATTTGGTTTTTACCTTGTTTTTGTAAAATAAATTGGGTTTCAAAGAATTATGAAATGGTTTCTGAAAATTGGTTTTCTAAATATGATTTTGATAAAAAAAATGGTTTATTGGAAATTGTTTAATAAATTTTATAATACCTATGAAATGTTTTGATGTATACAACACATGGGAGACAAGGCTACCTAGAAGGGGGTTTAATATTAAGAAATATCATTATTATTTTTGGGGGTTCACTCATGGGGTGTCCATATGCTCTCTAGGACTATTTTCCTGGACATGATTATCTTACATTGTAGGGGGTTCATTCATGGGTTGTTCAACTACTCCTTAGTACCAATTTTCATGGACATGTTTAGTGAGAACTTATCATGTCTTGATTATTGAGGTACATGTGACCTAGTTGTCCTAGATATATTTTATTGATGTGTTGATCTCTATTTTTCTTTTTTATTTTCTATTATTTTTTATTTGATAAGATATATGATACATTCTTTGATAAATGTAAAATGGTTTGTGGAAAATTTTCATTGAACTGCGTTATATGGTATCTTATTTAGAACAATATAAAGGGGAAATTTTTCCACCATGATTTTTATATAAATGTTAAAATTGTTTCATCAAGCCATGTTTTTCTGATATTGATCATATTGTGATTATTTGACAATGAATTTCTATAGAATTATTAGGTGGGATTGTAATAATATAACCTGTTATAACTCAAAATGTCACAAAATAAGGTCCTCCATGAGGTATGCATCAACAAAACAACCGAACATGTAACATTTATAATAGAACAAAGAAAATCAAGAGGGTAAATTGATAAATAAAGAGATAGAAATCATGATACATACAAAGTCAATCCAAAATAGCTAAAATATGAAGTAAAAAAAGACCAACCCAACAATGAGATTCCATGTAACCATCTGTCACCACCAAACCATCCTTTTGAATGAAATCGATGAAACATAAGAGAACACAGAGAACTAATATATACCCTTCCATTTACATGTGTCAAAAATAAATAAATTTACATAATACCATTTTAAAAATTAGGGTGTGAGCTCAAATATCAGTAAGTTTTCCCCAAATAATATATACAAATTCAAATACCATGAAAACATTAGTTCTATCTTTTAAAAAATAAATGTTATAAATCATTTAAAAATGATAAAATATTTAATAAAACAAAAAATCCATTGGTTTTAAATAAAATCCATTCATATTCTCACAATAAGAAATATAAAAAGTGTCTATAAGAAAACAAGTGTGCCTAAGAGAAATAATCCATGAAAAACCCATAATATAAAAAAGTGATAAACCATCCATGAATTATACCTACATTTGATAAACCATGAATAAAAGAAAAATAAAACCATTTTGTCTCTAACATATGAGAATAAGTACCAGAAGTAAAAAGAAATTACTAAGACAAACATAAATTGAATCCAACATATATCGAGTCCTACCACAGTCTATCGATATCAGCACCTCAAGTGGTGTTAAACAAACTAAAGTGACATGTCCATTTCCCAATGCACCCATGGTTCCCAATGTAATATGGTTTTAAAAACAATTTGAAATACTTTTTAATGGTTTTCAAAACATTTTCATAGTGAATAATTACCACTTCCATGATTGAAAATCCATTTAAAACCCTAAACCACCTTAAAGTAATTTATATAACACATTGCGTTTCCAAAACATTTTTTAATTAAAATACCTTTAAAAAAGTATTACCCTTAAAGGAACCCAAATAAAGGATGATCACAAATAAAGATTAAGAATATCAATTATTTTCTAAACAGATGTCATAATATCCCCACCATATAATCTTTTTTTCCCAAAAAGTTCTTTTGATCCTATACTCTCAAATAGAGATGGTAACTTCAGCCTCATCTAAAATTCTCGCTCCCACATCTCCTAGAAATCTCATTAACACTACCATAGTACCTAGACTGAGGGTATTGTTTTTAGATGCAATACCTTTTATTAGTGATCTATAATTATAATTGTCTCCTTAACCATATTAGTTTTGAGATCAAAATCATCATCAACTCATTCAATCACATGGGAAGGATATGGTTAATGCCTCCTCAGATGGAAAAATTGAAAGTCCTCATGAATAAATGTTTAGTGAGATAACATTTCCAACCAATATACGACATTTTCAATTCATTCAATGATATCAAAAGTTCCAACATACCTTAGTGCTAACTTACCCTACTTACCCAGCCGATGATGTCCCAATCATGGTAAAGCTATAAGAAAAACATTATCACCAACCATAACCTCTAGTGGACATCACTAAAAGTCTCTATTGGATTTTAGAAAACTTTGTTCCATGACCAATATCTTATAGATTAACTGCAATTTTTTCATATTATCCTAAACAATTATTGGTCCAACAAAGTACCATTGTCCCAACTCATCCCAACATAAGGGAGATCTACATGGACTCCCATAAAAAAAATTATAGGGAACCATCTTAATCAAATCCTAATTAATATTGATAGAGGTAAAATTGATCAAAGGAAAATGATTATCCCATGAACCATAAAAATCAAACACACATGCCCAGAGCATATCCTCAAAGATCTAGATTACTCCCTCTATCTACCCAGCCCTATGTGGATCATATTCCATGATAAATTTCAACTGGGAACCCATCAACTCTTGTATACCCTTCTAAAACCATGATGTGAACCTCATATCTTTGCAAAAATAATTATAGGTGGCTCCATAAAGTCTCAAAACTTCTCATACATACAAGTGTTTGAGTTATTCAACCTTCAACACCTCCTTGATAAAGAGTAAATGTGATGATTTCATAAATAAATCAATGATCAACCAAATAAAATCATTATCATAATAATTTCAAGGTAAACCAATGATGAAGTCAATGTAAATACCATCCCAATTCAACAATAGAGTGGCAAAAGCATTCAACAACCCATCAGGTCTCCAGTGCTTTGTCTTAATTTTATAATAAGGAAGGCACTTTGACACAAAGTCTGCAATCAACCACCTCATCCCCAGCCACCAATTCTAATGTTTAAAATCATGATACATATTGGTAGTCCAAGTTTTCATATATCAACAATAATATTATCCAACATATATTAACGATAGTCTCAAATAAATTGGAATGAAAAACCTATCTCAAAAACACAAAGTGATAATGGGATACCAAGACCAGTCACCCAAGGCCTCACTAAAATTTTGGAATTTTTTAATGCACTGGTAATTGGTGTCTGACACATGACCATGCAAATTTTTTTCATAAAATTATGATTCATCATTGAATGATCCTAAGAACACCTTCCGACCAGTCCCTTCCACTCCCAAGATCATCTCATTGAACAAAATCATCATAGGCCAATCTTCTACTGATTCCTTCATGGATTTTGTCAGTAATTTCCTACAAAATGCATTAGAAAACCATGATACCCTTCATATGAGTGAAGTAAATATAAAAATAAAAATTATAATGGTACTCAACCCATAATCTATATTGCTTTATTAGATACCTCTAATTGAAAGTATACCATGGGCTCTTGTGATCTCAATATACTACAAACTACTCCCCAAATTGATTGTGACCCCACTCATTGAGTGAATACATAACCACTATGAACTCAAGATAATGGACATCGTAATTCTTCTCATGAGGATGCAACTAGAAATATCCATAGGCCACCACTGAATTCCCTTGTATCCAGAAACAACGCAATAATATACTGGAATAATCGTATAAAATATCATGACCCAAACCCTATTAAAAAATAATTGAAACTAGAGATGATGTTCGATATACTTTTATTTATTTAATATATCTCTAACACCTATCATTCCACTGAAACTTTACACCCTTATTAGTTAAATCTGTGATCAAATATTCAAGAATGGAAAATTCATGAACTAACTGCCTGTAATAACAAACCATTAGCTGGAAACTCTAAATATCCAAAAAAAATCTATTATGATCCCATGAAAACCTACCTAAATATTTTTAGGATCCACTAAGACCCCCCTATTAGATATAACATACCTAAGAAATTTTAATTCTTGGATCCAAAACTAACTCTTGGAAATATTTCCATATAGATGATGTTCTATCAAGGTTTTATGGGTAGTATCTGAATGATCCTACTGAACCTCTTATGACTTAGATACCCAAAAATATCATAAATGAACATGAATACACAAGATTAAAAAATATAATGAATGATTAAATTCATAAATGCCATGATTACTGAAAATTATTAGTGGGAATGAATGGAATAACCCTAAACTCAAAATTCATGTATCGAATTCTAAATTTTTTCTTTGGTATATCAAATTCCTAGACTCTCAATTGGTGGTACCTTCACTGTAGGTAAATCTTAGAAAACTAATGAGCCTATCTGAGTGGATTAAATAACTCACCAATCCTTGTAAATGGATACTTATTCTTAATAGTCACTTAATTTAACTTTTGATAATTCATGAAAATGTATAAGTCTCTCATATACCTTCTTAGAAAAGAGGATTGGTGAAGACCAAGGTGACATGATAGGGTGAATATATCCATTAGTCTCAAGATACACTAACTAATTTTTAAACTTATTTAACATATCATGTTTAATGCAATAAGATGGCATGGAAATGGGCATTGTACCCAGGAGTAGGTCAATAGTGAATTCAACCTCTCTTTGTAGTGGTATCCTGAAAAAATTATTAAGAAATACCTTAGGATATGTACTTAACACTATACTAAGTGGACCACTCAAATGAGGATCAACAACATTAAGCATCATCTATTTCAACTGGCATGAGATCACCCTAGACTAAGGTATAACTTCTCCTATGCTCCCAAAACAAGAGTCTCATCCACTCCAAAAGACATGAGAGACTCCATTGGGAGATATTAACTGAACTTGAAAATGATAATAATAAATCTGGGCCTTTATGTTGATCATCCATCAATTATAACAATAAAGTGAAATACATATAGGTCAAGATCTAACAAATCCAACACCACTTTAATATCAGCTATCGACACCCAACACACAAGATATAAGAAAACTTTTCATACCTCTTTTCTAAAGGTGTAGAAATTTAAAAAACTAGAATAACTTTCAAAAGAACTACCAAAATGTAAACCAAAAAAAATGATACAAATGAATGATTATAACCTATGTCAAACAAAGATAATACTATAGAGGACAAAATAATCATCATACCTCTAATAGATAAAATCCCTAACTCATATTCCTCCAATGAATACTCTAATACATGAAGTCCTCTAGTCTCATATCCTCCTTGGGATTTATTAATTGCATAAATATCCCCTTTGACTAATGATATGACCCAAAACCCTTTTAAGAATCAAAATGATCCTATAAACCCTTGGTGGGAGTGGATCCAGCCTTACTGTCGTAGAAAATCCTTCTATTTTTTATATTACCATATTTCCCATAATCATGATATTTTTGGAAAGCTTTATTATAGTTAGGGTTAGTATGAATAGGCCCTCCATGATAATAGTATACAACCTATTGTTTTCCTGATAAATCCTCCGAAACTGGTCCTAAAGAAAATTGATCACCCTTTCATTTCTTTTTTGGGCCGAAAGACACGCCCTGGCTAACAGCTTCACCAAATAAAGCTCCAACCAAACATGTTCTCCCAAATATTTATTCCTTAGACATATATTCTTTATTTACAACTTCCAAAATGTTTTTAAGGAATAAGAGTATCACCAATGACTGAATAGTGGCCCTCAGACCCATATTTAACATCCAATCCTTAAGGTAATCATTTGTAACAAGCCTGATTGTCAGGTTCAGTAACTCAACAAAACATTTGAAATAATCCAAAATGGTACACTCCTATTTCTATAATGTTAGAAAATCCCAAGTATTCACCAAACAAAACATTTGAGGATACAACTACTACTTGAATATTTTCCTAAAGGAGTCCCATGTAAGATCCTCATGCAACTTATCTTACACAATAGATTATCACCATATCTTTCTTAGCCTCTCAAGCATGTAGATGGTAAAAACCACCTTTGATCCCTACTACAATTTTAGTAAGAGGAAGATCATCTCAACACACTCAAGTAATTAATCATATTTCTAGGGTCGTTTTTCAACACATAATATAGGTGGATTAATATTAGTAAATTTTTATCCATGATTTACCACCCATCCCTACTACTCTATACCCACATAAACAAGAGTTTGAATGGCGTGGAGTAAAAAATCCAAGAAATATGGACCCAATAAACAATTCACTTATGAAACTTTTCTTGTATATTCCTCTCTTGTATTCAAAATATCTATTATTTAATGTATCATCTAATAAACCAAGACAATAACCAACCAGTTTATATGAAAATTTCCAAATCATAATAAAAACTCTCAAAAAACATATTAGATCCTATAAGGGAGAAGAATTTAAAGAAATCATGGATTATACAAATGAAATAAAGCACCTTAAAAAGGAAAATGCCTATTTAAATAAACTCTATATCTAGTTTATTCAAATGAAATCAAACACCAAGACTCAATCATGGTTAAAATTACCGATCACCCATGGTAACTTTAGTTAAGACATAGAAATGAGTAGGCTATGAACCTTTTCTCACTAACTATTATAATTATGATGGTACTAAATAATTTCTACCAAATACCCTGAATCAAACCTAGGAAGTGTCACAACAATTCCAGCTGGGAATGTCTCTAATATCATTTGGTAATGAACCAACTCAAGATAACTGTACAAGTAATAAAAGATGGTACACCACAAGGTAAGCAACAAAATAAAACCAAACATGACTCATTTATAAAAAAATATTGAAACCAATAGATTATATAGTGTAATAATGATAAAGAAACCAAAAAACAAAAAATTAAATCCAAAAATTCTAAACTAGAATGAAGACAATACCAACCCAACAATAACACCCCATGTAAAAATTTGTTAACATGAAACCATCCTGCTAAAGGAAGGGGATAACACTCAAAAGAAGTTGAAAAAATAAAATATTTCCTTCCTTTTACCCATTTCCAACAAAACAAAATCTAAAAATTATTGGAGGAAAAAAAGTAGGATGAGATCTAAAACCCAAATAGGGTTTCACCAATGAATCTATATAATGTCTAGTACCATGAAAAAATAAACTCTAGATGTTAGGAAAAACAGTTTTATAAATTATTTTAATATTATAAAAAATTTATAAAATAGAACATCCATTGTCTTTTTATAAATTCCCTTTATATTATTACACAAAATTGTATGATAATTGTATATAAGAAAACAATTGTGCATCAGTAAACCCATCCATGGAAATATCGTAAGGTAAAAAAGTGGTCAACTAACCGTAAAATATACAAAACATGTGATAAACCAGGATTGAATGAAAAATCACATCATTTGGGATATAATATATGGTAATATGTACTAGACATAAAAATAAATCACTAAGATAGAAAAATGGTGAATCCAACATATATAGATTCCTACCACAGTCTATCTATATTATCAACATTAGTGGTCTTAAGCACATAAGTGACATTTCCATTTCCTGACACACCTAAGGTTCCTAATGTTGTAGGTAGTTCAAAACCATTTAAAAACCTTGATCATGTTTTAATAAACATTTTCATTGATAATCATTACAACTTCTATTCTTGAAAATCCATTTTAAATCCAAAATGACATTACATTCATTTCAATAAACATCATGTATCTAATACAATTTTAAATAAATTCTATTTAAAAACATGTCTTTAAAAAATTAAATTTACTTTAGTATTAGATCAATATTTTTAATAAGTGCTGAAAAATAAATTAATATAATAACATTATAAATCCATGAATTAGAGCCTTTTATAGATATAACAACCTCAAGAATGGAGTGAAAATACAAATTAATGATCTCTTGAAGAAGAGGGTTGAACCCAATAAAGAAGGAATTCAAATTATGTTTAAGATATATAATGGGTGACTAAAGTTATAGGAAGAAATGTGAAAGAAGTGGTTGTTTAGAGGGTGTTTTAGGTATTTATACCTAGACTATAAAACATAACACCATGGAACAGGCTCCCAAGACCATGAAACAAAGCCTTTATTTCACTCCGTAGAGTTTCTTGTCCACACTGTAGTCACTTGTTGGAAATTTTCATTCGAAAAACATCTCATATACCTTGACCAGATCTTATTCTCCTAGTAAAAGGCTACAAAGCATTCTACGACACCACATTGTAGTAACCTAAATCACCCAGGTGGACCCCTACACTATATTCATGCTATATGGCACAACCATACCCATATTGGAAATGGCTCTAAAATAATACACACCGTTGTTGTGTGAGCATAGAGTATCTATGAAAAATATGCTAGTTTATCTGAAAATAACCTCTATAACCCTAAAAAACATCCTTCTAGTCCACATTGTAGTGATCCCTCTCCACACCACTGCATATATAGTCTATGATGCTATACATTTAGAGAACTATATAAATTTTAAAAACTCTATAATTATCCCCAAAGGAACCCAAATGAAATATGATCAAAACTCTGGATTTGGAATACCTAAGATTTGGTTATGGGATATCATGGGGATCCTACTTGGTTTTTTTCTACACCCTATGCACTCTATTTTGGGTGTGTATACATTGTATTGTCTTCTGTAGGAAGGGGAAAGGAACTAAAATGAGGTTGTGAGGTTTTTTGTCAACTAAGATAAGGTATATGGTGGTGTCATGGTGGATTTTTTTCATATGTCACATTTAGTATTAGTTTGTGTCATGTAATTTTTTCCATTATTTTATTCTCAGACTTGAAACAAAGTTTTGGTCTTGTTTCTTTTGTTTTATCTCTACCACCATTGGTTTAATTTATTATGGAATATTTCTTTACAATCATCTTTAAATATATATGTCATGTTTCATGTTTTTGGTTGTTAAAATCATTCCCTTTTATTGTTTCGAGATGACATGGTTCTATTAACCAGCTCGTTGGGATTAAAAACTCAAGTTAGTCCTTACAAAATTCCATTTTAGAGCCTAGTTTGGTGGGTTGTTGAGGCCTGGTCTTGAAATATATTATTAATAGATGTTTTCCCTTCTAACATATTCATGATGAATAAACGTCATAGAAAACGAACTTTACTCATTGTTTTTATATTTTCAAACATATCCTTAAGGTATACATGAGTTTTTATTCTTTCATCACTTACCAAATGTTGTAAACCAAATTACAAGAAAGTTATATCCATATCAAACTAAGTATTTCTTATCTAACCTCTCCTACTATTCCTATTTCATTACTTCCATCTTGGGTCCAATCAATGGAATATTGTATTCCTTTTACAAAAATAAATTCTTCATCTATATCTTCCAAAACACTAAATTCATTCTATTGAACTTCTCCACCGAAACCTTACTCTCATCGAATATCATCCCTCTTAAAATTTTTAATGCTTACTAATTCTATAAAATATTGAATGAGAGTTCATAAAAAACAAACTAATATTCTCATATAAGGAAAAAGGTAGAATGATTCTACTAAACCGAGATACAAACCTCCTTCAAAAAGGCACGATCCTCTAGAATCACTCCAAACACGACATCTAATGCCACTTATTCAGTCCAATAGAACATTATGATGAAACCATCAGAAGTGGGTCTACTAAAAATTGATTCATATAAGAAAAATATCAAGAATGAATCCCATATATGGTGTTCGGAACTTAAAATTCAACACAACCAAGTCACCATGAAGCAATGTAAAAACTCTAGATAATGTAAAAAATATCTAATCAATGATTTTATAGAAATAAAACGAAAGGTATATGAACCATAAATATTAAATATTTCCTTATATCTCCATTCTCCATAAGAAAATGTTTTTTACTATTACTCAAGGAAGAGATATCATAATGATTGATCACTAAATTTCCCATTCACAATGTTCATCCATAAACTAGTCACACCCTATATTATATAAGAGATCACAACCCATACTTTCAGTCACCACCATCATCCTATCATCCTGGTCTATCGTCTACATTAACTTATTTTCATAGATTAACCTTTATGTGGTTAATGATATCAAAGATATGGAACCCTACACATATTCCAGTGTTTTGGGATTATGGTGTTCAGTACTACTGTATCTTATAGATATCGTATTCCTTAACATACTATGAAATGACACCATCCATTATCACTCCATCACTCAACCAAGTGTTCAAAAATAATTACACTATATTTTCACCATTCAGTGAACTCACTTTCTCCATCAAAAAATGTGGCCCACACTCCCAAAAATAATAATAGATACAACATGTTTGTATTTTTATGATACTTAATTGAAATTATCAATTATTCGTTTTTGACATGTAATAATAAGTTTCATGTAAATTTGAAAGACGTTATGATCATTATTCTTGAAATTGAATCACATATTAAAAATAGAGGAAATTCACTTTGAGTGTCGTATTACTTTATAATATGTTTTATTTATGTACTATGTTATCATTTTTATTTATGTGTTTTATTTTATCATGTATGTGATTATTTCTATTTATTTTTATTTATGTATTATTACATCAAATTTATGTTTTATTTATTTTTTATAGTATTATAAAAATATGTTTTTTATTGCAAGTATATGTTTCTTTTCCTTGAATTTGGAGTGGTGTGTTCAACAACTGGTAGAGAAAATGAACCCTATTAGAATAAGATCCCAAGGGCAGTGGAATACAAGGACACTAAGTCTCCTATGAGATTGATTAGTGTTTAGTTGGTTGTAAATTGAAAATGATTTTAATAAACATATCAACATAATTATAATGTATTGAAATTTTTTTTAATATAAATTTAATTATAATAGATATTTATTATGATGGAAATTTATTTGTAAATTATTTATTTGGTTGTTATAGTGTATTGTTCATGTAGCATAAAAATGCATCATTTGATGACTTTTTTCAATTCTATAGATAGTAGTGATAAAAGTTTATTTTTTCAATATTAAAACTAAGAATGATAAAATGTCTTTTTTATTTAGTCTAACTCTAGTTCTGATAACAAGATATTTTATTAGGGATTTGTTTAATACTAATAAATGATATTTAATTTTTTTAGTTTTGGTAGTATCATTTATTTTTATAGCATTGATAAATCCAAAAATTGTGGGGGATAAAAAAACCCCGACCTATAATAATGGCGATATTATCCATATAATCATGAATCATTTAAAAAATTTAAAAACAATGTTAAAAGTTAATTATTATTAATATTATTATCATTATTATTATTTAAGTATTAGAAAATAATAATAATATTAATAATTAAAACTATATGAAATAATTAGAATTTTATTTGTATAAATAGATATACTATAAAATAAATTAAATTAAATATCATTATATGTTTTTATAATTATAAAAATAATAATACTTATAATAACGAATTTTTAAAAAAATATAAAAATAATAATAATAAATAATACTAATATTAATAATAATGTATGACATTAAATAATATATAATAGTAATATATAAAAAATTATATTAATTAATAATAATACTAAAATATTATATTAATATGTAATTAACAAAAAATATGAAAATTCTAAAAATACCAAAAAAAATAAAAATAACTCCAAAGTATAACAAAATATTAAATTAATTAATTAAAATTATGTTAATTATTTATAAAAAAAATCAGTGATTTTTATTTGAATCATTGGTAGTAATAATTCCCAATTAAGTAATTTTGATGCCCCATGACTTGTTATTCAAGGTTTTGGGAAACATCAAAATTAGATAGGCCAGTGTCCAATAATGTTTTTCATCAGGTTCTTTGTATAAATCTTCGTAACTAAATGAATATCAACCCTAAAATATTTGATGATAATATATTTTCACAAATAATTTTTAGTTAATTTATATATAAGGAATACCTCAGCATGGTTTTCTTTCACCATTGATGAATTGTGTTTTCCAACTTGTCATACCATCGTTGCAATGAAGGATCCAAAGTAGACTCCCTCTAACATTATTCACACATGCTCCATGAATATCTAAATGTTATTGATTGGTTTTTAGGTACTGGAATGGAAGAACAGATTATCTTGATTCTTTCTCTATTGATCACAATAATATTTCCTTTAATATTAAATGATTATTCACTTGTTCTTTCATTTTTAAGAGGGTGGTGGAGGATCTACTCTCATGTTCTTAAGAGAATTCTTGAGATAATCTATCTAAAGAATATCACAATGCACAGTAATTCTTATCACCCACAAAATGATATAATTATATTAATATATAAAGGGTTAGACAATCGATAATTGAGAATAGTCTCATATCTAATTTTTAAATCTAAATAAAACCCATGTCAAAGAATAATAATTATATATTATTATTATTTTCCATGACATGCAATAAATCAAAAATATTGAAATATATTTTCCTAAATAAATAAATATTTATTTATTTAAATGGTATTAAATAAATTATATCATTTAATTCAGACCCTTAAATTGACCCACCATTAATTCTCAGTATTTATCAAACTTAAAATAATAAATATTTTTCAAAATAACAAAATATATATAGATTATTAATTTAATAAATAAAAAAATACCTATGTCACAAAATGGTAAATAAAAATTTATTCATGTATTCATGTAATTAAAAAAATTATTACCTGGTGAATTAAATAAAAGATAAATAAATATTATATTTTATTAAGTGAAAAATAAAATTTATTTAATATTCAACTCAAATATATATATTAAAAACTAGAATAACTGGTGGTTGAATTTATGTGATCAACATAACCTAAATAAATATTATTCCTCAGTTTGGATAATAATATTTATTCCTCTATTAAACCCATAAAACATAACGAAGGTTCATGGGCACACAATGAATAATATGATTAAACCCATAGAATAATATTTATTCCATTATTTCTCAATGGTATTATGAAAACTGGCCTAAGGTACAATATCAAAATCTAAAAAAACATCAAGGAACCCATACTGAAATAGGCTAATGAACTCAACCTACATTTTTTTGTTTAAGGCTAATAAGTAAAATTGAAGTGAGAAAAGATCCAAGAGATTCAAATAGGCTAAATATAATTTAATAATAGAAGAACGGTATTATAAATTATCTACCCATCCTGATTGAAGAAAACATAAAGGTTTTTATCCAAGAAACTATCAATAGATAGATGATATTAAAGATATAGTAGAAGAATATGAAAAATATAGAGAATAATATAGGTAAAAAAAGATAATAAAATTAATAAATTATCCATGGATTAAATATAGATAACACTAGTTTCAATAGGACAGAATAAATAAAAATTTATTAACACTAATATAATGGACATAGTTTTAAGAAGAGTTTACCCCAAAAATTCATCTAGATAGTGTGTGAGAGAATACCTTAAATCCATTTTTTAAAACATAATTAATATTTAATATCAAAGAAAATTAAAAATTTAAAATTTAAACCAACATAAATATTTCTCATTGAATCACCAGCTTACTACATGTGTACATCTATTATAATCAAATAATCCATTGGCAATCCCCTATTCAACCTACTAAATCACTTATAATGAAGTGGTGAGTTTAAGCTATGTTACTTGTCTATATATATATGTCTTCACTCCATTTCCCCTTTTTTCCCATGTATTTTGGTAAATAATCATGATGATGGATCTGGGTTTGGGATGATTTGGGATTTAGGTTTAAAAATCATAATCTAAGTTTGTCTTTTAAAATTTGAGACTTGTCTTTACCGGTACATGTTGACTCATTTTCATAAAATTAAATTTTTTGGATCCTTACTAAGATGAATCATAATACACTTCATTTTTTTATTATGTTAACTTTAAGTTTATTAAGTTTTTTTACATATGTCTTTCTTACAAATTATTATCATATAAACATAAATATAAAGAACCTAACACATTAAAAAATATAGTGAAGAGTCATTTGAAATTTTATACAAGAAGAAGAACACGTTGAAATATCTAAAACAATTAAAATAATAATTATCATCCAAAATTTCATCGATAATTTTTTATAAATTTTTTATAAATTTTTTACAACCATTTATTATAAATAGAGGACATGGGACTTGAGAATCAGCTACTAAAACACTATATATTTATATCTTTTCACCTAATCAATGATATAGAGCTTCTTTTTTTGTTTTGTTTTTCAGTGCGATCTAATTGGTTCCATATTTATTAGGATTTTCAATAAAATCAATTATTTTTCTTTTGTATTGTTATGATTTTGATCCTACATGATCAAATAAGTTTTGATGATAGGATCTTGGGCTACCAATATTATTATTGAAGAATCCCATGGGTGAAGACCAGTTGTATACTTTCTTGAAGAAGCTATGTGATTCGATATTGATCTTTTTATAGTTTTTTTGGAACATGGTGTACTTATCGATCAAGTATTTATCCTAGCACCTCTTTGGGTCGAAAGGGAATAATTTTAAAACATAAGAATATGGAATTACCTTAATAAAACATTTTTAGGGGATTGTAGATCCTTCTCTAGAATCTGATTATTATGTTAAATTTTGATACATTTTACTTATTATTTTTATCTTATTAAATTTGGATTGCATATATATATACTTTGAATTGTAAAATTTTTATTATTTTATACTTTAATACTTATATAAGTTTGTAATAACTTATATTTTGAACTTTACCTTGTTTAAAGAGGAAAATTTTAAGATTTTGTAAAAATTTCAATTCAACCACCACAGTTGAAGTTTCCATACTGGGAAAAAATTTGTATCAAAGCATATATGGATGTTGGTTTCCTTATACCAAAGTATATGTAGAGTGATTATTTTTCCTAGGATAGGAAATCTATCTATAAAAACACTAGATAATTTAAATCCTTATCAATCTCCCACCTTTGAGGGTTCTAATTATGAATACCAGATAGATAAGTTGAATAATATTTTTTATCAACACTAGTGTGGATTACTATCAGATGGTGGTTAGTGATTACGAGATTCAAGAGAAATAAATTATAAATAATACTCGTGAGGTGGGCTATGAGTATCTATCAAATTACAAAGTCAAGATACACTCTTGTGATCTTTGAATAATAAAATCATAACTCTAATTTATTCTAATGTGACAGATAATAGAATCATAGAAAAGGTGGAAATAACTAATTTTGGAACTTCAATGGTTTTGGAGACTAAGGGTTACATTAATATAGGACTATCATGCTTTTGATTTACCACCTTGAGAAATTTTTTCACAAATGCATCATTGATTTCTGACAATGGTGAATGGTTTACAAACACTTTACAAAATGTAATATTTGGATAATAAATTAGATTAAAATAATCTTAATGTTCTAACAAAACAATTATAATTGAAAAAGATATTTATTTATTATATTAAGTATCTTACGAAGATAAGTCTGGATGATCTAATAAAAACCATAATGTAATATAAGAATCAACTGAAGAGGGATTTTAATGAAGTAAAAATTAAAATGGATTTTTCTTTTATACAACTACTTTCATAAACACTTCAAATCATTATAATTTAAATATATTTTTGAAAATTGTTATAATGTAAGTGATATGGAATTTAGTGAAGGTTAATTTTTTTAGTTTTTTAATCATATTAGTACAATGTTTCAGAATAAAAATTTGTAAAAAAAATATCCTAAAAGATAAAAAGGATATATATGGTAAATATAGAATGAGGGAGGTTTATAATGACTCCAATGATGTCATCATCCATGAATTTAAGAATCTTGGACAAATTAAAATGGAATTTCCAATAATGAAATTGAAAGATAATGTATCTAAAATATTAACTATGAATAAAGGGAATAAAGTGATCAAATCTATGTATGCTTGGAGTCATAGTGAAGAATTTATTTCAATGAGTAGAAAAAATAGTTATGGCAGTTTGAAGATATTTAGATTATATGTAAAATTCAAAAAATGAAATATTATTTATGGGAAATGATTGTGAATCCATTTATACTAAGCCTCTATATTTTGTTTATTATTTGAATGGTGAAGTAGAGAATTCACCATTAATTGAAGTAATGATATATTATGTGAGTGCTGTTAAATAAAAATATAAAAAATATATTAATGAATTATAATCAGGTTAAGAAAAATATTACTAATGATAATGAGTATATTTTGAGACTTTCTTATAAGTTAAAATTAAAGCAAATTTTTATCTCACTACCTTCTAAAAATTATAAATATTTTGTAAAAAATAATTCCAAAATAGATAATATTAGGATTGTATTATCTAATTTTACATGTGGAGGGGAATACTTTGTAATCTTCTAGAATAGTTTACACCATCTAAGGATGGATCTATAATAAGAAATAATTCTTCTCATAATTCAAATTTTTTGTTCATATTTTTTGTTCTGGAATGTCTCCCATAATGTACTAAATATCATATTGGAGGTCACTAGATGATCATATTCTCTCTTAAAAAAACTCTTTTGCAAAAGATAGAGATTATATTTCTAAATATCTTGTTGTCGTTCAATGCGGAAGGGTTGGAGTTATATCATTTCTTTGGACATTATTTTCTAATATATTTATTCCTAAAAAATTGGTACTAAAAATATAGCTTCATTAATTTTAGGTAAAATGGATGAGTACTATTAGCAAATATTATTTTCACAAGGATAGTGGTTGTTCTCAGCACTGTTGGGAATGTATTGTCTCAACAATACTCTATAAAGTTTATTGATTTTGATGCTCACAAATACCCGTGTTTTTTTACTGATGAAATTAATTTAATTTTTTTACAAGAATATATTTCTTGATAATTTTATCATATTTACATGTTTAAATATTTTTTAAATTATTTGGAACATTTTTGAAAGTATTAAGGAAAACTGTTTTTATATGTCGTTTGTAATAAAAATGCAGAGTTCAACAATCTAATGTTTGAAATAGAATGTTTGGATCATGTTCCAAACACTTTTTCAAATGTATGGATCATGTACCCTATACTATTGGAAAAGTATGGATTATCAACCATAAGTTTGGAAGAAACCATACATTTGAGAAAAGTAAAGTATTGTTCATAAACCCTACATTTATAAATAACCATACATTATAAACCCTATATTTGAATTATATCATTACATGAAGGAACCCTATGTCTGAATATTCAATGAAGAAGTTTATTTTCAAGATATTTTTACTGATTACTGAAATAGTCTCAAATGAATTAAATATCATGTCAAAACTATTTTATGACTGATTCAATAGATCGTAATCAAAAAATTAAATCATACCCATTTCTAAGGGAAGTTATGACTCTCTTAAATGGTTTTAAATTTTAATGATTGTGACTTATTAGGTGACATTCTTAGATCTACTCAACCAAAAAAAGTTAGTTTTTCAATATATATATATATATAAAGATTATTTTTTTCTTTTAAAAATTTAGGATCATATAATATCATATGGGTAATATATTTTTGAATACAAAAGTACAATAAAAAACAAAATATTGAATGACTCTGTTATTATAAAGAAACTACACCTTAGTGACACACATGTTTCAACCTCATACTATATAACTATTACTAGTGTTTGATTCTTTCAAGTATTATTAAATATCATTCATATCCTATATCTTTTTGAAGCTATTCTTTCTTGAATACATTTATCTTTGAAGAAGAATATCTGTATTATGTTAGTTGCTGCAAGAACTATGATCAAGAACTTGTTTATTAAATCAAATAAAATTATTTTGATTTTTTGTAGTTTTGTCTTCTTAGAGTCATTGGTGGTAGAGTATTAGATTCCTATAATAATATGTGGATTTATGGTTCCTTATAAAAGAATAATAAGACCCTTTAAAGCCTTATTATAAAGTTGTAAACTTCCTGCACTGAGTTTTGAAGGTCTTTTGATAAGAGGACCTTTCTATTGAAAATTACCAAGCTCATAGAGATAGAGTGTATGGAGGGTGTTAGGGGATATTTTTTCCTCGAACCACTATAAAAGTTGTTATGTTCTTACTTACTAATTATCCACTACTCAAACTACATACAAAAGAGAATGCATCATATATATATATAATTGAAAATAAGGACAAAAGTTAAAATCTGTCAAGATTATCTGAAATAAAAAAATCACCTACACGCCCTATTATGTATATTAATTATTGAAAACTAACAGTACATATCAGTGTAGTTATTTTTGATTAAATCATATAGGCTCAAGAAATCTCAAAATTATAAAATCTATTGAAATACAGATGTTAATGGTGGATCAGAGAGAAGGTATATCAACAATACATTCTCCATACATAAATGGTGATAACAATGGATGTTCAAAATATCTTATGATAATATATCTGAAAAATCTTGGATTTAACGTATATATGATTATTATCACTCCATGTGAAATTTTTGAAAAACAAAAAATATCAGATCCTACTAAAGAAGTTGAGTATGACATCAATTCAAATGTAATGATTGTTATTGTTTATGGAATTATTCTTGACAAATTCATTCAAGTATCTTAATGTAATACTACTTACGAAATGTGGAAGATGATCGATGTTTCGTATGAAGGAATATAAAATGTATGATAATTATGATAAGATACTTCAAAACTGATGTTTGAAACCTTAAGAATATGATAGTGAAAGAATCACCCATAGAAATGGCTAATTGAAATAAATAGTCGATGATGTTGTTAATTTAGGAACTACAATTACACAATCAAATCATGTGCTAAAATTACTCATAGAACTACCCTCAAAATGGAATGGAATATCTACTGCTATAAGATAATCCCCACCAATCAACGATTTGACAATAGAAGAATTGATCAGAAACCTAATGATGTATGATGAATAGATGAAATATGGAGATGAAGATCATATGACATTAAAAAAGGGAAAAAATTACCTCAAATTGACATCTTAGTAGGAAGAAAATAAATTAAAAGAAGATTTAAAAATATAAAAAGATTCAAATTGTTCAGATTCATAAATGGAATAGTCCCAATTAACTAGAAAATTTTGTAAATTCTATAGGGAAAAGAGAGGCTTAAAAATCATTCAAGAAAGAAGAAAAAAGAACTAAATAAGTAAGATTATATGAATTCAAATTGACATCTCATATCAGTTCTGCTTACCCACAGCTAAAAGAATAAATAATAAATATTGAAAATAAAAATAAGAAGAAATATCATTATGAGAATAATGTTAAAAGAGATATGAATGAATCTTGGATTATGTCTAAATAATCCAACAACCTTTTCAAATCTGACTTAGAAAAAGAGACAAAAAAACTTAAAGCAAACATATACTTTATATCCAAGGAAGAAGATGAGGTAAAATCTTATTATTCTTTTACTTCTGATTCTGATAGCTTCTCAAGTAAAAAATTATCTTATTATTCCTCAATGATTGAATAAAAATATGAATCTCCAGTAAAAAAGCACAATTCACAAGAAAAATATTCATAATTTCATCTTATGTAAGAATGGTGAGATTCTAAAAAAATACCAAGATTTAAAATAAAAATTTAATAAAGAAACATCAAACATTATTATAAATAAAAATAAAATAAAATAATTACATGATGTGGTCAAATCATTCAAAAACATTTCTAGTATATCAACCAAAGGAGAAAAAAATATTGCTGAGATCCTTTGAAAAACTATTATTAAAAATGAGAAATATAGAATATGAATCAAAGGATAAAAATTTAATGTTATATAAAAATTATTTCGTACATAGTTCTAAAAATGATTCTTATTTCTACTATGGAATTAAAAGACATTATTCTGACTAGTTTTTATTAATAAATATTTATATAAGTGGAATTAAAATGGATTTTATTTCCAAAATATCATGTCTATAGAAAATAATGTAATTGTTTTTGTAAAATAAGAAAAATATAGATTCCTAGATCATTGATTGCAGACACAACTAGACCCAATAAAATTGGATTACCAAAAAAATTCTTGTTTAGATATTTTCATATTAAAAAGGTCACATGAATAGAAATTTTTTATTGTACATGGATAGTGGATACTCAAGACACATAAGTGTAGACTCTTCTAATTTTCATACAATGGGAAAACTTGATGGAGGACTAGTCACCTTTGGAGTTAATTCTAACGGAATGATAGTTGGAGTTTGATTGGTTGGATATCTAAAATAATTAGTTAACAATGTGTTATGTCTTCATGGGACAAAGAAAAACCTGATAAGTATTTATTAACTCTTTGATAATGGTTTTTATATTGATTTATCTAAAAATTCTAGTTCATTTTTGAATTTTAAATTTCTTAAAATTAGATAAACTAGAACCGAAAATGTTTATACCATGTATCTTGATTGCTTGTGCAAAAAAACATTTATTGCTTAACTACTGAGAAAAATAAATCTTGGATCTGGAATAGAATACTTGGACACTTAAATACATTTAGATTATATAAATTTTCAAAGAAACAATTAGTTTCTAATTTACCTAGTCTTAAATTTGATAATGATTGATTTTGTGATAATTGTAAAATTGGAAAACAACATAAATAATATTTCAAATCAATTAACAATGTTTCTACAATAAAACCAAAAGAACTTATCGATATGGATTTGTTTGGACCATCAAAGGTAAATATTTTGGATGGAAAATTATATGTTTGTGTATTGGTTAATTATTTTTCATCATTTACATGGGTTTATTTTCTAAAACATAAAAGTGAAGTGTTCACTATTTTTTATTTTTTTGTAATTGTTCAGAACAAAAAATATTTTTAAATAATTCCATGAATAAGATATCATAGTATAGAATTTTAGAATCAAGAATTTATTTCTTTTTTCTCGAACATAGGCATTAAACACACCTTCTTTGCAACAATATCACCTCAACAGAATGAAATTTTTGAATGAAGAAACAGAACTATTCAAGAGATGGAAAAGACTATGTTAAATGAGTATCACCTTTCTACCTATTTTGGAAACAAGCTATAAACATATCTTGCTATATCATTAATAATGTTTTAATAATACCTCTTATTAAAAATACCCCTAAAAATTTTGGAATAATAAAAAACCTAAATTAATGTACTTTGAGGTATTTGGATATAAGGTGTATATCTTGAATACTAAGGGGAACCATGGTAAATTAGATTCAAATGTTGATGAAGGAATCTTTCTAGGATATTCTGCTACTTCTTTTTCATATAGTGTGTATAATAAAATTTCATAGATTGTTGAAGAATCAGTTCATGTGAAATATGTTAAATTTAACCTTTTGATAAAAAGAAAGTTAAAATAGATGAAATTATTGTCTACTTATACAACTTCAGACTTGAATCACCCAAAACTAGTTTTGAAAAAAAAAATGAAAATCAGTCTAGTCTAGAACAACAATAAGTAGATTAACCTGAAAGTGTCATACCAAGAAAATAAAGAACCTTAAAAGTTCATCATGTAGAAAATATTATAGGAAATATGGATACAAAAATAAGAACTATAAGAAATATTGGAAAAATAGCATAATTTTCTTCCTTAATATCATCATTGGAACTTAAGAATTTTGAAGAATCTTTAAATTATGGAAGTTTTTTAATGGATATGCAAGAATAATTTAATCAATTAAGTAGAAATAAGGTTTCAAAATTAGATGGCAGACCAAAAAAATTTATAGTAATAGGAATCAAATGGGTTTTTTAGAAATAAACAATATAATTAAGGCATAATTACTAGAAACAATTCTAGATTAGTAGAAAAATGATATATATAGGATTAAGGTATATGCTATGATGAATAATTTTCACCTATTTCTAGATTATAAGCTATTATAATCTATTTAGATTATTCAAATCATGTGAATTTTAAATAATATCATATAAATGTAAAATCACCTTTTTAAAATTTATATTTTATGGAGGATGTGTATATTTAACAACCACTAGGTTTTGAAAACCATCATCTACAAATTTTATATTTTAAACTTACTAAAGCTCTTTATGGCCTTAAATAAGCTCCTCGAGCTTGGAATGAAAGATTAAGCTCATTTTTGTTGAAAAAATAATTTTCTATTGGGTTTTTAGATACAATTATTTTTAGGGAAACCATTTTTTCTAAAATATTATTTTTAAAAATTAATTTAGATAATATTATTTTCGGTTTAACAAATAAAAACCTTGTAATGATTTTTCAAATCTTATGAAAAATAATTTGAAATGAGTATGGTATGGGAATTAAATTTATTTCTAGGATTTCAAATCTATCAAAAATATTATAGAAATGTTTGAAATCAAATAAAATACATTATTTATTTATTAAATCTGTTTGTACTAGAAAATAGTAAGACCTATACAACTCCGATACGTACTAATGTAATGATTTTTTTGGATGAAGCTATAAAACAAACTGATAACAAGTAAAATAGAGGTATGATTAGTAGTTTGTTGTATATTACTTCTAGCAGACCAAGAAAATGTTTTCTATAGGTTTATGTTCTATAATTTCAATAAAACCTTAAATAATCACATATTTCTAATGTGAAATGGATTTATATATATTTAAAATAAACTATTTTTCAATTTTTACATTACCCTAAAACTTCTTATTGAATTTTTATTTCATATTCAGATGCTGATTTTGAAGAATATAGATTAAATAGAAAAATCACATTAGGAAACTATTACTTTTTAGGAAAATATTTAGTTTCATGATCAAGTAAGAAACAACATTTAGTTTCTCTGTAAACAGCTAAAGAAAAAAATATATTTTCTAGAAATTAATATTCACAAGTGTTGTAGTTTAAACACACCTTACTCGAATTTTGAATTAATTTTAATAATATACCTATTTTATGTGACAATAAAAGTTAGATTAATTGTAACGCCCCGACCCTAGCTACCGAGAGTCGGTGAATTACTTCGTAACATTGGCATGATCACAAGAAAGATCAAATCCCGAAAGACCGATTGGTTTAGTAGTCTTGGAAACACTAGATATAATCATAAAGTTTTACATTACATTCCAAAGTGAAAAACTACTACAACAACAAAGTCTTCATATCCACACTATTAACCCCTCATAATATCCCTGCAAGTCATTCATAATTTACCTCTTCACTACCTGGGAAAAATAAAACATAGAAAAGGGGTGAGCTCAAATGCCCAGTAAGGATAACAATATAGCGGAATATTCAAAATAAGCATAAACATTTAAGGCAATTCATTACTAAAACAAAAGCCTTTTAAAATTGAACTTCAACATAGTATGGCAAAAGTAAAATGAAATAATGCCATTTACTTGTTCACATGGATATTCTACTAATCGAATAATCACATAAAATATCAATAACCACTTTCATAATGTTGGAATGCATAATGCTAAACGTTAATTTCTTTGTCTAGGCCTCATCCCAAGACCTAGGGGTTACTTCTAACCGGAACCCAACCCGGAGTGCCTCTAATAACCGGACACCAACCCGGAGTGCCTCTAATAACCGGACACCAACCCGGAGTGCCTCTAATAACCGGACACCAACCCGGAGGGCATACTTTTACCAGTCCCTAACCTGGAGGGCTTACTTTAACCAGTCCCCAACCTGGAGGGATTACTTTTACCAGTCCCCAACCTGGAGGGCTTACTTTTACCGGTCCCCAACCCGGAACATACTTGTTTAGCACATTCATCTGAAGAAAAGTTTGAAATATAACATAAACATTCGGATTAAAACTAGCATACGAAATGTCAATAGTTTCACCATAAACTATGAATGGTATAAAATAGCACATCCACAGTCAAACATATCACAAAACCTTCAATACAATATAGAAGTTTTGTATTATAATAAATCAACTTCAAATAAGCGTAAAATCCATTAAAGGATGTTGACATAGATGAAATCAAAACACTTTTTAGAGAAATATCTATTTCTATTTTTGAAATCATTTAAGAGCCATATAAAATAAAACATTTTCTTGAAAATATTCTTGTAAGCTTGTAAGGAAAGCTTTGATGATTTTATAACAGCGGAAAATAACCGCACCCGCCGTATAAGTAAAAAAACATTCTTATCTTAATTCTGTCGAAAAGGTCAAAAAGGACCTTGTTTTGAAAACGACAGAAATATTCCTTTATAAACCTCTTACAAAAAGTCAAACAAGGGTATAAATGAATTTAACCCATATTCTTGTAAATAATAAATATGTTTTTAAATACATTTCGAAGAAACATGGATGTGGATGATAAAGAAATCCCAGTAGATTATTACGTATAAACAACCTCGGATAATGAAGAGATTGTGAAATAACCCTTACCTTGTACTTTTCCTTGGTTGGGGTAGGTTAACCTCTTGTATAATGGTGAAATAATTGTTATTAAATTATACAAGAATCATATACATTAATATGATATCATATATGATCTTTTAATATTGATTTGATAATAATATCTTAGTATTAACGCCGTTTCGGGTGTTACCTTACTCATTTTCTTTTATATGTTTTGTTACATAAGTCATGTTTGTTGTATCTTATTCATATCCAAAATGATATCAAGTCCTTAAACATCATTTTTAAATCATTAAATGATAATTATACTTGAATGGATATGATGGAGAATGAATCTCATCGCGTTCGTGGAGACGGTAGTCCGTACGTACGCACGAACGCTACTTCCATTTAATTTTTATTTTAAAAGAATAGAATCCAAATGATACATAGGTATATTACTATTCCAGTATAATATAATATTTTATATATGTTACTTAAGTTCATTAACACCATCCTTTATACGTTCCATGTGTGGTATGAACGAGTCATATCATTTTAAGGGGGCGGTAGTCCGCACTTCCTCAAATGAAATTATCGTATGTATATACAACATGAAACGAATAATGGTATGAAATAAAATGGAATTACAGAAGCTTATATATAAAATATATATCATTAATATCATATTTAATTACAGTTCCATCATAATGGCCACCATGAGAGGTGGTAAGATGTATTTGAACAATCATCGTTTCGTGAGGCGTTAGTTTGTCATCCACAGAAACATTATGTTCATCATCCATTAGATGGAGTTGTGTGTATGTGTAGTTTGAATCCTTCTTATAACAACATCCTAGTATATTGTGGATACTGGTGTTGTTACAAAAGAAAGGAAATAAAAAGAGTTTGGGGGTTGGAGAAGCAAAATAAATGAAAATAATTTAAGAGAAATCGTTACCTTTAATCTAGGTAACTCACTTTGGTTGGAACCAAAGGACTTCTTGAAATGCTTTCTGCCTAAGGGGAAGCTTCAAGGAGGAGGAGAGGGATGTGGGGATCTTAGTTGGGCAGAGTTTTGACGAGCCAAGTGGCTTGAGAGGTGTGAAGAAATGAGAAGGAGGAGTGCCCTTTTATAAGAGGGGTGAGGGGCACCTTTAGAAAAGCTAGAAATATTAATTTATAATAAATTCATATTCGGTTTCTAATGGCTCCAAAGTTGACTATTCAAAGGTTAAGGTGGGGATAGGTCGAAAACCACTCAACCAATAGAATTTAGACAGGTTTGGGTACTTATATTAACCTTATCTTTAAGTATTAACTCTAAGTTAATTAGTTTCACTTTTACAATGTCTCTTTGTATTTTTATATAATATGGTTAATAAACTTACTATATACATCCAAGAGACCCCCAAGTGGTCCATTAATGAGGAACCTATCATAATATAAGTCTCTTGGCCGAACCTTAGATTTTTAGGAATTTAATATCAATTAATAATATAATATTTGTTTTAAGAACTCTTTTATGTCAATTTTGACACTATTCAATAGTTGATTTTTTTGAAACTCCTAACAGATTGATTACCTCGAACAAAGTCAATTAAATCAATCCTAATATATCATATTATCATATAAAATTATTTTAATTCATTAAAAGTTTCATATTATAATTATTTGGGTATTTATAATATCAATTATTTTAATTTTTCACTATTATAGTAATTACTGCATCATCATTGTGTCATAAATAAAATAAATTATTCAATGTCTAAAAATTATAAATAAAATATCATTATTTAGGAAATCTTTTTATCTTTCTAATGAATATTTATAATCTAAAATCCAACTTATATAACCCTATGTAACAATTGTTTTTCTAAAAGATATATGCTTGTGTCATTTTTGTATTCATTTTGACTTAATTAAAATAAAGTGTCATTATCACTTACAAGTGGATCCATGGGGTCCCAAAATTGACACAAAGATGCCCATGGTCGACCATGTATCAACCAATAGTGTTAAGACACGTTTTGGGGTAATTTAGTATTATTATAATATTATTTTTTAACCCTTATTTACCGGATTTACCATTAACCATGGTAAATAAAATATTTACCGCAGTAATTATTCAAAATGTCTAAAAATAAAAGTTACCTATTTACACAATTTGAACATCCTGATTCCAAATATGGAATCCATTTTCCTAAATTCAAAACACAGAAGTGGCAGAAATTAATTTAAAATTAATTCCCGTTGTCAAAACAAAAAGCGTGTTTTTAAGAGATAATAACTATCAAAAGATTGACACTTGTTTATGTTCGGTTTAATTGTAAAATTATGTCCAATGACCAAAATTATATTAAATAGTAAAAATATATTCTAAATATACTTTAAAACCACTCAAATTCATAATTTATCACTATTAATTATTTTGATTAAAAAAGTTGTTTTTAATTAAAATTTAGTAATTTTCACTATTCATCAAAATATGAAAGTTATCAGAAAAGTACCAAAATTTCACCTTAGGCTAAATTTGATATTCCGAATCCAAAAATGAAGTCCATTTTAAAATATAAAATATATATAATTTCAAAAAGTAGGTATTACTATTCATAACAGCTAGTTTGATTGGTTACGGTGTGTTAGAACTCGAAGTTGCGTACAACACACGCTACTGTTTTATTCAAAGGAAAGCGTACCGTAGAAGCTTGAGATGTTTTATTTTAAATTTTTTTGATGTCCCCATTTAGTCAAAAGTTTAAAATATTTTATTTAAAAAGGGTTCACTATTAAAAGTTGGTAAAACTACAATTATGTCTAAGAAACTCATAATATGGATTCTAAAATTATAAGGATTATATAAAGTTTAAAATTTAGATAATACTATTCATAACCTCTTTTGAATGGCTTTTTTTTGTAAGTCATGGTGTTATTGAACTCGGTGTTGCGTGTAGTGCAAGTTATTGAATTATTTTGAAGAAATAACACACTATGAAATCTTGGGGTGTTACATTCTCCCCTCCTTCAATAAATTGCGTCCTCGCAATTTGAAATTGTTCTTCAAAAATAAGAGGTTGAAAGTAGAAAATATATTTGTGGGAAAACCCACATCGGAAATTGGGTTACTAAAATTTGGTATTAATATGAGGAAAAGAGAAATCAAAGGGTCACCACCAAATTATGATCTCGATTAGGAGAACATTGGTGGAAATTAGAGACATATAATCGGAGGAAAAACGTAAATATTTATAGGTAGTGATTGAGGTCATCAATCACAAACAAGTGTATAATTGAGGTCCTTAAATTCATCAATCTATGATGAGTTGAAATACCATCGGTTCAACAAAACATAGGGTATTAGGATAACACATTTTTGACGTTTCAAAATATCTTAGTTGAAATCCCACATCGAAAAATGAATTAATGAGGCCTCTATTTAAAATAAAGAGTGGAAAGTATGAAGATTACCGAAAATAACACATACTAGGGTTCCATGTAGGAAAATATGGATATGGAAGAGAAATCTAACCATCAATTATCTGATGGAGAGTGGTAGAGAACATGGCTATGAAAAGGCCAACAATCCCAAAGCCATAAATTAGTGATGATTTAAGGTACCATCTAGGACAACATTTTTGTTCTAAGTTCCTTTTCTTAACGTTGTGGAATTTATTTATGAGATTGGCTAAGATCATAAGGAGGTATACATACTTTATAATTAGAGTTTTATCCATTAATAAATTTCTACCACAAACTCATCTTTCACTCTAAAAGATAATAGAATGTAAAAAAAATCTATTTACACTATTCGTATAGGGTTCCAAAATAAACGAATTTATAATTCATCTACAAGATCTTTTAATAAAAACTGCATTATTTAATCCAGGACATCTCGTGGGCCAGTGGTAGGTGATACACCCTTGTCGCCCTTCGGTTGCGGGTTCAAGTCTCGCGGCCTTGCCGGACGCGACGGGTTGCCGCCCGACCTCCGGGTTGTCCTTTTATGGCCATCCAAAATTAATCTCAAACTAGAATTTATCCAAAATATTTCTGACCAAACTCACAGTCCAACATTTATAAGGAAGTTAAAAATAATGTAGATCCTTTTTACCACGTAATAGCATATGAATACCTTCATCATGTATTCTTTTAATACACTGAAACATCCTGAATTACCATATTCCTTATTGATTACATTCATACTCCCTTATTCCATATAGAATGCTGGATATACCTCATCAATCCAAAAATGTTTTAAACCCCAACAATAATGGAATATACAGATCATTAATCAGTTCCAAGGTAGTCAAGAATATCCAATATAATTTATCCAAAACAATCATGTATTATTCCAAAATTACTAACTCGGTATCAGAACTATATTATAGTTTATCATTCTCTCAACCATATATTTTCCAAAAATTTATCCTGCTATTGAGTCACTTTTCTTTGTTCCACACAATCTCAAGTCCTTAATGAAATAGTACTGCAGTACAATCCTTATATACTCCATAATTATTATAACAAGTACATTGTTGATACAACACTCAATTGACATAATCAACATAAGAACTCTAATCATTCCTCTTCATCTGTGGTAGTATCATAACTTGATTATTATCCAATAGCATCATTTGCGGCATAGTCTGATGACTGGGGCATAGGTTCGCATAGTGTCCAAACTCCTTGCAAATGAATCATTGTACATTTAAAACCATTTTCTTACCCTTGCAGTCACGTACTTTGTTCCCTTTTCCTCCACACTTTTAAAAAACTCCCATTCCTTTCAGGCAAGTTCCAGGGTGTTTCTTTCCACAGTTACCACATATGGGAAAATTCTCCTTTTCCCTCTTACCTTTATCCATCTTTCTCTCTTCCATCCTTTTCTTCTCTTGCTTCCTTTCAAAGCCATAGGACTCAGTAAACTCTTTACTTATCTTATCAACACATGATATTATTTCTTCATATGATGATAATACATGGGAGACTATTCCTCTTATAAATTCTAGCTTAAGACCATGAAAGATATGATCCTTCCTTCTCTTTGGATCATGTGCATTGTTAGAGTTCTCATTCCTTTTACTGGGCGCCATTTCTAAACAATGGCATACACTAGATCAGTTTATGAATCAAAATACATAATCCCATACTTATAAAACACTTAACATAAATTGAACTATTTAGGGATATAATCCATAATCATAAAAATGCCTCCTTTGAGGAAGTATATACTCATAAACCCTTCATAATGATTTGTAAAGAAAATGAGAGTTATCCTAAGCATATCCCCCGGGAGTGTCGTAACCAAGAGTGCAGCAAGGCCCGTTGTCGTGCACCAGTTCCCGTTCGAGTCTAGCTCAAAGCGGTGTTTTCGGGTTTTACCCCTAGGTACATCTGTGCCAGAGCCGCCTCTACCTGCTCGTATCCAGACAGGGATGTATTGCTCGGAAAACTCACAAAATCTCTACAGTACCAAAATTCTAGGAAGTTCTTCTATACTAATCCTCAAAGTTCATCTTAGGTCTACGTGCTCTAATCAGAGTTTATCTAAATCTAGTTTCCAAGGTTTGTACTAAACTTCCTCTGATACCAACTGTAACGCCCCGACCCTAGCTACCGAGAGTCGGTGAATTACTTCGTAACATTGGCATGATCACAAGAAAGATCAAATCCCGAAAGACCGATTGGTTTAGTAGTCTTGGAAACACTAGATATAATCATAAAGTTTTACATTACATTCCAAAGTGAAAAACTACTACAACAACAAAGTCTTCATATCCACACTATTAACCCCTCATAATATCCCTGCAAGTCATTCATAATTTACCTCTTCACTACCTGGGAAAAATAAAACATAGAAAAGGGGTGAGCTCAAATGCCCAGTAAGGATAACAATATAGCGGAATATTCAAAATAAGCATAAACATTTAAGGCAATGCATTACTAAAACAAAAGCCTTTTAAAATTGAACTTCAACATAGTATGGCAAAAGTAAAATGAAATAATGCCATTTACTTGTTCACATGGATATTCTACTAATCGAATAATCACATGCAATATCAATAACCACTTTCATAATGTTGGAATGCATAATGCTAAATGTTAATTTCTTTGTCTAGGCCTCATCCCAAGACCTAGGGGTTACTTCTAACCGGAACCCAACCCGGAGTGCCTCTAATAACCGGACACCAACCCGGAGTGCCTCTAATAACCGGACACCAACCCGGAGTGCCTCTAATAACCGGACACTAACCCGGAGGGCATACTTTTACCAGTCCCTAACCTGGAGGGCTTACTTTAACCAGTCCCCAACCTGGAGGGCTTACTTTTACCAGTCCCCAACCTGGAGGGCTTACTTTTACCGGTCCCCAACCCGGAACATACTTGTTTAGCACATTCATCTGAAGAAAAGTTTGAAATATAACATAAACATTCGGATTAAAACTAGCATACGAAATGTCAATAGTTTCACCATAAACTATGAATGGTATAAAATAGCACATCCACAGTCAAACATATCACAAAACCTTCAATACAATATAGAAGTTTTGTATTATAATAAATCAACTTCAAATAAGCGTAAAATCCATTAAAGGATGTTGACATAGATGAAATCAAAACACTTTTTAGAGAAATATCTCTTTCTATTTTTGAAATCATTTAAGAGCCATATAAAATAAAACATTTTCTTGAAAATATTCTTGTAAGCTTGTAAGGAAAGCTTTGATGATTTTATAACAGCGGAAAATAACCGCACCCGCCGTATAAGTAAAAAAAACATTCTTATCTTAATTCTGTCGAAAAGGTCAAAAAGGACATTGTTTTGAAAACGACAGAAATATTCCTTTATAAACCTCTTACAAAAAGTCAAACAAGGGTATAAATGAATTTAACCCATATTCTTGTAAATAATAAATATGTTTTTAAATACATTTCGAAGAAACATGGATGTGGATGATAAAGAAATCCCAGTAGATTATTACGTATAAACAACCTCGGATAATGAAGAGATTGTGAAATAACCCTTACCTTGTACTTTTCCTTGGTTGGGGTAGGTTAACCTCCTGTATAATGGTGAAATAATTGTTATTAAATTATACAAGAATCATATACATTAATATGATATCATATATGATCTTTTAATATTGATTTGATAATAATATCTTAGTATTAACGCCGTTTCGGGTGTTACCTTACTCATTTTCTTTTATATGTTTTGTTACATAAGTCATGTTTGTTGTATCTTATTCATATACAGAATGATATCAAGTCCTTAAACATCATTTTTAAATCATTAAATGATAATTATACTTGAATGGATACGATGGAGAATGAATCTCATCGCGTTCGTGGAGACGGTAGTCCGTACGTACGCACGAACGCTACTTCCATTTAATTTTTATTTTAAAAGAATAGAATCCAAATGATACATAGGTATATTACTATTCCAGTATAATATAATATTTTATATATGTTACTTAAGTTCATTAACACCATCCTTTATACGTTCCATGTGTGGTATGAACGAGTCATATCATTTTAAGGGGGCGGTAGTCCGCACTTCCTCAAATGAAATTATCGTATGTATATACAACATGAAACGAATAATGGTATGAAATAAAATGGAATTACAGAAGCTTATATATAAAATATATATCATTAATATCATATTTAATTACAGTTCCATCATAATGGCCACCATGAGAGGTGGTAAGATGTATTTGAACAATCATCGTTTCGTGAGGCGTTAGTTTGCCATCCACAGAAACATTATGTTCATCATCCATTAGATGGAGTTGTGTGTATGTGTAGTTTGAATCCTTCTTATAACAACATCCTAGTATATTGTGGATACTGGTGTTGTTACAAAATAAAGGAAATAAAAAGAGTTTGGGGGTTGGATAAGCAAAATAAATGAAAATAATTTAAGAGAAATCGTTACCTTTAATCTAGGTAACTCACTTTGGTTGGAACCAAAGGACTTCTTGAAATGCTTTCTGCCTAAGGGGAAGCTTCAAGGAGGAGGAGAGGGATGTGGGGATCTTAGTTGGGCAGAGTTTGGACGAGCCAAGTGGCTTGAGAGGTGTGAAGAAATGAGAAGGAGGAGTGTCCTTTTATAAGAGGGGTGAGGGGCACCTTTGGAAAAGCTAGAAATATTAATTTATAATAAATTCATATTCGGTTTCTAATGGCTCCAAAGTTGACTATTCAAAGGTTAAGGTGGGGATAGGTCGAAAACCACTCAACCAATAGAATTTAGACAGGTTTTGGTACTTATATTAACCTTATCTTTAAGTATTAACTCTAAGTTAATTAGTTTCACTTTTACAATGTCTCTTTGTATTTTTATATAATATGGTTAATAAACTTACTATATACATCCAAGAGACCCCCAAGTGGTCCATTAATGAGGAACCTATCATACTATAAGTCTCTTGGCCGAACCTTAGATTTTTAGGAATTTAATATCAATTAATAATATAATATTTGTTTTAAGAACTCTTTTATGTCAATTTTGAAACTATTCAATAGTTGATTTTTTTGAAACTCCTAACAGATTGATTACTTCGAACAAAGTCAATTAAATCAATCCTAATATATCATATTATCATATAAAATTATTTTAATTCATTAAAAGTTTCATATTATAATTATTTGGGTATTTATAATATCAATTATTTTAATTTTTCACTATTATAGTAATTACTGCATCATCATTGTGTCATAAATAAAATAAATTATTCAATGTCTAAAAATTATAAATAAAATATCATTATTTAGGAAATCTTTTTATATTTCTAATGAATATTTATAATCTAAAATCCAACTTATATAACCCTATGTAACAATTGTTTTTCTAAAAGATATATGCTTGTGTCATTTTTGTATTCATTTTGACTTAATTAAAATAAAGTGTCATTATCACTTACAAGTGGATCCATGGGGTCCCAAAATTGGCACAAAGATGCCCATGGTCAACCATGTATCAACCAATAGTGTTAAGACACGTTTTAGGGTAATTTAGTATTATTATAATATTATTTTTTAACCCTTATTTACCGGATTTACCCTTAACCATGGTAAATAAAATATTTACCGCAGTAATTATTCAAAATGTCTAAAAATAAAAGTTACCTATTTACACAATTTGAACATCCTGATTCCAAATATGGAATCCATTTTCCTAAATTCAAAACACAGAAGTGGCAGAAATTAATTTAAAATTAATTCCCGTTGTCAAAACAAAAAGTGTGTTTTTAAGAGATAATAACTATCAAAAGATTGACACTTGTTTATGTTCGGTTTAATTGTAAAATTATGTCCAATGACCAAAATTATATTAAATAGTAAAAATATATTCTAAATATACTTTAAAACCACTCAAATTCATAATTTATCACTATTAATTATTTTGATTAAAAAAGTTGTTTTTAATTAAAATTTAGTAATTTTCACTATTCATCAAAATATGAAAGTTATCAGAAAAGTACCAAAATTTCACCTTAGGCTAAATTTGATATTCCGAATCCAAAAATGAAGTCCATTTTAAAATATAAAATATATATAATTTCAAAAAGTAGGTATTACTATTCATAACAGCTAGTTTGATTGGTTACGGTGTGTTAGAACTCGAAGTTGCGTACAACACACGCTACTGTTTTATTCAAAGGAAAGCGTACCGTAGAAGCTTGAGATGTTTTATTTTAAATTTTTTTGATGTCCCCATTTAGTCAAAAGTTTAAAATATTTTATTTAAAAAGGGTTCACTATTAAAAGTTGGTAAAACTACAATTATGTCTAAGAAACTCATAATATGGATTCTAAAATTATAAGGATTATATAAAGTTTAAAATTTAGATAATACTATTCATAACCTCTTTTGAATGGCTTTTTTTTGTAAGTCATGGTGTGATTGAACTCGGTGTTGTGTGTAGTGCAAGTTATTGAATTATTTTGAAGAAATAACACACTATGAAATCTTGAGGTGTTACATTAATATTTCAAAAAAATGCAAGTCAATCAAGAAACAATCATATTGATATAATACATCATTTTCTAAGAGATCATGATCTTAAAAGGGATATATATTTATAAATAGTAAATAATTAATATCAACTTAAAGATAATTTAACTAAACAACTTCCCACTTCTAGATTTTATTTTATTAAGGGGGAGTTAGAAATATTTAATTTTAAATAATTTTTTATTGATTTGTTTCATTAATTCATGTATCAATATTTTTACTATTTTTATTCAGATTTTATTTATTTTTTCATTAAATAAAATAATAATTTATCTCATTTTTTATAAATCAAATCTTTTCAAAATAAAATTTAAATAATGATAATACTGAGTAATTGTTTTAGGAAACCACACCAGTGTCACCACATACCATCAAAACCCTCTCTTGCTTTCAATTTCAATCTCACTCTCAGCATTCAAACCTTTTTGACTTCTAGATATCTCATTTTTTATTAGAAAAACTATAATTTGAGCCTTCAAACATAAGATTCATAGAAATTTAAATGATTAAGATAATAGATTAAGATGAACCAAGAAAAATAAAGAAACAACATGTCACCTATAGAAATATTATTCTAGGAAATGTTATAGATTTCAAATGGATCCATTAGAAAGATCTTCTTATGATTAATGCGCTATATTTTCATGGTCTATAATTTCTTTTTCCTGATGGAAAAAATGAGATTATTTTTGAATTAGAAGTAAGATAATTCTCCAGAAATGTTTAATTTAGTTTTAGTGACCCGGAGGATGTCTTCGTATATCAGTCAAATGATAAGGATTTTTTATCTCATTATTCAAAATAGATAAAGCTTTTATTATCCCCATGAAGGGGTTTTATCATTATGATCTTTATTTGATTGAAAATCAAGAACATAAATCATTGGATATTATGTTTTTCCCTTTAGATCTACCCAAATAAGAAAGATTCTTATAAATGATCTTGAGGCTAACCAGAAGGTGTTAGTCATGTTTATTTGGTCAGTAATAATTACAAGAAATTATGAGCTTGAGAATATTATTTGTCAAGACATGTATATGATGTTTTTTATGATAAGTGATATTATGTTTAATTTAACATGAAACATTTTAAGGTACATAATTCACTATTGTTAGGAAGAAGTAGGAATGTTTTTATCCTTATTGAAGGATAATTTATTTCTTTTTATATAAAAGAGGCATGATTTAAGATGTATAGATGCATACCAAGTGTCATCACAGTAACATACTAAATGATAGAACTCCGAGGAAGACAGGTTTCCTCTAGAGTATAGTTAAAGAAAATTTGTTCCTTATTGGTTCAGTAGAACAACAAAGATCTAGTCCTATTCCTTAGGGGGAGAAATGTTTTTTGGATCTTCTACTATAGTAAAAACAAAGATGAAGGAGTTGCATAATCTATAATAGATTATGCATTTCAAATAAAGAGACACCGATCCAAATATAATTTCTATGAACCAGAAGTTGTAAGATATGTCCCTCGATCTCTTGATGAAAATTTGGAAGAATAAAATGTTGAGGCCCTTTTAAACCAGCATAGAAAAAGGGATGAAACTACAAATCAGGATAATATAGTTCAGACACCAGATCTAGAGTCTAATGCAAACGCTAAAGTTTCTCATCCAGAAATTAGAGAAGAGAATGAGAATATTTCTAAAAAACAAGATAAAAATCAAGAATAATGAATTACTTATAGAAATTATCATCAAAGAGATCAAATTGAATAATAAGTTTTGGAAAATTTTTAATTAAATATTTAATCAAAACCAGTGGTAGATTACACTAAAAGGTTTTCAAAGAATCAATTTTTTCATTTTATAGATGACTCCTTGGAAAATGAATCTTTTTAACCTTTTATGAATATATAGGTTACTAAGGTTGAATTTTTCACCTCTAGTGAGAAAGATAAATAAAAATCATTAACCCTAGTTGACAGAGGCCAATCATCTCAAGCTCAAGAAGCATAATATTCTGATTCATTGAAAAATAAAATTGAAAGATTTATTATTTATTTTAACAAGTTGTGAGAATAAAATTCAAGTCTATAATGTGATATGGTGTCTAAAAGGAAATATTTTTATAATATGAGAAATTCAACAACACCTAGAGAAGAATTTGAATTATTCATATCTCAATATCACAATCTCAAAGATATTTTAGTTTCAAGAAAATATTTTTATGATTTTATGGAGAAATGATTGATCGGTTTGGAAATATAAAAAAAGAGTGTATATTTCCAAAAATAAATTTGGAGATTTAAAAATATATTTATGAAGTCAGTTTGAATCTATCATAATTAGTTCTTATAAATCTAGAAACTATTTCTCTCTACCTCAATCTTCCCTAGATGTAGTCAAAAGTTTTTGAAGTTATTTATGATGTCATGTCTTTTTTCAATGATAGAATTCATACAATTAAATGTGATAGTTCACATATGAATTAATTATTAGAAAAATAGAGATATATTATTAAGAATTTAACATGAAGAGAGTCTGATATAAGAAATATTTTCAATTAGTTTGGTACAATGCTTTCTAAGTTTGATTAGTCAAAAGAAATAGTTCATGAATTCTTGAAAGTGAATATAGTTTAGTGTTTAAAAATTGGTCAAGATTCAAATATTTTAATGTTATAGTTGAATAAAAATATTTAAAAAAAGTTTAAGAGGAAAAATTGAGGAATTGAAGGAAGTTATTCAGGATATTTAAGCATCACCAGAATCCAAAACCTCTTATGAACCAACCCATTCACATTCTAACAATCATACATTCTAAAAAAATTATCATCCAAAATGATTCTTGTAATCATAAAAATCTCATTATGGATGATTTTTATTTCTATTTTAATATAATTTATTTATATATCTACTTCAATGACACTTATCATTTTAATCTTAATCAGAATATAAGAATTAATTTAAATTTATGTTCTATATTGAATTTTTTTTCATCCATTTTCATTAATGTTCTTCTTGATTTCACAAAATGGGGAGAAAATTGAGTAAACACAACATTGTTGATTCTATTACCAGTTTCTATTTTAATCAAATGAAAGATATTTTTTATATAAATTAATTTTTAATTTAATTATAATTTCCATATAATTTTATGAGATATTATTTCAATTGGGTTTAAAATTCACATATTTTATAAAAGTTATTTTATGGTTTTTTAATCATCAATAAGGGGGATATTTTTTAGCATGTATTTTCTCAACAATACTGAATAAATATTATTGTTTTTTATTCTCACAAATACCATTTTTTTTACTGATAAAATTACATTTATGTTTTTTTTAGGAATATATTTATTAATATGTTTATCTTATTTATGGTTATAAATATTTGGTAAATTATTTTAAACATGTTTGAAAGTATTCTGAAAAAATTGTTCATACCCTATATTTGTAAATGCAATGTATAGTTCAATAGCCCTATGTTTGAAATAAAATTTATGGATCATGTACCCTAAGATATTGAAAATGTATGGATCATTTACATTACACACTTAGAAAAGTATGGATTATCAACACTAAATTTAGAAGGAAACCTATGTTTGAGAAAAGGAATGTATTTTTCATCAACCCTACATTTTTGAAAAACCATACATTGTCAACCCAATGTTTGGATTCTGTCATTACATGTACAAACACAAGGTTTGAATATTCAATGAAAATTTTTATTTTCAAGATATTTTCTATGGTTACTACAATGGTCTCAATGGAATTAAATATCATGTTAAATATGTTTTACGATCGATTAAAATAATCATATCCAACATAGTAAATCATTCCTATTTCTATGTGAATTTACAACTCTATAAAATGATTTAAATCTGAGTTATTGTGATTTATCAAGAAATATTCTTGGATATAATACACTAAAATAAAGTAAAGTTTCATATATATATGGAAAGATTATTTTTTGGTTTAAAATCATGGGCACTCTTTTACCTTTCAACATGATTCCTTCTATATTGGGAATGGTTTTATTTTTACTTTTGGATACACCATTGAGTTGAGGTGTGTAAGATGGCATCATTTGATTCTTAATTCCATGATTCTTGGGGTAATCTTGAAAAACATCATAGATGTACTCCCCAACTCAACCAGATCACAATGATTGTATGCTATGGTTACATTTATTTTACACCAGTTCCATGAATTCATTATAGATGATGAACAATTAAAACTTCCTCTTGGGAAAATATATCCATGTTTTCCTACTATAATAAGCAATAAATGTTAGGAATTACCTTCTTTATCCAATTTATTTTGGATTTAATGAACCACACACATCTATGTACTCTAACTCTAGTGGTGCAAACTTTCCAGTCATCCATAATTCAAAGGTTATTTCTATATTATTTTTATATATTACAACTTTCATATATTTGATCGAGGTTTCTAATGATAGGAATCCCATTCACTATCTTTTTTATTCCTAATAATCTTAAAATTTCAAATTATAAATGCTTAAAACTGAAATACTATAGCCAGTCCTTATCATCATGTACCTTCATAAAAAATCCCAGTAAGATGGGTTGGATCATAAGTAGAAAAATGTGATTCTTCACCATCAGTAGTTTTGATATCAGAATTCATTTTTCATCTATAATTACCTTTTGGTTATTTTTTAGGCTTATGTGAGATACTTTTTCAAAATAAAATCTCAAGACAAAAGATGTTGGTCCTCATTTCAGGGACATAGTAGGTGCCGGAGCTGAAAGAATGATTTCTAAATTTTTACTTTATCTAAATATCTTATGTTCTATAGAAAATTACTGTTGAGAGATCAGAAAATAGAATATCCCCTTGAACCCTATCATCATGGTTTTTAAACAAGTTCTTGTGACATGTCATGTGGTTTCTAACTCCATATTCACAATACCACATAAAATGATTTTGTATGAATTTTTGTGTCATCAACCCATGGGGCTCACCAAAATTTTATCATGATTCAATGATATATGCCTCTTAAGTGTCATTGTCTATGGGTTTCTTACTACAACATTCATTGTTATAATGTTCATATTTTTCAAAGTAATAGAATTGAACACTTTTTTTTTTGGAGATTATTGAATCCTACCCTTCTTTCTCATATTATTTATCATGGAGTATAGTTTGGATAACATAAACCTCCTCAATTTGGGAATCATCCACCTCATCCCGCACTTATTTTATGAGATTCTTTTCTATAGAATCATCTTCCTTGACTTCTTCAAAATTTCCCCCTTGAAAATTTTCAGATTTTTTGAGATATAACATTGATTATAGGTCATGATACACTCCATTGGTATCACTCCAATGATTCAAATTCAGTCTGTGGGCTTATTGAGGATACATGAGTTCTTCGATAGTTATCATCTCTAGAAATTTACTTTCATCTAGGGTAACGACTATGTAATCATATTTTGGTTAAAAGAATCATAAAATTTTCTATCCTAATTTCATACTGGTAAGATTTTATACTTTTCTCCATAGTTGTTCCACCACAATCATTTCACAAGTATGATTCTAGAAAATTGTTTCAGAAGATTTCATTAGTAGGTATTAAAACTCACCTTATAGAGATTGAATCTATACCTACTTCACTTTATCAGCACCTTTTAATGCCTTACAATGGTTTTCCCATACCTATTTTGATGATGTTGATGAACCAATTATCTCAAACATGGATTCATACATCCTTGATAAATGATGTATTTTACACTGTGGTATTACTTTTATTCATCCTAAAAAGTTTCTTTTGAAAATACAGAAGTGTAGCCTCCAATGCTTTAGATTATGGCTTAGTGTATCCATCTTCCAGGATTTCCCTGACATCATGGTTGCTAAGGAGATCCAGAATTTGTATGCACAAGTTTTATTAGTTTTCATTCATCACCACTAGGATAAAAGTTTATGAAATATCATTCTCTATGGAGATTCAAAAAATTTTGTATGGTAAAATAGAATATATAGATATCTCAAATTGTGGACTAATCTTTTTTTTTCGAAATGCAGACTGTAAATTTATTTTTCCAGATTTGTGGACTGCTATTTTATGAATCATATATTATCCTTTTATTTAATTTAATACTACCAATATTTTTTTAGAAAATGAAAGGAATTTTTTTAGCAAATGAAAGGAATTTTTTTATATGTATCATAATTCAAGAGGGTGGATGGCATGGGAGGCTTAGAAACCAAAAAGGGACTTACTTTCTATTATGAAAATGGAGGGGTGATGATGGGAGGAAAAAGGGGGATGAGAGAAGTTAAATTTTGGTAATAATAACAGTATGGAGGTAAATGTTGCATAGGGTATAAAATTTTGAAAAAAACACATGACTTTTTTTATCAAAAATGGGAAAAATGAAAAGTGATGTGAGAATAAAAATAATAAAAATACTAATACTCTTATTCCCTTAACATCACACAAATTTTTATCTTCTTCTTCATCCACTGATGAAACTGATGGGTTGAAGATATCACCTTCAACATCCCTCTGATACCACTGAAGATAGATTTTTTACAAAAAAGTGACATACAATGGTAGTGAAAAATAGATGCAAACCACCAGAGATGATTGCAAGAAGAAAAATAAGTATAGTAGGAAACCAGGTTTTTATTTCTTTAACTCGGATGATGATTACAAAACATAAACACACCCTATTTATAGGAATAAAAAAATACAACAAAACAAATGAAGAAAATAAAACACAAGTAAAAGTCCAAAAATTTGGTGTTGTAGGTGCTTCTCAAGCTTTCATCACCAAAAACTTCTATTAGTGATATTTTATTTTTCCCAGCCTCCATCACAATAGTCAAGGTTGAATCTATCCTAGAGGAATACCCATATTATCATTAAAAAACTCAATATATATTTATTAAATGATATTTTTTATCACTAATCATGAGTGGAAAAAGATCAGACTATTAATGAAAATTAATATCCATAACTGAGGGTCGTCATGTCAGTATATATAAAAAGTAGTAGACCATTTCATTTCTCTAACTTTTTTATTTGGTCCATTATTAAATATCTCTGTCAAAATCATTCTATATATTCTAAATCAAATTTCTTTTTTCATTTTTTTAGGGGATCAAATGAAAATATGGATACATGGGAGATAGTTTACAAAAGGTTGATAGAACGGAAATGGCACTACAAGTAAGACTCATTAATCATGTTATATAGTTTAAAGTATGAGAATAATTATCTCTACTATGTAATAAAATTTCTCATATTTATCCTTTGATTATTTTATAGTTTTATTCCACTACTTCCTTTTAGGATGTCAAATGTTAAAAGATAATCTGGTTTAATATTCAAGGAAATGAGTGTATCTTGTCTCAAAAGAAATTTTCAGATGTAGTAGGTCTACCACTCGATGGAGAGTCACTCTTTGTTTCAAAAAATATTCTATATGTTTTTAAATCATATATCAAGTAAATAAAAGTATATAATATTTTCCATGTGAAAGATAAATATCACAAGATGGTTCTTATAGAATCGTAATATAGATGTTATTTTTGATGAATGCAAGTATTTATTATTCTAAATATATACTATTATAATTTAATATTTCCATGTACTTGGTATTATCTATGGGATGAGGAACTTCAATATAATTATTTTTATGTGGAATTATACTGAGGATTCATGTACAAGTTAGGTTAAGTTGAAAATGGTTTTGTATTCATATATTTTGAATTATATTTTAATGAAAATATTTGACAAGGTTCAAGTGAAATATTAAAAAAAATGTGAGAAAAATAACAAATATTCAATAAAGAAAATATAACAAGGATGTAGTTTAGATACTATTCTATTAAAAATATTTTTATTGATAGTTAAATGGAGGCCTTGTCTTTGATAACTAAAAAAGGAAAATAAAACTAAGTTTCAAAGGTAAAAGACCGTTGATAAGACCCTAGCATATAGAATCTAAGGAACCACTCCCTTAGTTTTAAATAAATTAAAGATAAAGGTTATCTATAAAATATCTATAAAATATTCATATAGAGAAAGAATATAAGGTTAATAGGAAAGAAATAAAAATAATAAGGGTTCATATTTTGGTTTAACTAAAGTAGAAGATAAGGATTTTAGGGAATAAGAATAACAGTGAAAACAATTTGAGAAACATAAGATACAATCCCATAAGTCTTGATGACTAAGAATAATTTTCACACTAATGACATTTAGATAAAATGTTAATGAATAATAATTTATTCCTTGAAGGAAGCAATATTTATCATATATTCCAATGGGAAAAGGGAAAACCAAGGTAGTGGAAGTATATGTGAAATCATCTTCCAAATCCATTTAACATCCTCCACTTGAGAAGGCGAAGAAATAAAATGTTATTGATCCAGAAGTACATACAGAGGTTACATCAAAATAATCTACACTATACAAAGTCAGTATCATCATATTTTGAAAATAAAAGATCTCAATCATCTAAATTTAAAAGTTCCACATGTTGGAAATAGAAACCCAATCCTGATGATTGGTTTTTCCAAGCATGTTTTAGTTTCTATTTTTTCCCATGTGTTCTATTTTCATTTCTCTATGCATCTGCTCCAATTCTTGATGCAAGAATTTATTTTTTTGTTCCTTCATAAATTCTATACATTTTTTCTTCTTTTAATTTTTGGGAATAAAATATAAATGGGTGCATGTGTAGTATGTATGATGCAAGTGAAATACAAGATTACAAACTCTTTTTTTGTGATCCTAATTTCTCACATTAATTAGACTTTGTAAAGACAAGTGTTTACAACAAAATGATATCAGAGACTGGTACCAAGACATCGACAATGTTTTGAAGATGGCCACCTAAATCTAGCTGGAACTTCTGAAGTTTTCTAAGGACAACTATGAAAGGTGGTGCATCCAAATGAAGGCATTGTTTGGATCACAAGAACTATGGGAGATCATCATCGATGGGTATATAGTACCCACTCTGGAGGAATAAGTCGCCTTTACAAATTAATAAAATCTATATCTTAAAAATCAAAGGAAGAAAGACAAGAAGGTTTTGTTTATCCTCTATCAAGGGTTGGATGAATCAACATTTGAAAAGTCTTCTGTAGAAACCGCTATCAAGAATGCTTGGGATACCCTTGGCACCATATTAAAGTGTGTTGATCGAGTGATGTGAGTTTGTCTTCAAACACTAAGAGTTGAGTTCTAAGTGGCAAACATGAAAGAAGGTCAGAGTATCTATGATTACTACTCACATTTAATTTTTAATAGTAACAATTTAAAAAAAATGGTGAAAAAGTAGAGTACATTTGTATCCTTGAAAAGGTACTTCAATATCTCACAACCAAGTTTGATCATGTGGTTGTGCCAATAAAATAATCAAAATACTTGAAAAAATTATCCATTGAAAAATTGATGGGATCGTTCCAAGTGAATGATCAATAAATGAAAAAGAATGTTAGTTTAACGATTGAGCATGACTTAGAGTCTAAGTTGAATATAAAAGAACAAAATAATGTCCAAACACAATGAGGTGGTCATGTCACTAATAATCATGGAATAGGAAGAGGTTACAAATATCATCCAAGCCACTAACAAAAAAACAAAATTTTGCTAGCTTCTATGGAATAGGAAATGGTGGAGGTTGATTCGTGTGTGGTCATGGAAACAAAATGAACGTTCTATGCCACAATTTCAATAAATTCGATCATTATGCCTTCAAGGGTTTGAAAAAAATTATTCAAGATTAATAATACAACTGTGATTAAGCATATAATCTTGAATAAGAAGTCACCACTCTCCTCCTCACATAATAAAAGGAATATGAATGAACATATGTGTAGTATCTCAACTTGGGTGCAATAAACCATATGAGTGGTAACAAAGAATTGTTTGAGGAACTCACATAATAAGTTCATGGAGATGCGAGTTTGGCGACTCATCAAAGGTACCCATGATTGGAAAAGGTAATATCAAAATAATTCCTAATAAATTTGATACAAATTACACTTATAATGTGTATTAGGTGCCAAACATAACAAATAATATCATCAGTATTGGCCAACTCCTTAAAAAGTGGTATGTCATACACATGGAGAACTCTTATCTCTCTATAAGTGATGCTCAAAGAAGACTTGTTTCCCAAGTTCAAATGGATAATAATCAAATTTGTTGACATATGTTAACACAAAGTCTTTGGAGTGTCTCTTTGAACTCATGAATAATGACTTATGGAGATGGAATTTGCACTTTGGGCATCTCCATTTTGGTGGAATTTAACTTGTATCCTCATCAACCAAGGTGTGTAGCTTTCTGGTGATTAAAGTTCCAAATAATATATGTGAGTCATGTACACTCGATAAGAAACAATGAAATTATTTCCTAAATGGAGTGTCCAGAAGACCAAATGAACCACTTCAGTTGGTTCACATAGATATTTTCAAACCACTTGACACACCATCACATGGAGGAAATAAGTATTTTAATACCCTCATTGATGTTTTCAGAAAAATAATTTTGGTGTATTGCATTAATGAAAAATATTCCACTTTTACTATATTTAAAATTTTCAAATCCCGTGTTGAAGCATAAAGTGGTCACAAAATCAAAATACTCAGGTCTGATAGAGGAGGAGAATACACTTCAAATGCATTTTAAGATTTCTTCAAGGAATAAGGAATCAAACAGAAATACACTACAACCTACATGCCACCATCGAATTGCATTGCATAATGAAAGAACCACACCATCCTCGACATGATGAGGACCATTCTGAAGGAGATAGGCATACCAAAGAGATTTTGGGTATAGATAGTTTCACAAACAACCTACCTTCTCAATCAGTGTCCAACCAAGAGAGTAAAATATTTGACACCACAAGAAGTGTGGGGGAACTAAAAACTGAGCATGGTATGACAACCCTACTTTTTATTACAACTTAAACATGATTTATTATATAAAAAGTCACTTTATACAACAAAGAAGATCGAGAGTTTTAGTGTCTTTGGGTCTTAGAATCATTACATAAAGACTTAAAACATGAGATACAAAATCTTTATTGAAAACTTCCTTTACATGACCACTACATTCCTTCTTACCTAGCACTGAATGGGATAACCTGAGGACATGCATAAGAAAAGGGTGAGCTATAAAGCCCAGTATGGGAGTACACATGGAATAACATGAGGAGTACAATACATGTTAGATAATAGGCATATCAATAGAGAATTAGGAAAATATGAACATAAAGGCATGATAATGTATGATAATCATAACATGGAAATGTGGCAACAACACTTAACATGGAATTAGCATGAGCCAAGGCTCATTGCACATAGAGCATGAGTAAATCCTCATTGCACATAAATCATGAGTAAACCCTCATTGAACTTGAATTATCATGAGTAAACCCTCATTGCACATGACGTATCATGATATTATACTTTACCCAATTCATTGGAGCGCTATAAGGGCACACCCTTCTTAAACATTTCATTTCATGCATAAGTGTGCCACATGGATCATAAAACATGGGCTCATAAAACATAACCATTTATTCCATGATAAAGGAATGTTGAATTCATACATGAAACTTTAAAATCAATAAGTAAATGTGCATAAAGGTGAATACCCTTGATGGAGAAATGGGCATGGTATTCACTACACAATGACTTTGGCTTAGAAAATCGGTGTGATTTCAGCAGCGTAACGGCGTGACATAAGAATTCATAAAAATGGTTGATGAGAGAGAAAGGGGTTCCTCATAATATTTACATGTAATGGACAGTAAGGAGGCCATATATATATATGTCCCAACAATTTTAATGGAATTTAGATTAATGATATAGAAGTATTGCTTAAATGTAAAAGAGGAGAGAGAAGTTCCTTTCGGAATTTCGGCATAGTAACGGGTGTACATGGGAGGCATTTAGTGAGAGAGAAAGGGTCTCCAATCATTAAAACATAAAGAGGGAAGTATGAGGGAGGTGAGAAACCATACCCAAACATTTATAATTGAAATTAAAAGGGCAAAACAACTTAAAGAAAATTGGACAAAAATGAGAAAGGAAGAAAAAACCCTTACTTGGAAGTGTGCTTCCAATAGCTAGAGAGAGGCTTGTGAGAGGATTATTGGGAGATTGCGGAACCTTGTTAGGATTATAGAGAGATTATGGAAGAGGTTGTATGAACTCAAAGGGATTTGAGTGAGGAGGAAGTGGGAGCTTGGGTGGGTTTATATAGGAAAGGTGATGGAATTCTTTATTATTTAGGTTTGGGACCCCTTATATTAAATTAATCCAAACCACAAACCATACCATGGTTTTTTCCCATGGTTTTTGGATAAAAGAAGAGGGAAAAAATATTTTATAAGGACAATGTCCGAACTTCTTAAAATAATAAGGTTTCTTATGTGGAGGTGAGTCACACTCCCATGCAAATTAATTTAAAAAGGCAAAGTGTTTAATAAGTCTTGAGGGGCCCATTAATGCTTTGAAAAGTCAAAAAAACCAAAAATCACATTATTTTAATGTTAAAACATATATTGGCCGAAAATAAAGATTATAGTATTTTATTACATCACTATTGGGTCATTATGATGTCATAAAACATATTATATATTTAAATGGTATTTAGTTTTTACCCAAAACTTTGATTGTCTCAAAAAATTATGAAAAATTCACCATTGGATAATTTTGACATCCTGATTCCAAAAATAACATTTATTTTATCTAAATAATTTTCTAAATTTGTGAATTTTCACTTTTAAAATAAAAACTGACATTTATCGAAAATTCATGGGTTTTGACAGAAATGGCTTTCAAACCTTAATAAAAATTTTAATTGCATTCATAAAATTATAAGATCATTTATATTTAATAAAAATTAATTTAATAATAATATTATTATTTTATTAAAATATTATTTAATTCAAAAATACCTTAATTTAATAAAATAGATTTCTTAATTAAATAATAACTAAAAAATACCATTTGTACATTAAAAACTATTTACAATGTATCAAAAATGACTAGAAATTATATTCATTATTATATTCAAAAAAAATAATGTACATGAACATAGTACTACTTATTTGTTACATAACCCCTTAAAAAAGCCACATAAGACCTAAGGGTAAGGTGTGCGATGGTGAAAGACTCTTGGGGTGGCTCAGATAACATCGTTCGAGTGGTAATTTCAATCAACTTTCACTTTTCCCGTAGACGGTCACATTCGAGCATGACATGATGAAGCTCAGCTTGGTCTTGGTCAAGAGAAAAGCCCAAGGATGCCACCTATTTTATGAGCTCTGACAAATGGGTTTCATATGGTGAAATTCTACTGGATGAGGTCATCACTTCTTTTGTCTAAGTAAAATGGATTTGTTAAAGTCCTATATTTATACTAATCATGTGATCACTGTTCAACAACTATATTAGAAACAGTCAAAATTATTAACATAAAACCAATGAAGTTGACACTTTATATAAACATAAAGAGACATTTAATTAGATCAAGGGGATTTCCATTAATGAAACTTTGGGACGTTATACATGGCACATCTAAGAATACTTGGGTGTGTCACCTACACTCAAGTTCTAGAAGCAAAAAGAATGAAGTTTGATGATCATGTGAAAAAGTGCTTCTTCATCAACTATAGTGAAGTGTCTAATGACTACAATCTCTGTAATCCACTAACCAATAAAGTAGTGGTGAGTAGAGATGTGGTCTTTACTGATAAAGAAGTGTTGAAATGGAATGGTTAAGAATCAAATAAAGAAATTCTAGTTGAAATAGAAGATACTAAAGAAATTCATGATCATCAGGAGAAAACACCTACAACACATTCATTAGGTCCATCATCAGTATAAATAATTCTAGGAGTACATTCCATCACTCATGAAATCACTCTTTCAATTCACAATTCATAAACCTTATCCTCATTCATGGAACCATTAAAAATGACTTGCTTAAGTGATATATATAAGAAAACTGAAGTGTCAAATCTTTTTTTATTTGTATAATGATCATGGTCCTCTAAAATTTTACGAACCCATAAGGGAAGAAAGTTGGAGAATCACTATGGAAGAATAAATTCATTCCATAGAGAAGAATGACACATGGGAGATGACTACACTTCCTAATATCTAGGAAAAAATTGGTGTCAAATGGGTGTACAAGATCAAGTAAAATGATGATGGTGATATCGATCACTATAAGTCAAGGCTCATAGAAAAGGGGCATAAACAAAATTATGGGGTGGACTATGAATAATTCTTCACTCTTATTGCTCACCTTGACACTGAGAGGATGTTTATCTCCATTATAGTCCATCATAGTGGGATGATCTTTCAAATGGTTGTGAAATATGAAATCTTGAATGGGATTCTAGAAAAAGAGGTATATGTTGAACAGTATGAAAGATTTTTTAGGAAATGAGAGGAACACAAAGTGTATCGACTGAAGAAATTTCTCTATGGGTTGAAGCAAGCTCCATGTTCTTAGAATGCAAACATTAACAACTACCCTAAAGAGAATGGATTCACCCAATGTCCATATAAGCATGAATTTTACATCAATAATAATTACTATGGAAATATACTTATATCATGATTGTATATTGATGAATTTTGTTTAAAGGGAATATTTGAATGATATTTGATGAATTCAAGAAGGGCATGGTTAGGGAGTTCAAGATGACTGATGGAGGAATCATGTAGTTATTTCAGGCATTGATGTAAAACAAAAATATGGAAGCATCTATATATCTCAGAAGAATTATTCCAAGGAATTTCTTGAAAAGTTAAAGATGGATTGTAATACTGTAAAAACTCTGATAGAAACAAAATTAAACCTAACAAAATATTGATAATGAAGAAGTGTCGAATTCAATTTTTTCAAGAGTCTATTTGGAAGTCTAAGTTACTTCATAATAAAAATGATAGATATTTTCTATAGTGTTGGACTTCTAAGAAGGTACATGGAAGCATCAAAAGAGTCACACTGGTTACCCACAAAAAGAATCCTCATGTATGTCAAATTAATAGTGGAATTTGGTCTTTTATATCCATAAAATGATGAGGAAAAGATATAGGGATACTCCTATTGTTATTTTTTAGGTGAAAAAGATGAAATAAAAAAGTTACACTAGGTATGTATTCTTTCTTGAAAAGACTACTTTCACATGGAATTTATGGAAATAGAGTGTGGTTTCCCAATCTACATGTGAAGTAGAGTATGTGGAATCATCTTCCACTATTTGTGAAGTAATTTGGTTTAGAAATATGATAAAGGAGAAGAAACATAAATAGGATAAATCCACATTCATATATATACATAATAAGTTAGTGATCAAACCAGAAAAAAATCTGATGCATCCTGGAAGAAGCAAACACATTGATACCAGATATCATTTTCTGAGAGATCATGTAAAGCCAAAATTGATAATATTAGAATATTATCATACTCTGGAATAGGTGACTGATATATTCACAAATTAATTACTAAAATATAAATTCAAAAAATTAAGAACAATGCTCATAATGAGTCAATTTTGGTTTTAAGGGGAGTGTTGGAAATAGAAAACTAATCCCAACGGTTGGCTTTTCCAAGCATGCTATCATGAATTTTTTTCCCATGTGATCTATTTTAATCTCCCAATGCATCCAATCCAATTCCAGATGCAAGCATTTATTTTTTTATCTATTTTTTTTGTTCCCTCATAAATGATAGGAATTTTTGGGTCTCTTAATTTTTTGGAATAGCCAATAAATGGTTGCATGTGTAGTCCTTATGATGTAAGTGAAATACAAGCTTTCAAACTAATTTGCTGTGTTCCTCCTTTATCACATGAATTAGGCGTTGTAAATCCAATTGTTTCCAACACTTTAGATGATAAATCCATAAAGATGAAGTCTATTTTAATGAGTTATAAAATTCATAAAAATATAATTCTTCAAATAAGTTAGGAATTAAAATCAAATTCTAAGACAATTATCTAGAGGATGAAATTCAGAATTAGAAAGGAAAAGATGAGTAGTCTATATATATTTTAGAAAAGGATCAGAATAGTCCATATATGAGATATCACCTGTAATATCTTTTAAAATAAAACTTCAAAGATGAGAATGCTAGATCTGAATCATATAAGAAAGTTTTTGTAAGAGTTAATAGGTTTGTTATGGAAAAATATTTAAGAAATTTTATAGATGATGAAGATGGTACTTTTAATGAATTTAAATCATTAATTTTCCATAATAATAGATATAAAAGAGTAAGAGATTCTCCAAAATATTTCAAATATGTAAAAGATGAAAAAATTACGCTATAATATTTTGGAGATCAACACAAGAATGAGTGTCATGAAGAATAAAAGTGTAGATTCCTGTGGAGTTTGAAAATCTTGACCAAGAATCATTCTCGAGCTAGTGTAGTGATAAGAGGACCTCATCAAACATATAACCCATTAACATATAAATCAATAAACTCTCCTATCATGATAATATGCAATAGTCTAACCCAATCTATTTGTAGCAAGAAACGCCCAATATTCCCTAAATGAACAGCACCCAAATCATAGTAGTTGTGACCTCTAAAATCATCAAGCCATGTGAATTCAGAAAAAGTAAACCACAATTTCATTTTATAAAAAATTTCAATTAACCAATTAAAAATAAAACCCATGTGAATTTTATACACACACACACACACACACTAATTTTAATATTTATCAAAACCAAAATCATGAATTTTCCAAAATTCTACAAATTAAATTCAAATTATTTTTTTCAATTCAAATCTAACCAGAATCACTGATTTCAACCCAAGCTAGAAAATTAAATTCAAAATAAATTAGTAAATAATGTATTTACATAATACCACATGAAAACTGAATTCAAATAATTCTTTAAAATTCCTATGAAATGTCACATTGCATCTAATTTCTAATCCCACAGAAATTTGAAAGAAATAAAATCAGTGAAAAGATATTGTTTAAAATATCAACAATGAAAACTGAGTCCAATAAAATATTTTCCAAACGTACATTAATCAAAAAACATAATATTTTACATTTAATAATTATAATAAACTCTATAAATGTGTTCAACAAATACACACATGTTAAAATTTATGATTTTTTATCATTTAATTGAAAAATTGATATTTTCTTCATTATTAAAAAAGAATTTCGTTTTGAAATATAAAACACATAAAAACACAAAATCAACCCTCAATGTTTTTTTGAGATTAAAATTCAGATGATAGGATACAAAAAAATCATATTCAATTTACATAAAATGGTCCCACAATAAAATTCCACCACCCTTGGTTCTTTTATTATCCTCACTAAAATACTCACAAAATCAAGCAAGAAATAATTTAATGTTTAAAAGTGGTTAAATGAATTCAAGGGGTAGTAAATAATGGTTCAATTATTATTAATTCTACAATACAATCCATTTCATCATGATCTCAATTAAAAATAAGGGTGTGGTTTAACTTATAATTTTAAAATATGAACCAAATAAAAGATCAATGAGAAAAATGGAAAATAGTTTTTTATTCAAGCTATGAATACCTCCTCTATGTTACCACTTTATAAATTCTAAATTACTCACATAACCAACACAATTCACACTTTTTTTAGTGATTCGTGTTTTTTTACCACCTAAAAAGATGAATTACCCACGACTCAAAGTCCATCAATTAATTACATCCCGACTCCCCTTGATAATACCTCAGAAGGTGAGATTTGGTGTCTCCTGGGTTCCACACCTTTTTTATAAAGTCCTCCATATATGAGAAGGGGAAAATAAGTATGTCAATTTAATAGCTCAAAGTTAACCAAAATTTCATACCACTTGTGACATAGTCTGTTTATTTATTTTTTTGTGAATTGGAAAGTACTTATTATTTGAAGATAACAATTGATATTTCCATTGAATTTGGGACACTTATCTGAACCACATAGTATTCATCAGACATATGGACCATGTACATAGTTTAGGACATCATAAAATTCATTCATTCATAAATTTTAAGAAAACATATACTACTCAACTAGAGATTGGATTTCCCTCTCTAGAGCATCTATGAACATGAACAAGTAGTGATGATTCCTATCAAACACCCTTGAATTTATTTGAAAAGATAAAACATCCCCAATAAATACATTAAAAATGATTCTCGAAAGCATAAAGAACATATTTTGTTGAAGTATTTTCCATAAAGAAAATAAATACATGAAAACTACCCCTAAAACAAGAAAATCAACTCAAATGTTTTTAGAAAAATCAAACTTTATGACATTAGAAATATTTTTTTTGAACTAAAATAATTTTGAGAAAAAAGTGAAAATTTTATGGGTTTCACATTAAATAAATTCACTTAAAATACTTCAAATAGTCTCAAAAGACACCCCTCCCCAATACTGAAAACAAAAAATGTCCCCAATGTAACATCTCGAGGTTGGGATGTATTTTAGAATTTATTTTAATAAAATTTATAACTAAAAGAAGACAAAAAACATACATAAAGTGGTATATGACAACAAAAAAAAGATTTGGTCATGATATGTTTGAAAGTGTACTAAATTTGTGTCATATCAGTTCCCTAATAAATTTTTATGAACTCATAGAAAGGTAAGTTGGCATCACAAAAACAACTTCCAAAACACTTAATTTGTGAATGAAAATTTTTCAACCAATAGTAGTGCTAAACAAAAATTAGATTGTGATTCATATATCACCATTTAAAAGTTCAAATTTATTTTCAAAATAAAGTATAAATTTTTATGCAATTTTTTAGTGGATAGTGTAATTAGGAAAAAAGAAAATGATTAGAAAAAGGTACACCCCTGAAATCTCTGCCCATGAAGTCCAAGATTGTAACTCTCTAATCACTCCTTTTTTGGGTAAAAGGTTACCTTCATTAAGCACCTTAAAGTAGTAAATACTGAAAATGATAAGTGTTTTAGAGTAGAAGAGAGAATTAGAACTAAAAAAAGAGAGGAAACTCACATACCTGAAATAACTCTTACACTAATAGTAGTCTTAAGCTCTCTTAGAAGCCATATCAGTACCCTAGGAGAAATGATCTCCATAAGCCTAAGAAATATGTATTACTAATAACAAATAATCAAATTTATCATACCTACCACCCCCATTCCAAATATTAAAACTCCTAACAGGCTATTGAATGTCTAATTACTTACTGCCCAAGTGCCATAGGTAGTAAGTACTCACTCCCCAGTACCATTCCTATATACACCCCTTAACTAGTAATTATACTGAATATTTGGCATTTGTTGGAAATTTCCTTGGCCCCCACCTATTCCAGAAACCCCATTCCCTTCACACTCATTTTTATTATACACTTATCCTTAAAGTACCACATTATCCTCATAATGAAAATTAGGATACTTGATCTCCGTCTTACTTATATCCTCCCATGTTGTTTCATATTTTTTTTTCCTTGATTCCATTTCACCAACCACATTTGGGTCGGTCCCTATTTTATGGAATCCAAAATAAAATCATAAAATTCATCTTCTTCAACCAAACTTTCTAGAAATTGTTCTTCCATGGGGTGGTTCCCAACCACAGACTTCAACTAGGATACAAAAAATAATGGCTGTATTTTACTGGTTCCAGGTAAATAAAACTTGTAAGCTACAACTCTTACCCTCCCAATGACTATATACTGCCTAAAATATCATGTTACATGCTTTTCACTAATTATAGCTCCTCCATATAGTCATCCTCCTCAAATATAACCTCCAAATGATGCTGGTTAGATTATTTTTCTATTAAATCTTGTGTGTTAGATGTTGATTCAAAATTGTTTTAAAGTTTCATATCGGTCTACAAGTTAAATAACTATATCCCTCACTGAAGATTCTCCTCTATCAGATTGAACATTTTTTGGTGGTTTACGTCCATAAACCACTTCAAATTGTGTCCACCAAATCAATGTGTGATAGGAGGTATTATAGCTGAATTCTTCCCAAGATATACATGCTTCCCATCACCTTGGATGGTCTGATGAAAAAAAATCAGATATATCTCCATAAATATTTTATCTACCTATATATGGCCATATCTTTGTGGGTTATAGGATAAAACTATCTTTAATTTCATCCCCTAAAATATAAAAGGTTCACTCCAAAAAAAACATGTTAAAAGAGGGTCTCAACCACTCTCTATCGAACTCAGTAGCCCATGTAACCTTAGTACTTCATTCAAGAAAACTTATGATATTTTACTTTCTATATAAGGGTTCTTAAGTGGAATGAAATGAGTATACATACTCTTAAAGTCTACTAACATGAGCACCACCTCATACCCCTACGATTTTGGAAGCCCAAACACAAAATTCATTGACATTTCCTCCCACATCAATTCTAGAATAGGTGATTCTTATTGTAGAATGGTTGGAATTTGACTGTATTCCTTTCTTTTTTGGAACACTTCCCATGCTCAAACAAACCTTTGTTCTTCGTGAGTCATACCATTCCAATAGACCCCATTTTCAAGCCTCTTGTGTGATTTTAAATACCCCAAATTAACCCCTACTAGTGAAGAAAATAAATATTACTGTAATTTGGGTATTATCACATATTTCATGGATAGTACCATTACATTTTTATAAATCAGTAGGACATTATAGAATGTATATACCAATATTGAGGCTCCATAATACTACAAAGCCCTAGTGATATACATTAAACTAATTTATAGAAACACATATACATTGACCACTTGAATATCCTCCCACCTTGTTTTATAAAGAACAATATTCATATTTTCCCCATACATTTTAACTCTCAATAAGGCATCCAATGTGTTGTTAAATTTTTTAGGAATATAAACAACTTCATAATCAAATCCTAGAAGATTCACCTACCATAATTTCTTATACATTGACACTACTCACAAGCTCAACATATTCATTAGACTTTGATGATCACTTTACACCACAAAATAGTTCCCCAAAAAAATATTGTCTTCAATTCTGTACCAAAAACCCAATTTTAATCAAATTCTTTTCATAAATAGACTTTACCATGATTATTTCAAAAAACTGTTTACTAAAGTAAGTAGTGGGCCAGCCATCTTGTACAATTACCAACCCTATTCCCATCATATAGGCATCAAATTATATAGAAAATTAAATCATAAAATCTTACATTCCAAGCATTGGAGTAGTAGTCATCAGCTTCTTGAGTTCTTCAAAAAATGTCTATGCCTTTAGATTCTACGTGAATCTCTTTTTTTAAATGTTTTCAAAGGTATAGAAACAATGGAATAATTCCTTGTACATTTAAGATAGTACATTGTGAGGCTTATAAATCCTCTATCCTTCTTAATATTCTATATAACTTTCCACCTCCTCATATCTTACAACAATTTTTGATCCATCAATACTCCTTTGACTGAAATAATGTACCCCAAATATTCAACTATTTTTCTTGAAAATTTACATTTCTTTTGGGTTAGAAACAAAATACTTTCAATAATTAACTACAACAAACTCTTTAACTTTTTCATGTGTAACTCCCATCATATACTATAGAGTATAATGTAATAAAAAATACCAATACTACCTCAAAATAGCATAGAAAAATATTTTTATTGTAGCTTGGAAGGTAGCTAGTTTGATCATCAATCCAATTGTAATTTACATATATTTTTAATTCCCCCTTGGGACTTGAATATCATCTTTTCAATTCCATCCCCCCTCATACATACAATATGGAACCTCAACTTAAAATCCATCTTAGTAAATCAAGTTTCCCCATGAAACTTTCCAATCAGTTCCTCTATAATAAGAATTAGTTATCAGTTTAGAGCTCGTATGTCTACACACATTCTCCAAACTCTATATTTATTTCTCACCATAATTATTGGACTAGAGTGGGGGTTGTTGATGTGTCAGACAAAGCTCAAATGAAACATCTCCAGAATTTTATTTTCAATGTAATTTTTCATATTGTTATAAGTGTGTTTATATGGACTAATGTTCATTGGTCCCATCTATTTAGTTTAATGTCATGGCTTAACTCTCTATTTGGTGGTAACCCTCTAAGAGCCTCAAAAACAAAAATATTCTGCTTGAACAACTCATGTAACTGATCTTGTTGGAAGGAACTCTACTCAGTATCCCATAAACTATCCCTCTCAATCGTTGACCTCTAAATTCCCTATAAATATATCATTTTCTTACTCAAATACTCTTGTAATTACCATATAACATTCAATAGATTTCCCAACCATTGAAGAACAAAATTCATTCCATCCCAAAAAAAATTTATTTTCTTGTCCCTCAAATGAGTTGTGATATACCCCAAGGTCTCTGTCCAAGATTTTACCAATACCAAATCTAGTTTGGAAGTGTCAAATATATAGTCGTCAACCTCAAATTCAATTATTCCCAGTGAAACCTTTAGGGACTTGAATAGTTCCCTAGATGTTACATGGTGTTTATCACCAAATCATATGATGAAAGGCGTGGTATTAGTCTCGTGTGCTAAAAAATAAACCATTATCTAATTTTAAATAAAGTTATGAATTTATCCATAGTCTATTAAAAACAACACGGGGGTTATTGGGGAGGAAACATATTAGTAACATTATAATAATTAAATGTTGAAAAAATGTTGTGAGAATATCCAATGAAAATACAAGTGAAATAGAATTATTAGGAAATAAATTGATACAAAGAATTTAATTTTGAAAAACACTACAATATATAGGACTAAAAACAATGGGACAACTCCAAAACATAACACTATGAATGATAAATTAAAAATTCAAGTAATACCAAAACATGAATTGAAATAAGAGCATAGAAAACCTGTGTGAAAACCACACTCTGATACGCCACCACCTTTTCACTAATAATCCTCCATGATAAAACAACACCCATAAGAGATGAAAACTAAAAACAAAAAATCATTATAGTACCTCAAATAAAACACTACACAATATAATTGTCATGCTTCATAGTTCTTACCACTCTAAAAAACCAGTGCTCATGTCTCTAATAGAGTCACTTATTAGGATCCACAGATCCCTGAGTCGTAACCCATTTTTCCTAGTTCACACTTGAGTCACATACCACTTTATTTCCAGCTATCTTTCTCACATATTTTCTCTAGGTGACACCTTAAATTGAATAGGAAACAAATAGATGTACACAATGTATCTCTAAGAACCCATGTCTATTGATAAGCCTTGAACACATGAAAATATGTCACCCATCACACGCACACCATAACTAATGGAAGACAAACCATTTATTTAAAAAATCAGTATCTTCAAAATTCAAAAGTTTTGTGTTGACCCTATCAATCTATACCTTTATCCCTAAAAATAAGGAGGTGAGTTCCTACAATATCAGTTAGAATGAAAACTGGTTGGTATCACACAAACCGTCAACTTATGTAAAAAAATATGATGGCACACTTTTTCAAATTTGAAAGGAACCTGATATCTCTCACTGCAAAAGAAATCCAAACTCCAAAATCTTCATCATACATATGTATAAATTTTCCATAAAAATATTAGAAACAACGACACCTAGATACCCCATAACAGTGATCACCAAATTATTAAGTATACCTACAGAAACTAATTTCTCCCTCTTCTTAACATCCTCCAAGTATTCTGTAACTCTCAGTACTTCACCTCAATCTTTGATTTTAATTCCATCTTCACTAGTGGCACTATATGAAGAAAAGGAATTAGATGCAAGACCTGAAACACATAACTAGACCTACATTGAATTCAAAACATTCAATATTGTCAATGGAATTAAACTCATTCATAATGAATTTTTGTACCAAAAAAATCTTCTGAATTCTACATCACAAATGCATTCATCGCTTCACCACACACCATTACATCGATTCTGTAAAGTATAAAAACCATTTTTCCTCACACATATACCATATATCTTCTAGATAATGTTCATCCTCCTTTTCCAAATGAACTTATAAACCCATCATTATCAAAATTATAAGAAGATAATAAATTATGGTTTATACCTGACATATGTCATACATCCCTCAACATCAGCATACAACCTACATTCATAGTGATACAAATATCACCAACACTAATGGCACCAAAAAAATCTCTATTTCTCATATTTAAATATTCCAAAGTCACTTTCTTCATATAAAGAAAATAACTCCCTCCTGGGTGTAATATGGTATGAAGCTTCTAAATCAACCACCCATTCATTATACAATCCTAAATGGTGAAATCAACACCGACTAAAATTAAAGCACCCTCACCATGTATAATACTTCTGTTGGTATCCTCATAATTTGTTTCATGAATCTTATTTTTTTACCTAAAATTTTTGAAGGCATAGTAGTTTCTATACACATGGACCTCCTTGTCTCAAAATAAGAAATTGGCATATCTTCATGTCTTCAACTAACCTCTATAATTACCGTGTATATATATCATAGCTATAATATGACAATTACATAAAGATCCACTATCATTATTCTTTCATCAAGTATTGTTCTTAAAAAATAATGGAATCACATCATCCAAATTCAAAGTGTATTTACCAAAAATAAATGTGATGATGATATTATCATATGAATCAGATAACGAAACCAATAGAAGTAAATATTAATCTTATTATTCCATTTAAACAAGTACCACATTTCCTTAGTCATTGATAATGAACACCACTAAACATAGCTCCATTATAATTTTGGTGAACTCATCCAGATAGATAACTAAATATAAATTCTTAGACATTCTAAAATAATACAATTTTTCTTTTAGATATAAATGATTTATGAGGGATTTTATTTTATACTAGATTTAAATCTTTACCTAGATCTCCTTCAGATTTATGAGATTTTTCATCTCCTATAGATTATTATCATCCAAATGTATCTATATTATGATTATCCCTAACTCTCTAATATACTACTAATCACCAACACCAATGGTCTCCAAATTCCCTAATTATTTCTTTCACACCTTCACTATCCTCACAAAGAAAAAAATATATTTTTTTCATTTCTTCCATAGAGTAGAATCATTTTTTCCATTAAACAATTCAATGTGGTAAAAAAATCCCATGTTGTGGATCACCCATAGTCAATCAGCAAGAAAGACAGAAAACCTCATATGATACTAGTTGTTTAGGAGGAAATAGTTAGATCATAAGAAAATAAATCTATTGTGAAAATGTATTTTTACAGTCTCCAATAACAATGGAGGTGTAAAAGAATTAATAGGAGTTAAATTGAGATATAGATTTTATCATGGAAAATACCTCCAGTATAAAGGATTAAAAAAATGAGGAAATTACAAAAAATTACATTATATAATAGAGAGTATAATATTCAAGTAATTCCCGAACATTAATTGAAAAATTCATCAACGAAAACTTGTGTGAAAATACACACTTGAATATGCCTCCATATTCTGTATGGAAAGTTTTTCCTGAAAAAACATCACTCCCTCAGGGATCAAAAACAAACACATGGTGTCATTGAATCACCTAAAATAAACTATTTAACAACCTAATTTTACCACTACATAGTGATTCCCACTATCAATAACTAGTTCTTATGTCTCTTATGTAATCACTTCTTAAGAGCTTCACATGCCTGATTCGTAACCAAATTTTCCATACTGCACACTAGATTTACAACACACTTTTTCATATTTCTTGTCTCATATATCTTCTATTTGCATAACCTTAAATAAAATTGGAGGCATATATATATAATTATCTCTAAAAACCCACATGTTTAGATAAGACTTGTGTACATTAAAATACCTTACCCATCATGTGTTTCCCAAAACTAGCTGAAGGCCAATTTTTTAATTTTTTTTAAAAAAATATCTTTAAAATTATAAAGGTGCAGAATAAAACCTAATATAAATCCCCTCAATTTCCCCCTCCTCTATATCCATGTTTTCAGACTCTGCGGCTTCTGTCTCATTTGAATCTATACATTCTTTCACCATTAGCACATAACCTTTCTTAGGACACTGATGTCTTTAATTTAACTTCTTTACACAAGAGTATCATAGGAATTTTAACATTCATTCATCAAAATAATCCATGAAAATTTCTTTACTCCTCTATAGTGTGCATCATTCCCCACTATTCTGATCAACAACTTATTATGCTAGGATGAAATTAACTTTGTTTGTATTCCAACTCTGCCCCTACCAACTTGGAACACTACTCCCACTTCAATCCTCTCTATATATAATTATTACCTATAATATCTACACCCTCTCCTCTCTCCGAGAAAGAGTCAATGGTTTCACCTTTCTGGGTGGTTCACGAGTCTGTGTTGTACTGCATATTTTGGGTTTCAACCCTCTATGAAAATGGTTATGTACCATTGTTTAGAGAAATTTTATATGTTCAAGGCCACTAACTCAAACTCATATATATATATATATATATATATATATAAATATATATGTATACATGTCATCCATTCTTTTATGTCATAATCCGTTCAATAAAATCATTGGATCTTCTTCCACCATCGTGTCATACCATACTAGTAATTCCACTTCAAGATGAATCTATATAATATAATCTTAATAGTATTCAATGAGATGATCATATATTGGACCATATCTTCCCTGAAAATTATTTCAATTATCACTTATATATCTTCCCACATATGATGTGTCAATAAATTGGTGCCATCTCACACGATCCAACTTATAGGATCCTCTCTAAAAAAATTAATTTCTAATTTTTTGGTGAAAGTTTGCATTCCGTCAAACACTGAAAGTCATTTTTCCATATATTCCATAACTATTGTGTGATACGAAACTCCATCACCTTCTTACACTTTCAAATTTTTCTCACCTTCCTCAGCCACATCTGATTTCTCCTTTATTTCCTCTTGTGATGAACCCCTCACTTGAGACTTGTAAAATTGAGTAACCAATTATTTAATCTCCCACATAGATAAAATAAACTCTTATAATAACATTTCCAATTCATTAGAGTCATCTCTATGATCACTAATCTGGTCACCATACATGTGGGAATCCAGATTTCTCAAACCTTCATGTTGGCCTTTATAATGATCTTCTTCAAAAATAACTCTCTAAAAACACATGATCATGCTGATAGATTTTTCTATCTGAAAAAAAGATCCACTTGATAAGTTTTTCATAATAAAAGAGATAATTATAATGGTTAAAGGGAAAGGAAACATTAATTTTTAAACTAACTCTTAAACTTACAACATCCTTGATCTCCCTTCGAAGATAGATTGGTCCTTCTAGGATAAATTGTATGTGCAAGCCCAAGAAATATGTCTTCCCAATAAATTATAATTGAATTAACCCTGTATACATTCCCCACCCCAATTAATATAACTCTTTATATACTACATATTTTCTAATTACAACACTACCTCTAGTAGTAAGTATTCACTACCCAACATCATTCCTACAAACTCCCCTCTGTTGGTAAGTATACTGAATAAGTGTCCTCGGTTGGACTTGATCTTGGTCCTCACCCATTATAAAACACTAGTTAACTTCTCTAACATAATAATCAATAAGTACATTATAATGTTCATTTAATAAGAAATAAAGCTAAGGTAAGAAAATATAGCCTGTATATCTCTTCTATAGGTGTACCAGGCATCCCTAGTAGTGGGGAGCAGACCCTTTAAATTATATTTGTTCCTAAAAAAATTCAAGAGAATGTTATTATTTACTAACCATAAATTTCACACCTAACTATCCATTTATTTTAGTTTTAAAAAATAAATAAAAGGGGAAAACTAGAAGACCATGGGTTGGCTCCCATGCAGCACTGTATTTTTTGGTCTCCTTTTTTAATTTGTCTTACTTTAATTTACAAGTGGACAGATAAAAGCCAACTGCTTAGTTTAACCTTTAATTTAATTTTTAACCTATTATTAATGAACAAACAATTACCTAAAATATGCACAGTACCATTGGTCATCAGTTGAGTGATGGTGACTAGGAAAAACCATTTGACTTGTGTCTAAGTTTAATAAAAAAATTCCATGAATCTCAATAAAGTAGCCTAAAAAGGGGGATACATAAGGTTTTTTTGAATGTTGTTCTAAAAAAATAAAATGACCCAAATAATTTTAAAGACCAATCCTTCCTTAAAACACTTGGTCTATTCCAAATTTTATTTTGTTTCTTTATTGAAAATTTTAGATTTCCCAGTAATTTTTTTGTATGGTATGTGATACATATTTTATGATTTTATATATATTTATCTATATAAGTTTTGAACTTAAATCTCTTTAAATGGACCCCATTTTTGGTGTTGAAAGCCTTTTTTACCCCAATCCATGATAAAATATTCATTTTGATGAATTTCACCACACTAGAAGCTTTATTATTGATGAGTGTCATTACCTCAAACCACATTGATACATAATCAACCTCCATAAGAATGTAATAATTCCCATGAGAGATATAAAATAATCCAATAAAATATAATTCATAAACATCAATTATCTATACATCTATAATTACTTTTTGATGAATCATTTGTCTTCTTCGTATGATTCCCAACTGTTTTACCTTGTCATATCCCACTAAATAAATCCTAGAACGATTAAATGAATTGGGGTAATATAATCCATATTGAAGCACAATATGTGTCATCCTATCTCTACTCTAATTTCTTCCCTAATGAGGGGTGAAAACTCCCATGAATGGGTATAATTTTTTCTTTCATCATAAACCTCATCAAAATTCCAACATTACTTCTTTTAAAGAGAAATAATTCTTCCAAAAGTAATTCTTGACCTCCTTTGATTGTGATTTAGGTCACAAGGGATCACTCTAGATGCCAAATAATTGAAAACATAAGTAATATAGGGGAATATTTAGATGAGGTAGAAAGTAGGTTTTTAACTAAAAATAGAGGATTTATCTCTCTTGATTCACTTTTTCAATGTTGGATAACCTTGAAAAGTGGTCAGAAACCTGGTTTCCAATACCTTTTTTATCCTTTATTTCAAGGTCAAACTTAGGAAGAAATAGGATCCATATAATAAACCTTGTATAGGTTACTTTTTTGACCAAAAGGTAATTTAACGAAGAGAGGTCAGTGAACACAATTACTTTAGAACCAATAAGGAATTCCATGAAATTTTCTCACACAAAAGAAAACAACCAAGATATATTTTTAAATTATTATGTAGTTTCATTGAGCCTCATCTTGGTGTTAGATAGAATAGTATGAAACATGATGTTTTCTATCCTTTATTTTTTCAAGGACAACCCCAAATGTTGCCTCACTAAAATAACACATTAATTTAAAAGGGGAGAAAAAATAAAGGTATATTTTGATCGAAGTATATATAAATTCCATATTTAAAATATTGAATTATTTAATGAATTTTTAAATAAAAATTAAGTATCCATCATTTACCAACAACGAACAAAATGTTTTTGGGATATTTGAGAAGTATTTAACTAACTACCAAAAGAATATGTCATGTCCAAGGAAACTACTAATGGATTTTATAGATTTTAGGTTTAGTAATCTTGGATCCACCTCCAACATGGTTGTGTCAACCGTTATTACGCTCTTATAGATTTTTTCACCAGGAAAAATTCTTTTGGGGACCATGAATTGAAACTTTCCTCAATTAAAAAATAGTTTTTTCTAAACCTATTTTAAAAAAAGATTGATTTTCCCATGAAAACTCTCAATTGTGGCTCCTATAATGGAAATATTCAACCATAAACACCTATAAGATCCTCTAAAATATATCTAAAATAAAAACCATAATGTACCTTCAAATGGTGATTAAATCTCAAAAAAGTATAAAGGATTTTCTATAATAGGATAAAGTACAAAATGGGCATATTAAGGTGGAATTATCATGGTCCTCAGGGGAAATTGAGTGTTGATGTTAATCAGAATAACCATCAAGGAAGAAATAGAAATCATTTCTACCTAACCTCACCAATATTTGATCTAAAAAGGGAATGAGACAGTGGAATTTTTTTATAGAAGATTTTAGTTTCCTATAGATAATGAAAAACATATACTTTATCACTATATTTTGGGGATTAACTCATTGTTTTTAAACTAACCTAATGTTTATAAATAAAATTACCATTGTGGTTGAATTAAGCACCTTATAATGTAATGAAGTTACAGGAAACACATGAACTTATTTGGATTTTTATAAATATTATATCCATTCTAATTTAAAATCTTCTAAGAAACATATTAAATTATAATATAGTTATTCAATAGTGATATTATGATTTGAATATATTAAATGATATGAAAAATTAAATTGGTATAGAAAAAGTAAGTAATGACCTAAACTAGTAGGATCATACCCTATAAAGCCCATTAATTAGAGCATGTTAGGGAAAGCACATCTCTAGGATCTTACATTTACCAATACCAAGTTTTGATTCAACAAATAAATCATGATATAAACCATTTATGTTGTAATTTCAAGATCATTGAGATCAAGTTCCAAACCATGTCTTTCGAATAACCCCAAGAAAAATCCACCATCGCACACCTTACCCTTAGGGCATTCTCTAATGTAATAAGTGGATATGTATCTAAAAAATAAGAACATGAATATTTATAATCTATTTTCTATGAAATAATGATTATATTTATTCTTTATATATTTTACTTTAAAAATTATTAATTAATGAGTTTCATAAAAAATACATTTCAATATGATAAAAATTGAATTGTATTTTTAGGTAATAATAAATTTGAATTAAGAAATTACTTTTTGAAGAATTCATGAATTCAAAAAAAATAAATTATATTTTAATAAAATATTATAATTAAATATAATTTATTAATTATAGTTGAAAATATGATTTTTTTTAAGTCAACAAAAAATAAATTTTATAAGGGTCAGAAAATTGTTATAGTAAACAAACCAATATTTTTAAATAAATGGATATTTTGATTTAAAAATATAATTTGCCATATTTAGATATTTATTTTGATAAAAAAATATTTTTTTGGATTCAGAACATTTAAATTTTATAATGGTTAACTTTTCATAAAATTTAGAGCGTCAAATTTTTTGGTAAAAATTAAATACAATATAAATATAGGGTATGTATTATGAAATCATAATGACCCAAAAGTGTTCAAATATTTTTCATAAAAGATATAAATGACCAAATCTATATGTAGCCATTAAAATAATGTGTTTTTAAGGTTATATGATCAATTTTATATGGTCTTTATGAATCTTCCAAAACATATACTATATATTAAGGTTTTAAAATCAATTCTTCATTAAAATCACTCACTTCCACATCACCAAAGTTGCTATTATAATAATTTAGGTTCTTTTACTTATTAAATGATGAAAAAAAAACTCCTTTCATGATGAAATAATGGAAAAAATCATGGGAATGTTTGTGGATTGGATTACATTATTTTATGGAGTCCAAAACCTAAGTATAGGAAATAATAAAGAATTCCCCTCTCTTTTCCTATATATACCCACAAAATCTACCATTTATCTTCACTAAAAACCCTTGGATCACATCCTTACACTGACCTTACCTCTAAATATACATCCCAAGGTTCACCAATCTGTCAATAACCTCCTCCTATGATTTTAAAAACATCCTCTCAATGTAAGGGATTCTATCCTTCTCCTCTTTATTCAAGAACATTATTTATTTTATGCCTTTTTATTTGAAATTAATAATATTGGGATATGTTTTACCGCATACCTAATAATTTACTTTTTTTTGAGAAAAGTTATGACATGAACTATTTTCCCAGTTCATGCCATCAAAGGAATTTATTAAATTAAAAAAGTTGCAATACAAAACACGAGGAGTAATGTGTTTACTCTAGTAGGGAATTAAGGGGGTACAATGACGCTTAAAAAAAGAAAAAAACCAACAGCCAAAATGAGAACCTTCAAAATGCAGAGGGATATTCCATCTAGGATCAGCCATCAAAGATCTTCCCATCAAGAGCTAAAAAGATGATCCAGCCAGGGCGTAAATCAGCATCCACATCAAAGAAACCCACCAATAAAAATGTCAGATTCTGATAAAACAACAACAGAAAAAGAAGCAGTATGAATAGTATTGTCCATCCCTTCACCATTTCTTGAGAGCATACAGGTCAAAAAATCATCAAAACAAGCAGGAAAAGCATCTAATATTCGGAGAAAATTCAAAAGTAGCAAACATATTGAAACCCAAGCAGCAGGTGCAAACCAGCCGAACCAATCTAGAAAGAGAAGTTCAAAGTGTTAGTATAAAACAAGATCCAAATACATAACAGTAGCCCCATCCGTGTGAGAACCATGAAAAAACATGAAATGCATGCAACTGTAGACCAATCACAGTGTCAAGCATTTAAAATAATCAAGGCTGAGTCAGTGAATAGAGCTGTCCTCTGATCCAGAGTGCCAAGAATTAATACACTACACCAAGCAGCAAAAAGGAATCAAACAGTCCTCAGATCAGTAGATAGGAGCTAGCTTTATACAGATTCAAGAAGCATATCTCATAAATAGATGAAACCACAAAACAATCTTTGAGACAAATGGGATATCCAACATCAGGTTGCAACAAAAGAGGGAAGAATGGTCTGCAAAAACAAGGGACCAAGAGAAACTAAAGTAGAATTAAGGAGATTTTTGAGCTCATTCCTTATATTTTCATTGAAAATAACATGTTTAATGGATAGATAAGTGTCCTTCAAAATCTCCCTTTTTCTTAAATATTGACATAAGATTTTATCTCTAAGATGGTCAGAAGATTCATGCTCATGACAATAAGAAACATCCTGTTTGTTGACCTCTTCATGCTGTTGATGGGTCTCCACCTGTTGAGGAGTTTCAATCACCTCGTGTGACATGTCAATGAGAGGTTCATCTTGAATAGATTCATCACTTTACTTTCTAGTAGGAGAGATAGAATGTGTAACAATGGTCCTTTCAATCTGAGAGTAATCCCTATGCTTTCTTTTTTTCCTTGGGTTTGGGGTGATAAAACCATCCTCGTCCACAATAGGCATCTTACCTTTTTTTTTCCTTGGACTTTAAGTAAGATTCCTCAATTTTCCTATGGTGATCCTCCACTTCGATTGAGGTTTCACTGGAGATTGCATCTTCCTCCTGTTCCTTTCCTCCATCCTCAATTGATTCAATATGCTCTTTATGTTCTCCAGAAAGATTGATTGGCTGGTTGCACTCAAATTTTCCATTTCCAAGGTGCTCTTGTTGGTTGTTAATTCCATTATTGTCAATGAAATTATCAGTGACAACAATAATATCATTAAAAAATTCAGCAATATGATTGTCAGGAGCTTGAAAATTAATGTCCTCACTGATCTTACATTTCTTTCCTTATTAGTGAAAACAGATGGTCCTACTTCATCACTTTTTTTTCTCTGCCCTTTACTATCCACTTGGATGTCATTTTAGAACAGATTTGAAACTTTCCACAACTACTTGAGCTTTACTTTTTATTTAAAAATTCTTATATACTCATTTTCCCTAATTAAACCATTTTATGAATATTTGTGCACTGTTGTTGTGCTATTGAAATTTCACAGCGATTTTTCAGGCCAAATGATTGTGAAGTAAATTCCCATACTCATTTACACTCAATGGTATTAACATATATATACATATATGTATTTAAATAATGAATTAAATACATATAACCCACATTCCTTAATCATTGGTTTGATAGATATGAAATACACTCTTATGTCATATGATCTTGTGGCACAGTTATGCACGTACTAGATATGATTATGATGGATTAATCCAAATAGAAATCCAATACATTTGGTAATGTTTTATTATTATGATATTACATGTAATTTGAATGGGTGGTAATCCTAACAATACTATGTTATGGTGTATTTGTGGTTATCTATGACTTATTCTTATTATTCCTTGCTTTAATTTGTTTCAAGATTCCCATTTTACCTTTATGTTATCATGTTATATAATGCCTCATTGTTCACAATTATGATTCTCACCACTTATGTTAAATTTTTATTCATATATTATTAATTGTATTACTTTACCACATTCCATGATTTGTTCATTACCTTACTGGGATTTATACCTAACACTTTTCTTATGCACGTTCTCAGGTTATCCCATGTAGTTTTAGAGGAATGTTAGATTTTAAGAGAATGTTAAGGAAGTTTTCAATAATGTTATTGTATCCCTATTTTAAGATGTTATGTTATGTACCTAATAACCCAAACACACTAGTATTCCCAATATTATGGGTTTAAAATATGTTCTTCTATGTAATAAACCATGAAATAATGTGTAATAAAGATATGGGTTCTCATAATTGGTAGTAGAGGAATGTCTATTTATTTCTCGGATTAAGATTATAAAACTCTAGTAAAAGCCTTAGGGACAAGACTGAGGATAGGAATACATCCCTAAATTTTTTTTAAGGAATGTATTTTATGTTTTCCAAGAAAATACATCCCTTTTTGAATACTACATGTCTATGTGGATCTGTAATAGACATACCTAGGGTTAAAAACCCTAAAAACCCTGTATTGAGCTAGACTGGATTGGGAAATAGTGCATAAAAATGGGCCTTGTTGCACCACAAGTTTGACACTCTCAAGAGTTTTAATCTGGTAAATTCATTAGATCATTACAAACCACAATTTAGGGAAGAAAAATTCCCATAATATTTTATATTAGTAAATGGATCATTGGTAACCAAGAATGATGCCTAAAAATCATATGATTAGGAATAATTTTTTATGAAATATCCCTTAATGTTTATAGCCTTTCTTTTACGTGTTTAATAATTTAAAAATTATCATCTCAAATTTTCCCATTATTTTTCTGAATGTCTAGAGATATGAGGAACTGAGTCAACAACCAATATGATTGGAAATGTGATGACTGCCTAAATGAGATGCCTAACAATATTGTATCTCAAGTAAAACATCTTTTGATTATGAAAAAACAACCACCAATCATTGTGAATAACAACTGGAATATAGTTTAATGTTCAAATATGTAAAATAATAGGATTATGGTGTCTCAAGGAAGTTTATCTAGTAAAGGTGATAAAGTAAATAAGACTAAATTTACTTTGTAAAAAAATGTGGAAAGAGGCACCAAGTAAAATTTAACAATGGGATTGGGAGATGTTTTAAGTGTGTAAAATAAGGAATAAAGTATTTAATTGACATGGATAAATGAATAATGTGATGTATGGGAATAAATTTCAATATAAGGTACCGCATATATTTTTATTTCATAAATTTGGAGAATTTGGCTATTATCCAAGCCAATTCTCTATTACAAGGGCCAATAATCATGATGATAACCAACAATCTCCATGGACGACGGAATAAGGAATGTCTTATGCTGAGATGGATCATGATATATTATATGCATATAACCTCTACTTTATAGTTATTTATGTCATATTTTATTTCAATTCATTCCACATTACGATATCTTTTATGTTTTCTATGAATATCAAGCCACCACAAGAAATGATTTGATATCATCAAAAAAATATCATTGATTATTGTATCACATGTTGATTTTTTTTAATCTTGTTGTAGGAAATATTATTGGTCTCCCTTTAATGGAATTTTATGTTATCCTGGTGATGGAATTGATTTCCTTTTACAAAATTAATATAATTTTATGAGATAAGGAAATCACTCTATGTCTTGCGATTCGCCCTATGGTTTTATACAAGTGCAGGGAAGAGGATGAATATTATTTAGTACCAACATCTCAATCATGGAAATTATTTCATTGTAATAAATTGTATCTATACCAAATTATTTATATTATAGAAATGATCATCCTTGAACATATACCCATTGTGAGGGAATACAATGATCTATTTCTCAAATAATTTCTTGGACTTCCTCCTAATAGAGAGGTTGAATTTTCAATTAAGCTTATACCTAGTGATTTTCCAATATCAAAGAGTCCTTATATAAGGTTCAGTTTTGAACTCAAGGAACTGAAGAGAAAACTATAGGAAAATATGCATAAAGGTTTTATACTCATGTGTGCTTCACCATTGGGTACACTAGACCATTTTATTAAGAAGTACGATGGGTGAATAAAAATATGCATTAATTATCATGGGCTCTAAAAGATCATGATAATAAAAAGTACCCTCATTCAGAGATTGGTGTTTTTTGTGACCACCTATATGGAGCCTAGTATTTATTTAAGATAGATCTTTGATTGAGATATTATCAAGTAGTAGTGAAGAAGTGGGATATCCCTAAGAGTGGTTTTCATACATGATATGAGCACTATGAACTCATATTGATTCCATTAGAACTCACGAATGATCCAAGAAAATTCATGGAATTTATTAACATAATATTTAGAGATTACCTCAACCTAACGTCTTGGTTTCGGAATCCACCCAGAGATTCCCTGTACCCAGTTGGTCACATGGCCTCAAGCGTATTTCCCCGAACACCAGAGGCAGCCAACTAGCAGTGAGGACCTTGGGTTTGATAGTGGGGAAACTATGCCCTCATTGGTAGAGTAACACAGCGAAAGAAAGCAATAGAAAAAACAGAAGCAGGAATAATCCATACAAAAGTTAACAGTAGAAGACTAGAAAAATAATAAATTAGAGTACACATATATATATGAATGATGCATGATACATATGTCTAGGAAAGAAGCCAAACAAATCACAATGCTGGAATACAATATTACTAAACCCAAGTACAAAGAAAGCAAAGTAAACAATTCCTCAGCATCGCAAGCCATAGCTCGGTCCCATTCTCTCTAGCTCCACATCAAATCAAGTACATGAAATAGAAGGGTGCTTTCCCTTATCTATACCTACAACAATATAATATTTTTGGGCCCAAAAGCATGGACTAAACATGGTGTGAGACTAAATCCCAGTAGGAAACCACCACAAGATATGTGCCTAACAGTCAGTGAATATATGGTAGGTAATAAGTACAGAAAGCAGTAAACAAGGAAGTACTCAGCAGTAAATAATCCATAGTTTCAAGGAATTCAGTTTCATATATCAAGAAACAGCTAATAAAAATAGGTAAACAAAAATAGGTAACCCTCAGGGAAGTACTCACAGCCTATCCCCTCTGGTCCTACCTAGAAACACAATCAACCCTATGGGAAGTACACTCATTATAACCCCTCTGGTTTAGCTTAATCATAGACTCTCTAAGGAAGAACTCATTGTCAATTCCTCCTATAGTCTCGTATCGGTAACTAAAGGTGCTCTGGGGAAGCACTCAATGAATATTCCCCATATGGCCTACATCGAGGATCTACAGACACTCTGAGGGAGCACTTACGTCAATTACCCATATGTTCTCGCATCGTAAGTAAAACAGACACTCTAGAGAATCCCTTACGTCCATTCTCCCTATAGTCTACTACACCAGGTTCTCATGGCCCTGTGTAAGTCGAGTAGGTATAGCAATGCATATCATCCAAAGTAAACCTCAAGAACTACTTGGATAGCAGTCTACAATATATCAGCATATGAGAACAAACACACAATCCTATAACTAGTCAGGGGAGGTAAACAGTATCCTAACAGGCAACCTAGACCCAATGGTCAAAACATAAAATCATGCATGGGAAATAACTTCCAAAGCATAGCAATTAACCTGAATCACATTAGTTATCATCAACTAAAGCAAAAAATCATAGAAAGAAAACAATAGAGCTAAAACGGTAAACGCACAATACCCCATTCATGGGTATTGGTGGTTTTTGCATATATAACTCAAAGAAATTCAACAAAAAGGAAAACAACACCTACCTTGGCATTATGAGATCAATATACTTGAGTCTCAGGGCTTGAATCACCTTAGAATGTCGAAGATCTACAAAAACATCTAACAAATTCAATAGAGGATAACTTGAGAAAGAGAAGGAATCATGAAACGATGCTCTAGAAGAAGTAAGATCTTACTGAGGTGATCCCAACACAATTGACGGTGGTCAAATCAAATATCGAATGGAGGCCCGGGGGCTCGTATAAGGATCACAGTCATGTGGGTTCTCTCAGACGAATGAGACCTAGAAGAAGGGTGTTCTGTCTGTCAGATGTGATCCCGGTGCATTTAATGAAAACAATAAAGTACATGGCGTGTACTTGCCGTTTCTGTACTCCACTTTAGGTGGCTTCCAATTCATCCCCATATGGTTGTGTGTGTGGCCATCACACGGCCAGCACACGGCTACCTGCGGTAACCGAGTACATGGCGTGTACTCAGAAAGTACACGGCGTGTACTTTGAAAATTTCCAGAAATTACTCTTTTTCTCAAAAACGAACATAAAAAGAAAACATACCTAAAAAAGAAGATCCAAGTTCTTACAAAATTCCCCCATTAAAGAAATTTATCCCCGAATTTCCCTATCAATGCGGCGTAGAAGAAGAAACCCCGAACAAATCCGGCCACTACGATCGTACGTCTGTCTCCTCTCTTAAGTCTTGTCCTGTACTTACCCATGCTGCCAAAGCACCTTTACTAGAGGAAGATACCGACCATGGAAAACCTTCATACTTTGATCAAAAATACAGATAGGATGCTCCTTAAAAGATGCATCCACTTCTAACTCAACCTCTTTGGGTTGAAATATGTGAGATGGATATGAGAAGTAACATCAAAGGTGAGAAACGTGGAAGACATCGTGCATATCCCGGTACCTCTGAGGTAACTACAACCGATAGCCAACCGGACCGACTCTGTCTAATACCTCAAATGGCCTGACGTACCTTGGTGAAAGATTACCCTACCTCTTAATCCTCTTGTGTCCCAACCTTAGTGTGGCACATAGGAAAACCTATTCCCTAACCTCGAACGCTAGAGGTCATCTCCATTGATCAGCATAAGACTTCTGTCGAGACTGTGCATTAGTCATCCTCTTTCAAATCAACTCTATCTGCTCTATGGTCTCCTAGACAAGGAAAGGCCCCATCATAGCTGTCTCTCCTACCTCTATCCAACATAAGGGTGATCGGCATGGCCTACCATACAAAGCCTCGTAAGGTGCCATATGAATAGTTGATTAAAAACTATTGTTGTAGGAAAACTCCACAAGTGGTATGTGTTTCTCCCAAGAACCTCCAAAATCTAGGATACAGGCTTGAAGCATGTCCTTAAGCACCTGAATCGTACGCTCAGACTGGACATCTGTCTGGGAGTTGTAAGTTGTACTCAAAAGTACCTATGTACCCAAATCCTTTTGAATCCCCTTCCAGACCTGAGAAGTAAAACATGCATCTCTGTCTGAAACAATGGAGTGTGGAAATTCATGTAAGTGAAAAATCTCACGGATGTACAATCGTCCCAACTCATTGACACTGAAGGTCTCCTTGATCAGCAAGAAGTGAGAAACCATTGTGATTCTATCAATGAAAACTCAAACTGCATCATTCCCTATAGGAGACCTCAGTAAGCCTATCATGAAATCCACCGTGACATCATTCCACTTCCACTCAGGAAGGGGTAACTACTGTAAAATCCCTACTGGTCACTGATGCTCTGCCTTCACCTACTGATAGGTGGAACACCTCATGATGAAACCAGAAAAATCTCTCTTCATACCTGGCCACCAATACTGATGGTGTAGATCACAATACATCTTGGTGACACTATGATGAACTGCCCAAACTGAGGAGTGAAAGTCCCGCATCATCTCCTCGCGTATGTCTGCTGACACCCACATGCACTCATCAAAATGTAAGATTTCATCCTCACCTATTGTACATCCAGGAAAAGGGTCCTCTCCTGACACACTCTTCCATAGGACTAGGCCTTATAAGTATGATAGTTTCCCCATTCACACTCGATCAAGAAGCGTAGAGGTAACAATTATAAAAGAAAGAAATGTTTTCCCCTGTCTGTCGTGCACCTCCAAATGCATCATAGAGAATAGAGCCATAAGATTCCACTCACTACTGGACTTATGAACTTCTTATATCTAAGTCCTCCTGCTCAATGCATCAACCACTGCATTGCCTTACCCAGGCGTATAGGAAAGATCAATGTCAAAAGACTGAAGGTACTCAACCCCCCTTCGCTGTCTAAAATTCAGATCATGCTGAGTGAATATGTACTTGAGACTCTTGTGGTTAGTGAAAACCAAAAAATTCTCTCCCAAAAGGTAATGTATCCAATAGTGTAAAGAATGAACAACTGCAGCCAACTCGAGATCGTGTGTCAGGTAATTCTTCTCATGCGGCTGCAACTGCCGATACTCATATGCAATGACTCCTTCTACCTACTAATCACAGCTCCCAGCCTGATACCTGAAGCATCACAGTACAAAGTATATAATCTTTCTCAGCTTTGGAAACACTATTATTGGTGCTGAAGTCAACCTCCCTTTCAGATCCTAAAAGGATGAATCACAAGAATCTGACCACAAGAACTTTACACCCTTCTTAGTCAGACCTGTCAGTGGTGCTGCTAAGCATGAAAAGTCCTGAATGAAGCATCTGTAGTATCCAGCCAACTCTAGAAAACTCTATACCTCAAATATGTTCTTCGGATACTCCCAGGAATCTACTACCCTCACTTTTTTTGGGTCTACTGACACACCTATCTCAGAGATAACATGACCCAAGAAGTGAATCTAATTCATCCAAAAGTGTCATTTTGAGAGCTTAGCATATAACTGAAGCTCTCTCAGTGTACTCAAAATGATCTCAAGATGTGTGGAATGGTCGTGTCAAGTGTGATAGTACACTAAGATATCATCCATGAAAACTACCATGAATGAATCCAAGTATGTATGGAACACTCGATTCATCAGTGCCATGAAAACTACAGGCATGTTCGTGAGATCGAATGACATAACCATATACTCGTATAGACCATACATGCTCTGAAAGGCTATAAGAGATATATTTGATGGTCTAACATGAAAATGATGGTAACAAGATCTCAATTCAATATTCAAGAACACCCGGGCTCCTCAAAGATGATCAAAGAGATCATTAATCCTCAGTAATGGATATCTATTATTGACCATCAACTGGTTCAACTTCTGATAATCCACACAAAGCCTAAGGGTACCATCCGCCTTCTTCGCAAAAGAACAGGCAAACCCCAAGGAGAAGTACTGGGTCGGATGAAACCCTTTGCCTACAACTCCTCCAACTGCTTCTTGAGCTCCTGTGACTCTGGTGTAGCCATTCTATAAGGAGGAATGGACATTGGTGCCGCTCCTAGTACACGATCAATATAAAAGTCTACCTCACAATCCAGAGGCAACCAGAAAAGTATTCTAGAAAGATATCTATTAAACGATCCACCACTGGAGCAAAATAAATCTGTTAAATACCTTGTTCATCCAGATATAGACTAGAAATATGGGTTGTAACTCCTCTTAACCCATGATTCTTGGGTCTCTCTTTGTTCTCCCAGACATCCCATTCGCCCTTATAAATAAAAGATCCACCCTCTAGTGATATGAAACTCACCATGTGGTGATAACAGTCAACGACTTCCTGGAAGGGAACTAGACAATCCATTCTGAGAATGATATCATAGACGGTCATCTCTAGAAAATAGAGGTCCCATAAAAAGTGACACCCACCAACCTCTAGAGGTCACTCCTTGCACTGACGTACACTCATCGTTCTAGTACTCAACAGAGTGTCTAGTGTAAAGATATATACTGAAGAAAAGATTCAGAGCCCAAGGATCTCCACAACCGAAATAGATATAATACTATGGGAAGCCCTTGTATCGAAAAGAATAGAAGATAAAACTGAGGCTACTATGTTCGTACCTCGCACTGTATAGGGTTTGGGATCCTGCTCTGATTGGGTCTTCTCTACCTCAAAAGTCTGACCTGCACCGTGGCCCTGTGACCCTGTCTGGTCACCCTAAGCTAATCCACCCTATTGTCGCTGAAAACCGGGTGATTGGCTACCATGAACACAAACTCCACCTCGTCCTGAATGGCCAGAAGAACTCCAGTTCCCAGACTAGTGAGAAACTGGTGGTGCTGCTCCTGAACGAGGAGTCATAGAAGAACCCCTATCACCAGATGCTAGTGAGAAGATCTGATAGAAGTGCTGAAAATGACCCATATTTCCACAAGATTGTCACTCCACTAGGTATCTTAGGAAATGTGGCCTCATATTCCCGCTCTTCCCGCACTGGTATCACACCACCTGACTACCAGAAGAAGTATCTAGCCTCCTTGGATCTCTACGCAAAGACTCCTTGCGGTGCTTCCTGCTATCAGTAAGAGGGATACTAACTCCAGATGCTAAGCCTCCCTAGCTCAAAACTCTATAATACCTCATATTGGGCTTATTAATCAGTTCCTGATTGATGATAGATGTAATAGAAGTCAACCAAAAGATGTTCACCTATGATCGGATGTCGTGCCTCAAAACCATCCTGAAACTTCCTTGCCATGAATAACTGACCACCTCCAGAAATAGGCATGAAATGTTGCAGCTTAGTAAAGAGAGAGGAATACCCCATAACCTAAAGAGTACCTGGCTCTAGACTCATAAACTCTTGGTCTTGATCAGCCCTCAAAGTATATTGGTATAAGTAGTCATAGAAGATACACTGGGACTCATCCCAAGTCATAACCTGCTGGTGTCCCGCCTATAAGATCACATCACACCACCTCTTGGCGGAGTCCCGAAGCATATATGTTGTGAGCTTAACCCGCCTATCTGGTGGCATCTCCAGATGCTCAAAGATTGTCATCATGGATTCCATCCATCACTCTACAGCCTGGGGTCCTCAATCCCTTGAGAAAGTGGGAGGATGTTGCTGCTGAAAGAGTCGTGTCAATTCTTCCATTGACGGGGTTGGAGGTGGTGCTCCATGAAAGGTCTAAATCATCCTCATAATGCCTTCCCTGAACTGTTCATCAGCATCTGTATCCGGTATAACAGCTGGTACCAAGACTAGCTCAATGGTAGGATCTACAGGTAGTCCCTGATCAGCCATATCCAGTGTCTGATAACTACCCTACAACTGGCATACAACCATAGGATGTCTCGGTGGCATGACTCTTCAAGGTCAAACACACACCCTAGATCAAGTTTAAAAAGGACCAAAAACTGAAAATGTAATAAGGGAATAGAATAAGGGAAGAATTCAAGTTTTTCAAAACATGACTACATGGAATGTATAACCCCTACACGGTGTGTTCCCTTCATCCATTCACATGGGCGTGTACTCATGCCAAAACTGGTCATGTAACATCCTATACACACAGTGTGTTCACCTAACACAAAACGTGTACTTGAATCCTATTCCCCTACCCAATTCCTTCTACATGGATAAGCCACACGGTTCTCCTTAGAACGAGACTACCCAGCATGCTCCCAGATGGACATGACATGTGTTCGAAAAGATAACACTGACCCGTGTTGTTAGCAACATAGAAGGATACTCGGTTGACACTACATGGCGTGTTCCAGATGGACACAGTGTGTACTAGAAAGAATCACACTGACCCGTGTTGTTAGTTACACGGGCAGACACAGGGTCAACACAACACGGCGTGTACAGATGGTACACTGCGTGTTCGGAAAAAGGTTTCCCTATCCTATGTCTCTACCCACATAGCCTATGACATTGTTAGGTACTACACGGAGTGTACTTAAGAAAAACAGTTTCTTTACAAACAGAAGAACACATGGCGTGTAGTCAAAACTACACAACTTATATTTTGGGGTTTTCCAGACAGTAAGCCCCAAAAAATAATTTGGAGCCTATAAAAACACTAAAACACTCCCTTAAGTGCCAAATTCTGATCCGTGAGGGACCATACTACCCCAAAATAAAATATTGGCATCTTACACATGTTATAAACAAGTTAAACAAGTCAATGATCTAACAAATTCTGGTCAACGAGGGCCCATAACACCTCAAGAACAAAAGTTTGGTGTTTATTCAAACAAATACTTACACGAAGCAATAACCTATCAAAAAATAGGTAATATATCGAAGAATATATCACAACATCATGCATATCTAGCACAACATCTATCACAACAACATGCAATTGCTAATTCACCCTAAATGGCATGGCAAGAATGCATGACATGTGATTCCTAACAAGTCCCAATATGATGCATGAAATGGAATAACCTCATATCATTAGGTTGCAACAGAAATAGAACCTCAATAACATCAACAGTAACAACAAAAAACATTTGAATCACTCAAGGTGAAATCAAATAAACTATAATAATTGAAAAACTAGAAAAAAATCAATAAATGAGGTAGATTGTCTTTTCCCTGTACACGGGTTAGATACTCCTGGGCACAGCTTATTACCAAGTACCTATTTCGTATTATCCCTAACTATAGGCTCCAAACAGTAAGTCAAGAATAAAATGAACCTCCTCTGATACCACTTTTTAACATCCCGATTCTGGAAGCCACCCAGAGGCGCCCCGTACTCGGTTTTTCACATGAACTCAAGAGAATTTCTCAAAATGCTAGAGGCTGCTGACTAGTAGTGAGGGCCTTGGGTGTGATAGGGGCAAAACTATTCCCTCATTGACAGAGTAACACATCGGAAGAAAGAAATAGAAAAAAAATGGAAATAGTAATAATCCATAAGAAAGTAAACAACAGAAGACTGGAAAATAATAAACTGGAGCACACACACATATATGTATGAATGATACATGATAAATATGTCTAGGAAAGCATCCAAACAAATCATAATGCTAGAATACAATAGTAACAAACCCAAGTAAAAAAGAAAGAAAAGTAAACAACTCATCAGCATCGCAAGCCTTAGCTCGGTCCCATGCTCTCCAGCTCCACAACAAATCAAGTACCTGAAGAAGAAGGGCACTTGCCCTTATCTATACCTACAACAATATAATCTATTTGGGCCCAAAAGCATGGCCCAAACAGGGGGTGAGACTAAATCCCAGAAGGCAACCACCACAATATCTGTGCCTAATAGTCAGTGAATATATGGCAGGTAATAAGTACAGAAATCAGTAAATGAGGAAGTAATCAGTAGTAAACAATCCACAGTTTCAATGCATTTAGTTTCATATATCAAGAAACAACTAATCAAAATAGGTAAACACAATTAGGTAACCCTCTGGGAAGTACTCACAACCTATCCCCTCTGGTTCTACCTAGTAACACAATCAACCCTCTAGGAAGTACACTCAGTCTAACCGCTCTGGTTCAACTTAAGCGTAGACTCTGTGAGGAAGCACACACCGTCAATTCCTTCTATAGTCTCGTATCAATAAATAAAGGAACTCTGGGGAAGAACTCAACATCTATTCACCCTATGTCTTGTGGCCTGTGTCGAGGATCTACAAACACTCTGAGGAAGCACTTGCGTCAATTCCCCCTATGGTCTCACATCAAAAGTAAAACATACACTCTAGAGAAGCCCTTACGTCCATTCTCCCTATGGTATACTACACCAGGTTCTCATGGCCCTGTGTAAGTCAAGTAGGTATAGAAAAGCATATCGGCCAAGGTAAAACTCAAGAACTACTTGGCTAGAAGTCTACAACATATCAGTATATTAGAACAAACAAAACATCTTACAACTGGGAAGGGAAGGTAAACAGTAGCCTAACAGGAAACCTAGACCCAACGGTCAAAACAAGCAATCATGCATGATCAAGTACGTTAAAAGCATAGAAATTAATCCTAATCAGGTCAGTTATCATCAACTCAAGAATACAAGCATAACAGGCAAAAAATAGGGCTAAAACAGTAAACGTGCAATACCCCATTCATGGGTATTGGTGGTTTTTCACATATAACTCAAAGAATTTCAACAGAAAGGCACAAACCACCAAACTTGGAGTTAAGATATCAATATACTTGAGTCTCAAAGCTTGAATCACCTTAGAATTCTGAATATATAAAAAATTTCTAAAACATTCAATAGAGGATAACTTGAGAAAGATAAGGAATCATGAATCGATGCTCTAGAAGAAGGAAGATATTACTGAGGTGTTCCCAATTCAATTGATAGTGGTCAAATCAGAGATCGAACGGAGGCTTGGGGGCTCAGAGAAGGATCACAGTCTACAGGTTCTCTCAAATGAACAAGACTTAGAAGAAGGGTGTTCTGTCTGTCAGATGCGACCATGGTGCATTTAATGAAAAAAAAGAAAGTACATGACATGTACCTTTGAAGTACACAATGTGTAATTTTTGTTTTCGTACTCCACTTTAGGAGGCCTCTAGGTCATCCCCACATGGTCGTGTGTGTGGCCATCACACGACTAGCACACGGCTACCTGCGGTAACCGAGTACACTGCATGTTCTCAGAAAGTACACGGTGTGTATTTTGAAAATTTCCAGAAATTACACTTTTTCTCAAAAAACAACTAGAAACAGAAAACATACCTGAAAACGAAGATCCAAGTTCTTAAAAATTTATGTTTGTATTTATAGATGATATTCTTATCTACTTAAAAAGAAATTAGGATGTTAAAGAATATTTGAATACTTTTTTGAGGTCCTTTCAGGAAGAAAATATGTATGAAATGTAAATTAAATGTGAGTTCTGGTTGGTGAAAGTAACTTTCATTGAGAATTTCATCTCTAAAAATGGGATATTTTGTGGATCCTTTAAAATAATGGATAATTTAAGGGTTTCCAAGACCACCCACTATGATATAAATCCATTGTTTCATTAGATTAGTTGGGTACTATCATCAATTTTTGAGAAACTTATTACTATTGTAAACTCCCGCCACAACTAAGAAAACTAATAAATGATCCTTGTTGTTTTTGAACTGATGAATGTGAGGAAATTATTAAAGATATGAAGCGGAGGATAAACACGAAACATGTTCTTACATCACCCACTAATGGGGAATGATTTATTATCTAATATGATTCATATGAAAAGTTCTTGTGTTGTGTACTCATGAAAAATAACAAATTGATAGTCTATACCTCCCACCAACTAATTATCCATGAGAAGAACTACCAAGATCATGAACTAGAATTTGCTGCAGTGATCTTTTAATTATTGATTTCATTACATTATCTCAATATGATGAATTAATATATATATATATATATACCGTAAAAGGTTCAATTATATATTCAAAAAAATGGAGATTATTATGTAGAAATTTAGGTGGTTATATCTAATCAAGGATTATGATTGTTTAATTCATTTCCATAGTAGGGTAGAATACAAAGTGTCATATGATCTTAGTAGAAAGGTTCTTGAAACTCTATCCATTGTGAGGACTTCAAGTGATCCAATCTTCATGTACATCAAAAAATAATTGATACAGTAATTAAAAAAGTGTATTAATCCAACCTTATTTAATTAACTACTCAACCATACATTCTTGATAGGATTAAGTAGGCTTATAAAGATGATAAGGTACTGCATAGGAAGGTAGTGGATATTCTAGAGTTCATCTTTGCTGAATATGGAGTTATAATGTTTGAATCCCAGATATGTGTCCCATCAATGGTTGAAATATAGAGGTAACTTTGAGATGATGAACATAGATCATCCTTCTATCTTCATCTAGAAATCACTAAGTTGTATAGGGATTTGAAGTAAAATTTCTTATGAGATAACTCGATGATATTGATTACAGAGTTTGTATCTCTATGATTGGTATGCTAGTAAGTCAAGTCTGAATGAAATATGTATAAGGGTATGATAGAAACATTTCCCATACCTGTATGGAAATGGGAAAATATGACCATGATTTTTTTTGTAGTAATCCTCAGATCACCTAAAGGGAATAATAACATCTGGGTGGTGTTTAATCTTCTTAAAAAATTAAATCATTTCATTTATATCAAGGAGGATTTATATATTGAAATATTTTCCATGATATAAATATGATAAGTGGTAACATTGCAATGATTGTCAATATCTATTGTAGCTAATAAAGATCAAAGGTTTAACTTGAGATTTTGGAGAAGCCATGAATAAGAATTTTAATACAGAACTAAGATTAAACATTTTTATCACCCTCAAATGGATGGTCAGTCTAAATGGACCATTAAAACTTTTGAATATATGATGAGATCATGTTCAATGTATTTCCCTGGATGTTGGGGTCAACACCTTCCCCAAGTGGAGTTCCTATATAATAATAGTTTCCATTTGAGTATTTAAATGGAACCTTATGAGACTCTATATGGGAATAGGTTTCAAACTCCAACATACTTGGATAATTTTATAAAGAAAAATTTAATATGACCTAATCTAATCAAAGAGAAGAAAAAAAAGGTTCAAACCATTTAGCATCATATGAAATCCTCTCAAATTTGATAGAAAATCTATGCGTAAAATCATATATGAGACCAATATTTTGATGTTGGTGATATGATTTTCCTTGAGATATCACCCTGGAAGAAATTAATGAGGTTTGGGAAGAATGAAAATCATAATCCAAGATACATAAACCCCTGTGAGATCCATTATCACATTAGAGTGGTGGCTGGTCAGCTACCACTCCCATATAACTTATTTCAAATAAATGATGTTTTCCATGTATCCCTCTTGAGAAAGTACATACCAGACCCCTCATATGTACTAAATATATAGGTGGTACTGTTGGATATTGATATTTCATATGAAGAGTATCTAGTGAATATCTTGGATTATATATATTAAGTTCTACAAAACACGAAAAATCACCTGGTCAAAGTGTTGTTGTGGAACTACAAGTATCTGGTAAAGATCTTGAATCATAGATATAAAGTTCTACAAAACAAGAAAAATCACTAGTCAAAGTTTTTTTTGGAACTACAAGCTTGAGAAGGTGACATGGGAACTATAAGAGGTAATGAAACAAATGCACCCTCATCTCTTTTAGTGTATGAAATTAAAATTTAGAGGGTAAAATTTCTCAAGGGGGGTAATTAAACGACCTGAACTTTTATAAATATTAATCCATTATTAGTTAAATTAAATTTTTTATTAATTATTATATTTATAGAAAAAAAAAATTCACCTATTTGGTTTTTAAAGAATATTATATCTTACAATATTTAAAAGACCATTAATAATCATAATCATTGATAATATGTCAATTTAATAGTGATATTATGATTAGTATATACTAAGGGTTATGAAAAATCCTATTGAGATAGAAAAAGGCAGTGATAGCCTTGACTAGTAAGATCATGCCCTATGAAGCCCATTTATTAGAGAATTTGAGGGAGATAAAATATATGGCATTTTTCTTTAAAGAAAGCAATTTGAGATTCAACAACTAAAGCATGAGTGAAATCTTTATGGGATAATTTCAATACCATTGAGAACATGACCCAAAACATGTTCGCTAAACCAGGCCAATAAAATCTCATTATCACACACCTTACCCTTAGGAAGTTCATTGGTGTAATAAAAGGAAATGTTTCTAGACCCTAACAACCTGAATATTTATATTTTATTTCCTATGAAATAATGATTGTATTTATTATTTATTGATTTTGACTTAAAAATGATTAAATGATGAGTTTGATAAAAATTATGTTTAAATATAACAAAACTCCAAAATTATTTTTGGTTAAAAAGTAATTTCAATTAAGAGATTACTTTTTGTATAATTCATGAATTTTAAAGATAAATTATATTAAAATAAAATATTATTATTAAATAATATTTATTAAGTATATTTGATAATTTAATGTTATGATGTCAGAAGAAATATCTTTTAAAAGGGTCAAATAACTATGAATGTAAACAAAACTTTTTTTTAAACAAAGGGGTATTTTAATTCAAAAATAAAAATTATCATATTTAGATATTTATTTGGATAAAATATTGATTTAAAATTTCAAAATAATCCTACAATGAATTATTTATAATTTCATGAACATGACTCACTTCTACATCACCAAGGGTAATATTTTAATGATCTGTGTTCTTTTCCTTATGAAATAATGAAAAGCAATCCTTTTTTGAATAATCCATGGGGAAAATCATAGGATGGTTTTTGGTTTTTATTAATTTATTACATAGAGTTCAAAACTTATGTTTAGAAAATAATAAAGAACTATCCTATCTTTTACTTTATAAACCCCCCCAAGATCTCATTTCTATTCACTCAAAAACCTTAGATTATGTCTTTAATCTAAAAAACCATCTCCAGAGCCCCCCCAAGGTGTCCCAATCTCTCAAGAATTCCTCCAATGATTTTGGGAATTCCCTCTCAAATTAATTTATCCTCTCCTTACCCTTTTTATTCAATCACTTATTTATTTTATGACTTTTGATTTTAAATTATTAAAGTTAGAATATGTTTTCCCACAACCCTCATACTTTCCTTCTCTTTGTAAAATGATGAGATACCCCTTTTTTCTCATTAAACCATTTTATGAATCTTTAAGTACTGTTGTTATACTACTAAAAATTAACTTTGCTTTTCCATTCCAAAAGACTGTGATGTGAATTACCATACACATTTCCAATCAAAGGTATTAACCTATATGTACCTATACTTATCTTATTGGGTAATTCCATATATGAAATACACACTCCTCAATCATGGGGTTAATAGAGATGAAATACATTCTTATGTTATCTGATCTATGTGGTACACATATTCATGTATAAGAAATTATTATGACGGGTTCACCCATATAGTTCTCCGATTCTTTTTTGTATTTTTTTTAATCTCATGAGATTCTATGTAAGGTGTATGAGAGGTTATCCTTAGAAAACTGTGTTATTATTTATGGGTACTTAAACTTGGATTATGCATATGATTCCATGTTTAAAGTTGTTTCCACATTCCCATGTCAAATTTATTCTATCATGTTATATAATATCTCGTTGTTCAGGATTATGATTATCACCTCTTATGTTAAATTTTTATTCCTCATGGATCACATGTATTTCTTTACCCTATGTGATTCTTTACTTATTCTTATACTGGGATTTATATCTCACCTCATAATTATGTACATCCCTGGGTTATCCCTTGTAATTTTAGCATAATTATTGGTTTAAGAGCATGTTAAGGAAATTTTCAATTAGTCATTGTATCTATATTTTATAATGTTATGTTACATACCTGATATCCAAAATATACTAGTCTTATTGATATTTTGGGATGTACTAAGTGTGATTTTATATAATAATTCATGAAATAAAGTGTAATAAAGACATGGGTTATCGTAGTTTTCATTGGAACCCGCTGTGGAACCTACATTGTTTTGAACAACTTGAAACAAACTCTCCAAGAGCTATAGGATTTTAGATAAATAATTCATACATTTAAAAGATTTAATAGATCTTATCAAACTACCTCCTTCATGTTTTGGTTGAGTCTCATTTAACTCTCAACTCTTATCTTGTGTACCAGTTCCATGGGAATCTAATGCATGAAAAAATAGGGACTATTTCCCTTGATAACAGTAATGATCAATGTGATAGAAATTATATACACTATCAAAACCTTTAGAAAATTTTATCTCTTGATACTTTTATATCTCATCTGAAATGATAGCTAGTACTATGTTTTCCCCACCCTAAAATGAATATGTCATGTGATTTGACAATGTTTTAAGCTCAATAAATCATGTATTCAATGAGGATATAATAATTTTAGGGTGGGGATTTCTAAGGTCCTCAATGGGGGGGGATTATGGAAGCAATGAAGGATGGAAAACATTGATTCCTCACTTCTGTCAACAACATAAAACTCCTTTGAATTACTTTTCTAGGACAATTTTAAGGATGAGTTTATTTGTGAATTCCACAATGATTTCTAAACTCTCACCCTCCATGTCATCCAAAAACTCCTCTCACTCAAAACCAACTATTTTAATGAAATAATCATCAAGTGTGGGATTATTGATTTAATTAAAAAAATTAAACTATTCAACCTAATCCCTAATAGTAAAGATCATATTCACATTGGAAATATCAATAATATCCCCTATAATGGGGAGAAATTTTCTCCTTTGAATGATGGTAACCTCTTTATCACATTTTTTATATAATATTATAAAATCAATGGGAATGAAGAGTTTTACAACCCTAACGAATGATATGACAATCATTTCTAAGGTGTTAGTTATTGGCTTATCAAAAATTTGGAGGGACACATTTGTGGGCCTGAATTCTCCAATTATACACTAATGAAATAGTGGTAAAGGAATGAAATTGATTTCATCCCCTAAGTCACAAAGAAAATTTTGTTTCTAGATTCTCTCAATTTGAAAAGGAATTAAAAATATATCTAGGTCTTCTATCTTTGGAGGGATATTTTTTTAAAATTATACTACACTCTATTGGAAATCCAGCAGAAGGGATTACTTTTGAAACATCTATTGGAAGCATCCATGAAACCATCAGAAGAAAAATTTTGAAACATGATTCCTAAAGACCCTCATGATTTTTTCCTATGAATCTAAGAAGACAAGTCACCAAATTTCCCTCACTGAGTTTCCACACTTACTAAATATGGTCCTCATTAGAAAATCCTTCTGAACACATGATAGTCGCACAAACATGAAAGTATAAAAACAATAAGAATAATGCGCAATAAGATTAACATGTATTTCAATTGTTCCCAACATATATGGAATAAATCGTAGAACTTCATTCATTTAAAAAAGGAGAAACATTTTTTATGAAGAAATATACATCCTAATGAATTTAAAAAAGACGTCTCATCATTTCCTCCTTATTAAAAAAATAAATCTTCTACTTATATTGCTTAAAATATCTATCCTTCCCCTATTAAACATTAACATTTGGGTCATGTGCCTTAGGCACTTGTATGTTCCATGTTGGCTTACCCTAAATTGGATTCACCTTAGTCTTTATTATGCACATTCAAAACCACAGAGTTATTATCATCTGATATAGGTTATCCAATGGCCATCTTATAGAGGTCCCCATTCAGTAATCCAATAAACACCACCATCTATTGTCTTTGTTGAACTCTAATTGCCTATAACAATCACAACCCCAACCATCAACTTCTTGAGAATAATTCATTTCATATTTTGATCTTCCCACTAATGATTATCCACAATATATCCTTCCATAAATATACAAGGGGTTCCATCACTTCATCTTTAGTGAATTATTATTTGAATGAAATATGTACAACACTTCATAGAAACATACACAAATTTCATTTGTCTACCACAAGTTTCCCCTTTCATTATACTCATTACATTCCTCTATAATATCATCTATTGTAATATTTGGTGCCCTATACCCAATATGAACAGTACCTTTTATTACAATATCATGTATACAGTGAAATATTCAAGGTGTAGACTTACCATTATAGTGTAGATATTTCTAAATCCATTATTTAATGGCAATTTCTGTAGATTAATTATCATATTAAAAGGTTATAACAGATCCAAAGATATAATGAGAATCTTGAGATACTATAAAGTTAATCTTAAACAAAGTTCATATGGTATAGATACATCATACTGACTAGATATAGTTGATTTAAGAATTTCATTTGTTGGGGGATCATAAGCATTGAGACTTCTTCTCATAAAATTTCACACGTGGTGATCTCTATTAGTGAGATCATGAGGATATACCCTCTAATAAGAACACTGCATGATTTGGGTATCATTTGTTGTTCCTTTATTTGGAAATGTGTATCTATCTTCTAACTTGAGATCATTATCAATGTGAGAAATTTTATCTTGTACTTTGATGCAAGTAAAGAACCATGATAATGAAATAGTTTAGAGATATCTTGTGTTGGTAGTGTCATTGATGTAATGGCATTGATTGGATGATAAAGATCAGATTTTTTTCTTCCCAGTTAAGGAAGTAGTATATCTCGGGCCTGGTTGACCATGATGGAAGTACCATTATAAATCCTTTTCCAAGTTAGTTTAAAGGTAAATCCTTAACTCTAGATAAACATGTAATAAATAATGAAATGATGATGACACAAGTGTGCATCCTTCTTTATAAGATATCTGAATACAAAGATATTATATTTTAGAGTACGTGTTTGTAAGTTGATTGTCATGGAGAACTATTACTTATCTATTTAGAGGACATGATGGGTTGATATACTCTTCTCTTAGCCTAAAGATTCTATTCATTGCTATCGAGATAAAAGCCTAGAATGGAACACAAAATAGTGCATTCAATATTCTTCACTATTCAATAGAATATGTATATTGGACATGGTGGGCCCCACCACATGGTATGACTGTTGTCCAGGTCATCGATTACTAATAAATAAATAAATTCATAGATGTTAATGTAAATAATAATTTGGTTGAATTTATCTATTTAAATTACTTACAAGTTAAGTAAATATGAAAAATGATATTAATCAAATGAATATTATTTTAATATTGTAGGTTCATTTTATATTAACAGGAATTACAAGTTGAATTAATGACTCAATTTTATCATATAATATATTAAATATATATTACTGGTATGTGATTAAATAACAAATAATATATATGAAATAGTTTATTTGGTTATAATTATTTATTTAGTGGATGATAAATAAAGAAGGGTTGGGGAACCATTTTGTGTCTTTTGAGAATCCACTATTTAAAGGAGGATAGATACTCTTTCTAGATACTATTTGACCTAAACTATCATTGAATCCAGTAAAAGGTTAAAATTTATAATTCTACTAACTACAGTATATGTGGCAACCAGGGTCGAACCCACAGATAAGGAAATTTTGACCACTATTCTTCTAAAAATTAACAAAAAGACCCCACTGACGTCAGCAGTGGAGTTGAGTTTCTATTTTTTTATTTTTTTTAACTTTGTTTATTATAAGTCACAAATGAATCATTACAATATTTTTTATTTTTTTTCTAAACTATATCAAAGCAAGAAACATGCTAAAATAGTAATAGAGAAATAATATGCTGGTAAGTGAACAATCTATAGAAATATGCTCAGAGAAGAATATCAACTCTACTGGTTTTGAAAACATTCCTTCTCACAAAAGTGATTACAACGAATACCACTGAAAAAAAGTATTTTATTTCCCTCTCTAGGAAATAAATCAATCAATCTGACAAGTCCTGGAGTTCTCCACTCCTAGATTAATGAATTTGAGAATTCTAGTTTGAAAAAGATTATAGAAAAAACTCGTCGTATGTTCTATAGACTTTCATGTTAATTTAAATGTAAAAGAAAATTATTCCAAAATCAAACTCATCGAATGAATGTGGAGTTTCAAGATTTACTACAGGTGGTATGTTGCAATTGAATGTAATCAGAACTGACCGCGCCGATCAATTCTGATCACATTAAAAATGATAGTGAGAAGATGTAAGGAAGATAACTAGTAGATTCAATTTTTACCCTGAACTAAAGTATTTATCCTATCATTATCTCAATTATATAATTTAAAATCATTTAATTACAAAGGAAGATAACTGAAAAAAAATATATAGGAAGAACACTTCATCTGCTAACATGAATTGTTGTTTCTCCTAGCCCTCGGGTCTCTAGAGAAAGGTTCTCTGAGAAGTGCTCCAGGATTCACCTCTGGTTCTTGCTCTTCTTCCAAGAGAATTGTTGAATGAATTATGCTTCTCCCGCATCTAGTTTATTCATGTAATGAATGAGAGTACCCCTCAAATTCTACTACATCCCTGTTTTTATACCCTCTGTCATCTACTACATGTCACCGCTCAATTTTTACCGACATGAACTCGTCTTTATCTGTTTCACCCCACACATGCATCTTTTCACGACCCACATGTCGCACTAGTTTTTATCATGTAACTAACTCAACGGGAATTAGTTAAATGAATCTAGACATATACACATCTCTTAAATGAACATGGGGAGGGTTTTCTTGCACAAGAAGCCGTTGCGGCAGCGGACTCCATCAGCTCTGATATTCTCGTCTCAGACATCTTCTTTATCTCCTCCTCCCAACGCAATCAAGTGATGGCTCCGACCAACTACCCTCCTCCCTTCGGCACAACAAGCCACGATGATGTCCCTTCTATAATCCTCAAACGGTGGAATACAGATGATTCGGTTCATCACTTCTTCGACCTCGATTCCACCTCCTCATACTGAAATCAGCCTCAGAAAGCTGAATTCATCCCAGAGACTAAGTAATGTGGGTTCTTCTATGAAAATGGGTGGCGGCGAAAGAGCTTGATCTGCGTCGAAAAAGGGTTGAAAACTGGGAAAAAGTGGGGGTTTTTGGTCTATCATTTTAGTTTATATTGATATTTTTTTGGATAGTTTAAGTAAATTTAAACATTGATTGATGGTCCAGTATGAGTATTGATCTGTTTTGAGTTCATGAGGTGTTTAATGAAATTCTTTAGCTGTTTGAGTTGTGCTGCTTAGTGTCTAAGATTGGTGAGATGAACGGATGTGCAATGGGCATGAGAAATTGGTGATTCAAGGATTGAGAAAAGAAGTGGTGGAAAAGCATAGGGAATTGATGTTGTCACCATGAATAAAAAAGATACGGTGAGACAGTAAAAAGAACTGATGGTGGCACCGGTTTGGGTGAAACTGTGAAAGAATAAAAATCATGGCACCATGAAGAGGATAAAATGGCAAGGAATGTGACACAGTAAAATAAAACGGTGCATGGTGGAAAAGGTTACGGTGGCTGTGAGTCTATGAGAAAGAGGAGATGGTGGAAAAATTGAGACATCTTAACTGAATAGTGAGATAGTCAAAAAAGTTTCATGGTGGAAAAGTTTACGGTGGAAAAGGTTACGGTGCCATTGTGAAATGGAAACGGTACGTGGTGGCACCATAACCAGGGCAACCTGTGAACCTGGAAAATAAACAGAGGGATATAATAAATTATAACATAAATAAAATATAAACAAAATAATTGATAAAAACTAAAACTTAATTAAAACAAAATAATTTTTATATAAGTCATAAACATTAATAAAATAATAAAACCATTTTAACTTAATTAAAATTGGAACTATACTAAAAATTGATTTAAAAAAAATTAAATTATTAAAAGTTAATATTAAATTAAAATAATTATAAAAAAATGTTTAATTATTTATAATATACTATTGTTTAAAATTAAATAAATTTAAGGTAGACAGGTAATTATTATATTTTTACCCATTATGTTAATTAATGAAATTTTAAATTAAAGAGATGTAGTGAGTTTATAAACTCAAATTTGTAAAAATTGAATTGTTAAAAGGCACTAAAATTTAGATTATATTATATTAAATTAATTAATATTTAATACAATGAAATGTTAGATTAATAATACATTAATCTTGTACAAAGGCCAAATTAATTAATTAGTGATATACTATTAGATTAGTAGACAAAAACAACTAGCTAAATAATAAACCTTTATACTATAAAATAAAGTAGAAATTAAATTAACAAATTTAATGCTTATAATACATGATTAATTATAAAAATTGATTATATGATTAATTTATTTATAAAAAATAAAAAAGTGCCATAATGTATTAAAAAGTGAAAAAATAACCAATTAAATCATTAAAATTTAATGAAAAAGATGTGGCAAAACATGTCTTTTTGAGGCCACATCAAATTCCCCCACACTTAAGAATTTTTTTTCCTTAAATAATCCCATGTTTTACTATCTTTGAAAATAGATGTATGTTTATGATTTTAGCTCAAAATTTAACATGTCTAGCAAGTTGAAACAAGGGATAGAACATGTCAATATGCTTTAAAAAATGAATTGATCATAACAAGTCTTTCTCAAACAAATACTCATAGGGTAATAATAATAACTATGAATCATCGAACAATGAATATTTGATGTCTCATATGTGATACTTCTTAGTGACTAATTTCAGTGCAGGATCTCGTTAAAATTATAAGACTTACAATAGGAAAATTTATGTGGAATTAAGAACTTAACCTGAGGAACTTTGTACCATGACTCATCACCTCAGTTCCAAAAATAAATATTTTTTTATGAGCCATCATAATGATACAACCTAAATGGCTCTTATATAAACCAATTGGCCACTTATTCATCTGGTTTTCATCATTCCCCTCACCTTAATGAACTCATTTTTGACCGTAGACACTTTATTTTATTTTTACCAATCCATGTATCATTGTGCTGAGCACTGTGAAATGCACTTATTCAAGGTGTACATAGAGATTATAATAAACAGAAATGCACCCAGGATCTAGGGTCTTAGAGATTCACCGTGGGATCCTAGATTCCCAAATTACTCTAGTTTCAAAATATTTATATAAAAACATTTACATTATATCATTAAGATGACTACTTTTATAAATAATTAAAATCAGTGTCCCCTAGGATAAAGACCAAACTTCTAGTTCCAAGGGTTATAATAATAATTCAATTAAAAGGTTACCCATATCACTCTAAATAATAGTCCTAAACCAAGATTATATTATACCACTAAGAAAGACCACTCAGAAATCATCCATTATCACTAATTTTAAATTCAAAGTAATTCTTAACTACCATTTAGACATCTTCCTAAGGAAAGACTCATTTGAGTACAGTGTAAATCTAAAAATTATTCAAGAATTTTGAAAAAAATTAACCATTTTTAAAAGAAATTTTGAGTTGCAGTGGGAATTGATGGGCTTTCAATTAAGCACAGTTTAGCATAGTCAAGAATTGACCCCCTCCCCTACACTTAAAATCCAACTTTGTCCCCAAAGTTTACTTCTAAATATGAAGAAGAGGAATTTGACAGTTAAAGTTGAAAATAGATTTTCAATTTAGTAGATTTATGACATGTATAAAGGTCACAATAAAGTTAAAAAATATTGTTTTCCACAAAGATTAATTAAACAATAGTTTCATTAACTAGTATATGCATTAAACTTTATGTCCAATGACAAGGATTTTCAATATAGATCAAAAATAGCATATAAGGTGTGGGTGTAGAGAGAATTGGGTGCAAGGAAATTCAGAAAATATGATTCAATTATATGTTTAAAAACACATAAAGCAAGAATTCCTAACACACCTTAGTAAACCACATTAAAAAAACACAATAACTAGAAAGCATGTACCCCCCCCCCCCCACACACATAATTTCATATAGTGAAAGTTTATTTCAATAATTATCAATGAATTCAAATTTTCAGCAAGAGGCACATGCAGAATATTTACTTTAGTAGCAAGACATGCAGCCAAATTTAATACAGTTCAAGTCATGAAACAAATTTTTTAGTACACATGTAGCAGAATTTTCTAATACAAGCACAATTTTTCAGTGAGCAGAGTTTTATTAATAAAATCAGAAGCAGAAATAAATGCAGAAAATTGAAGTATTTCCCTGAATAAGTTCTTGTCCAGAAATGATCATGGAAATTACACTCCTTAGATGATAGTAGTAGCATCCTAAAAAAATAGTGCATGTAAACCACAGACAAATAACCAGAATAGACAGTGCATACAGAAGGTAACATGGAATCACCTCATTAAAAGTAAAACAAAAATAGAAACAAAAGTGAACACAAAAGAAAGAACATGGGTTGACTCCCAATAAGAACTGAATTTAAAGTCTTCAGTTAGAATTTATTTAATTAATTTTTTTTATTTATTAACACAACAAAAACCCATGGGTTTCCTCCCATGTAGCTCTAGATTTAAAGTCACCAGCCAGACTTTATTCAAGAACAATTTTCCAACACTATGAAGGCATCTATGCCCTTTCGTTGTCCCTAAAAATAAAGGTTCACTCTCTGCCCATAGACTAACATGGGTTTATTCTCATCACCTACTATTTAAATAGCTCCATTCTTTAGAAATCTGACTACAGTAAAAGTTCCAGACCACTTGGACTTCAAATTTCCAGGAAAGAGTTCAAGCCTAGAGTTAAAGAGGGGGGCCTTCTGTCAAGGTTTGAATTATTTGGTTTATATGATAGAATCATGAAAAAAAATTCCTCTCTTTATAAATCCTTGAATTATCATAAATCTCTCTCCTAATCTCATCCATCTCACTCAACTCAAGTAATCTCCCCTCACCAACACTCTTAAAGTCAAAGTTTAGAGCCTTAACTGCCCAATAAGACTTGTGTTTCAACTCTATAGGTAAATTACAATATTTCCCAAACAACATCCTCTAAGGATACATATCAATTGGGGTCTTGAAATAAGTTCTATATTCCCATAAAGCTTCATCCAATTTAAGAGACCAATCATTCCTAGAGTTTGACATAATTTTCTCAAGTATTTGTTTGAGTTCCCTGTTTTAAATCTCCACTTGTCAACTGGACTTTGGATGATAAGGAGTACCGGTTTTATGAAAACTACCATATTTCTCCATCAAAACTTTAAATATATATTTATTAAAGTGTGTTCCATTATTAGTGATAAAATCTCTTGGGACTGTAAATATAGAAAATATGTTCTTTTTAACAAATTTTATTACAAAGTTAGATTGATTGTTGGGCAATTTCACTGCCTCTACCCATTTTGAAACATATTTTACATAAACAAGTATATACTCATTCCCATGAGATGATGGAAATGTACCCATGAAATCTAAACCCCAGACATCAAAAATATCAACTTCTAGAATTCCTTTTTGGGGTAACATTTTCTTCCTACCAACATTTCCTAGCCTCTGACACCTATCACAACCAACCACAAAGCACCTACCATCCTTAAAAAGAGTATTTCAATAGAAAACAGATTGTAGGAATTTTTTAGTAGTTCTTTCACCACCATGGTGACCTCCCCAAGGTGAAGAGTGAAAAATCTCTAAGATAGGAATCATCTCTTCCTCGGGTATACATCTCCTAAGAATACCATCAACTCATCTCCTAAATAGAAAAAGATCATCCCAAATGTAGTATTTAAGTTCAAAAATTAATTTCTTTCTTTGGTTATTGGACAGACTTTTGGGAAAGACACCTACTGCCAGGAAGTTTGCAAAATCAGCAAACCAAGCAGATTGCTTGATTGGAACAGTGAGCTGTTTCTCATCAGGAAAGGAAAAGTTTATCGCCCTAGGATCTTCAGATTGAGTAAGAGGAATCCCAGATAAGTGTTCAGCAACTAAATTTTCAGCTCCCTTCTTATCCCTAATTTCTAAATCAAACTCTTGTAGCAAAAAAATCTATATAATAAGATTGGGTTTAGTTTCCTTCTTAGAAAACAAGTACTTAAAAGCATAATGATCAATGAAAATAATGACTTTTAAACCTAAGAGATATTGTCTAAACTTGTCTTTAGAAAACACAATAGCTAGTAATTCTTTTTCAGTAGTGGTATAATTCTTGTGGGCTTCATCTAGCAGCCTACTACTATAATACAACACATGTAACTTCTTATCTCTCCTCTATCCAAGGACAGAACCTACAGCCATATCACTAGCATCACACATAAGTTCAAAAGGTAACTTCTAATCAGGTGTAGTGATAATAGGTGATGTAGTGAGTTTTTCTTTAAGCAGATTAAATTATTTCAAACAGTTCTCATCTAAATTGAAAGGTTAATCCTTGACCAAAAAAGAACATGAGGAATTAGTTATTTTAGAAAAGTCTTTTATGAATCTCCGATAGAAACCGGCATGCCCTAGGAAACATCTAACAATTTTAACATTTACTGGAGGAGGTAGTTTTTGAATAACATCAATCTTAGCAGTATCAACTTCTAGACCTCTCTTTGACACTTTATGATCAAGAACTATACCTTCTATGACCATGAATTGACACTTCTTCTAATTAAGAAAAATGTTGGTTTTAATGCATCTCTCTAAAACTAACTCCATATTTCCAAGACAGGTATCAAAAGTACTACCCACAATGAAAAAAACATCCATGAAAACCTCATTGATTCTCTCAATCATATCTAAAATGATAGCCATCATACACCTTTGAAAGGTGGCTGGAGCTCCACATAACCCAAAGGGCATCCGCCTGTAGGGAAATGTTCCAAAGGGGCATGTGAAAGTGGTCTTTTTCTGATCCTCTAGATAAAAAAGAATCTGGTTGTAACCAGAATACCCATCCAGAAAATAGAAAAACTCATTTCTAGAAAGCCTCTCAAGCATTTGATCCAAGAAGGGAATTGGGAAATGGTCCTTCCTAGTGGCTTCATTAAGCTTACTATAATCTATACAGACTCTCCATTTTGTGGCTTTCCTAACTTGGACTTCTTCATTATTTTCATTCTTAACTATAGTAAAACCTCCCTTCCTGGGGAAAAACTGGACAGGGATGAACCAAGAACTATCATAAATGGGATATATCATTCTAGTTTTCAGTAATTTATTCACTTCTTATCTCACAACTTCTTTCATGTTTGGATTCAATATTCTTTGACACTCTACCCTAGGATTCTGGTCAGGCTCCATAGGTATTTTATATATACAAACTGAGGGACTAATACCCTTGATATCATCTATTGTCTAGCCTATGGCAGATTGAAACTTTTTCAAAACATTCCAAAAAAAAATTTCCTGATTTTCATTAAGTTTAGCAGAAATTATTACAGGAAAAGTGGAGTTCTTACCCAGAAATGAATACTTAAGATGATTATGATTTGGTTTTAGCTAAATAGTGGTAGGTTCTACACTAGAAGAAAGACTCTTAGGTCTGGGAGTTCCAAGATCTTAAAAATACCTTTTTAAAAGATTATTAGAAGATGAAATATTTTCAATTTCATGTTCAGATTCAGAAGTAACAATACTACTGTCCAAAGTGGCAAGTACACTATTCATACTTTCCATATCATAATTCAACAAATTTATTAGAGAGGAATCATCTAGATTTCTTATAATCTCTCCCTAAATATAATTAATGTGCTCAGTAAGGTTGGTGTTAGCAGAAACACCCTCAAATTTACTCAAAAAGATCCTAAGTTCAGAAATAGTGGACCCTTCTATAGCAGAAACTCGAAAGTTGTCCAGTTCTGGAATATTTTCCAGACTTAGTGTTTGAGAAGAATTTTCAATTTCTAAAATATATTCAAGAGTATTTTCATCTTCACAAATATTTTCATCAACATAGGATTGATTTTCATATTTTTCAATATTTTCAGTCGAGTTCTCATCTTCTAAAGACTCTAGCATCAAACAGTTTTCAGAAAACATTCGTCCTTTAACATTTTTAAACACATTGAAATCTTCTTTTTGTTATATAATTTTAAAAATTAATTTACCTTTAGAGACATCAATTACAGCACCTCTTGTGGCCATGAAGGGCCTACCCAAGATGATTGGCACCTCTTGATCACACTCCATATCTAAAACTAAAAAGTCTGCAGGAAAAAATAGCTTTCTCACCCCAACTAGAAAATCATGTACCCTACCCATAGGATGAGTGAACGATCTATCAGCTAACTGCAGAATGACTTTGGTGGGTTGAATATCACCCAACCTCAACTATTTAAACTGTGATTATGGGAGCAGATTAATGCTAGCACCTAAATCACACAAGCAGATCAGCTGATCAGAGATTCCTAAGGTACAGGGAATGACAAAACTACCTAGGACTTTTAGTTTAGGTGGGATTTTCTTTTGGAGTACAGCACTGCACTCTTCAGTGAGTCTGTAAGTAGAAAATTCTTCCAGGTTTTTTTTGTTTGAAACAATTTTCTTAAGAGATTTTAGATAAGATGGGATTTTAATTAAGGCTTGAATGAAAGGAATGTTTACTTAAAGATTGTAATGGATAACAAGGAACTGAAGAAGTTCATCCCTGGTGTTACTTTGAGGTTTCAAATTCTCAAGGAAAGGGATGGGTGGGAAAAACTTTTCAGAATAGTGGGTATATCCCTCACCTCTTCCTTAACCTTTTCTTTTCATTTATTCTTTTGATTCTTGGATGAACTTTTATCTTGAGTTTCAGATAAAAAATTCAGATTTTGATCATTTTCATGGCTTTTCTGTGAATTTACATCATGTAGGAAAAGAATGCTTTTATTTTGATATTGAAACAAATTTTCATGTTGGGCATTTTCATGGTCTTTTTAAGGAATAGTTTGGGTATTAATTCCACTCCTAGCTACAACAGCCATGGAATTCTCTCTAGTTTTAAGTTCAGTGGTACTAGGAAGTCTACCTGTTTCCCTATATGAAAAATCTCTAGAAATATGGCCAAGTTGTGTTTCCATGTTTTTCATTCTCACATCAGTTTTCATTTTATCAGACTCATATTTATTTTGATGTTTGGTTAGCTGAGTCATGTTTCTTTCTTCTTGAGAGTTGATTTTTTTCAAGATTAGATCAAGCTTAGAAGACATGTAACTATCATTGTTCCCTTGTATATTTGAAGACTCACCCCTTTGTTTATTCTAAAAATTTAGTCTTGGTTGATTAGAGTAATTAGGGGTAGTGGATTGTTTAATTATGCCTTGATCTTTCCAGGATAGATTTGGATGGTTCCTATAGCCTTGGTTATAATTATTTGAAAATGGATATTTTTTATGAGGCATTCTAGGACAATAGTTAACTAAATTTGAATTCTCTTGTTGTTGAGATGGCATATCAAAATTAGGACAAAAGTTCTTAGTATGCCCAAACATACCACACTGGACACACTATTCCCTTAATGATTGGTAGGTATTTTGACATCCTAGTTGATTAACAGTTTGTTTAGAATTCTGGTTCATTAAATATTGAAGTTGGTTGGTGATTTCAGAAATTTGATCTTGTGTTTCATTCATTGAACCAGTGCTTGGATTAACATTTCTACTGACTCTTTTCCTTCTTGAATTTTTATAGTGTGAATTAAATGCAAGGATATTAAAAAAATTTATATGTTATTCATCTGTCTTATCATTTTAATTACCCCTAGCAGCCTAGTCAACTAGGTTATGTCCAGAGGAGGACAACCATTTATAGAAAGTATCCATGAGAAGGTGTGATGGGAGTTGATGATGGGTACACTGCCTAAGAAGATACCTGAATCTATCCCAGGATTCATGAAAAGCTTCTCCATCCTCTTGATAAAAACTAGAGATTTTAGTTCTATGTTCAGATTTCAGTCTTTGAGGATAAAATTTCCTAATAAAATAGTTATACACTTGATCCCAGTTTTTGAATATGTTCTCATCTAGACTCAAAATCCAATTTCTAGCATTCCCTTTAAGGCCAATGGGAAAGAATCTCATTCTAAGTTCATTCTCTATGAGTCCTAGAAGAGTAATTGTTGTACAATATTGTATAAGTATCTAATGAAGTCCAAAGAGTCCTCATTATAGAGCCCATTAAATGCAGGTAGTAGTGAGATGTGTGATTGTTTATGTTCATAATTTCTGTCCCTAGGAGATAGTATAATGGATGATGGATTTCTTGAAACCTAAGGGAGTTGAAACTCCCTCATCCTAGGCCTTTCATTTTCATCTAAGAGTTCTAGTTTATTTTGGTATTTGTTAGGTTCATGAACTCTATTATCTAAGTTTTCCATTTCAGTTTTGTTCGTCTTTCTTAGAGAAGTGAGATGTTTGTCTATTTCTAAGTTCAGTGGATCTAATCTAACAACAGATTGTCTTGTGCTCATACAAGGTATATTAACAATTCAAGTAGCACACAGTATAACTAAGCATGAACTCAATCAATACAATGAACAGTAGCAACTCAGTAGAAAATGAAGCAGATTTTTTAAGCAGTTTTCAATTTTTTTCAATTTTTTTGAGTTTTTTTATAAGATTTTTTTACTGTTTTTTAGAGTAATGGCTCGTTCCTTCCCCAAAAATAGTGCCAACAATTTAACTAAACTATCGTTGAAGCTGGTAAAAGTTTAAAATTTATAATCCTACTAACTACAATATATGTGGCAAGCAGGGTCGAACCCACAGAGAAGGCTATTTTGACCACTATTCTTCTAAAAACTAACAAAAAGACCCCACTGATGTCAGCAGTGGAGTTGAGATTCTATTTTTATACTTTTTCTAAAAAAATATTATAAGGAAAAATGAAATATTAGAATCTTTTTAAGTTTTTTTCTAAACTATATCCAAGCAAGAAATAGGCTAAAAAAGTAACAGAGAAATAATATGCTGATAAGTGAACAATCTAGAGAAAAATATCAACTCTACCTGTTTTGAAAACATTACTTCTCAAAATAGTGATTGAAACTAATACCACTGAAAAGGAGTGAAATATTTCCCTCTCTATGAGATAAATCACTCAAGCCGACAAGTCCTGGAGTTCACCACTCCTAGATTAATCAACTTGAGAATTATACATTGAAAAAGATTACAGAACAAACTTGTCGTATGTTCTATAGTCTTTCATTTAAATTTAAATGTAAAAGAAAATTATTACACAATCAAACTCACTGAATGAATGTGGAGTTTCAAGATTTAGTACAGGTGGTATGTTGTAATTGAATGTAATCAGAGCTGACCTCGCCGATCAATTCCATTCACATTAAAAATGATAATGAGAAGAGATAAGGAAGATAACTAATAGATTTTATTTCTACCCCTAAATGAAATATTTAGCCTATAATTATCTCAATTACATAAACTAAAATCATTAAATTACAGAGGAAGATGAATGAAAGAAAACAGAGGAAGAAAACTCCCTCTGCTAACATGAATTGTTGCTGCTCCTGGCCCTCGGGTCTCCAGGGAAAGGTTCTCCGAGAAGTGCTCCAGGATTCGCTTCTGGTTCTCACTATGCTTCCAAGTGAATGGTTGAATGAATTCAGATTCTCCTGTATCTGGTGTGTTCATGGAATGAATGATATTCCCCCTCAAATTCTGTTGTATCCCTATTTTTATACCCTTCATCATCTACGGCATGTCACCGCTCAATTCTCACCGATATGAACTCGTCTTTTTCTGTTTCACCGCACACGTGCATCTTTTCGCGACCCACATGTCGCACTAGTTTTTCTCACATATCTAACTTAGTGGTAGTTAGTTAAATGAATCTAGATGTATACACCTCTCTTGAATGAATAATGGGAGGGTTTTCTTCCGTAAGAATCCATTGCGGTAGCGGACTCCAGCAGCTCTGATATTCTTGGATCAGACATTGTCTTCAGCTCCTCCTCCCAATGCAATCAAGTGATGGCTCCTACCAAATACCCTCCTCCCTTTGGCACAAAAATCCACGATGATGGCCTTTCTCAAATCCTCAAATGGCAGAACACAGATTATTCTGGTCCTCACTTCTTTGACCTTGATTCCACCTCCTCATCCTCGAATTAGCCTCAGCAAGGTGAATTCATCCCAGTGACTAAGTAATGTGGGGTCTTATATGAAAAATGGTGGTGACAGAAGGGATGGATCTGCGTCGAAAAAGGGTTGAAAACTGGGAAAAGGTGGGGTTTTCAGGTCTGTCATTTTAGTTTATATTGATCTGGGTTTAGATATTTTAAGTAAATTTAGACATTGATTAATGGTCTGGAATGAGTATTTATATGTTTTGAGTTCATGAGGAGTTTCATGAAATTATTTAGTTGTGTGGGTTGTACTACTTAGTGTCTGATATTGGTGAGATGAACGGATGCACAACGAGCGTGAGGAATTGGTGATTCAATGCTTGAGCAAATAAGCGGTGGAAAAGTAGAGGGAATTGATGTTGGCACCGTGAATAAAATAGATATGGTGATACAGTAAAAAGAACTGATGGTGGTACCAGTTTGGGTGAAACTGTGAAATAATAAAAATCGTGGCACCATGAAGAGGATACAGTGGCAAGGAAGGTGAGACAGTAAAATAAAACGGTGCATGGTGGAAAAGGTTATGGTGGTCGTGAGTCTGTGAGAAAGAGGAGACGGTGGAAAAACTGAGACACCGTAACCGAACAGTGTGACAGTAAAAAAAGTTTCACAGTGGAAAATGTTATGGTGGAAAAGGTTATAGTGCCACCGTGAAATGGAAACAATGTGTGGTGGCACCGTAACTGGGGCTACTCGTGAACCTGCAAAATAAACAGGGGATAGAATAAATTAAAACTTAAATAAAATATGAAAAAAATAATTGATAAAAACTAAAACTTAATTAAAAAAAAAAAGAAAGTTTATATAAGTCATAAACTTTAATAAAATAATAAAACCATTTTAACTTAACTAAAATTTTAACTATTCTAAAAATTGAATTTCAAAAAAAACAAATTAATAAAATTTTATATTAAATTAAAAAAATTATAAAACAAAGTTTAATTATTTATAATAGACTATTGTTTCAAATTAAATAAATTTAAGGTAGATAAGTAATTATTATATTATTAACCATTATGTTAATTAATGAAATTTTAAATTAAAGAGATGCAGTGAGTTTATAAACTCAAATTTATAAAAATTGAATTATTAAAAGTCAACTAAAAATTAGATTATATTCTATTAAATTAATTAATATTTAATACAAGAAAAGTTAGATTAATAATAAATTAATCTTGTACAAAGGCCATATTAATTAAATAGTGTTATTCTATTAGATTACAAGACAAAAAAAAGAAGCTAAATAAAAAACTATTAGACTATAAAATAAATTAGAACTTAAATTAACAAATTTAGTGATTATAACACACGATTAATTATAAAATTTGATTATATGACTAATTTATTTATAAAAAATACAAAAGTTCCATAATTTATTAAAAAGTGAAAAAATAACCAATTAAATCATTAAAAATTAATGAAAATGATGTGGCAAAACATGTGTTTTTAAGGCCACATCACTATTCATAGAAAGTTCACCAGAATCACTCTCCCATATCCCACTTTCTGGATAGAGAAACACACAATCCATGTGAAAGGATCCAGTTCAACTCCATGTATCAATGTTATGTTTATGTAGTGATCATCGGGGCATCAAAGACATCATCAGATCATCGCATTAGCACCCAGAATTCGATGATTGAAGTTCCTATAGATTCATGGATCATGTTTGGAAGATATAGAGGGGTTTTCCATTAAACCATTCATGAAACAATCACGATCAACCTTGTTCATTTGAACACACCGTCAAATTGAACACGTAAAAATTTTTGATTCATTTTTGTGATTTTTTATTTCATGTGATATCTTTGAGACTATACAAGGGCTCATATCATCAGAGATGACAAGTCTCGTCATCTCGATAATGAAAAATTTTAATGTATTTGTCCCACTAGCTCCCACTACTTCCCCATTACCTTTAATTGTTATCAGAGCGATCACATAAATTTTCTATGTCTAAAAAATTAAATTGAAATTAAATTTAAGTAAAATGTTTGAAATCAGTACGAATGGATCCAACCATGATTTAATTCAAGGTCATATGGCCAAGTTACCACCATCCAAAAAAAGTATGGATCTAAGATGGGTTTTTTTAAGTAATTGTTTTTAGAGAATGTTTTTCAGATCCTGATTCCATAGTTTTGTGGATTTTTAAAAATAAAAATCATTATTATAAATTTTATTCTAATAGTTATTATTATTATATTTAAAGGAAATGTAATTAACTTTGGGAGATTTTTTGTCATGTGGATAAAATCGCACACGCCTTCCATGTGATGGAAAAAAACACCCATGGATTTGACCTCTGGAAAGTAAAAGAAACAATAAAAGGGGGAGGTTTTTTATAATAGGGGTTAGCCCCTTGTCAGCCACCCATTTGAGTCAGAGCCACACTATGATCAAGTACATGCAGTCGGCGCCCTTTGGACAAACTAGGTCCCACCTTCTATTGTCGGCATTATACACCGAAGGGCCACTGCTTGCCTCCTCACTTAGTCGGATCTTCCACTTGGTCATCCCAGTAGCGCCACATCTCTCTATAGGTAGAATACCCATACCACCGAGAGTCATCTCTCCCATGTTCCTCAATGGATTCTCCTCCTCCACCCGTTTGGTCTGCTAGCACCACCTCCCACCTCTTAGAGCCAATCCAACTACCTAAGATCTATCGTACTAAAAAACCCTACCATGATCCATCTAAGGCCTTATTCCTCCTCCGTAGAGCCTGCATACATCCACTACACCAACGGTCCAAGGCGGCATCACCCTCACCGTACCCCGTTCAACCAAGCTATGATAGCAGATCTACAGACCTATTAGGGACTCCCCTTCCAGATCTGGTGACCCATGGCTTATTTATCGGTGGACCTCCCTAGGTGAATCCCTACAGCTACCTAATTCCCATTCCTCTCTCAGAACATCATACACCATCGTACTTTCCTCTCTTATTGTTGGGGCGCAGCGGAGGTGCGTGGTACCTCAAACACACAAAACGGAATCAAAATGGAGAAACACAAGGATTTACGTGGTTCGGTCAGATGACCTACGTCCACGAGATAAAGAGGCCGCTTCTCTATTTCATTTCTCTCTAGTTCTCATCAGAGGATCACAACACACACTTACAAACAATGGTATTGGATCCCATTTAAATAGAGAAGTAAAAAACCAAATTTCTTCAGTTGTTGGAGGGTATATCATATACCCCTTGAGTTCTCCCTGCCGGCTACTCACCCACCTTGACCCCCACCAAATGAGACTCATTTATGAAGGCTATTGTGATTGGTTGGGTTAGCTACCAACCAAGGATGCTTCTTTCTCCACCAATCACTCCCCAAATTGGGAGTGGTCTCTACAAAGCTTCTCCTTATGACCTATAGTCTCCTTGCAGGTGTCAAAAACTTCATTAGAAAATCAAACACAGTTATTCATGCCAAATGACGTGGGAATTCCACCATCTTCACTCGATCTCAGGCTGATTTTGGTCTTCATCAAATGATACAACCCTTGAGACCCATTCCCAGTAAAAATCACTGCATCCCTGCGTGAGACTTCCAACACTCCACCTGCTATTGAAATATTGAACCCTTTTGCGTCAATCCTACTCAGTGATACCAGGTTTCGTCTCATCCTCAGAACAAATTTCACATCATCCAGTTTTCAAATTCCTCCATCGGGTGTCTTCAATTTTTCCATCCTGACTCCTCGAACCTCGCATGTTGACTCATCACCAAGTCTCACCGAGTCTTGCATCTTCTAAAAATTATCAAATGTACCTCTTGTCATAAATTTTTGTGTCAAGCTCCCCGAATCCAAAACCCATCCGTCTTCCTTTGTATTTTGATCCCGCTCGTTCTTCCTCTTTAGAAATCGGCATTCACGCTTCATGTGCTCGTATCTTTTACAGTAATGACACTACACTTCTCCTCGTTCAACTCACTCATCTGAGTGCATGCTTCCCGTTGTCATGCAGATTTCATCATCTTCTGATAAACCTGTGATGTTCAGATCCTCCTCTTCAACTTTCTTCTTCCTAGCAATGTACCATTTGTGCTCTCCACAATCACTTTTATAGTGACCCTTCTTCTCGCACCAGAAACAAGTGATTTTTCAAGGATCGCATCCCCTAGATTTTGGTGACCATTCTTTACCTTCTAACTATTGATGTCATCTCCTCCCACATTGATCATCTCGCATCACTATGATTTTCTCTCATGAATGCATCATTGGTCTTCAGAATGCTTTTGAATCTTGAAATGATGCCACCACATTGTCCAACTTCAATGTCTCCTACCCCATGAGTAATGCAGTCACAAGTCCATAAAATGAGCTTGGTAGGGATGATAAAATCAAAAGAGCTTTATCCTCCTCTCCAACCTTCACACCGAGCCCATATAACTGTGTCAGGATTTTGTTGAATTTTTTGGTCTGATCCAACAAATTCGTTACCTCATCCATGCAAAACTGGTACAATTTCTTCTTTAGAAATAATTTTTTGGTGAGAGACTTCACCATATACTGCTGCTCCAACTTCTTCTAGGTCTCCTTCAGTGATGTCTCATCCAACACCGAGTATTTTACCTCATTCTCCAGAAATAGTTGAATTGTGATGACAACCTGTATCTTAAGCTCTTACCAATCATCAGCACTAGTTGTCTCAAGATTTTCTCTGATAAATGTTCTAATCATGCCCTATTGCACCAAAATATCTTTCACCATGCTTCGCTACAATTCGAAATTATTTCGACCATCGAACTTCTCAATCTCCAATCTTGGTAGTGCTCCCCAATCGGCCATCGTCGTCGTCGCAAAATGTGATCACTACCGCCGATGGCTCACCCCTGTAAAAACATTATAGAGTGCTAATTTTGAAAAACTAACCATACGGATGTGTCCAGAATGGTCAAAATAGTAATAATCGACCCCTGTATCACTGAAATCAGACACCAATTGACCGAGATATGGTCAAAACATGTTCAACGGTCCAGAGCGCCCATTGACGTGGCACTGACATGGCACGCCGGAGTTCCTGTCAGAATTGTTGTCGGCGACGTGAATAGTTTCGTCTTCTCTGGCACCGGGGTACTATTCACCCACAGGTGTGACCAAATTTTGACATAGCTTACCAGACTCGTTTCAACTCCATTTTCATCACCACTCACGCCGTTGGAATCGTCTCGTCGTCCTCTTCACGAATCTGGCCTCGGAAAAATTTTCCAATAACATTCAATTTTCTGACCACTGGAAAATTCGTCTTCACCTCACCGATTCAACTCTGTTCACTCCGAATCACCTCTAATACCACTTTTTGGGGTGCAGCGGGGGTGCGTGGTACCTCAAACAGACAAAACCGAATCAAAATGGAGCAATATAAGGATTTATATGGTTCAGTCAGATGACCTACATCCATGGGATAAGAAGGATGCTTCTCTATTTCATTTCTCTCCAGTTCTCATCAGAGGATCACAACACACAGTTACAAAAAATGGGATTGTATCCCATTTAAATAGAGAAGGAAAAACCAAATTTCTTTTGTTGTTGGAGGGTAGATCATCTACCCCTTGAGTCCTCACTGCCGGCTACTCACCCACCTTGATTGCCCACCAAAGGAGACTCATTTATGAAGGCTAATATGTTTGGTTGGGTTGGCTTCCAACCAAGGATTCTTCTTCCTCTTCCAATCACTCCCCAAATTGGGAGTGGTCCCTACACTTATAGGGATGTTACCTTGTCTCTGACCAAATTCGAATGAATCTACTTCTACGATATCCTTCAGACACCAAGGTAACCCTTGCCCTATCTGCCCAAAAATGGATTCATCCCAGATCTTCCTTACCAAAAACAGGTTTGGGCATACTTATGTAGCCCATAATAGCCTTTCACGGGCTTTATAAAGCATGTTATGCATCTGCGTGGATTTGGCGTGACCCGTAATAGGACGGGATGGGGTTTTGGGGCACGTGAAATTATTTTAATCAATAAAAATTAATTAAATGTGTTAATTTTACAAAAGTATTAAATTATGTTATTTAAAATTAATTTTGGTTTAAGATACAATTTTATTTCTCGAGGTAAAATTAATTTAATTTAGATCTCAATTTGAATTAATTAAATAATAAGTTTTTTGGAATTAAAATTAAATTAATTACATGAAAAAATATAATTAAATTATTTTAATTTGATCAATTTGTTTAATTTAATTAAAATACTCTCATACTATAATTTATTTCAATTTAATTTTATCCCACATTTAGTTTACCCGCTGACCAGTCTTGAACTTCAACCTTCCTTATATGTATGTATGATTTATTTATATAGTTATTTATAATTGTTTGAGATGATTATAAATAATTAAGACGGTCTATGTATCATCATTTATTTTTTGGTCAATATGTATAAGGGCGTGTGTGTCCAATTTATCCGATATAAATAGTGTCCCTAGTTCCCCAACCATGTGTGCATGTAAAATTCTACATTTGAAAAAGATGATGTATGGCATGGACCCCACCAAGATGAGGTGGTAATCCATGATGAGGACGATGTAAGATTGATACAACACCAATTCAAGGCAAATTTCAAATGATAAGTGGACATACTTGATGGGGATGAGCTGCATCATGAGTCAAGATACAAATTAGGTTTGTTTCCCCTTGGTTGTTGTTGGTCCATTAAGTTTAAATAGATCAACCAATTTTAGATTTTCAAAATTAGTTGGGTTGTTTCTTTCCTCTATGAATTTATTAATTATATTATGCATTTTACAACAGCAGGAAAATGTATAAAATAATAAATATTAAAATTAAAAATGAAGCGATGAATTTTTTTCTATTAATGTTTCGTTTTGAGCATGAAAACATAGATGATCAAGGTGAATATAAATAGATTACATTGATTGAGTAAAATAATAGTAACCCTCATAGAAATATTATTCCATTTATCGCCTTCCATCATTCAAATTTGAACAAAATTAGGTGTCTGTGGTTCTCATCCTCTAATGTTGAGGGTGCCTTTTACTAAAGAGGGTCCTCTTGAGAATGATGAGTTTACTTAATAAAATTTGGTAGTAAAGATTATCCATTTCCAAATTTATATCACTTTATAGGAAAGTGTTGAGAAAATATTGTTTATGATTTTTGAAATTGGGACTTCACTTAGCGGATCAAGGAACCATGAGTTAATGTGGTTGGCTAGTAAAAATTATAACTTGAAATCTCTAAGTAGTGGCGTAGCCATAACTTGAATACTATGAGGGGTGGTTTTAGGATCATTTCCACTAGAATACTCAACCAACATATTATTATGATCCTAGTATAGAGAGTTCCTACAATTTGATAAAATAGTGGGAGAAATCTAATGATTTAATAAATTAATAAATAATGTTGAAATTTGTAATCAAGATTAAATTTACAATCTACTAGATTTTGTTTTTGTAGAAAATGGGAAGAAATAGCACAAAAACACTGTGATATTAATTGGGAAACATCAATTTTCTATCCAGCATGAATTTACAAGTTTATTATAAGAACTTTTTCCCAATACTACGGTAGAGTAAATTCATGGTCCTGGTGTCCCTACAATTATTAAGCCACCTCAGAAAGAGTGGGTGTAATATTTCTTCGAGAAAACACATTTATAGATCGTATGATGGTTATGTGATTATGATATCATCAACTTATGATGTTATTTTTGGACACTACATCAGGACATGGATAATATAACATGTAGTCTTATCTATAAGAAACTTGTGTGTATAATGTGAAGTACAAATATGAATGGGTGATAACTAAACTAGTCGTGTGTAAATTTAAGGGTATATCAAAATATTTTCAATGGGTCCCTTTATCATATCATTTTTACCCAATTACTCTAGTTTCATTTAAGGATACAAAATGAACAGTATTGATTAAAATAATTATCACCTTTTAGGTAAGGTTTTCCAAGTAAATATGAACTTTAAAGAATGCTTAATATCCGGTTCTTATGGAGAACAAGTTGAAATACAAGGTGAGAAGGCCAATGGAAAGTGTAACTCCAATGGAACATTCCCTATTTTCTTTAATTAAATATTGTTGGTTATTAAATAGGAAGTTTTTTTTCTTTTCATATCATGAAATAAATTTATGGAAGGTAAATGAAATGGAATGAATTGAATAAAAAAGTGTATGCTTCTTCAGTGTATATTCATCAAATCTAATTATTTTTTCTGAAAATATTCTTAGGTATTAAATAAAATATACTGATCACATATGTGTATCAAAATAAAATAAAAAATTAAGAAATATAAATACCATAAGAAGTAAGGTTTATTCTCTAACCAGTTGAGAAAGGGTGATTCTTAATTCAACGGTGAGAATCCCCCAAATCTTAATTACCATGTTAATAATTTATGTCAATATATTAATGAGTATAACCAAAAATATTATCTCATATTTTCATTGGACTTAGGTGACATTATTCAATGTTCAAGAATGATTTTTTTTGTGGTGTCTTATACTCAGCCAATAGATCGGTGATACTCAAATCCTAGGTAACATATGATGAATATAAAATGTAACACTTATATACCCATTTGTTGAAAGATAATGATTTTCAAGTAAAACAAAAAGTGGACATCAAGGATATACCTAGTTCAGTATTTAGACTTAGTAAAGATAAACACCTTTGGTATTATTGGTGTGTTTAGTTTCGAAAAATAAACCTTTAGAAATAAAGGTATGCCACAAAGCTTTTGGAATTAGAGAAACACGAGATCTTGAACTATTCCAAGGGAGAGATAGTGGTAAATATAATGAATAATATTCCATTAAGTATTTGATGAAATAGAATGTTTAGTATGCATGGTGAGAAGATATAAGTTTCTTTGGGACGACATACTGAAGAATATCCTAACCAAGCATTGATCGATCAATATAATGTAAAATGGCGTAATTTCTAAATGAACATTACAATATCCAAATCACAAAATTTATGTTAATAAGTAGAATCAATGTTAAGTATTACATATTAACATTGATCAATAAAATGTAGCATGTACCAATTTCTAAATGCACGTTTTATATACCAGAGTCATGATGTAATTAGAATCAATGTTTCCACTTGCAGAAACTACCATTATATTTAAATAAATTCTTTACAAATAAAAGAGATATCTCATGACCAGATGAGAACTATCATGATAAATGGATATCATATAAGTCATAGTATGATATAAATCCATTATGTAATACGAACAAGTGTTTAGATGCAAATATTTTATTAGTGTACAAAAAACATATATCAATAAAAACACAAGTTGCATCTTAAGTAATCATCCTAGATGTTTCTTAGGATATTTCAGAAATCCCTATGATAGAAAGGTTTTAGAAAATTGATGAACTACATTTCTATATAAGGTTGAACATCTATATTTGAGATAGTGGGATCCATATTGACTTGTGCTTAGTTAATGCTATGAGATCCACATATAGTTGACATAGGAACAAGTACCATAAAAGATTGTGGAAAAGGAATGTTCTAGGGACACATACTTTGTAGGAAGGTTAAAAGTGTAGTAATGGTTTAATATTAACCTCATTCAATGATACATTATTCATTGAGAATAATGATTCCTAAAAGTTGGAAGTATATGGAAATCATCTTGGATTAACATGGCCAGTTAAAATTAAATAATTGATTCTATGTATCAAATTACACAAGGGATTATTATTTTGATTACTACGATAGGTATTCAAGTGAGATAATACATGGGTGGTGCAAGTGTGGTAGAAATAAGGCTTGATTGGTTATACCACATCATTATGCCTAAATCCATTAGAGTTTTACAAATCATAACTAATATCTAAGATCATTTTATTGGGAATTCGATTTCATGACCATAAATCATTGAAGGTTCCTATTCAACACAACCTTAAAGGGATAGTGAACTCAAATAATTACGATAGTTTTGAAATTTATTGAAATACAATATAGGATTAAAGTAAGAAAAAATATCTTGGAACATTCATTTGGAATGAATCTTTTCCTTGTTTCTACGAGAGATTAATGGGAGCACCATTGTTTTCCTAGTGATACATGTTCGATAACATATTGAAACCACATATTGGTATTATAGTTTTTTAAGACTGATGAAATTAATTCTCTAGTGAATGACATAAAGTAGAAACCTATGTTCAAGGAAATAGTATCTATTTAGTTAGAACTAATGATTTCTTAGAACAAGCCAATCATAAATATACTAACATATAATAGAAAATAAAAGGTGGAAGAATTTGAGATAGAATTGTTTCCAATGTCACATGGCATAAATATCCCCAAGTAAAAATAAAATATCATAAAAGGATATTAATGTGGTGAGTTGAATTTCACACACATAATTAATGGGTCAATAACATATCCCATGATATGTAAAAAACATGATGATACCAATAAAAAATTTATTGTCGGAACATATCAGTTATATGGAGGTGGACTGTAAGTAAAGAGTTCAGAACTATATGATTACTCTTGGGAAATTAAAAAAGTATTTTTAAGTAGAAAGTGGATTGATATGGATATTAGTTTTGAGGGGACACAAAATAGTTTTTTTAGATTAATTGATCTAGTACCTCTATTAGGATAAGGTTTTGAGTATTCCAAGCTCATAAAATCAAGTGGTATCCATACCTAAGAAAATGAGTATGTTTTAGCTTCTGAGGAATATATAAATTAGTTTTTAAATGAAAATTTTTTATTCAATTTCATGGAATCACACCTACCAAGTAATGTTTTATCATAATTATAATTTTGTTACCAGTACTAGCCAAGATGTCTTGTTTGGCCAGTGGAAAAAGGGATACACTTGGTGATACCATCTATTGAAATGTTTTACTTGAGGAGATAAGGTTGTATATAGTAGAATTTGGATGTGGAAGAATCATGGAATAACCAGGAGCTAAATATTTTACCTAGTAGAAACGTGATCTTAATCATGTGAGAGGTAATAATGATTGTTAGAAAGTTGGCTCTAGTGAAAGTGGGAGTGTTGTAATAGTGGGTTCCCTAGACCCAACATGAAAAGCTCTTTTATTACCATATTATTTATACAGTGATCTATGCATGATGTGAACTTACTATTATAGTGTAGATATTACTACATCCACTATTTAATGAAAATGTACATAGATTAATTATCATATCAAGAGGTTATAGTAGATCTCAGGCTATTATGAGAACCTTGAGATATGAATAAATTAATCTTAAATAATGGTCTTATGGTCTAGAAACATCATACTGACTAGACATAGTTGATGTACGACTATCAGGTGTTGGGGGAACATAATCATTGAGACATCTTCTCATGAAGTTCATACTTGGTGATCTCTAGTACTGAGGTCATGAGGAAATAACTTCTAATAGGAACACAAAATGTTTTGGTTGTCATTGGTTGTTCATATCTACAGATATATGTACCGATCATCTGACTCGGTATAGTTATCAATGTCTTCCATTTGATCACATACATTGATGTAAGGAAAAAACCATGATAATGAAATTGTGGTGAGGTAGCTTGTGTAGGGTGCATCATTAGTGGTATGAAATTGATTAAATGGTCACAATAGAATTTGTTGCTTCTAATTTAAGTAGGTAATATATATCAGGCCAAGTTGATCTGGATGGATGTACCTTAATAATTTTATGGGAAAGGTATTCAGAAGGTAAATCTTTCTAGTTATATCAACAAATAATAAATCAAGAAAGGATGACGACACAAGGGTCTGTACTGCTAATGTGAGATATCAAAATAAATATAGATTATTCTACAAAGTATCTGTTTGTAAGTTGGTTTTCATTATTATGACTATTTCTTATCTCTTTAGGGGCCTTGATGTGTTGCTAGACTCCACTCTTGGTCTTTGGATTCTGTTAACTTCTATCGTGATAAGGGTCTAGAGGGTCACACACAATAGCACAATCAAGAATCTTCTCTATTCATCTGAATAGGTATATAGGACATAGTGGGCCCCAACATGGGGTCTAAGTGTTATCCATGTCATCGATTTCTCATAAATAAATAAATTCATTATTATTCAAGTATTGAAAAATTGGGTTGAATTTATTTATTAAATTTTTTTACAAGTTATGTAAATATGAGAAATAATATTAATCGAACAAATATTAATTTAATACCCTAGGTTTTTTAAATATTAATAGGAATTATGAGTCAAGTTAATGGATCAGTTTTATCATATAATATATTTAATATATATTATATGTATCTGATTAAATAACAAATAATGTATATGACACAGTTTAGTTTGTCATAATTATTTATTTTGTGGACATTAATTAAATGGGGATAGGGGAACCCTTTCTAGTTTTTTGAGAATCCACTATTTAAAGTAGGTGAGAGTCTCTCGCTAGAGACTATTCATGGAGAGTTCATAAGAGCCTCTCTCTCCTCTCCCACTTTCTATAGAGAGAAACACTCGATCTAGGATAATGTATCAAGTTCATCCCTATGCATTGAATGTATGTTGATATGGTGATCATCGGGACATTGAAGACATCATCCTGTCTCCACACAAGCACGCATAATTTGATGATAGACAATCCTGTGGATTCATGGAGTGTGTGGGGATGAACTAGAGGGGTTCAGCATTAGATCATTCATGCAATGATCACCAGAAAATTGTTGTAGTCGAACACTCCACCAAATAGAACAAGGTACTTTTTTTATTTATTATTTTCTTTTTAATTCAATAAATATCCTTGAGACCGTAATGGGGCTTAGATCATCATAAATGACAAGTATAATCATCCCGATGATGAAAAGGTTTAATATATCTAGCCCACCATCTTTCTCTTCTTCCCTGGTACCTTCAGGATCGACTACCTACGAGATCCTTTTGGAAACTACCCCTTCTAATAATTAGATTCCATTATACTACCATCAGACCACCTATAAGCTCCTTCTAGAATATTACCAGTTTTGGTGTATATAGTGCCTTCACTCATCCCCATTTTTCTAGTCTTGATTTCAAGTATCCTTTCAGAATTTTCTTCCAAAATATTATGTATCCACTAAACTCAATCCATTCATCTCCCTCTAATGAATCCTTCTATTTGCCTCATTCTAGAAATTCCATTGTGATGGTGCTATGTCTACATCCAAATTCTCAAATGTTAATTTTATAAATCATCCTTTGGAATATTTTAAAAATGATCCAGAAAACATTTCTCACACCAAACTCAAAAATATCCAACATGATCATTGTTTTTCTAGGTCAAGCCTAATAGTCTCCCACCCAAATACCATTATCATGCTGAAAATAAAATCCCTTCTGGCTCAGATTTTTTTCATCCTTCATTCATTATAGCACCTACATAGTCCTCTAGTCCAAGCACCCTTCAAATATTCTATAGTACAACTAAAAGAGATCCTCCTTAAACTTCCATAACCACGATCTTTTGTTCCATTATGACCAAGAAACTCATCTAAAATATTGAATGGAATTAATATAAAGAAAATAGACAATGAGTTTCTATGCTATGAATTTTATAAACATCTATCAAAAATCTATTTCATGAACTCGGTATATGACCTCAATCTATCAGACTTACATGCATTTCCAAAGACTCAGCAACCAATATTTCTCACCATCCAAGGGTTTATGGTACACCAAAATTCAACAGAATCATTAGAAAAACCTTAATATTAAACTCCTCTATACGGATTATCTAATTTCATCAGAAAGATTAACTCTAAATGAAACTTCTTATAGTGATACCATGGATTTCTATTGTCCTTTTCTCCCAGTTCTCCTACCTAGTCCCAACCTTTTCAAGGATCCCACCTTTTTTTCTCTGATGATATTCTGAATATTATTTCTATATAGACAGAAGTTCTCAATATCTTCATCATCAATTTGAAAAGAAAACAAGAACCTTGGACCTAGGGTAGTCCTATTTTGGATTTTAATGTGGAAGTGGATGAATTCTTCCCAAGACATTAGAGATGATAGTAGCTACATATATTTAAAGTTTTTTACTTCAATTCACTTCACACTCTCATCTTTCGGAACAACATTATATCCATATAAATCATGATTCTTCTTAATGAAAGGTATATTTTAGTATAATGGATCTCATGAAATAAAAAATTGGAACATTGATCTTTATCCATGGACATAGAATATTTCTATCTCTGCCATAGAGTTACAATAAAATTTCTCATGGACTTGAATTATAATCCTTCATTTTATCTATCAGTTTAGTGCACTCCTGAAAACCATGCATCAAATTCCTTCTTCCAGTTATCTAATATCCAAAATAACAAAACTCATTCCATACATATACTTCCAAATCTCAGATACTTATACACACTTCACAATAACTATGAATCCCCTTCAGTATGATTCCCATGATCTTAAAATTTTATCCTCTATCTATTGATCATATTTTTTTAATAAGAAGATCATTTCATAACACACCTTCAGAGATGGGATCTAGTGAACACTTCCCAACATTTCAATCACATTCCTCAATTAAAGTTTTTGGGTATTTCTGAAACATGTCCTAATGGGATCCAATCATTGAATCACCATCAATCCTACTGAAATCTCATTTTCCATCCAAAAAAAACTTTCATAATAAGGGCACTAGATTAAGCTCATCGATTTGAGATGATAATTAGTGGATTAATCAAACTTATCCTTCTTGGAACTTGTATCAACCTATGATTAAAACCTTTGACATAATCCCTAAGTAGCTTTCATGGCCACCATTCTAATACCTTTCATCTGACTAACATATCCATCCAATGAAACATGAAAATAATCTTGGAGTTACATCACCAACATTCTCCAAGATCCATATCCTATACCATCATATCAACATTCAAATCCATCAAATCATCAACAGTCTTACACTATCATCAGGAATTAATATCAAGGAATGAAACTCAACACATGATACCTATGTAAATTGGAATTTCAATATTAAACACCAAATCTAGTAATTACACCATATTATGATGAACATCATTCCAAAATTGATAAACCACCTAACCTGAGGAACCTCACAGTCTTCCAACCAAGATCAAATATTATCCATAAGAAACAAAACATGCCTCATGACTCCATCCAGTACATAAGATTATCTATATCCATAAAACCTTATAGTGCTACCAGTGTTTTTGAGTTATTTTCATCCAAAACATTTATAATCTTCTCACCAAAAAAACTCTACCACTGTGATATACAACCAAACACCACAACCAAGTCTTTCTGATACCATGCTAGTATCGGAAATCAAAACGCAAACCTGCTCTAATACCTCATGTTGAGAATTGGTATTCATAATGAGAACCTCCTTTGATATCCCTTGTTGGGAATCCAATATAAGGGGATGCTTCTGAATCATCCATTAGAAGCAGCTATGATGCCACAAAAATCACAACTATGGAACATGCTTCTTGAAGATACCCTAGTACCTCGACTTCTAAAACTAATAAACCAAGGCACCCCAATCACCATGATAAGTCACCACACCACCTAAATCTATCCCTCCTTAAGAATTCCTTCTAAAAACAAGAAAAAACGCATCAAAACCTAAAAAAAGATAAAATTACAAAACAAAAAATACAATTCATAATTAGATTATTGTGGTTCATACTTTTGTGTCCTACATCCATGGGAGAAATGGAATCAATTATTTCATTTGTAAAGAGAGAAACAACCAATGGTTACAAAGAATAATGCATCTTACTAAATATACTAAAAAAGTCTCACTAGTTCCTCCTTTATTATTTTTCTTTCTTCTAATTCAACTCCTTCTCATCTTTATACTTCAAGATTTCAACATTCACATTTGGATCAAGTTTATTGAGAACTTGTGTGCACCCAAGTTGGATTCCCCAGAAGGGGACCCATGATAACCTTTGTTAGTCTCCTTTATCACCACTCAGTTGTTTTCATATTTCACAGGTGTTCCAATGGTCATCTTATATATGTCCCCATCAATTCATCATGTTAGCACCACCAATCAACATGTGTGGGGCCACTATCCATTGGCTCTAGAGCCCTCTAGTTGTCTATAATAATCACTACCTCAACCTAAAAATTTTGGTGAACATCAGACATCTCCTTCTGATCTACCCAAGGATGATTCTATATAACATATTATTTCACAAACCTATAAGGAGTGATTATAGTGCTTTATAATTAGTTTCTTGTCATCAGAATGAATTCTGCACAAAACTTCACTGAAAGCTACAAAACATTTTTTCATCTATTAAAAAAGTACCTTTTGTTCGCCTCACTGCATTCCTCTGGAACATGACCGACTTCCTATAATATCCTTCCAAAAGATTCACCTTCTGTTATTTAGACTCCAATAATATTCTGACGGAATACAACCAAGATCCTTCTAGAAGCGATTCCCGTTTGGTATTCGTATATCCTCTTCTCAACCTCATTCAGTAGATCTAGACTTCTAGCTATCTTCTATAATTTTTTTCTGGAATATTCTTTATCCACAGAACTTAATACATTCATATCTTTATTAAGAATTCTTTTATTGATATCATTTTTGAACATTTCATAGTTTCATTTCTATGTCTCTATCCAAATTCAAAAATTTTATTTCAATAAATTTTCCATCTGGAGCTTCCAAACATGATTTGAAAAACATTTCTCACGCCCAAACCAACAATCTCTCACTTGATATTTTAATTCAATGGTCAATTCCATCAATCTATCACTGGAAAAAATTCTCATGCTCACACAAAAATCCTTTCTAGATAAAATTATATTCATCCTTCTTATATTATAGTTCCTTCATGTTTCTTCACTCCATTCTCCCTTCTGATCAACCCACTAATAGAGAAAATATTCTAACTTATGGAACAACAAAAATCCATTCTGATGTGACCCAAAGATTTATTTTAAATCCTCTATATAATTAATCCAAATAAAAAAAACACCATGTTTTCATCCTATGAATTTGTATAAATCTCATCAAGAAGCCTCATCATGCAATAGGTACATAACCTATCTCTATCAGAACTCCATGTGATCTTGAAGACTCTACAACTGAGCTTACAATCCATCCAAGAACATGTTGGTATGATGAAATTTAGTGAAATAATCAAGATGAACTCAATCAATAAATATTATTTCCAGATATTCTGATTTTATCTTCATGAAAAACTCCCATGGAAACTCTATCCAGTGTAACTAACGTTTTTCATGGTTCTTTTCTCCCACTTCTCTTACCTAATACTCAACCTTTCATAGTTTCCACATTTTATTGCTCTGATGATATTATAAATATCATTACCACAAATATAAAAGTATAAAAATTCTTCATTGCCACATTTCAATGAAAAAAAAATCACCTTGGACTTTGGGTATTCCTTCATTGGGTTTTAACGTGTCTATAGACAACTTCTTCTAATGAATTATTAAATGAGAGGAATAACATCAATACAAAATTACAGAATTCCATGAAAATAAAACTCTAATATTCCATTCCATCTACATCATGGTTCTTTTGATTAAAATAAATTTTTTAGTAAAGGTCCTTTTCATGGGATAAAACAACAAAAATTTGAACTTTGGTTTTGTCAATCAAATTTTTCTATCTCTTCAACTATGTTCCAACGATACTTTTCATGACATAGAATTAACATCCTTCTTTTTATCACTAACATTAGTGAAATAATGACAACCATTTCTCAGATACCTTCTTATATCATTATAATCTCTAGCATTCCATCACTCCTTTCAGACATCACCTTTGAAAGCATTGAAATCTTTCCACACTTATCTATAACCATGAAGCCTACTCAGTATGATTACCATGATCTTCCACATTAAAACTTTTTCAAATGATCATATTATATTGAAAATGAGGACATGCCATGTTACACCTTCCTTTGAGATGGTATCAATATAACACTTGGAAACATTTTATTCACCTTCCTCAGATGTAGATTTGTAGGGATTTCTAGAATGTGTCCTTTCAGGAACCTATCTTCTGATCTCCTACAATCCTACAACTATATCCCTTCACATACACGAAACCATGCCTAATTCTTTCAATTTCACATGGAATTACAAAGCTACGTAGGTATTCCATAATTGGATATATCTTTTTTAAAATAATGAGATACTCTTTAGTGAGACAAATGGAGGAGAAATTCTCCATAATTTTTTTTGTTTGAAATGTTAGTTTTAAAAAATATTGAATATGATGGTATTTGGTATAAAGCTTCAATGAATGGGATATTCAATTAAAGTATTTTTAACTTCTCACATAACTTTTTAAAATTTGATTCATTATTTTTGGGTTCGATTCTATGAGTGAATGGGATGGGGGGAAATCAATAGAATTTTGAAGACATTTCACTCCCTTCCTCATCTCTCTTATTCTATATAACCCTCTTCCATTTCATTTCCCTATCTTATATATTTTCAGGTGGAATAGTTGAATTTTTTCTGTGTGATTTATCCAATTTACACATGTTTTTTCATGATTCAGCCAATAATGTGATTTTATATTTCCTAGGATCTCTCTATTGACATTTTCTTAAGTTTGGTGACCACTCTTAATTGATATAGTTATGATATTATCCCTATTTTTATGTATGGTCAGGCTCAAAAGTTAAATTTTGTATCTCTCACTCATTTTTGGATCCATTTGACCCAAATGAACCTCTAAATTGTAAATACATGACTGTTGGGAGTCCATTTTAGTGATCAAATATTTGACCAAACTCTCCAAGTTCCCATCTAATTTATAATATTCCACCTAATTTTTGTATTGGGGTATTAAATTATTTGAAAAACCAAGGGTTACATTTGATTGAATGATTTATTGGTCTTTTAATGAGAAATTTTAGTGGTTTTTTAAGCATGGGTTTTATTGATTTAGAAATGTAAAAATATTGTTTTTTTTCTACCCCATAAACTAACAAAATTATCATTATAAAAGGGTTTTGATGGAATGAAAGTGTTGGAAAAAATCGATTTATGTTTTCATACATCCCAAAATTAAATCATTTCTCCATTAGTGATTATACTAGGGTTTTCAATGATATCTAACATTTTAGGAAAACCAAGATTGGATTTGTTTTTGTATTTTAGTGAAGTGTGATTTTCATTATTAGGAAAAATAAGTGGTTGTTTTATTCCTAAGAACTCTCCTCCTTCCTAAATTTTTATGGAATTTTAGTTCAAGTGTGTTGTAGGTTTATTTGATTTCATTATCTATTTTTTGAATTTAATTTCCCCTAAAATATTGAACCAAAATGTTTTTATATAAAGGAGTGAGTCACTCATATAAGGAATCCATTGAAAGATATGATTGGATTTGGTGATGGGGAAATTTCTTTTGCATTCCTGTAAATAGATATAATTTCTTATGATATAATTCCCCTCCATCTTGTATGAACCTAATGATTATATTCTTCACTTACCTTATCAACCATTTGGGATAATTTTCATGACAAAGGCATCATAGATTTGATCCAAAGTGTTTAAAATGTTTTCATCCAATTATATAAACTAAGTTTTAGAATTTATTTTATGAAAAAGGAAAATAATCTCATCCCAATCTCATATTATATTAGTACTTATAGATGGATCCATTGAACATTATTATAGAAGTTCTAAATGAAGGTCAATACAAATTCATTTGTCATTCCATTGAATATAGACAACAAAGATAAATGAGACTATTTTATCTCATAATTACCCACTATTTACAACAATATGATGTATGAGGGATTTTAAGAAATAATGGGAAGTTGTAACTCTATAAGATTAGGTCTCTCAATTTTTCAATCATTTCTTACATAGGTTGTTTGATATTATCAACTACTATTTCGTCAATGGTTATTATATTGGTTAACCCAATTAACAATGTAATTTTTCTTACTTTTATGAATAATGACTATAAATAAGCTCCTAATAACTTTTTATCATGAATAAACTCTCAAAAACCTAAGTTACATGGGTAGTGAACATAAAAACAACGAAAGGAGAGCAGTTTTATCAAAAAAACAGTCGTTGAACACATAACGACATATGCAATGAAAGTGACTTTTTTAATTGGATATATTTTATTGTAAAACATTAATTACAAAAGATTTTATAGATTCAAATGAATGGTTTTCAAGTAGTTTAATATTAAAAAAACATTTAAAAATAGTTTGAAAAATATTTTTTGAGATCTTCTTGTATGGTTTTTTTTGTTTTTTCAAACCACTTTTTTCATAAAAAAGAAATAAAAACCAGAAGAATGATCTTTTCATTCTTCAATAATGGTTCCAAAAAGATTTACATGAAGATATTGTTATAGAGACACCAATGCACTTTCAAAATATATTCACGCAGGGGGGAATGGATGACCTTGGTGATCATTATCTCAAGTAGGTTTCTGTTTGATCGCCATAATAACTTTTTTATTAAATTTGTTTATAAATTTTTTGAATATTTAATTTTTTTTTGTTTTTCATATATATATTTTTTTAATTATTTTAAAATTATGATACAAATATTTGGTGATGAATGAATGAATGAAATTAAAAATGAAAAATAGGGGAGGTAAAGTGAGATGAAATTCAATTGATGAAATGAGGTTAATGAGAACAAATCTGGTCCTAGAAATATTCAGTGGAATTATGGGTGATCCTTTTTCTAAATTTGATCATTTTTATTCAATTAGATAATTCAACAAAGTTAGATATATATCGTGTCACTCAACCAACCTCATCATATGAAATGGTACCAACTCTTCACAATAATCTTTTTAGGTTAAAGTAGTCAGTTCATACATATGAAATGAATTTTTTTGATGTATTGGTTCCATTTAACATGTATTTTCCCAGTTTCAACATGTAAATATTTTTAAAATATCAAATAATATTTTCTATGCCAGGCACTTAGATGGTATAAAATTGCATGGTCTAGTGATTCAGTTAAGTATATAATAAAAATATTTTATAAATTACATAACACATGTGCTATTTTTTTATGAAATAATGAAATAACCTCAATATAGGGACACATATGGGAAATCCAAAGGAACCATTGAGTCCATAGTATGGGATTCACCCTAGGCATAGAATAATTTTTATGTGCATCAGGTGTTTGGCTTTGGAACCATTATGGGTGGATAGATAAATAAATAAATCAATGAATTTAATTTTTTAATTAAAGGCTAAAACCTAATATACTCTATAAAAATATGATTATTTATAATCCCTAAGGTTAGCCACATAACCCTAGGATTAAAAGAGTGATATTTGGAGGAGATTTTTGGTGGATAACAATGGATTAGGGGGATCAGATTGATAATGTGGGGATCATCAACACCAATGGAGTTTGTGAATCTCACCAATGACTACAACACAAGATCATTCTTTGTTAGTGATTAATCAAATTATGAGGTAGCGCATTTTTTTTGGATTTATCTTTTTTTATCCTATGTTGAATGTGGATCAAATCCACTAATAATAATTGATTCAAGCATTAACAATTAATTTATCTTGTTTTTGGTTATTAAATTTTCATTATTTATTCCAACATAAATGAATAGTGGACAACCTGAACAATGGAAAAGGTTTATTCATAATTTTTTTGCTGCTTTTCTTCCAAATTATTCTCTTCTTCCTTTCTAGTATTTATTTTTTAGGTTGTTTAAAAAACACCTGATAATAAATCTTGCAAAATTGATATTTGGTGAAACAATTTGAATTCTGTTGATCTGGGTTGGAGACCGATGATGGGATGGAGTTTTGATAAAAAAAATATATATTGGAGCTAGACTGGAGTTATATATGTTTGTTTTTTCATGGGGTGATGAGATGGTCAACAAGGAGGGTTTTATATGAAAATAAAATGTCCTGAATCTGGTGAGTGGTGATGGTAGTGATGCAAGGTGATGATGGCAGTGGTGGTGCACAGTGGCAGCAGCGAAAATCCCCCCTGTGATTTCGTCTAGTGTGTGATTCTCCCCCATATGTGCATGATTTAGTGAAGATTGGGGGAGAGATAAATAATAATAATAATAATTTTTACTAATAATAATAATTATAATAATCCTATTATTATTATGGGATTTAAATTTGAACGTATCTTCTCCATACAGTGTTGGATTGAAGAACTATATATGACATCCGGACCCTGGTATTGATGGATAAATTTTAATTCCAATATCATTTACTAAATTTAGACTTGAGGCTTCGTTCAATGAAGCTTCATTCATGCATGATGTGGTGAAATTCTTTTTTTACGGGGTGTCCGTTCTAGGAAAGTAAATATCCTATCCCGAGTGTTTTTATGTGAGGATCAAAACTATTTGATCTGTTTATCCATTCATGTCCATTTGTAGTGAAATATTTATACACTTTATTTTTATCACATCAGACTGTTGATGAGCCCCGTGTGTTCGTTAGGATTTTTTCCAGACTCAAATTTAGGCTTGTGAGTAGTCTATCCTTAGCAGTTTTATGTGTAAAATGTGATGGTGGCCATAATTTTGTAATCATAGATATGAAATGAGGTGATTTATGTGATATTATTATTTCATAAATTCTTAACCACTATTTTTTGAGATAATACCCTTGGTCTATCCCTATGAGGGTACAATGTGGCATTACATCCCAAGCTCTAGATTATGATCCCCTCTTTGAGATGAGTTTCAAATGAAGTTTGTAGTGTTACCCATAGGTATTATGTGTGATCCTCAATCATTCCTTATTTCATACAAGGTGGGGTTCATGGGATCCTTAAGAAAAAAACTACATGGGTAGTGATTCTTTATCTATAAGGATACTTCAGTAGGGTTTGTGGTATCCCCCAGTGGTTCTGGGAGTGATCCCCTATATGGTAGTTGGTATCTAAGAGATCTAATGAGTACTTATTTGGAGATACCCATTGATAAAAACTTCTCATATTAGTTCCATTAGTGATATTTTGTCTCATGAATATGTATTTATCCTAGATTAGTGTTACCATAACTCCTCAAGTAGAATCATGTGGCAGAAATGTTGGCTGATACCCCTCGAGACCAGTTGTCTATTATGAGTATATGAGATTTTTTGATTATCATTATATCCCATATATTTATTTAAATACCTTTGTATTGATGATTTAAAATACTCTTGATTCTTTATGATTTTTTATTTATGGTTTTCCTACTAGTTATTGTTGTACTCACCCCTACATGATCTCTTCCCGCACATGTATTATATTATACAGACAATAGACCTTTTGATGGAGCCTTAAGAGGACTAAGAGTATGCAGAGGTTAATATTCATCTGGATAGAATATGATTCTTATATGTATAATTTTTGATATTAGTCCCCTCCTACTGAGTAGGTTGGACATTCTTTCCAGTTTTGGTGGGATTTTATTTAGCCTTTATTTTTTCTAGTACTTTTTCATACTATGATTTTCGGATTATAAGTGTTTTCATGCATTAGTATCAATTGTAATTTCCTTTTATAATTATGTGGTCTTTGGATTTTTTGTTTGTTTATAGGTACCTTAGTATAATACCTCTCATACATGTGATATGCCTACTTGGAGTTTGTTTCCATCCCTTAACTTATTGGATGTAGTCTTGGGGTTGTCATAATCAGGTTATCGATGTCCAGGTAGGCTCTGGTGGGTTGATTAATTAATGATTTGTTTCTAATAAATTGGTTCTACAATAGGACTAGAGTATACAAGGATTGGTTTGGGAATGTGGGAAACAATGTTAATGTTTTCGAAGTTTGGATCCTAGGATAGGATGTATATTGTTGGTGTGATAAATGAAGTATCTATTCCCTAGGACATAGAAAACCTACTTTTTAATAATTTTATATAGGCATTGGTTGTATTTAAAACATTGGTTCATGCATCGTATATGAATTTGTTGTGGTTTCTTTGTCCTTTTTGTGTTAGTTCCAGAGAAATACTCTATTTACCATTGTTCATCTTGAATTTTATGGATGCCTCGATATAGAAAATCAGCCTAGATTATATAGCAGGACTGTGAGGATAACTTGCATGGTAAAGAGGCTTTAGTATAGGGTCTTGTACAGGAGGTGGCACCTTCACATGGTTTTCCATTCTTTCCACCACTCCTTGAGTAGCAGGTTGTACTGATAGTGATGTCTAAAGATACATGTCGTATGAGAATGTTCTGTGAGTTTGATATGTAGTGTTACCTTCTAGGTTTTAGGTTGATCTAGATCCCCAAGAAGATAAGGACTAGCCTATGGTAGTGACTCAAGTTATACTTCTTGTGAGTACACCTCCAGATCAGATGGTGGTCCTAGCAGCAAGTCTTATTTAGGGCTCTACATAGTGATTTTGGAGTCTGGTAAATCAAATACATGATGAGATGACTCTATCTTGGTCTTATTTTGAGTATCTATTCATGGATGAATTATATCTATCTATATTGAAAGTGGTACTCATACATGAGATCAAGCATCTTCAGTAGGGTTTCATGACTATGGATGATTATTTAGATAGGTTCACCAACCTCTCACGATACTCTATGAATATGGTATGAGATACTTTCTTCTAATAATGGACTTTTGAGAAGGGACTACATTGAGATACCAAGGATGTAGTGATATCTCTTTATATAACCATCTATGATTGAGTTCTTGAGAGGGATTTAGTGTTGGGGATCTTTCTAGTAGAGAAGACGTTGACAATTGGTACCAGTAGTGTGAACATTTGAACTGAGGCCATAGTAGCTGGTATCCAACAGTATGGATATGGATCCAGGAATTAAAGACACTTCAGGAGGTGATACCATGACAAAAGGTATTCAATTCAAGGCTCATGGGATTTGTCTAGTCAGTCAAGAGATATGTAGTGTTTCTTTTAGGATGGTTGGGGATGTATCCCATGAGACTATCCAACCCATCATACATATGAAAGATATATGGTCGCTGGACCAACTAGGTAGGGGAAGAGGAAAGAGTAGGGTATTAAAAATGGTATAAGGTTATGCAGATGAGCTGGGAGAGTAGATGGATTTGGTATATGGTTTGACCAGTTTCCACCAACATGCCTAGGTGGTCTATGTCGGGCTTAGGGAGCTGGTGGTTAGGGTTACAGACAACTGTAATATAATGACCTGAACTATTATAAGTGAAATTTCCCTTTTGATTTAATTAAATGTATTATTTTTTAAAATGGATATCTAAAACACGTTCACTATATTTGTTTTATTATATAAAATTGTATTTAAATTACCATTAAGTATCATTACCAATGATAATATTGTCATTAAATAAAGAGTTTGGTATGATGTATATTTTATGGAAAACCTTGGTTAAATCCTTCAATATTCACTCTTATTTGGCACCCTTCTCACAATAGGGTTCTCATAGAAAGGCTCCTTCAGTCATTTTGAATTAAAATCTACTCTAAATTTAGACTCTGTAATCAACACTGAGAAGATACCAATCATCCCTTTCTTTCTTGTGCCATTGCTTCTGCCCTTTGGAACTATATTTTGGACATTTTTTACAACAAATAGTTGATTCATGACTATGTCAATTATTAACTTAAATGATATGAAGAAATGGAAAGTTCATAGAAAATTAAGAACCTTTTCATTTTTGTTATTTCCTAACTTCATCATGTGACCTTGTAAGATATAAATTCTATTATTTATAATAAATGATCATTTAGTCATAATGAAGGTCAAATGGATATCCTTTTTTCATACGTGAAGTTGTATTGAAGAAAAAGGGCCATTGCAACAACAATTTAAATGAGTTTTCAATTTTGTGACACCTTCAGATTGATGGAATTTTTTTTCAACCTCAACACACTTTTGAATTTTTCTGGCATGCACCATTTTTGGTTAGATTAAAGTAAATGTGGATAGTACCTCCAAAGTCAATCTGGGCCCTGTGGGTTGAGGCGCTATCTTCAAGAATCACCTTGCCCAGATCCTCAGATGATTTTTTGGTAGTTATGGCATTTCCTATTCACTGGAGGCCAAGATGATGAGTATGATACATGCCATTTCTTTTTCAAATCATTTTGGTTTGAACAACCTCTGGATTGATATTGATTCTACTACCATTGTGCAAGCGATTTGGAATGGTGTGACACATCTTGCGTGGCCAATTAATACCTATTGGATTGATTACACCCACTCAATTATCGACATCAAATACATAATCACCCATATTTATTGTGAAGAAAATATGGTTTTTGATGGCCTTGCTAACAATGGAGTAAACCAAGACATTAACTTGATCGAGGATCTCCCACTGATTTACTTCCTCTTCATGATATGGATTGCTATATGATTCTATCTTTTAGACTCATGTAACCTCTTTCTTTTAAATTATTTGTCGTTTGGTCTCTTTTCCCAAGGAACCATCCTCTTAAAAATAGACATCACGTGACTAGTATAAATATAAGGTTTCAAAAAATCCTTTCGACATAGACAAAGGAGGTGATGGACTCAACCAGTAGGATCATTCCTTAGGAATCCCATTTATCATAGTTTCTAAGGGAGATAAAATTCTTGGGATTTACCCTAGACCAATCCCAAGCCGAGATCAAATAACATAAGTATGAACGAAACCGTTCACAGGAGAATTTCAAGCTCATTGAGATCATGACCCAAACCATGTTCACCAAATATAACCAGGAAATCCCCACTACCACACACCTTACTCTTAGGGTTTATTCTAGTGTAATAAAGGGATATGTATCAAGACCCAATAATTATTATTATGTAGATTATGTTTTTATATAATAATGAATATACTTTTATTTTATTATTGTTTTAAAGCACAAATAGTATTTTTGGTTAATAATAAAATTGAATTAAGATATATATTTTGATGAATTAATAAATAATATATTAATAAAATATTTTTATTAAAATAATTTTTTAAAATATAAATGATCATATAATTTTTATGAGGCCAAATGTAATTGTTATTCAGGTTTAAAAACTAATTTTTGTCAAAACCCATAAATTTTCAACAAATATTAGTTTCTATATTAAAAGTGAAAATTGATATATTCAAAAAATTATTTGGATAAAATGAATATTATTTTTTGAATCAGGATTTGAAAATTATCCAACAGGGAATTTTTCATAATTTTCACAGAGTCAAATTTTTGGGTAAATATTAAATACCATTTAAATATATAGTGTGTTTTATGAAATAAAAATGACCCAATAGTGATGTAATAAAAACTATAAAATGGATCTTTGGCCAAATATATGTTTTAAATTTTAAATAATTTGATTTTATATTTGTTTGGATTATTTTTTAAATTCATAGTGAATCCTTCAAAATGTATAATATATTTTATGATTTTATATTCATTTCTTTAATAATGTGACTCACCTCCACATAAGAAAGGATAATATTTTAATATCTTTGGACCATGGACTTGTAAAATAATTTTTTCTACTCTTATTTTGAAAAAACCATGGTAAGGTTTGTGGTTTTGAATATTTAATTATATAGATTCCAAAACCTATGTTTGTGAAATATTAAAGAATTCCCTTATCATTTCCTATATAAACTCACCCAATATCCCACTTCTCTTATTTAAAAATACTTGTAAAACTTCCTTAATATGTCCTTCCCTCTCTAAAATTCACCCAAGGTGCCCTAAGAACTCAATAAGTCCCTCATCAAGCTTTTGAAGTCGCACACTCAAGTAAGGGTTCCTTCAAACTTCATTTTTTATCCATGTTTCCTTATATTGTTACACACATTTACTTTCATTTAAAAATAACGGGATATGTTTATAAACCTCCCCCATACTTCCCTAATTATATTATAAAGATAATATAAACCTTTATATCTCATTAACACCTCCCACATACACCCATTTCCATGAATTTTTTTTATTAGAGTTGTTTTATTTCTCCTATTTCTTCAAGTTTCTTTGTTATGTTATGCCTTATATTTCCAAATTACTTATGTTTGGACATTTATTTCTATTACACTATTCATTTAAACTTTATTTATATATTATTATATACCTCTTTCACTCTCCTTAACCCTTTTTATAAATTTTTGTGTCATGTCATTAGGCTGTCGAAATTGCACTGCGAATCTCCATTCCAAAACAATTGTGTAAGTGAATATTGTACCCATTCCCTATCAAGGGTGTTTACTTTTATACACATATACATTTTATTTATAAATTACATATTTTTATCCCACACCCCTTGATCATGGAATAAATTATTATGATTATTGAATCCATTATTTATGATCTATGTGGAAAACTAATGCATGAGAATGAAATGAAAGTGACCAGGGTGCCTGGAATTATATAGCACTCCAATGCATTGGGTAATGTTTAGTATCATGATATGAAATTTTAGGATAGTGTTTTACCTTATTCCTTTACAGAATTTGTCCACTATTATGTCTTTTTATTTTATACTTGACCAATGATGCAATTTTTTAAGTTGTTTGTACATTTCTAGGTTATGATTATCATGCTCTATCATGCCTTTATGTTCATGTTTCTCTTATGATCAATTGAAAAAAAATTGTTTAACATATATTTTATTCTTCATGTTATTCCATGTTTATTCCCTTATTGGGATTTATAGATCACCCCTTTATTATGTTTTTCCATAGGTTATCCCATGCAATGTTAAGTACGAAGGAATGTTGTGGTCATGTAAAGGAAGTTTTCAATAATCATGTAATATTTCATGTTTTAATTTGTTATGTAATGTTCCTAATTATCCAAGACACTTGACTTATTGATATTTTAGGTTTTATTAAAATTTATTTTATTTCATTAAATCATGTATGAATGTAATAAAAATAATAGTTTTTTTATAGCTGGTATCATAGGAAAGTTTAGTTATTTTTGGGTTTAGTGTGAGAAAACTCTTGTGAAAGCCTTAGGAATAAGACTAAGTATAATAAAAATATCCCTAAATCATGGTGAGTATATATTTAGTGGTTTATCAAAAAAATACATCCATGTTAGGATATGGACAAGTAGATATGTCACTGGAATATATGTATCTAGGGGTAAAACCTAAAAACACTACTTTGAGATAGACTCGAACGGGAACCAATGCACGAAATAGGGGATTATTTCACTCCTCGTTTGACACTCCTAGGGGATATGCTTTGATAAATTCATAATATTGGTAAAAACCATTATTAAGGGAACCAAAAATATCCCATAAGAATATATGTTAGAAATATATCATGGGTAACTTAGATTGAATCCTAGAAATTCATAAGTTATGGAAATAAATGTAATTTATAAGTTATTCTTTTAATGTCATTGGATTTCCCATTATGTGTTTAATAGTTTAAAATACTTGCCACTAATGTTCCTTTTATTCTATCCAATAGATGGTAAGAGGATGAATGAGGCTAAAAACTAATGTGGATATCAATGTAATGACTTACCTAATGAGATGCCCAATCCAATGGGAGCGGGAATCGAAAACTTTGTCATGATAATCTCTAAATTAACTAATTTTTTGAATAGAAACCTAGATTAAGAGGACATTAACCCCCCCCCCCCCCCCCAAGAAAGAACAATTCATGATCGAGAGATTCAGGAGACAAAGGCCTCCTACTTTCAATGGGTCATCTGATCCCTCAATCGCTGAACAATGGATCAACTCCATTGAGAGGATCTTCTCCATCCTTCAATGCTCTAAAAAAGAGAAATTTCTTCTGTATACTTATCATATAGTGGGTGAAACTAATCAATGGTGTATATTGATCAAAAATATGAAGCTTGAGGAAGAGATTTAGATTATGGTATGGAAGGATTTCTGGAAAATGTTTTTCGATAAATATTTTTCTCGTACCTTCTGACATAAGATTGAAAGAGGATTCCTTTCCCTCAACAAAAAAAGATGATAAGTCCATCAGAGAATATTAGTCAAAATTAATAAGGATTTCATGATATGCCTTCTTATTTGTCGTTACCCCTGAATTCAAGGTTTACTACTTCTTTGGTGGGATAAAATCTAGCATATAGAAATCTCTAGCGATCTAGGACATTGATATCTATGAGGAAATTGTATGATGTTCCCTCAAAGTCGAAATGGAGATCAAAAAATATTATGGGTATCACAGAGATAAGAATCATAAAGTGGATTCAAATTATGATGGTTTGATAGATAGATCTAATGGTTCCAAGAAATTTCAACACCCCATTTTCTAATGGTGCAAAAATAAGTACCCTAGAAATTTCCTGAAGTGGATGAGGAAATGATTTAGGAGAGGGAAAGAAGTGGACCTAGCTAGTAATTACCATCAAGAAAATCCTACTACTATGATGGAGGAAAGGAATGCTCTGGTAAACCATCGGCGTATTGTTCATTGCTACAACTGCTAGAAACTAGGTAATTTCTCAAACCAATTCACTAAGCCATGTTTTTTTGGAGGTAAAAAACAACCTCCAAGGCAGCAAGGGTGAACTTTTTTCCATCACTACTACCAAAGTGAATCCCAAAAATGAAGTGGTGACAGGTATGCTAGTTGTGCATAAAATAATATTGAATGTAATTTTTTATTCTTATTCTACACATTCTTTTATATCTCAAACATTTAGTAGAACAATCCAAACAACACCAAAAATCATGGAAGTAGAGATGTTATTGAAAATGGAAAATGGGGAAATTATAGCATCCCTTGTATATAACTCCTCCCCTATCACAATTTGTGGATTGAACTCTCCATAGAACTTTATCATATGTCCCTTGGTAGAATTTTATGAAATTATTGGCATGGATTGTATTTCCCTATATAGAGCTAACATAAATTTCTGTGAGAGGGAAACCACTCTCTATATGGAAAATCAACCCCTAATTCTATACAAGTGCATGGAGGAGGATGAATCTTCTTTAGAATCATCATCCCATGAATGGATATTACTGCCATATGAGAATGTGTATCTTTATTAGATAATTTAGTCTAATAAAGGAAATATACTCTAATACATTTCTATTGTGAAGGAATTCACCAATGTGTTTCCTGAGGAATCATTTGTTCTTCCTCCTAGAAGAGATGTTGAATTCTCGATTGATCTTATATTCGGGTCATTTCCAATATCCAAGACTCCATATAGAATGGTTGTTGTGGAACTTTATGAGGTAAAGAAACAACTACATAAGAATTTTGATAAAGGGTTTATACACCCAATTCCTTCCACATGGGGTGCACTAGTCCTCTTCATCAAGAATAAGGATGGGTCAATGCACCTTTTCATTGATTATCTTGAGCTCGACAAAATCACGATAAAGAACAAATATCCTTTTCCATGAATTGATGACTTATTTGATCAGCTATGTAGAGAAAAATACTTATCCAAGGTGGATCTATGGTCGGGATATTACCAAGTAAGGCTTAATTAGGAGGATATCCTCAAGAATTCTTTTTGTACAAGGTATGGGCATTATGAGTTTACAGGGATGCTATTCAGACTCATTAATTCTCGAGAAATATTCATAGACTAGATGAATAGAGTCTTTAGAGATTACCTCGATAAATTTTTTGTAGTATTTATTGATGATATTATAATATAATTAAAAATTAATAAGGACCATGAGGAGAATTTAAGTATTGTGATAAAAGCCTTGATAAAAGAAAAGATTTATTACATGTACATAAAATGTGAGTTCTGGTTGAAGGAAGTATCTTTCTTGGGGAATATCATCACAAGAAATGGGATATATATGGCCATTTCAAATAATGAGGAAATTAAAGGATGAAGGAGGCCAATATTTTTGATAGATATTTGTAGTTTCTTTGGATTAGCTCGGTATTATAATCGATTTGTGAGAAATTTCTCACTATTTGCAACCCCTATAACCAAGATAACTCATAAGGGAGTCAAGTTTTCTAGGAATGATGAATGTGAAGAGAGCTTCAAGGTGTTGAAAATGAGGCTTATCACTAAGATCATACTCACACTACCCACAAGTGGAGAGATTTTTGTGGTATTCAATGATGCTTCAAATAAGGGTTTGGGTTGTGTGTTTATGAAAAATGACAATGTCATAGCCTATGCTTCAAGGCAGTAGAAATTTCTTGAGAAGAATTATCCAACACATGATATAGAGTTGGATTCAGTGATCTTCACCTTGAAAATTTGTTGATGTTACATATTTGGGTAGAATTGTGAAATATATATAGATTAAAAAAGCCTCAAGTATATATTCACAGAGAAAGAGTTTAATATATTCCAAAAAATATGGTTAGAGATGATCAAAGACTATGACTTCTCAATTCACTATCATCCGGGGAAACTGAATAAAATGGGATACACTTTAAGTATAAAGGATCTAGAAACTCTTTCATTGATGAGAACTTAGAAGCATATGAACTCATTAAACATGAAGAGGATAGACATGAGAATCATAAAGGAAGGAACATCATCAGTAATTTCACAAATGATTGCCCAATCATCTCTTCTATGGAGGTTAAATGATGATCAAAGAGATGCTATGGAAATTTAGAAGAAAGTGGAAACTATTATAAAAGGTTAAATCCTCAGAGTTCAATGTTAATGAAGAAGGTGTTGTAAGATTTGGGTCAATAATATTTGTACCCTCAAATTTGTAGTTAAAAAAGGAGTCTTTGGATGAATCACATAGCTCAATATTCTCTGTCCACCCAGGAAGCACAATGATGTATCAAGATCTTTGGGAACACTATTGGTGGGACAATATGAAGAAAGAGATCTCAGAATATACATCAACATGTCTCATATATTAGAAATTGAAGGCTGAAAGGAAAAAATCTAAGGGGATGATGCAATTATTACCCATACCTACATTGAAATTTGAAAACATCACCATGGGATTTATCACCAGGATTCCTAAGACATCTTGGTGAAACAATGCTATCTAGATTATAGTGGATCATCTTACAAATAATGCACACTTCATTATGATTTTAAATGATTTCTCATTAGATCAACCTACACAGATATACATCATAGAAGTGTTGAGGCTGCATGGTGTTCCACTATCGATTGTATGCGATCGAGATCCAAGATTCACCTCTGAGTTCTGGAAGAGTCACCAACATGCTTTGGATACTGAGTTAATCTTCAGCATGGCCTATCACCATCAAACAGATGGTCAATATTATCAGACTATCTAGACACTTGAGGACATGTTGAGATCATTTTTAATGGACTTAAAAGGATGATGGGATCAATATCTTCCTCTGGTTGAGTTGTCGTACAAAAATAGTTCCCACTCAACCATCCAAATGTCTCCCTATGAAGATGCTTATGGAAAGAGGTGAAGAACACCTACATTATGGGAGGATGTTAGGGAATGAAAACTATTCAGTCCTAAAATGGTCAAGGAAATAGTGGACAAGGTTAATACCATTCAACATCACATCAGGATTCTTAGAGTGGATAGAAAAGCTATGATTAAAATCATCGATATGACCTAGAGTTTGATATTGGAGACATGGTATTCCTATGCATATCTCCCTGGAAGAGAGTAATGTGATTTTGGGAGAAGCAAAAGCTTATTCCAAGGTACATAAACCCTTTTGATATCCTTGATCGCATCAGATCGATGGCCTACCAACTATGACTCCCATATAACCTATCTCAAGTACGTGTTGTATTCCAAGTTTCCCTATTGAGAAAGTACATAAAAAAACCCTATCATGTACTCAATCTAGAGGTGGTACCATTGGATAATGACCTCTCTTATGAGGAGAATATAGTGAATATCTTAGATCCTAGAGACAAAGTTCTACGGAATAAGACATTGCACCTGGTCAAAGTGTTGTGGAGAAATCACAAGATTGAAGAAGCAAAAAAGAAATTGGTGGAGGTGATGAATCAAAGTTACCCTTATCTGTTTTAATGTGGGAAATGGAAATTTCAAGGGTGAAATTTCTTAATGGGGGAATATACTAATTACCTGAACTATTATAATTGAAATTTCCCTTTTAATTTAATTAAATGTATTATTTAGTAAAATGGATATAGAAAACACCTACACTCCATTTTTTTTATATCCAATTATATTTAAATAACTATTAAGTATCATTACAATTGATAATATTGTCGTTGAATAGTGAACACATGACTAGTATAAATATAGGGTTTTAACAAATCCTTTTGACATAAACAAAGGAGGTGATGGCCTCAACTAGTAGGATTGTTCCCAATGAAGCCCATTTATCGTTGATTCAAAGGGAGATATCATTTATGGTTTTTCTCCAAGACCAAGTGCAATCCGAGATCTGGAAACTTAATCATGAGTGAAACCGTTTACGGGAGAATTTCAAGCTCATTGAGATCATGGCCCAAACTATGTTCACCGAACAGACCCACAAAATCCCCACCATCACATAACTTACACTTAGGGCGTATGCTGGTGTAATAAATGGATATGTATCAAGATCCTAGAATTATGATTATGTACAATATTTTTGTATAGAACAATAAATATACTTTTATTTTATTATGGTTTTTAAAGAACAAATAGTATTTTTAGTTAATATTCAAATTTAATTAAGAAATCTATTTTGATGAATTAATAAATAATATTTTAATAAAATATAATTATGAAATTAATTTTGTTAAATTAAAATGACCATATAATTTTTATGAGGCCAAATGTAATTTTTATTAAGGATTAAAAATTGTTTTTGTCAAAACCCGTCATTTTTTAATAAATGTCATTTTCTATTTTAAAAGTGAAAATTAACATATTTATAAAATTAATTGGATAAAATAAATACTTTTTTTTGGAATTAAGACATAAAAATTATCCAATGGTGATTTTTTCATAATTTTCTAAGATAATTAAATTTTTAGGTAAAAATTAAAAACCATATAAATATGTTGTGTGTTTTATAACATCATAGTGGCACAATAGTGATGTAATAAACACTATAAAAGGTATATTCATCCAAAAATAAGTTTTACCTTTGAAATAATTTAATTTCATATTTTTTGACTTATTTTATAAAGCCTTAGTGAATCTTCCCAAATGAATAATATATTTTATGATTTTAAGTTCATTTCTTTAATAATGTGACTCACCACCATATAAGAAAGGTTGATATTTTAATATCTTAATCCCAATTCCTTATAAAATAATTTTTCCCACACCACTTTTTATGAAAACCATGGGAAACACCATGGTAAAATTTGTGGTTTTGAAAATCTAATTATATAGATTCCAAAACCTACGTTTGTGAAATATTATAGAATTCCCCTCTCATTTCCTATATAAACCCACCCAATATCCCACTCATATTCACTCACAATACTTGGATAACGTCATTACTATATACTCCTATCTATATAATCCTCCCAAGGTGCCCCATGATACCAATAATTCCCTCTTCAAACTTTTGAAGTCACACACTCAGGTAAGAGTTCCTTTTATTCTCATTTTTATCCAAGTTTCCTTATATTGTTACACCCTTTTATTTTAATTTAAAAATGATTGGGTATGTTTTCCCTCCTCCCCAATACATACCAATTTTTTTTTGAATAATTAGATACCCATTTCTCTCTCATTAATCCCTCCCACATACACTTGTTACCATGAAAAAATTTCATAAGAGTTACTCTTTTTCTCCTCTTTCTTCAAGTTTATTTATTATTTTATACCTTTTATATCCAAATTGCATATGTTTGAAAATGTATTTATATTATCCTATTAATTTCCATTTCATGTATATATTATTATATACTTCTCTCTCTCTCATGAACCTTTTTTAGGAATTTTTATATCGCGTCGTTAGGCTTCCGAAACTGCACAGTGAATCTCCATTCCAAAACAATTATGTAAGTGAATATCGTACCCATTATATATAAAGGTTGTTCACTTTTATACACATATAAATTTTTATTAAGGACTTACATGTATATATTACACACCCCTTGATCATGGAATAAATATGATGATGAATGGATCAATGATTTATGATCTATGTGGCACACTTAATAATGAGAATGAAATGAAAGTGACGGGTGCACCTGAAATTATAGAGTGCTCCAATACATTGGGTATTGTTTAGTATCATGATACGACATGTTGGGATAGGGGTTTACCTAATTCCATTATGGTACTTTTTCCACTATAATGTCTTGGAAGTTTATCCTTGACATATGATGCAATTTTTTATGTTTTTTTCCACATTTCCATGTTATGATTATCATGATATATCATGCCTTTATGTTCATGATTCTTTTATGCTCCATTGATATTCCTACTTTCTAACATGTATTGTATTTTTGATTTTATTCCATATTTATTTTCATACTGGGGATTATATCTCACCCCTTTCTTATGTATGTCCTCAGGTTACCCCATGAAATGTTAATTACGAAAGAATATTGTGGTCATGTAAAGGAAATTTTTAATAATGATGTTGCATTTCATGTTTTAAGTTGTTATATAATGTTCCTAATTTCCCAAGACACTATAATTATCGATCTTTCATGTTGTATTAAGTGTAATTTATTTCATTAAATCATGTATGAATGTAATAAAAAAGAATAGGGTTGTTATATATAGGCCATGGAGTCCTATGAACCAGGGACTCATGGAATAATTCCCTATATGATATATTTATTTTCCAACATATGTTTAGTTCATATAGACATAGGTCTAAGAAACTCATTTCCTTCCACTTCTATTTTTTGAGACTTATAGATTTTGGTTGATTCCTTGGCTCAACCCTTGCACTTGGAGACTCCAAATAGAGGGTATTCAGTGATGACACACTTATTTTGGTTATATGACTTGACTCTCTGAGGATAGTACTTATTATGAGATCACATTATAGCAATGATGAGTCTATGTGACCTCATCTTATTTATGGATGGGTAATCCTAAGTTCATGCCCAGATTTACTATTTTAGGTAGAGGACGTGATGCATCTGTAGATATGGGATGAGGTCTTCCTTTATTGATGATATAGAAATCCAAGAATAATAGGATGGTCTCATTCACATGAGGGAATAACTAATTACTCACTAATTAGATTTTATTATCATTGGAGAAGAATATTCTATGGGCTATCAGTTTTTTGTAGTGGTGGAAGAGTATGAGGATGTATTTACTGAGGATGTTTCAGGGTTACCTCCCTATCAATAGATATATTTCTACATATTCATTTACCTAAGTACTTCCTAGATATTTCACCAGTATATTAGATCTCTCCCATAGATCTTCATGAGATGAAGGTGTATTTTTAGGATTTTCCATGGAAAGTCTATGTCAGTCCCAGTGTGTCCCAATGGGCATCTCTAGTTTTGTTCGCTAAGAAGGATAGAAGATTGAAGTTGTGTGTGGATTACCATCACTTGAACCAAGTTTCTATAAAGGACAAGTATCCACTACCAAGTACCAATGACCTCTTTGATCAGTTTAGAGGGTCGAGATGGCTCTCAAATATTGACCTTGGATCATGATATTACCAGTTGTGAGTATGAAACATGGATATACCGAAGATTGAATTATGATCCCTTTATTATCATTATGAGTAATTGGTGATTCCTTCTGGTGTGAAAAACACCCCAAAAATTTCTATGGGACTCATGAACCAGATCTTTCAACATTTCTTATTTCGTTTATTATAGTATTCATCAATGATATTCTAGCATACTCATTATCCGAGAAGGATCACATTAGACACTTGAGGATGGTTCTAGATGTACTCTGGGAGCACCATCATTATATTATTCACTAAAAGTATTAGTACTTGATTCGGTAGGTCCACTTCCAGGGACATTTCATCTCATAGGTAAGAGTAGTAGTGGACCCAGCCAATGTAGAGGCTATATTAGCTTGGGATCCACCCCAAGTGTGTAATGGTTTTATGGATTTTCCTTGGGGTGATAGGATACTAAAAGAGTATTGTTCTAAATTTCGCTAGGATATTTGAACCCTTCACTACTTTAACACAATAGGGGTAGCCTTTCATGTGGATGGAGATGTTATTATAGTATTTTTAGGAGTTTCGATAGTTATTTCATATAATTACAATCATGACCTTTCTGGAGGAGGGTATTGAGTAGATAGTGTTCTGTGATCCATCATAGAAAAGTCTTGGATGTGACCTAATTTAGAGGTATGAGGTGATTACCTAAATGTATCCGTAGTTGGGACTACATGAGATGAACTATGTGACCCATGATCTTGATCTTGCACCAGTAGTCTTCTCCCTGAATATGTGGTGACATTACCTTATGGGAGAGTGATTTTTCGTCAATTATAACTACAATAGTCTCAAGTATATCTTCTCATATAATTATATTAATTTTTTATAGAGGCAATTTATTTAGTCCCTCCATGAGTATGAATTTGAGAATTTCTATATTCCTAGGATGGAAATGTGGTGGCAGTTGATCCCAGTGAGATATCATTCCCAAAGTTGTTGACCATGGTATAAGAGTTATTGGCCTCATTGTGGTTGTCCCAAGAAGATGATGATGGTGGAGCTTACATCAAGTTGATGGTTATTTCCCCTATTATTATATAGTGTTTTAGATAGGATCGTAATAGAAAAACTAACTATGAGATCTTACATACTCAGATATCCACTGGATGTGCACCTATTGGATTTTATGAAGGTCGGGAGAACATCATAGTTTTCAGAGGGTATACAATGTACCAGTGATGTTACAAGAGAATATGATGATGGAGTTTCATATATCCCCCCTTAATAGTACATCTAATTGTGTAAATGATTTATAAACACCTTCAACATTAGTTTTGGTGGTCACGGATAAAGAAGTGTGTAGATGAGTTTTTATCTTGATGCCTCACCTGTCAATATATAAAGGCTGAACACCATGATCCAATGGGTTTTTCTAAAAATCTTGAGGTGATACAATGGTAGTGGGACGGTATATCTAGGGACATCATTATAGGGATTCTATGATCTTCTAAAAGACTTGACTCTATCTTGGTGATCATAGAGTGACTCACCATATCATCCCAATTATTATCTATATACAAGAATATTTCAGTAGATATATTTGGAAAATTTTATTTATATAAGATAGTATTTCTCTATATAATTCCCTCAAAAATAATTTTAAACAATGATTCTCTATTTACATCAAGGTTATGGATAGGATTTCAGGAGGACTTTGGGAATTAGCTTCATTTGAGCATGTAATTTCACCCCTAGAATGACTTCTATATTGAGAATACCATTCATGTTCTTGAGTAAATGTTAAAGGAATGTATGTTAGACTTTATCCATGGTTGGGATGATGACTTACCTTTGGTGCATTTTTCTTAAATAAATAGATACCATTCCACCATTGGTATGACGCCATTCAAGACTTTGTATGGGAGACCCTGAAGTTCCCCACTATATTGGAAAGACCCAGTGGAGTCAACATTCATTGTCCCATAGTTGGTGTGAGTGAAAACAAAGAAGGTGATGATTATCTAGAAGTAGATGAATACTGCACAGAGCCATCAACAGACTAATGTTGACTTATGATGTAGGGATTTAGAGTAAAAAGACAGAGCCCATGTGTACCTGAATCTCTCACCTAGACATGTATTATAAAGATTTTTTAATCATGGAAAGTTATCTATGAGGTTTATAATCACTTTTTAGATATCACATAGAGATGGAAAGGTGGCGTACTTCTTATATATACAATTGTAGTTTGACCGGGTACATGGAATCTTCCAAATTTCACAACTGAGAAGGTATGTTCATGACCCATCACATGTTATAAACTAGGGAAAGCTGGAAATTAAGGATGGAGATACCTTTACTGTGTATCTGATGTAGATCATGGTTCAAAAGGAGAATATCATATATGGTCAAGTTATTCCCTTGGTGCATGTTTGGTGGAATCATATAAAACTTTAGAAGAGCACATGGGAGTGGGATACCTAGATGCAAGCCTAATACCCTCAACATTTTAAGTAGGTTTTTCTCTTTTCAGGATGAAAATACCGATGTTGGAGATAATATATCATCCTTTTTTCATGTAATGATTTGGAAAATATCTAAAAAATTTCAATGTTAGGAACTGAGATGATGTGAAATTACAAGGCCCAAGGATCCTAGTATGGATAAAATAAAAATATTAAATATATTATGTCATGCATGTGAATTTTTTCTGAAATAATGAAATAACTCCCAAACGGGGGCTCATATGGAAAGTATGGGACCACTGTCGAGTCTATAATGTTGGTTTTGAACATTGAGTGTTCGTCTTGGGTGCCATCATACGAGGGGGTAATTAATTAAATAAATTAATATATTTATTTAATTATTTAATTAAATACTATAACTTACTATTATCTATAAATATATGGTTATTCCTAATACCTAGGGTTTTCTGCATAAACTAGGGATTGATAGAGGAACCGTTGGAGGACATCATTGGCAGAAGACAATAGATCGAGGGATCAGATCGATACCATGTGGATCATCTATGCTAATGGAGTTTGTGAATAATTCCAATTTTTATGATGAAAGATTGTTCTTTTTCCATGTTAGATCCAAAATAAAGGTAAGAATTCTTTTTCGGTGGATACATCTCATTTTTTATCTCATTTCAAATGAAAAAAAATTATTATAACAATAATTGATTCACACATTAATGAATGATTTATCTATTCATAAATTATAATTCTCTATTTGTTTTTCTAAAAAATGAATCGAGGCCTACTAGAATAATGGTTGAGGTTTATACATCAATTAATTTTGTGTACATTTATTACTTATTTTCACCCATTCATCATTGTTCTTTATTTTGGTTGGGGGTTTGACAAATGACCAATAATAAATTTTGCTCAATAGATCTTTGGTGCAATGGTTTTATTTACACAAATTCGGGTTCAAGATCAATTATGGGATTGAGATGCAATGGTAATGACTACAGATCATTATGAGTTTAGTGTTATTCATGTGTGATTCATCATTCAAAAATGGAATAGTTCAACAAGAATGGTTTTATGTGGGAATTTAATGTCCATAATCTGACAAGCAGTGATGGAAGTGGTTCAAGGAGACAATAGCGGAGGTGGTGCATGACATAAGTGGTGGTGGTAGTGCACAACGGTGTCAACAGGGATACCCCCACCCCCCCCCCCCCCCTACTATGGAGGCCAGGATGAAATACTCCCCCCTGTGTGTATTATTTGGGGAAGATGGGGGTATATAAATAATAATAATAATAATTATTATTATTATTATTATTATTATTATTATTATTATCGGACCTAAATTCCTACATATCTTCTTCATACGGTGTCAGATTGATAAATAATATATGACATCATAACCCATATATTAATTTGTATTTTTTAAGAACAATATCATGTATTTGATTTGGACTTGTCGGTTGGTCCCACAGAGCGTCATTTGTGCACGATGTGGTGAAATGTGTTTTTTTTCATTGGGTGTGCATTCTGGGCATGTAAATAACCTATCCCAAGTTTCTTTCTATGAGGATCGCAATGACATAATACATTTTCTATTCATGTACATTTATCAGTGACATATTGATGGATTTTCATTTTACCTTATCTGACCGAAAATTATCCCCATGCATTCATCAGGCCTTTTTGAAACTTTGATTTGGGTTCTCAAGTAGTCTATCCTATGTAGTTTTCCATGTAGATTGAAATTATGACCTTCATTTTGGAATAAAATATACGATGTGAGGTGATGTAAGTGAGACACTTATTTCAGTTATGGTTCAACGGTATTGGTTAATTGAATCCCCTTGATCTATCCCTATGAGGGTACAACCTAGTGTTATGTCTCGAACACTAGATTATGATCCACCTTATGAAATGTGTTTTAGATTGAGTTTGCAGTGTCACCCAGAATTCTGAGGTGTGATCCACTATCATTCATTCTTTAAACTTTCAGGGGGGTGTGGAGTTGTTATGACCAACACTACAAGTTTGGTGATCCCTTATATAGAAGTATACTCTAGTTGGGTTATTGGATCCCCTCAGAAGTTTTGGGAGTGATCCCCTATATAGGATTTGTGATCTTAGAGATCCAGTGAGTACTTATATAGAGAGACTCTATGTGAGAGACTTATTATACGAGAGCTATCAGTGGCATCATGTATTGTAGAGAAAGACCTTCTCTCACCCCATTACCATTTTTCATAAATACCACCTTTAAAATAACACTATATATTTAAACCCATAAATATATGCTTACTAAAAGACACTTTCATGGGTACTCTCAAATGATGTTTAGTTTGGGGTTATTTAGGTGTAGTAGGGTAGCTTACCTAGGTCGTCTTTCAAAGAGGTAGTAATTAAAACAACTTTATAAAGGTATTTTGAAAATAAAATTAAATAACCCAAACACACTACATGAAACTATGTGGTGTTTTTTTATCATTTATAAAAATAGAATACATTTTGTGGAAGAAGATTTCATTTTTGTTGTTTTTAATTTTGAAATGGAGTTCGATTAAAAAGAAACAAACAAGAAGGTGATTTTTTAGAAAATATTTTAAAAGGAGTAATAAATCTAATTATACCTCTTCACTTAATTATTAATCATTATAATTTAAATTAATCTTCAATTAATTATAATCCCTTAATTTTCTAACCCTCTGACCCTATGAGAGTTAACTTAACCACCATGGTGAAAAGAGTTAAACCCTAGGCTTGGTTTGGAATATGCAATCGTAGCACCATACTTTGATTTTCATTCTAAGGATAGCTTATGGTCAGTGGTGAATTAGGACACATACCCACTCTATAAATGAGGATTAATTGAGCTTATGGATTTTATTTTAACTCTATAAATTTATCTCGTGTGGTCTTGTTTTACTGATTAAGATTGTGATCTCACAATTTACACAAATTCTTGACCTCTCATGTTTTTGTGTTAATTGTTAAATTTCATGCATAGTTTCTTCTAATTTAAAAACTCAATTTATGGATCATATTAATTTAATTACATTAAATCATTGATTCAAAATAAATGAATGAATAAGGTAATAGGTAGATCGATTACTAAGAAAAATACTCCTCCATGTGTGGTGTCGTCATTGTAGAAATGAATTGCATTTGCAAAGGTTTAGAGAGGGTATAACCCAATATCATTTCTACTCTTGATTTAAAGACAAAAGAGAAAGATTAAATAATAATAGAATAAAAAACAGAAGAATTTAATGTGGAACTATTAATTATATTACGCAAACACAAAAATTACAACACGAAGAAAAGGAGAAGGCTTCGACGAAGGGATCCTTACTTCAAGAGCTAACCTTATTGAGTTTCCCAGATAATTAGAGTGAAACCACTTCTAAATTTACCTAAAATTCATAATTCACGTCCCAACCCCTAATAATTAGAAAAACACCCATTTACATAGCGTAGGGGAGGCTAGGTTTTAAGAGGTTTCAAGTGTGAAAGGTAAAATTCGTCCAAATAATGTAATTCAACTTGCACCACCTGTTTGACCCTTAAAACCCCTAAACCAGTTGTCCATATAGAAGGATTATTTTTAAAAAAAATTCTAGAGATCCTATACAAATTTTATCCCAATCCAAGCATGTATGTAGAATTTATGGCCCAAATATAGAACTGATGTTCAGTCAAGAGAGTTCAGCCCAACTTTCACTTCTTGACCGATTTTCACCAACCAAATGCATGATTTAACTCAGATCTTCTGAATAAAAGTTGTAGAAAATTATGTCAAGAATACATTTAAAATATATTATGTTCAAATAATTAAATTAAAATCATTTATGTTTGAAATACTATAGTGAATTTTTAAAGGGTAAAACAAGAATTTTCATCAAATTTCCAAATGAATGATCTAATCCCAAATATTTTATAAATAAACATATTTAACACAATGTGAGGATATTTTTTCATTTATTATTAATAAAATATTCAATAAAATTGTGTTTCATCAACTCCCCCACACTTACCCTTTTTCACTTCGGGGAAAAACCTCATATCATGTCTTCCAAAAAATTGTGACAAGTAAACATCAATATCAAATCAAAACAAATTTTAAAAAACATATCCTTGAGATCCAAAAATTCCACACCAAGAAAAAAAAGATATCATGACACATAAATAAGCATTATTTAAAGTTCTCCATTTATATCATTCAATATATTTCCATTTCATTCCTTCTCCCATACACACAAAACCCTTACCTCACTTGAATTTTCTCTTATCACACAAATGTCAATTTTTTAGCAATGTCTTTATCATCCAAAGTCATACAAGGGTCACCATAGGATTGATAAATTATTACATCTCTACCTTATTGGAGTCAAAGACATATGTTTATCATGAAGAATTTTCATGTTTGTTCTGTGACTTTCGGTTGGTAGGATTTAGATGTGAAAATTTATGAGTTTGAATGAGGAGGGATTAACTCTTTTTGAAAAAAAATTTATTATTCAAATATTCACTCAAATATGGTCTCCTCCTCACTCCCCTTAGTATCAATTCAGATTCATCATCATGGAACTCATGGAAATTTTACACCATTCATCATTTTAGTAATAAAAATATCAATCTTCTCAAACATTGTTTTTGTAAAGCTCCAGATAGGCACAACTTTCTTTCTTCATTAGAATCTCCAGAAAGGCACAACTTCTTTCATCATGAAAGCTCTAGAAAGGCATAGATTTCAACAAAATTATCTTTTTCAGAAACAAAAACATCTATTCAGAATTTAATTTTCCATCCAAAGTGTCACAAAATGTGGTAACACAACATAAGACAACTTCCCCCACACTTAAGTTCAACTAGATTATGAAATTTCACTTCAAGAGTTGGATGGATAGGGAAATTGTCTTGTAATGTGGATAACCTAATAGGATATCCATGGATTCTAAGGGATACGAGGATTAAATGTTCAAGGTATTACAACATAAAAAGGTTTCATTGAAATATGTACTTTAATACCAAACAAATGCCTCAATAATTTAAAACAAAATTACCTCAAACCCTCATCTTTTGATAGGAATAAATCAAATTTGTGTTAAATAACACATGATTTGGTTCTCTAAATAAGTGAAGTAAATGTAAAGAATATGAAAAGAATGGTTCAGAAGCCTCACAAGAATGTGATTTTTAATATAAAGAATGTGAGATATGGCATGGGATTCAAAATTCATAGTACTTTTCATGAAATTACTAAAGATTTGAACTTGAAACAATGTTATTTTTAGAATTAATTTATGATCAGTTTCATGGGATAAATTGTTTCAACTGTTGATATGGATTTCAAAATGTTGATGAGAATCATTTTAGCTTAAAATTTTGAGACACACAAAAATTTAAGAAAACAACACACATTTTATTTTTGAAAATCAGAAAAACAATTGAAATTGGTAAACTAAAAGGTTTCTTGCCCAATACTTAAAATATTGAATTATCCTAAATGTGAAACTATGAGATGTTATATGCACATATAATTTATAATTTGAAATAGCAAAAATAATATAAAACTAAAATTATTAGGAATAGCCTGATATTCTCAAGTGATGATGGGGTCATACAGTGTGATGAAGTCCTCTACATCAGTAGGAAGCCCCTCAATGTATTTATTAAAACATTTCCCATTGACTATAAAGATCCTTCTTGTGTCTTCATGTGTCATATCCACTGCACCATAAGGAAAAAAATTAGATACAATATAAGGACCTAACCATCTGGAATGAAACTTACCAGGATTCCGCTACAGTCATGAATTGTAGAGTATGACTTTCTATCCAACATGAAACTCCCTTTGTTGGATCATTCTATCATGATATACTTTTGATCTTTCCTTATAGACCCTTGGGTTCTCATATGAAGACAATATAATCTCCTAAAGCTCTTGAATTTGCAGCTTCCTTGGAATTCCAGCTTGGTCCAAATCCATGATGCATTTCTTTATAGCTCAATATGCCTGATGCTTGACTTCCACAAAGAGATGACATGATTTCCTAAAAAAATAAGAAATGGGGACATACCTATGAGAATTTTTTTGTCCTATAATCCCAAAGCACATCATCCAAGCTCTGGCTCTAGTCTTTCCTATTCATATGGACGGCTTTCTCCAAAATTTGTTTCAACTCCAAATTCGAAACCTCACCCTGACCACTTGTTTGGGGGTGGTATGGTGTTGATGTTTTGAGTGTCACCCCATACTTACTAATAAGATAAGCCAAATTCTGATTGCATAAGTTTATCCCTTGGCCACTAATGATGGCCTTTGGTACTCCAAAACTAAAAAAAATCTATTTCTTGAAAAATTCCACTGAAACATGAGGATCATCAGTCCTGGTGGCCTTATCCTCCACCAATTTACTCACATAATCAAAATCAACCAAAATATACAAAAAACCAAATTAACATGTAAAAGTGGCCATAAAATTGATTCCACATACATCAAAAATATCACATAATAATATGGGTTTTTGGGTCATCTCATGGATCTTAGAAATGTTTCTAGTGTGTTGGAAACATGAGCATGACTTACGAAATAAATGAGCATCATGGAATAAACTAGTCCAATATATTCCAGAGTCTAAGACATTCCTAACTGTCTGTTGGGGTCCAATGTGTCCACCATAAGAAACTGTATAATAAAAATGTAAAATATATTCAAACTCATGATTAGGAACACATCTCCTAATAACTTGGTCACTACACATGCGCCAGAGGTACGGATCATCCCAAACATAAAATCTAGACTCACCCTTTAACTTTTGGACTTGATGTTTCTTTAAATTTGTAGGGATTTGAAAGGAAACAAGGTAGTTAACTAAATCTGCATACCAAGGATACGTATCTGATATGTCATAATGTTGATCATCGGGGAAAGTATCTTGAAGTGGTACCTAGTCCAAAGTGTCATCCTCTAGTGTGTGAGTAATCCTAATCATGTGGTTTTCCACTAGGTTTTCTGACTTCTTCTTTTCCTTTATCTTAATATCAAATTCATGCAGAAGGATCATCCATTGGAAAAGTCTAGGCTTTTCAACTATCTTCTTCAAGAGGTACCTCAGTGCTGCAAGGTCAGAAAAAAAAACTACTTTAGAGCCCAATAAATATGAGAAGAATTTTTTTAAAGAAAATATAATGGCAAGAAACTCCTTTTTGTGGTTTTGTAGTTAGATTAGTCTGAATTCAGTGTCCTCTATGTATAGTAAATCACATGTGAATGTCCTTCCACCTCTGTGATATGACAACTTCAATCGTAAATTAGGATGCATCACACATAATATCAAAAGGAAGCTCCCACCATGGAGGTTTTATGATAGGTGGAGTGGTCAGACACTATTTTATCTCATCAAATGACCTCCTAAAAAAATCATCAAACACAAAATCATAATCCTTTTGAATTAATCATGACATAAGATGAGAAATCTTACTAAAATCTTTGATGAAGCGCTGATAAAATCTTGCATGCCCTAGGAAATATCTAACACCATGCACACATGAAGGATATGGTAGGGATAAAATAATATCTACCTTAGATATATCAACTTATATCCCATGTTTTCAAACTACATGCCCTATGACAATGCCATGCTCTACCATAAAATGACACTTTTCAAAGTTTAAAACTAAATTCTTATCAATACAAAAATTCAACACCTTTACCAAACTAGATATATACAATCATCAAATGAAGATCCATACACTATAAATTCATCCATAAATACCTCCATGTAGGTATCAATAAAATTATAAGAAATACTTAGCATGCATATCTGGAAGGTACCTGGGGAATTACAAAGTCCAAATGGAATCCTTTGGTAGGAAAATGTGCCGATTGGAAAATTGAATGTTGTCTTCTCCTTATCTTCCAAAGCTATATGAACCTGAAAATATCCAAAAAAATACATCTAAGAAACAATAATGTGTCTTACCAGCTAGTATCTCTAGAATTTGGTCGATAAATGGGAGGGGGAAATGGTCTTTGCAAGTGGATTTATTTAGTTTCCTATAATCAATACACACCTGCCAACTATTTTGAACCCTCATTAAAATTAACTCATATTTCTCATTTATAACAATAGTAACACCATTTTTCTTAGGCACAACCTGAATAGGACTTACCCATTTGGAATATGAAATGGGATATATTATACTATCCTCGATCAATTTTTCAACCTCTTTTTTAACAACCTTTAAAAGTGTTGAATTTAGACTCCTTTTTCGATTCCTAACCAGTTTAGCCCCATCCTCTAAAATAATCCTAGGCATGAAAATATAGGGGCTAATACCTGATATGTCAGCCAAGGTCCACCTGATTTCCTTAATGTTCTCCCTCAAAAGGTTCAAAAGTTTTTCTTCATGTTCAAAAATAAGATTGTTAGCAATGATAACAAGTAATTTCTCACCACTTAACAAGTATGATCATTTTATATTTGGTGGTAGTGGATTGAGTTCCAATGTAGGGGTCATGTTTGGATTGATAAATTGAAGGAACTGAAATATGTTCACAATTAACCTTAGTATCAGAATATAAATTATCAAAATTAGAGAATAAAGAATCAACCCCATTAGTATATTGAATATACAAGTCATAATCTGAGTGAACATGATCAAAATCAGAATATGAATCCATTTCAAAATAAAATATAAGAGATTTTTGTGCATTAGAAATAGGTGTGGAAGTGCTATTGGACATCAAATTAGAACTAATACTCATAATCTCCCTAAGAATATTATAATTAAACTCCATGGGGTTTTTATTTGGTGGTTCAAAATTAGAGATAAAATAAAGAAGAATGGTCCTGTGAGGGGTACTTCATGGATTCCATAACATTAAATTTCACAACTTTATCTCCAAACTCCCTGGATAGTGTACCCTCATGAACATTTATGACATTTTTTCAGTTTTGAGGAAGGGACTACCTAAGATAATGAGAGCATGATAACTTACCCGGTCATCCTCTATGTTAAGCACGTAGCAATATACAGGAAAGATCATGTCTCTTACCCAAACTAGTATATCCTCAAAGAATCCAACTGGATATGTTGTAGCTCTATTCACCAACTACACCACTACTCTCATCGGCTTCAACTTTCCAACATGTAAAGAACAAAATACAGAGTGAGGCATTACATTCTTGGAAGCACATAAATCACAAAGAGCATCAGAAAAGTGAAACTCCCCTATGGTTCATGGGATGGTGAATGTCCCTAGATCCTTGCACATTGTTGGAATTTCTAGAGGTGGTGTTAAAAATGTTTGACACGAGCACTAAGGTTGCGTTCAATATCAGGTTCAAGATCTAAGAGATCTTCAAGATTAGTTCATGTCATAAATAAAATAAAAATAAAAATAAGAAAAGTAGACCATGATATAATAAAAATGAGAAGTATGATTTAATGATCCAAAAATAATAAGAAGAAGAAAACAAAAGAAGAAGAAAAATTCAGATTGGTAAAGACAAAAAAAAGAGAAGAAGATAATAAAATGAAAAATAAAATAAATACCTCTAATTGGTTGAAATAATTACTTGCCTCCCTAAAAAACACCAATTTGAAAGGCGCTATAGTGGGGATCTCAAATGATGTTTAGTTTGGGTTTATTTAGGTGCAGTAGGGTGGCTGATCTAGGTCGCCTCTCAAAGAGGCAGTAATTAAAACAACATTATAAAGGTATATTGAAAATAAAATTAAATAACTCGAACACACTACTTTAAAATATGGTGGGGTTTTTTTTAATTTATAAAACTAGAAGATTTTTTCTAGAATAATATTTCATTTTTATGTTTTTAATTTTGAAATAAAGTTCGATTAAAAAGACACAACAAGAAGATGTTTTTTAGAAAATATTTTAAAAGGCGTAATAGATCTAAATCTACCTGTTAACATAATTATTAATAATTATCATTTAGATTAATATCCAATTAGTTATAATCCCATAATTTTATATCACTATAACCCTACAGTAGTTAACTTAACCACAAAGATGAAAAGAGTTAAACCCTAGGATAGCTTTGGAACATTCAATCACAGCACCCTACTTTGATTGTCGTTATAAGGATAGCTTATGGTCATTTGTGAATTAGGGGACATCCCATGCTATAAATGAGGATTAATTAAGTTTATGGATTTTATTTTAACTCTACAAATTTATCTTGTGTGTTCTTATTTTGCCGATTAGGATTGTACTCTCACAATTTACACAAATTCTCGACCTCGTGTGTTTTTGTGCTAGTTGTTTAATGACTTAAATAGTTTATTATAATTTAAAAACATAATTCATGGACCATATTAATTGAATTATAGTATCTGGTTGATTCAAAATAAATTAATTAAGAATTTAATAGGTAGATCTATTACTAAAAAACTACTCTTTCCTGGGTGGTGTTGTCATCATAGAAACGAATTATATTTGCTAAGGTTTAGAGAGGGTATAACCAAATATTGTTTCTACTCTTGATTTAAATCCCAAAGAGAACTATTAAATAAGGTAATTGAACAAAATAGAATAAAAAAATTAACATGTAACTAAGAATTATATAATGCAAAAACAAACATTACAATGTGAAAAAGAAAAAGAAGAAGGATTCAACGAAGGGATCCTTGCTTCAAGAGCTACCCTTATAGAATTTCTTGCAGAATTGGAATGAAACCACTTATCCGCTTCCCTAAAATTCATAATGTACTTAAAAACCTATATTAATGAGAAAAAACCAATTTATATAGTGGAGGGGAGGCTATGTTTTAAGAGGTTTCAAGTGTGAGTTGGGTAATTCAGCCAAATAATTTAGTCCAACATTCACCACCTGTTTGACCACAAAAATGCATGAACCAGCTATCCATCTAGAAGAAAGATTTGTGAGAATTTTGTTTCGTTCTACTATCCAAATTTTTTCCCAATACAAGAACATAAGTATATTTTAAGTCCCAAATAAAGAACTGATGTCTAATCTGGTGAGTCCGTCCCAACTTTGACTTCATGACACATTTTCTCCAATCAAATTCATGATTCAACTAAGATTTATTGAATAAAAGTTATATAAAATTAAATCAGTAACACATTTAAAAAATAATATGTTCAAATAATTAAAATAAAATTATTTGTGTTCTAAATACTGCAGAGAATTTTAAAGGGGTAAAACTAGAATTTTAATCAAATTTTCAAATAAATGATCTAATACCAAATATTTTATAAAAAAACATATTTAACAAAATGTGAGGAAATTTCTTCATTTTTTATCAATAAAATATTCAATAGAATTTGGTTTTATCACTTACATACAGAGATACCTTCTTCCACCCATTGAAAAATTCCTGCCCAATCTCTCTCTTAATCTCATCATCCTCTACTACCATTTCCATGCTGTAGTAATGAAGTATATCCTTGTACATCTAATTTTAGATTATAATTGAGGAAAGAGAAATATTTTAAAAATTAAAATTTTTATATTTTTAAATATCTCTTATATTTTTTTATTTAAAAAACAAAACATTATATGGTTTTATGTTTTATTTCAAAACCCCCTTTGTGTAGGGTGATTATTTTTATAAATATTTTATCTAAAACAATCTTATTTCATATAAGGGTTTATTTTAATAAAGACACTAATTATCAATAAAAGCATTATTTTTATTAATACTATGCTTTTATATAAGGGGAAATTCATTTTCAAATTTATGTATTTAATTTTCAAAACCCTATTTATGTAAAGAAAATTTTTATTTAATCCTACTTATTTATGGTTTTCCAAAACCCGATTTTTGTAAGGGAAAGTGTTCATTAATTTTCTAAAACCCTAGTTGTGGGTAATATGTTTTATTTATTTTCCCAAGGCTTTTTTGATAAAAAAATTTCTAGGTTAATTTATTTATGAGTTTCAAATGGATTTAAAAGTAATCAAGTGGTTTAAAAGATATAATTTTATTCATAAAATTTAGTTTAAAATTTACGGATGATGCACATATATTTTGTTTTGGCCATTCACTATTTATTTAATTAATATTCAACTCATGTTTAGAAAATTTTTTATTTTTAAGAATTATAAAATGTTAAAATTTTTCAAATTCTATAGAAATGTGTATTTTCTATTTTAAAAGGATTAAGTTTAATTGATATGTATTTATTTTAGTTTTAAAGATAAATTAATTATATGTAATGTTTTATAAAATATCTTTTAATGGAATTATAATTATAATCTAAGGATTTGTAAAAACTATTTTTATTTAAAAATTCTATACTTGTGTATCGAATATGATGATGATGAATCGGGAAAGAACCCATGAACTCAAGGGGAAATTTTCCTAAAAGTGATAATACCTTTAGGCTCATGGATTTCTTAAAATTTTCCAATTATTTTCATGTTCTATAAGAAAATTATAAAGTATAAATTAATTAATTTAATATTTTTCAAGGAGAAATCTATTTTGAAAGATATTATGTTTTCAAAGGTTAGTTCTGAAAATTATTTATTCTATGGATTATGAAAACCTTAATTTTACTATTCTTGGAATTTTTTATTTAGTATTTCAAATTTTTATGTTTGTAATAAAAGATATTATTTTCAATGAAAGGTTTTAAAACATTATAGTGTTATCCAAGTATATATTACAAAGGTTATTATATTATGAAAAGAAATTGATTTGTTAAAGTGATATATATTTTTAATGTTTTTTAAATGTATTTTCCATTGTAATGTATTTTTATAGAACAAGTATTATATTTTTGAATAGTATTTATAAATTTATTTTACTACTTGTTTATTAAACCCCTTTCTATAAAATTTTAATCTTACCCTACATCTTAAAATGTTTTCAATAGATAATTATAATTTTCAAATATGTTTGGTTTCATTTATGTATCTAGTGAAAGTGATTTCAAATATCATTTTTTTAAATTCTATAAACTCTAATATGATGTGAGGATTATTCCAATTCCTCCAAAACCTAGCCTAAAAAGGATCCTTATTTTTATAAAAAAATATTGTATTTTCAATTAATTTTTATAAATAAAAATATATATAGTATTTTTAACACTAAATCAGGATGCTCGATTCTTAGGATGTCTGAGAGTATGTTGAAACAAATATTAATTTCACATTTTTGGTAAATATTCAAAAAGTAACCTATTTAGAAAATGACAAGAAAAATTATTTTAATCCATTTTATAAAAATTAAAACATGTGTAAAAAAATATTTAATAAATCATTTTATAATATTAAAAATATTTAATTTTTTTATTGAAAATATGGATAGGGAAGAAAAAGGTAATCCATTGAGTAGAAAAACAATCTAGTTTTCCCTAAAATCCTAATTTTGATATATTGGGTAATTAAATAGTTTAAATTGAAAGGAAGCATAAAATTTATATAAATAAACATAGAAGAATAATATAGGTTTAAGATAGAAATATCAAATAATACACCCATTATAGACTTAGAAATAAATAATCTTGAATAATGATGAGATAGTGAAATAAACCCATACCACTTTTGTAACTTTTCAAATAATACCCCCATGAAATAAATAACATAAAATTAACCATTAAATAAAATTAATATAAAAATATTATTGAAAGAAAATAAAAATTGTTTAGTATATACTTCTCATAAAAATAAATATGTTCATAATACCAAATACTTCCAAATAGAGTGGAAATTGAGACAAAGTCTCTTAAAAAGTTCATACCATTGAAGTGATAATTAATCATTGAATTTATTTTGTATATCAAATGTAAATCCATAGGAATAATTTTAAATAAAACATAAAAATATCAAAATTCATTACTCGCGTAATCTTATAACATCAAAGACAATGAAGAACTAATATAACCCAATGAAAAAAAATTGAGTTATGATACCCCTTATATCTTTTTAAGTTTCTAGTCAAATACCACAAAATGAAATAATTTCAATTGAAACTAAATATAATATGAATTATAAAGGATTATTTATATTACATGTAAAATAGGAAACATATAAATAATATAAAATAAATTAAGTGAATAACATTAAAATTTGACTCCATGAAGAGGAATTGAGACAAAATCTCTTACCTCGGGTCGCACTTATCATGTACATTATTTATATTACTAAATAACAAACTCATGTTAATTATTTATGTTCTTAGTAACCTTTTTAAATATTTTTATTCATTTTATTTTATTTATTATGATTTAATATTTAATTATTTAATCAATTATGTTCACATTGAATGTTTTTATGATATTCGTTTCATAAGCCCAAAATGAATTCAGAAGGATGACTATGGTGTGAGAGGATATTTTACCATTATATCAATAATAATAATTAAATAATTATCATTTTTATATATCTATTATAATTTTTTAACCGACCATGAAATATGGTTATGAAAAATGAACTATGTTACAATCATAAAGATGATATGTCGTACATACGCCGGAGTAATGTTTCCATTTTTCAACGATTGTGATGGAAATAACATAAGTATTATTTTATCTTTCTATAATGATAATTATAACATTAATATAATATTATTTAAAAAATATAGTTATATATACCATTCATGTGATGTGGTTATAAAAACTTATTCATAATGCTTCATGCTAGTGTTAATCCACACGTATAAACGAATGACATTGTCATTTTTAAATGAATGGAAATGTAAAAAATTATATGATATAATATATTTAAATAATGATAAATATGATATTAATATAATATATATATATATATAGTAAATATATAATTAAAACCATCTATGAGTGGTGGTGGTGGATAAAAAATTACATCGATTCGCAGGGCGGTAGTCCATCATACAAACAAACGACGGTTTCATTTTCCATTTGATGGAAGAGGAAATAAATATAGTGTATGACATTAAGATAATAAAATCTAATTATATGGATTATACTAATGTTATTATATCATCATGGTTGAATAATATTTGAATGAGGTGGAATAAGAAATAAAAATAATAATTCTCAGTTAAGAGCAATGCCTCTACTTTGGACTACCACTTTTGGATTACACCAAAATCCATACTAGGATGGTTTTTTAATAAAACCAAGGAATATAAAACATATTTAGGGATGTTTGGAATGATTTTTTATGGGTATTTTTGGGTCCAAAATGGGTTTTAATTTTGAATAAAAGAGAAGAAGAGTTCCCCTTATATTAGAGAGGGGAGGGGAACTCTTGCAATTTCACAAAAAGTAAAATTAATATAAATTAATTTTCATAATAACATGGATTAAAATTGATATAATTTTAATATAAGATAATTTATATTATAAATAATATTTTATAATAAAAATTAGTTATGTTTAAGAGATATTTTCATCCTTATATTTTTGTTTTAACTTGTTTTAACCCTTCTTGATAATTACCGCGATATTAAGGTTTTTACTCGTTAGGGGTCATGAAAGTTAATATAAATCAAAAACTGATCAATAAATGGAACTAATTTTATATAATCAACCATATACCATTTAATTTATGAATATAATATTTTTATGAATTTTAAGTCATTTAATAAAACATTATTTATTATAAATTTCATTAATATCAACTTTGACACTCTTCATTTAATTTTAATTTAAACGCATCAATACAAAAATTAAATTCAAATATATTCAATTAAATATTTTCCAAAATTTTGATATTAATATAAATTTTTTTTGAAACATAGTAATTTATTCAAATAACATTACTTCTAATATTTTTAATATCATGTATTTTATTTACCTTTTAATTATATAATTATTACGCCAATCTTGACTAAGTTATTAAAGTAATGTTTTCACCACTAAAAATTAATAATAAATTACCATGTTAAAAAAAATTAACTTTAAAATAACCATTTATAACTTAACATATGTTCTTTTTATCCCTATGTCAAAAATTTAAAGATAATAAAAAAATAAAATGACATTTTTTCTCTCTTTATATAGTATTTTAAAGGACATAATCTTAGACATATATTAACAAAAGGTCATATTTTGGATGAATATGGATAAAATATACTCATTCAATAAAATTTAGGAAAATTTTAGGCTTAATGTTTAGTGGTTACCAAATTATTGTTTCCCTTAATTAACTTATTTTACCTTTACCATGGAAACAAATCTTTTCTATAGTTACTATTAATAATGAAAAAAATAAACTATTTACCAAATAATGAAATATAGAATACAAATATAGAATCCATTATTTAATATTAAAAACATAAAATTTTAGAATTTAATTTAAAATTAAACTGAAAAAATGTGACGAAAAACGGGTTTTCAGAAAAATTCCTTATTAAGTATAATTTTTTATATAAAATTCAAGTATAAAATTCATAAAAAAGAGTATTATTAGATTATTTTTAGTAATAATGAACTAATTAAATTCTAAAACTAATAGAAAATATAATTTTACATTGTAATACTTGATATTAAAATTCAGTTTTAAATAAACATCAGAAATTTTCACTATTCATTTAGAATGAACTTTTCAGAAAAATCTAAAAAAATCTCTCTATGTTAGTTTGGAAAACATTAGTAAACAAATTAATCCATTTTTATAAAATTAAACTTGTAAAAGAGGTATAAATTAATTATATTATCCACTCACAAAAATAAATAAATAAAAATTTGAAGAAAATATATTTTTAAAACATAAAATGACTTCGAAAAATTGAATACATTTTAACCAATATATAATAATTATCTAAAATATTAATACCTAATTTAAAAAAAAATGGTTATTCCTATTCATTCCACTAATTTTAATAGTTATTTTATAACAGTCATGTTTAAATATTTTAATACTTTATTGTGGTTAATTTTAACGTGGTGTTGTGTGTAAGGAAAACTATATGAGAAATTAAATTTATTTAAATATAAATATATTATAAAATATTTTGGAGTTAAATTCTACCAATTATATAAATTTAACCCTTTAAATGGTATTTTTTATCAAATTTCTAACCTATGTGGGAAACTCACATTGTACATTGGGATACTAAAACTTCTTTTAAGAAAAAGGTAAAAATCTTAAAGTCTACCTAAAATATCAAGTATTCAGGTTTATATATAAGAAAAACATTAGTGGGAATTTAAAATAAAGGCATAGAATATAATTCTAACTTCTAGGGACTAATATAGAGTGATATAGAATATTTCATGATAATGTTAATGACCACAAATCTATAAAACTATGATGGGTGAAAAGACTATTGATTCATTAGAAATGAAGGTAAATACATAACATTTTTATTTCAAGATCCTTTAACAAAAGTTGAGGTATTGTTTCACAATCAAAATATAGAACACTATAAAATATACTTGTTATATTTTTATTTTAAAAGTATAATTTCATTATATTTTGTTCATTGATAAATTTCCACTTCATTTATTACTCCATGAAATAAATATCCAAGATGAATTTTTATGCCTAAATCACATAAATTAACTTTTATTATATCATATTATACAAAAAATTATATCAATATATTCCTAAAATATTATAATTTTTATCCAAAACTGAATTGGTTACCATAAGGTAGGAAAATAATGAAAATATAAAAATATTTCATATGAAGAAATAATACATTTTACTTAAAAATTTTCCATAATAACACCAAAGTTTCAACATAGATTATTCAAAAAATAAATAATCCTACATCCCAATTAACCTAAATAACCCCAAAACTAAATTATGTTTTAACCACAATGGTAATCTCATATCTTTTAACCTGCATTCCCAAAAAATTAATTTCATTCTTTCTAAAACATAGTAAAAGTTTCAAATAACCTAAAAATCTGTAAAATATTTGATCATAGAATATGATTCAAAAAATAAAATAAATATTTATTGGTCAAATTTTATCTTTAAAAATTTCATACTAACCAGTACATCATGTAAGGAAGTGGTAGGATTTTTACCCATATCACCATTGGATTTTGTGATCAAGCACAGTGGCCTTGCTAGATGAGATAAGTTATCCCCCATTCTATATGACTTCCTTTTTAAAAAAATATTAAAAAATTCTTAAAATATGATGAAAATACTAAAAAATAACTTTACTTATCAAACCAATTTTCAATCCCATGGTGATATATACGATAAAACATTTGTTAAAAAATTTTAATAACCCATAATTACCTCTTCATAAATGAATATATAATCCCTAAAGGTTATCGATACTTTTAAAATTATATCCATAAAATAAAAAAATTATTCCTAAAATAATAGTTCACTAAAAAATATATTACACAAAATGTTTGTATTCCCATTATTGTTTCTTAAAATATCTTTAATCATATTAAATTCTCATTAAAAAAAATTTCAAAAGGGGTATCTATGACTTTTAACATATGATTCACCTTATAATTATCATCTAAAGACACTTTAGGTTTATCCCATATCACTATGTCATATAATAAATTTACATAGGTTCTATTCTATGATTAAAAATTATTCTTGATAAAGAAAATGTGAATTAACCTAAAAATATACCCTAGTAGTGTCAAACCAGGTTCTCATTAAGGGAAAAATCACTATGTGTAAGGGATCAAATCCCTGAATCCCTTTACATTGTTAATTTTGGGTATTGGAGGTTCTTAGATGAGGTTCCTTATGTTTTGTAGGGTGTTTGAGGAGTTTGGGGGATCCACGTACAAAACAAAGTGCATGATTTCAGCATGGAGGTAATTGATATGAAGTATTGCAGGTGGATGTGACATAATGGACCTCAAAAATGGCATAGGGGAGCTCATGGGGAGTTTTATGGCTATTTCAAAATCGGGGGGCAGCTACACTGTGGGTTATAGGATGCGTTGTGACCCCTTTCCAGGTAGTGGGGATCTTGTGATGTGGTGTTTATGGTTTTTTAGTAACCCCCAAATCCTCTTTAAAAGGATCTTACCATGGAACCAAGAACCACCTTGGAACATGGGTGGTTTTATAATGGTCTCTCAATCTACACTATAGAATTCCTTATGTCGAATATTGTCTCCTTGTCCAAGGGGCTACATTATAGTCTTCAATTTTTCAATGGGTCTATAAATACCCTAAAAACCCTTAATACAATTATTCTACACTAATTTCACTCAAATATAATGTTACATAGAGTGTTTTTTAATGGTTTTGAGTCCCATTCTAATAGGTATTGATCCCCTGATCCTAGAGATCAATCTGTGGTGAACCAAATTGAGTTATACCTCTTCTCTCTTGCGGTTTCTCTATATTTGGTTTCATTTTCCTCTTGTTTATTATTTTAATGATTTTTCCTTTGATATTTACTATTATTATGTATTTTACTTATCATTTTTAGTGTGTTTTTTGAATAATGTCTTCAGGTGAACCTATTTTCTCATGGGAGAGGTGATCAGAGATCGGTGACGTTAGTCCATTATTGTGCAAAGAACATTGACGCCTTTGAGGTATGGGATTTTTATCTCTCTTTTATTTATGCAAAAATATAAAGTTACTATGGTTTATCCATTGGGATGTAAATTTAATTAACATAATAAATGTTGAATGAGATTTAAAATTGAATTGGATAGTGATCTCATGTTGTACCTTTATACCTTGATAAGAGTAATGGATAGTTTCCAATCTATGTTATTATTTATGATCATATTTTGGATGCTATGTATTGATATATATTTAATGAAATTTACAAATAACATAAATCCATAATTAATTAATTGATTTTTTAATAATTAAAGAGGTGTGTTCAATGAATCTGGTTTTTTAATTTTATGATGACCAAATTGATACAAGTATGTATGTTTAATTGAATTGGTTATTCAATGAGATAATGGAACTGGTTAAAATACTCAAAGAGTAATAAATCTTATTGATGATATATTTAAAAATCCAAGTTATGAAATTATTTTATTTAATCTTGTTAAAACTATAAAAAATTCTTGGAAGCATGCTAAATAAATGATAGTTTGTTATAACTGAGGCCTTAAGTTTACCCAAATTGAAACTTTTGATTAATGAATCAGTTAATTCAAGAAGTAATAAAACTATTTTCTTGATAAATAAAAATTTTGTGGGTTGATAGAGTCTATTATCTATAAATTACGGATGTATTATGTTGGGGGTTGTGGGTTCCCATTTGTGTGAAACGTATAAATACCCTATTCTTTATATAGTTTACTTCTTGATTATGCATTTTTTTAATACCTTGTGATGTTCTATGGATGTGATATTTACCATGTAATGTTTTATAATACTGCGATAGCTGAGCCTGATATGGATGAGGTGATATGGGGTAGAGAGGTCGGGATGATTTGAAAAAGGTTGATTCATGTGACTTTGAGATGCACAGGGATATGTATGAGAGTGTCGGGGACGGAACCCAATATGATAGAACATGTTGACTTTGTGATTAATCATTAATATGACAAAGCTAGATTTTTTCTTGATATGAATATGTTTAATGGTTGATGATTAGTTTGATTGTTTTATATGCATTCATTTCCCCACTATTTGAGGTTTTATGTCTATATTTTTTAATCTTGATGGTATCTTAGGATGTTTTCCTATATAATAAATAATTATGGAATGTTTAATAGTTTTTAATAAATTAAATAACCCGTGGTTTTGTGTTTTTGTAATTAAAACTGTTATGTTACTCTCAAGAAACTATGGACTCGCTGTGGATTATTCTCAGAGGAAATAGATTTGGCTTTAATGGGTGATAATTTGTAATTTGGAATAATGTATATTATTAATTATTAGAAAATTAATTAATTAAAAAAGGATAGATATAAAAATTAAATAATTAGATTAATGTATCTATTTACAATAGATGTGTGCTTATAGGATATTGAGTCCCTAGTAGTGGAAGTTGGGTGTTTGAGTGAAGATAATTGCAGTTAAGGCTTAGGTAATGTTATTCTCATAGTGTGGTTGTGAGCTATATTATGTCATGTATAATCAATGATTTCCTATTCTACGCCACCCTTGTCTATTAGGGAGACTAAAACCTAGTGGACTCTAGGAGGTTGTTTTCCCCAACATCCTGATGGGAGGATGTATGGATGACTTCCCCCTTTTCCATCATTGTCTTATATTGGCAGTATTATGTATTAGCATGCATGGTGGTTAGTTTTCCAATATATGTGTGTAGATGGATGTGATGGATTGTGGTTATTTTACACACATGTATCTCTAGATATAGTATACAAAGTATTATTGTGTGTGTGGGATGATGGCTCGAGTTACCTTACTCTATGTTCGGGATGTGATGGCTTGAGGTATAATACACAATGTATGATACATGTCTTACCGGATGTGGTGGATCCTGAAAACTAATTTTCGACTTTATATTGTGATCTAATGTGATATTATGTGATCTTTTGATGCACAAGGTGCATGTTATATAACTTATCCAAGGTATCTATGGGGTGGCCTACTTTTGGAGAGAGATGGCTAAGGACATGTGATGTTGGGGAAAAGAGGAAAAGTAGTGGAGAAGTAGTATTCAGGTACCCTTGATGTTTTATTTCAATAATAAATTATTGATTTTATGTGATAATTGGTTAGATATATCTATGGTGATCCTAGGAACATATTATAAATATTTAGGTGATGAGTTAGTGTAACTGTTTTTCACTCTACTTTAGTATACATTATCTATCTTTTACATGAGAGGTTCCATGGAGGATCCTATTGAGAAGACAATTATTATAATCCTACATTTACATAAACTGTTTTTTATGTCAATAGGGTCTGTTTAGATATTGGGATGCACATTACTAGCTTGTGGTTTTGTAGGGGATGTTTGGTCTTCAAAGTCATTTCCAAGTTTACCTTTTTGGTACTTATAGTTTCTCTTTCATTTGTTTAAGTACTGTATAAATTTACATGTATGTACTTGGGATTTATTTATATGTATTCTTGATCTAGTTTTTATTGGTGTATCTATCTTATATCTTTCTTCTGCATGTTTTCTTATAGTTTAATGCCTCACATATGTATTTTTATTATTCCCTCGATAATAGTTTGAAACCCAGGGCCAACTAGAGGTGGTAATCATGCAGTCATCATCTCCCTCCTCTCATTTTTATCCTAGGAGGGATACTCTTTGGGTGGAGGAGTTCATGATAGAGTGGTATTAAAGGTTTAGGTTGAGGGATGGGATGATGTTTGGAGTTAAGGATTTGTGATATTTTATGGTTCTGTATGGAAATGATTTTTACTAAGTTTAGTAAGCAATGTAAGGATGGTATACTGGCTTAGGCATGCATATTTAGAGACCCATGTGATCTGATGCATAGGATTTTAATTTTATTAAGCCCACTTAAGTAAGTGATATACATTGCGGGGTAGATAAATAGGAAATGATCATGTGTCATTATTCTTTACACCTATGTTTGAAATGGGTAGACCTTAGGATAGGTTTAACCTTAAATTAAATAAAATATATAAATAAATAAATAATTTTAAATATTCCATATTCTAGGTTTAGGAGTCCAGGTTTTTTGAACTATTGAATGAATGGATCTAGGTCATCTACTTCATTCGGTTTTCACCGATTATGTTTAGCAAGATGTGTTATCATATCTTCATAGAGTAGAGGTCGAAGATAAAGTCACTTAGAGAAAGAAACTCCAAGAGTTTCAGCTCTAAAGTCTGTATAAGTATTATGAATCCATTTACAATTCAATCATAGAATAATGGATAAATGATGAGTAGATAGATTTTAGTTCAATCTATTCTAGAAAGGATCATGATGTTTCATTGGATGTGACGATGCTGCATGGAGTAGAGAGGTAGTGATGGATCTTGATCCTTAGGGATCATAGGGAACAGATGGTCTCTTTGAGTTAGTTTTGAGACCAATTAAAAGAAAAGTTCCTTTAATTGAACATGAAGGTGTCTAGTCTCCATGATCTACTTACCCTTGATAGGCGAGTTCTAGTGTGCAGGATTTTGGGATCCATTTTAGGACCATTCTTCAATATTAATTAAACATGTGTCTAGATTAACAAGATAGCCCACATTATTTTGAGGAGTCTTTTCATCCATAGATCCAACTCTAGGTCACCCCATTTAATTTTTATGAATATATTGAGGCTTTGGGAAGAGAATAGGTCATTCATAAGACAATGGATAGAAACAGATCTTCATGAGGGTGGATTCGTCAGGATTCCCCAAAAATCAAAGTTGTGGGTTGGGGTTAAAAGTTTCCTAGATAAAAGAGTTTTTCATTATCTGGGTTTAGGTCCCAAACCTTATCATTCCATTTCTTCAGGGTTGGTTTCCCTCATAATTATTCTAAGGGATTAGGCACATATTTTTATGATAGAGGCTGAGTTCATCAGTAGCGAGAGTGCTTGAACTTTATGAGAAATTAGTATGCACAAGGTGTTCCGATTTAGGTTCCTCCATTGAGATAGTTTCAACAAAGGTAGTATCAGTAGCATGTTCTAGTTTGGGATCAACAGAGAGGAGATGATTCAAGAAGATGATATCCTTGAGATGCTCATCATCCCTATAAAGAATAACATAACTATTTAGGTGGTCTTTAGTAGGAATAGAGAGGCCATGGATCAGGTCACATTAAGCTTTATGCTTTATAGTTTATATTTTTGGATGATCCATATGTCATTCAAGGTACCCTTTTAAAATTTTATACAAGGGTAAATTCATTGCTTAATTCAAGAGCTATACATTCGTTGATATCACCTGCCTTCATCCATGCTTTGGGACTTGATATGAAGAGGCTTCTAGCTCCCTTGGCATTGACTATGCATGTTGGAAGTTGATCTGAATTGTATGAAATATATAGAGACAATAAGATAGTTTTGGAGTAGCACCACTCTTTATTAGACATCCTATGTTTACATTTACAACCATATAAAATCTTCATTAGGAAGTATTTCTTATATTTAGTGTAATCTATTGTGGGTTTACATAGGTAGAAGGTTGGGTTATATGATTTTAATGAAGATCTGGTAATGTTCATTAATTATAAATATCCTCAAACATGTCAAGGGAATGTTCCATACTATTCCTCCTTCATGGTCAAGATAATAAATATCTCATTAGAGATTTAGAAATCGGTGTTTCCTAGGGTTGTGGAAGAGTACTCTGATGTCTTTCTAGAGGAAGTTGCAGTGTAACCCCATATACGGGAGATCAATTTCTGGATTGATATATAACCATGAATCTCTCCTATCTTAATGTATCCATATTGGATGGTGCCTCATGGGCTGTGAGAGTTGTGAGTATATCTATATGATTCGTTTCATTGAGGTTTTTTAAGCAAAATGTGTCACCTTGGGGAGGACCAGTTTTTTTGTGAATAAGTTCAATGGTAGTTTACATCTCTGTATTGATTATCATCAATTGAAACATCTTATAGTGAATTATTGATTTCCTATTCCACTAATTGGTGATTTATTTGATTATTTTAAAGGATAAATTTTGTTCTCAATGATCAATATTTGGTCAGGATATCATTAGATAAAGGTGAATGATGAGGTTATTCTAAATACCATTTTTTTGTCTTCATGGGAGTTATTAGTTCATTTTGATGACGTTCTATGTGATGAATGGAATATAAATTTTCAAGGGTATTATTCACACAATTTTTAGGTATTTCCTAGATAAGTTCGTGATGATGTTCATCAATGACGTCCTTGTGTACTCTACATCCACAGAGGAGCATGCAGATCATGTACATGGAATTGTGTGAGTTCTTCATCATTTGAAGCTATTCCAGACATTTTTGTAAGGTAATTTTTGGGCTCATGAATTTGTTTCTAGTGAAATGTCATGCCCTAAGGGAGAATAAAATGTTTGTTTTTTGTCAATAGAAATACCATAAAAATATCACTGAAAACATTATTGAGGAAAATACCCTTTTCATTTTGAAATCCAATGTTAAAAACTAAAAAAATTCAGAATATTAGGAAAAAAATTATTTATGAAAATAATCATGGAAAATTATAAATAAATAATTAAATTATTTAGTGTTCAAAATGAAGTTAATTTTTTTTTATGTTGAGTATGTTAAAATAAAAATTCTTTAACATTTTAGCCAAAAAAAGTACCTCATTCAGAAAAAACAAGAATATTCTTTTTTAAAAAAATAAAAAAAATAAAAACATGGATAAAATGTATTTAATAAATACTTTTAGAATATTTAAAATATATTCTTTAAAATATTTTAAGTAATATAAGGACATGGAAGAAAAAGATCCCTGATAGAGAAGAAATATAAGTTGGTTTTCCTTAAAAACATGATTTTTGTATCTTGTGTACTTAAAGAGTGTAAAATGAAATGAACAACTATAATTTCTAAAAATAACTATAGGAAAATAAAATATATTTTTTAAAATATAGAAAGATCAAATAATTTCACCATCGGATACTTAAATATAAATAATCTCAAGTAATAATGAGATTGTAAAATAAACCCTTACCACTTTGGTGACATTTAAATCATAACCCCTTGAAATAAATAACATGAAATTATATATTGAATTTCAAATAATATAAATATATTCATGACATAAAATATAAAATGGGTAGTAGATACACCTCATAAAAATAAATAAAATCATAATATCAAATTTATCCTAATGGAGGGAAATTGAGATGAAATCTCTTATAAAGATCATTAAATTTATGTTAGAATTAATAAATGAATTAATTGTATGTTTCAAATTTAAATCCATATAGAAAATAATAAATATAAAATAAAATAACTAAAAATCATTACACATATAATATTATAATAAAAAAGATAATGAAGAAGTAATATAACCCAATGAAAATAATTTAAGTTTGGAAACCCCTTACCACTTGGTAACATTCAATTCACATCCCCTAGAATAAAATAATTTTAATTAATAATTAAAATATCATTAATTGTGAAGGATTCATGATATAAAATTAAAAAGGGTCATTGTATACACTATATAAATGAAATTAGGTACATAACATTAATATATGCCCTAATGAAGGGAAATTGAAACGAAATCCCTTACCTCAGGTCCGACTTATCCCATATGTTTTTCATCTTCCTATATAATACAATCATGTAAATTTGTTACTTTCCTAATAAAATTTTTAAATTTTATTATTAATTTAATTTTTTTATTACCATTTTATATTTAATTACTTAATCAATTAATTTAACATAGGATGTTTTGATGATATTCGGTTCATATGTCCAAAATGAATTCGATAGGTCGACAATAGTAAAAGAGATCATTTTATATATACTCTAAAATAATAATGAAATAATTATCATTTTATACATCAATTATAATTTTAAAAACAACCATGAAATATTGTTATGAATAATGAACAATGTTACAGTCATGAAGATGGTAAGTCATACGTACACATGAGTATCATTTCTATATTTTAAATATCATGAAGGGAATAAAATGAGAATTATTTTATTTATATAGAATAATAATTATAAAATATATATCATATTATTTCATTAAATAAACTTATATATGGAATTCATGTGATGTGTTCATGAAAAATGAATCACATTGCTTCGTGTTGGGGGGAATCCACACGTCTGAACGAATGATGTTATCATTTTTAAATGAATGGAATGGTAAGAAATTATATGCTATATTATATTTAAATATTGATAAATATTTCAGAAATATAATTTAAACATATATATTAAATCCATCATTAAAATTAGTTGTGAGCGGTGGTGATGGAAAATGAATTACATAGGTTCATGAGGCTGTAGTTCGCCATACACATGAAGGATGGTTTAGTTTCCCATTTGATGGAACATGATATGGATTTAGGTTAAGTAATTAAAAAACAATAACTAATTATATGGGAGATATTGATGTTATTATATTTTCATGGTTTAATTAGATTTGATAAAGGTGGAGGAAGAAATAAAACAAAAATTCTCAGTTAAGAACGATACCTCTTCTTCAGAAAACCTCTTTAGGTTTATACCAAAAGCCTTCATATGAGGGTTTTATGATAAAAAATGACTCTAAGAAATGGTTAGGTATTTTTGGAAGCTATTTGGGTTTTTATTTTCCAAAATAAAATTCTTTCGTAGTGTGAATAAAATAAATAAATAGGTTCCATTTTATATGATAGAGGAGGGGAACTCTTGGAATTTGTTAGAATATTAAATTAATATAAGTTAATTTTCATGTTAAAATGTATAATAATTCATAATATTTTAATCTAAGATGATTATAAATTTTAAAAACTCATGAAATAAAAGATATATAATTTTAGGTGATTCTTTCATCCGTATATTTTTGTTTTAACCCGTTTTAACCTTTTTTGAAAATTGTTCTAGTATTAAATATTTTACTCTTTAGGGGTCAAGAATGTTACTATAAAATGAAAAAAGTCCATAAATGGACCAAGATTGATATTATAAACCTTATGCCATTTAACTTCCCAAATAAAATATTTTAAGGAATTTTTAATCATTTAATAAAACATTATTTATTGTAAAATATCATTAATATCAATTTTGACCCTATTCATTTGAGTTAACTTCAAAAATATAAAGAAAAAGAATTTATTTGAATATATAACTTTGAAACATTTATAAAATGTTATATTTATACAAAAAAATGGACCATAATTTTTTGTTCAAATTATATTTCTTTGATTTTTTTTAAAATCATTTCTTTTATTTTTCTTTTAATTAAATAATTACTTCATCGATGCTGTGTATGAATTTAAGATAATTATTTCACCACTTAAAATTAGAAATAAATTACCATATTAGAAAAAAAATTATATTTAAATTAACCATTTATAACTGAACATTCCTTATTTTTATCCCAATGTCAAACATTTAAAGATAATAAAACATGGAAAATGACATTTTTGTCTTTTCTTTACATAATGAATTATAAAGGACATAATCATGGTTATATAACAAATGAAGTTCATATATAAGAATTTGGGATGATATTTGACGAAATATACTTTTCCAATTAAATTTATTAAAGTTCTAGTGTTACTTTTTAGTCCTTATAAAATTACTTTTAACCTTAATTAACCCATCTTACATTTAGTGTGGCAACAAATATTTACTATGGCTACTATTCATAATGAACAAAAATAAAAGACATATTTAAAAAATATGGCCCTATTAATACCAAATACTAAATCTATTTTTCAAGATTCAAAACATATAAGTGGAAGGACGTAATTTATTATTAAACAGACAAGACGCGATGAAAAATGGTTTTTCAAAACAAATGCCTTCCTAAGTATAAAAATATTTTTATATGAAATTACAATATAAAATTCATTAAAAAGAATATAATTTTATAATGTTTACTAAAAATGAAATAAATAAATTTTAAAACAAATACATAATATAATTTGGCTTTGTAAATACTTGAAAAAAAATCAATTTTAAATAAAAAATAACATTTTTCTCTATTCATTGAAAAATAAATCCTTTCAAAAAAATATTAAAAAATCACTCTAAGTTAATTTTTACATGATGTTTTCAAAAATTATATCATTTTTAAAAATTATCTTTTCCAAAAGTGGAATAAATTCATTATATTATGTACTCATAAAAATCATTATTGAAAAAACGTATTTTTGAGGCATAAAATGACTTTACTAAAAATTATGTACTTATTTTCCAATATATTTTCTTTATATAAAATATTTATACATAATTCTAAATTAAATTATTCATATTCATACCACCAATTTGTATGGATAGGTTATATCAGTCCCATTTAAATATTTTAATACTATATCATGGTTCCTTTAAACCCAATGTTGTGTGTAACTATCTAAGAAATCAAATTTATTTAAATAGAAATATATTCTAAAATCTCTTGGTGTTATAGGAATACATTCATTGGATACATTTAAAACCAAATAAAAAAGTTACTAGAAGTGCCCCCACACACCTGCTTGAACGAATCAAAAAGAAGTATCTGAAAGTGAACTATCCTCTTGTGTGTGTGACTCCACTGAGAAAATACAAAGAAAAACACATCAAGTCATTCAAGAAGATGATCAATCGTTTCTTCCTTCTTCGAATTAATATCAGGAAGTTCTCCCCATTGTAAGAGAACCCAATAATGATTTTAAGATCCAAATACAGGTCGAACCAATGATATAAATGATCACTACATTTTTGTTTATCTATATATGAATCAAACCATGGAATTATAATGGAATATGAGAAGAATAGAAGAATTGGAGGTAAAAAACAAGGATAGAGCATTACGAATCCCCACCCATGTTAATGCGAAATTCAAGGAAGAGGTTGATGCCTTATATATTTGTTTTTCTAGCTCCACTCTCTAGCCTTAACCTCTTTATATAATCATGGAGTCTTACCCCTTATTTTTAGCATGGTACCTTTCATAACATCCCTAATAGCGTGACTTTACAAGGTTGAATTTTTCCTATGCAATTACCCTTATGCGTCTTCTTTCTACCTATTATTTCTCATGGGCTTTACAATCACTATCAAATTCCATTATATTTGACCCCTTCCAATAGGAATGAAAAAAGATATATTCAGATTTAAATGAAATGTTTTTCAATTCCAATGATTAGATGATTTCAGAGAAGGGTTTAAGAAGTTTTTTAACCCTCCCATATGAACAAGTGTTTTAAAATCCTAGGGGAATATATTTTAGCAATATAAAAAATAACACCAAAATTATTTCTAAGAGATAGCAGTGATAAATCTATTGCAGCAACAAACAAAGGGAACCCCAAATAAATAGAATTGTCCCAATATTTAATATAATTTTTGGGGACAAACCTAGACATGAAGTACGCTTTTGATGGGTAAGGGTCACTGTAAATGGTATAACACGTGAATTGTAAAAGGACTAACTTGGTACTTTTGTTTGAATAAGTCTATTTCAATAGAAAAAACATACAAGATGTAATATATTAAGAAAGCAGTAAAGAAAATAGGTATTTAATGAGTTTCAGTCTCATTGGGTCTTATGTGAATGGAAAGAATGACACCCACACACTGTAGTGCCTTATTAATTCTCAAAATAAAAATATTATAAAATATAATCAAATAAAAATAGAGACAGTGAAAAGAAGGTATGAAGAACTATAGATACCAGAATGGGAATTAGAAAAGTAAAACTTATAGATCCAGACAAAAAGCTATGGGAGTCCTATTCTCTTCATGTTTTCATCAAAATATATTGAAAATATCTTCCTCGTAGAGATAGTGGTACTCAACTATTCTATAAATTCATAATTATTTACATTGAAACTCAGTCACACATCTTCTTGATTTAAGGATTTTTTCATCGAAACACCAGTAGAAGAAGTACACCAATAGTTTATATTAGAGGGTGGTGAGAACAGTGACTCACCACCCAGGAATCAAACAATGATGTTATGTTTATATAAACATAGGGAGAGAAAAACCACATTATTGATATGAATTAGCAATATATAATGATGAATAGATGTGATGGCAAGGGGCATCAATTCCCCTGACACTAATGGAGCCTCAAAAAATCAAAACCAACCAATGACTTCAAAAAATCCATGAAAAATAGTAGATTTAATGGTGCTTTGAAAATATTGGCTTAGGTGGACGAATAGTTTTAAATATGTAGAATTAGTGATCAAATTATGAGAAAAAAGGTCTCATGGATGAATGATGTGGAAGCTTCATCCTGAAGGAAAACTCAATTGGACCGAATGGGCCAAACCTTCAAAAAACCCAAGGAACATGACTAGTCTAAAATTAGATATCCCTAAAGAATAATTGATCCATCATGATAAAATTGATCATATTAATAAATCTAAAATAATTTTTCATGAATGTACATAAATGAATATAAATAGACGAAAAATAGACATGAAATTTCAATATGAAAAAAAATGAACCACCTAATTTCGAAAATCTCTATCTTTTTCAATTGAAATTTGAAATTTTCTAGCACCTATGGTTATAGAAATGGAACTAAATCCATTTTATCTAATAAATATCTAAATTTATATAATAACACAGCTTTAGTCAGACTATCTATCAATTTATCATCAATGTGTATCATATTGACACACACAGCTCTTAATTCTATAAAATCTCTAAAGAAATATAATCTAATATCCATGTGTCTAAATTTACCATACTGGTCTCTCCCAAATTTACCCAAGTTTTTTGGGTTAAGAGGTCAAATGTAGAGTGGCTTGGTTTGTCGATTCCTTAGAGACCTAAGAAGAAACCTATAGACACACACATTCTATGGACTAATTTTGACAATTAAGTGGCCAAACATAGGTTTATTTTAGATAGTTTTAAGAGAACACTATGTGACTTATGTATAATTAAATTATGAGAAGGTTTTATCCTAGGTTATTACAAGGGGTGGATTGGATAAAATTATTTTGTTTAACTATTTCGATTTATTATATTCAAGATGGGTTTATTCAAGAAGACCAAAAAACTTCATCACTTAATGGTTTTATACCAAACAATCATAGTACTAATCATCTATATACTTGGAGTATAAAATTTATGAGAACTCCAAGGTAAAGGTTCGTATTAGCACTTGAAGTATGTGGCCTTAAAATTCAACAAGGATGAAGAAGTTTTAAAATCATCAAATAAAAATCTTAATTGAAAGAAGTTATTATACATTAATGGGGTGATAAATAACATATAATCTATCCCCTTTCAAATCCATTTGATCAACCAACAAGTGGGTTAGACCTCCATTGATGTTATGGTTTCAATGGAAGCGGGAAGTAGACTCATGTGGGAGGAAATGGAGAAGTAAAAAAACAATGAAAAGAAAATGATCACTCCACCATTGTGTGAATAATTACACAAGGTTTGGTGTGAATAAATTCACACCTTGAGGAAAAGGTATCAAATTGATATGGATAAGAAAAGAATAATAGGAAAATAATAACTTTCATTTAGAAACTAAGATGAATTAAAACAACTTACAATTGAGGAAGAACATTACAAAGGAAAAGTGGCAGCATAACATTACAATGAAAGAAACATACAAGATCATCAACTACTCCACCAACACTACCTTAAATATGAATTTCAAGAGTCTTGAGTAGAGTTTTAAAAAGTAAAAATGATCCCACTTGAGTATGGTAGGCCTAGGGTGGTGGAAAGCAAAGGAGAGAAGACTTTTCCACCCTTGACCCGAAGTTGCATCCATCTTGCATACAATGCAAAGAAGCACCTATATGGCCTTATATATGGCCTAATTGGAGTGGGATATATAATAAAAAAGTGAATCTCCAGATTTATCCTATATATCTATAAAATATCATCCAAAATTAATTTGTTGTTGTTGAGATATGATTAAATTGGTGGGCTTTTTTTTGGGCCGCAGAATCTAGCCCAGAATTTTATCTCTAACTTTGGACGCCTGAATAACCACAATGGAGATATAATTAGCACTGTATAATGAATATTTATATGTTAATATATATTTATTCTATCATAAAAATAAATTTGGGCTTCTTTGGGTCTGTATTGTGGGCCCCACATTCTCATCAGTGGGCTGGTTTCCAATCTGCCTTCTCCAGAATTGTTTCCTTTCATCGCCAAATATCCTCATCATCCTTTATGAATCCTCCATTAATACCTGAATGAAAAATGTTCATATTGAATTTTAGATACATTTACCAAAATATAAAATTAAAATATGTATAATTACATTCCTAAAATCATATGAATCATTGGATCTAAATTGGTGTACATTAGGCATGAAGTGCACAAATGATGAGAATGGATGTTCAAAATTAAAATCCACTAACTCAAGATAATAAGATCAAAAATGAAAATTTAATAATATTGAAATTTAATTAAAAAATGTGTTTTTATTGTAAAATTACACCCCCCAACTTGATATTTTCTAGTCCCGAACAAAATGTATCTCAACATTATGAAATTCGAATTCCCTTTTCCAAAACCATTTTAACACCCAATTATCACCAAAACTCCTTATACCAATCAATCATGAAACCCATAGAAATATTTTAATACAAGATAGTTTCATAATCATATCCCAATCCCTAGCCCATTCCTTTGTTCAAATTCATCACCACATTTCATCCAATTTCAATAAAGTGTGATGATGTGTTTTGTGTCACAAAAGACATGGGGGTTCATTTTTATTCAAGGGGAAAATGATGGAAGAGCTAGGTGGAATCACATTTCAATATTAATGTTAATATTAAATTTTTATATATATATTTTTTATTGTTTTTTTTCAACTTTTTCATGGTAATTGAAATTTCAATCAATATAGTCAACCCTTTGTAGTGAGACTTTGTCGATGACTCCCAGGCTCAATGACCTTAGGGTACTAAGTGAATCCCACATACTCAAGAATCATCTCAAGTTAACTAAGTCAAAAAAAAATTCAAATTACCACAAGTAGAGATAAAATTACTATCTCTGGGTCAGACAACTATGGAGTCACGATCCCCAAGTGTCGAAATCCACACATTAGGTCATTTCATTGCTCTACGCACAAATTTATTGTTTTTTTATTTTTTTGAATACTCGTATTAAAAATAAAATGATCACCAAAACTATGCTATTTATTTGGGGGACCCCATGAAATATAACTAATACCCCACTATCCAAATGACGTGCGTTGTGATCTCTTTTTTTTCTATTTGGATGAAAATATAAATGATGAAATTTCACATTAGACAGCCACATTTTCTAAAATATATGGTCATAAAATTATACATGGATTAAAATTAGAATCAGGGCATGCTAAATTATTTGATATTTAGTTTCAAAGTGTGCAATGTGTGTTATAATGTTCAAAGTTAAGGGAATATTTACTTTCATTTACACACATTTTTTTCACACAAAAACAATTTTTTTAACACAAAATCAAAATTTTTATTTCATCTCTACCCCAAACATAAAATAACACTCTCTATAGTGTTTGAAGAAAACATAATTTATAAGGGGGTAGAGGTAGATAAGGGGAGTTCAAAAAGGAAATTTAAATATGAGGATCATGGAATGAAGTCACCTAGTGGTTGAAGTTGAAGTTCATGCTGCTCCAATTTAGTCTTTTGATATCCATGTCACTTGTAGAGTTCCCTAGTGGAAAAAGGAAAAAACTAACAAACAAACAAAAAAACAATATATATATATATATATTCACATAAAAAAAGTAAAATATAAGTATATATACAAAAATTATGGAATAAGTAAGCACTATAAGTCATAGGTCAGTGGTAAGAACGCACCCCTGTCTACCTTTGGTCCCAAGTTCGAGTCCCCGTGGCTTCATCAGTTGTGATGGGGTTTACCCCATGACATAAAACATGTCCTTTAAATTTTTATTATTATTATTATTTTATTTTAACCTACAAACACATAAAAATAAAATGAACTAATGATACATTGTCTTATTTTTAAATTTCAAGGTAAGGTATTACTCAAGGATCACACCAAGTGAAACAGATGAATATGGAACTCCTCTTTCATACCCATTCATACTCAGAATAGAAGAACAGGTCAACAGTTTATTTTTTTAAAATATCAAAATGATTCATTAATCCTATTTTAAAAATAATGATGATTCAAAAATATTGGAAACATGGAAACCACGGGTTGCCTCCCGTGTAACTCTTTTGTTTAATGTCTCTAGATCGACTTAGACCCTTAGTTATTTAAATATTATCCTCATGTAAGGTTGGTTCAAACAAGTTTTAATCAACTTATATTTTTTGGAATGGTTCAATGAATGGTTTGACTCTATGACCATTAACTTTAAAGTTTTGACCATTTGTGGGATTTTGAATTTCTACAGCCCCATGAGGGTACACCTTATGCACTATGTATGGACCTGACCATCTAGACCTCAACTTTCCTAGGTGTAAATGAATTTTAGAACTATACAGAAGAATAGTTTTACCCGGTACAATGTGTTTGGTTTTAAGATTTCGAGATTTGTAGGCTTTTAATTTAGATTTATAGATACTTGAATTTTCATAAGCCTCCATCCTAAGTTCCTCAAGTTCATTGAGATCTAATTTCCTTTTTGTTTCAACAAATGAGATGTCATAATTCATTTTCTAAATTGCCCAAAAGGCCTTTTGTTCAATCTCTACTGTAAAATGGCATGCTTTACCATAAACAAACCTATAAGGGGATATTCCTAAAATGGTTTTATATGCAGTTTGATAGGCCCAAAGAGCATCTAATAGTTTTCTTGACCAATCTTTCCTAGATGGATTAACAGTTTTCTCAAGAATTTGTTTGATTTCTTGATTGGATAACTCAGCTTGACCATTGGTATGTGGGTGGTAAGCAGTGGACACTTTGTGAGAAATTCCATACTTTTCCATGAGTGATGATAATGGATGATTTAAGAAATGAGTTCCTCGATCACTAATGATAGCCCTAAGAATTCCAAATCTAGAGAAGATGTTTTCTTCTGGAAATATAATCACATTTTGATGATCATTGGATTTTGTGGGAATAGCCTCAACCCATTTTGAGACATAATAAATATCTAATAGAATGTAAATATATCCCCTAGAGTTTGGGAAGGTACCCATGAAATCAATTCCCCAATAGTCAAATATTTCAACCAAGATTATGGGAGTGAGTGGCATTTGATTATTTTTTTTGATGCACCCTACTTGTTGACACCTAGGACAACATTGAAAAAATGTGTAGGAGTCCCTTGAGAGGGTGGGATAGAAGAGACCACACTGAAAAATCTTAGATGATGTTTTCATAGAGGAAAAGTGACCTCCACATGCCTCACTGTGATAGAATTTAAGGATAGACTCTTGTTTAGATTATGGGACACACCTTCTAATGACTTGGTCAAGGCAGAACTTATAGAGGTATGGATCATCAAACACATAGTTCCTAACATCAGAAAGGAATTTACATTGATCTTTAGTCCATAATAATTTTGTAATGACTCCTATAACTAAGAAGTTGTCTATGTCAACATACCAAGGGTAGTCACTCACAGAGTATCGGTGTTCATCAGGGAATGAATCATACACAAAAAGGTGATTTGAGTTGTCTTTGAATTTCATCCTAGAGTGGTAATTAGCTGCATCATTTTCAAACCCCTTTTTTTCTTGATTGTGAGGTAAAATTATTGTAATAGAAGGACCCACCTATTCATTCAATCCTTGGTATCTTGTTTTTGGAAAAGGTATTTCAGGGTTGAATGGTCAGTGAAGACACTGATGGGTGATCCTAAGAGATAGGACCTGAATTTCTCTAAGGAAAAGACAACAGCAATAAACTCTTTCTCAGTGGTGGTGTAGTTAATTTTTGAATCATTTAATGATTTTCTTTCATAAGAAATGACACATGGATTTTTCTCACACCATTTTCCTAAGACTGCTCCTACAACAAAGTCACTCGCATCGCACATGAGCTCAAAAGGAGGTTTCCAATTTTGAGATTACATGATAGGTAGAGAGATAATATCTAACTTGAGTATAGATAATGATTCCTCATAGCTTCCTATCCATAAAAATGGAGAATATTTCACCAATAGAGAATAAAGTGGTCGAGAAATAGAGTTGAAAATTTTAATGATCCTTCTATTGAAACCAGCATGTCTTAATAAAGACCACACTTCCTTGACAGTTTTGGGTGATGGAAGGTGAAAAATGATGTCAACCTTTGATTTATCAACTTCAATCCCCTAACTGAGACTAGATGTCCTAGAACTAGTCCTTATTTAACAATAAAATGGCATTTTTTTAAAGTTCAAGACTAGATTATTTTCTTTACATCTTGAAAAAACTCTCTCCACGTTCCTTAGACATCCCTCAAATGTATCCCCAAACACAGAGAAGTCATCCATGAAGACCTCTAGAAAATTCTTTACCATGTCTGAGAATATTCCCATCATGCACCACTGTAAGGTTCAAGGGTAATTTCATAACCCGAAGGGCATGCGTTTGAAAGAAAAGGAGTTGAATGGACATGGGAATGTAGTCTTCCCTTGATCCTCTAGGGATACCTCAATTTCATTATACCCCGAGTACCCATCTAAGAAACAATAGAAGGCATGACTTGCCACTCTCTCAAGGACTTGGTCAATGAATGGTAAGGTGAAATGTTCCTTCTTGGTAAATGAGTTTAGCTTCTTATAGTCGATGCAGACTCTCCAGCCACTACTCACCCTTGTCGGAAGAATATCTCCATACTTATTGGTTATCATTGTGATTATATCCTTTTTTGTAACCACTTGGATTGGGCTCACCCACTCACTCTCAGCTATGGGATAGAAGATATTAGCTTTTAACAATTTCAGAAGATCTTTTCTCACTACTTCTATGATATTAGGATTGAGTCATTGTTGAGGTTGTTAACATGGCATTGAATCAGATTCCAGAACAATCCTATGAGTCCCAATAACTGGGCTAATACTAAGAATATTAAATAGGGTCCAACCAATGGATGTCTTATGTTTCCTAAGGACATCTAGAAGAAACCTATCATGATTGGATTCAAGAGAAGAAGAAATGAAAATAGGATGTGTTTGATTGTCCCCTAGGAAGACATAATTGAGTGCAGTGGGAAGTTCCTTAAATTCAAGATTAGGCTGGTTCATAATTTCATCAGAAGATTGGGACATTAGATCAAGATTGATTTTTTTTTCTAGGGTTTTAGATAGAGTCGAATACCTATTTGTAGAAGTTTCTGCTACAATATTGTTTTGATTATATTTAGGGAAGGAAGTTTGATTGGTCTCCCTGAAATTGGTTTCTTGAAAGGTTTCACAGATTTTTGGACCAAAGACTTCATCATAAGAGCAATTTGAAAATGATTCAAGCTAAGGAAATAAACTTCCTTCATGTGAAAAAAGTAAATCAATCTCATCCTGACTTAAACATCGATAAAATATTCCTTGATGTTCTATGGATTCATTATCAATTCTTCCTATCAAATTTACTTTATTAATGTCCTCGTCATCCCCTATTTGTGAGATTTCATTATAGATGTTCAAGTCTAGACACATGTTTCCAAAGGTGATGGTCATGTTCTTATTTCGAACTTGGATAACAGAGTTTATTGTTGCAAGTAAAGGATGACCAAGGATGATTGGGGTTTGTTACTTATTTCCTAATTTTGGATTGTTATCATGGACAATTAAGTCAGTAGGGTAGATGAATTTTTCAACCTTTACTAGATCATCCTTTAAAATATTTTTTGGAACCCTTATGCTATGATCAGCAAGTTGAAGTGTGACAGATTTGGGTTGGATCTCTTCTAGGCCTAATTGGAAGTACAAAACATAGGGGATAAGATTTACACTATCACCTAGGTCACATAAGGCCTTGACAACTTTTCTCTCTCCTAGTTCAACATTGATGTAAGGGAAACCTGGGTCTTTCAACTTAGGAGAAATGTTCCCTTGAATGGAGGTACTCACATTAGCAGCCAAAAAGACTTTTTTTATGTGAATATTTTCTTTTAAAAGTACACAAGTCCTTAAGTTACTATAAGTAGGCAGGTATCGTTTGTATTTCATCAAGAAGGGTAATGTTCAACTTGATTTGTGAGAAGATTTCCCTCAATGTTTCACTCAATTTAGGCTTGGTTTCCTCTCTCATGCGTTGAGGAAATGGTGCAGTTTGTGGGGTTATTTTTTGAAGAGTTTTTTCTTTCACATTGTTATCAGTTTCCTCAGTTTGATCTTGTGGTTCATTTGAATTTTCATTAGATTTTTAAGCTTCACATAGTTTCTGACTTATTTTTTCAGGTTTCTCAATTGATTTCCCACTTCTTAAAACTGTCACAGCCTTTAGTTGTTCATGAGTTATTTGAGTGTAACTTGACTCTCCCCTTAAATTTTAGGATGGTACCGCCTGAGTAGGCATGGGTGCCTTTCCAGTTTTGATGGATTGAAGTTCTTGTTTAAGGGAAGATACTTCTGAATTCATCCTTTCTATTTGTTTTCACAGTTGTTCTAGTAGGCTTTGTGGAACAGTTTGGGTTGGTGCTTGAGAATATTACTTTATCCCAGGGGGATATTTTGGATGTGGGGTGGTTTTTTGAAAATGGACTGGTGATTGATGGTATTGGATAGTTTGGGTTTGGAACTGTTTATGGGTTTGGTAGTTCTTATGGGGGTAAGGATTTTTTCCATGTGGTTGGCTAGGTTGTTGGTTATCTTTCCAGCAGAATCCTGGGTAGTCATTATAACTTGTGTTGAAGTTTTTTTGGTATTGAGGATTTTTAAAGTTCAAAGAATTTACTTCTAACGGGGGTCCTCCTAAAAGAACATACATTATGGATGAAATGGTTGGGTATTTGTCTGTCTTATGGTCATGCTTGTCACAAATTATGCAAACAGGGTCTACAGTTTGGATTTCAGGGACTTTCCTAAGGTCTATCTCTTCATCCTTCCTAGAGAGTGTTACGAGTTTAGCCATAAGGCTTTACTCTTATCTAAGTGTATGAATTCCAGTAGTTCTTTGTGGATTTTCAGAATAAGGTGAAGTTCCCTCATTTTTGGTTTTGTTTAGCAAGGCTTTCTAGATACTCGTAAGTATCATTTGGGGCATTGTTTTTAAAAGTTCCATTACACATCATGTCAATGAATTGTTTGTTCCCCAAACCCAACCCTTCATAGAAAATTTGAACTTGTTTTGGGATTGAAAATCCATGGTGAGGTACCATGTTGAGTGTGTCTTTGATCCTTTTTCATGTTTCATAAAATTACTCTCCCTCTTTTTTTTAAAAAAAATGGATGCTCTTTTTAAGTGACATTGTTTTGTGTTGGGAAATTATTTTTTGTATAATTCTCTTTTTAATTGGTCCCACGAGTTGATGGATGATGGTCTCAAATTTTTTATCCAATTTTTATCTTGATCCTTTAAAATAAAAGGAAATATCCTCATGTTAGCTAATTCTAGTTGATGTGCGAGACACATGGTTTCTATAAAGTCATTGAACTCCTTGACGTGAAGGTAGGGCATATCAGACTCCATTCCATGGAATGTGGGAAGGTGGTTTAGGATATGGGTTTTAAATATGTAGTTAGAATATCCTAGAGAATTGTGTCTAATGCATGAGGAATTTCAATAAAAGATAAGGAGTCAGAACTCTTTAAACTTAGGTCTCTCTAGTTTTGTATCATTTCTTATAGGATATTGTTTATATTTTCATCCAATATTTATTCAATGTATATTCAATTATTTTTCCTAAAGATAATGCAATGTGTCTTAATTTTAGGTTAAAATACTCTAGAACAATTCCTCCCAAATTCCTATAATTAATAAGCTCTGAAAAAATTAAGTTACAAGGGAAGTGCACAGAAAAATAGTAAAGGAGCTAAGATTTTTCAAAAAAAAATAGTCATTGAACACATAGTTTCATCTCCAATACAAAAAACATTATTTTACTTGGAAAATTTTTCAAGTAAAAATGGAATTCCAAGATATTTTTTACTTTCAAATGATGTATATTCAAGCAATTTTATATTAAAAATGCAATAAAAATATTTTGAGAAAAAAATGATTTTTTGGTTTGATTATTTATGTTTTATAAACTATTTTATATTTTTTTCCCTGAAAAATAAATAAAAAACAAAAGAACTATATTTAACTTCCTCTATAATGGTTCCAAAAATAGGAACATGAAAATATTATCATATTTCTAGCAATATATTTTAAATATTTATACACTCCGGAAGGGGTCAAGGTGACCTCTGGGATTATTTTCTCAAGGAGGTTTTGGTTTAATCACCATAATAACTTTTTTATTAAATATGTTTATGAACTTTTGGAATATTTCATGCTTTTATGTTTTTAATATATTAATTTTTTAAAAAAATTATTTTAATGGGATGAAAAAATAATATTCAGTGATGAAAGATAGTATGCAATTAAAAATGAAAAAGAGGGGAGGGAAAGTGAGATTTAATTCAGTGAAAGAAATGGAATTAATACGGAATAGATCTATTCCAATGAATCTTCACTAGGAATATGGGTTATCATTGATCTAAAATTGATCATTTTTATTCAATAAGATAATTAAATTTAGTAAGCGATGTCTTGTGTCACTCAACCAACTTCATCTTATGAAATGGTCCTAACTCTTCGCATCAATGTTTTTTAGGTTAAAGTGGTCGCTTACTACATATGAAATTAATTTTTTGTGATGTATTAGTTTCATTTAACATGTAATTTACCATTTTTTACCATTGAAATATTTATAATATGTCAAATAATATTTTCACAGCTAGGTGCAGAGACAATATGAAATTCTAAGGCATAATGAGTTTGGTATTGATATAATAAAAATATTAAATATATTATATCACACGTGTTCATTTTTTCTGAAATAATGAAATAAAACCCAAATATTGACTCATATGGGAAATCCAAAAGAACCATTTAGTCCAAAATATGGTATTTAAACTACATGTGGCATATTTTTTATGTGCATCAAGGGTTCATCTTGGGCACCATTGCAGGCAGATAAATAATTAAATAAATTAATATAATTGTTTAATTGTTTAATTATACCCTAAAACCTAATATACTATATAAATATATGGTTATAATTAATCCCTGGGGTTAACTTCATAACCCTATGATTGATAGAGGAATCGTTGTAGGATATCATTGGTGGACGACAATGGATTGGTGGGATCAGATTAATACTACGGGGATCATCTATGTCGATGGCGTTTTTGAATATCACCAACAACTATAACACAATAATTTTCATTTTGATTTATTGGTCAAAGAATGAGGTAAGATGTTTGTGTTTTGAAGATTCATCTTATTTTTTATCCAATGTTAAATGCAGATAAAATCTACTAACAAGAATTGATTCTGACATCAATAATTGATTTATCTTATTGTTCGATATTAATCCTTCGCTGGTCATTCTAATAGAAAGTAATTTAGGCCTACCCAAAAAATGGACAAGTTTATTTCCTCAATTTTGTATTGATCTTTTCATCCATGTTATTATTCATTTCATCGTTGGTATTTATTTTTTCAGTGGTTTGATAAATACCCGGTATTTATTTTTTTCAGTAGTTTGATAAATACCCAATAATAAATCATGCACAACTGGTATTTGGTGTAATAGTTTGATTTATGTAGATCCAGGTTTGAGATTTACGATGGGATCGAGCTATGATGGAAAAAACTATAGATCAGGACCAGATTTTGTTTCTTCATGTGTGGTTCAGCATGTAGTGATGAGATAGTTCAACAAGGAGTGTCTTCCAAGAATATCGAATGGATAGAATCTAGTGAGAGGTTATGGAAGTGGTGTAGGGCGATGGTGGATGTGGAGGTAGAGGGTGGTGGAATTGGTGAGTCCCCCAGGTGGTGGCGGCCGGTGCATGATTCTCTTATCTATGTTCACAATTTGGGGAATATGTGGGAAGATAAAAATAATTATTATTATTCCCAATAATAATAATAATAATAATAATAATAATAATAATAATTAGTAATCTTATTAGTATTAGTATTATTATTGTTATTAGATCTAAATCCCTATGTATATTCTCTATATCAAGTCATATTGACAAACCATCTATGAAATCATGACCCTGGTATTAAAGAAAACATTTTAAGGCCAATATTAGGTATTTAATTCAATGTCATGGTTTAGTCCCATGAATCACCATTCATGCATGATATGGTAAAATGTATTTTTCTTCACTGGTTGTCTGTTGTGGAAAATTAAATAGCTTATCCTGAGTTTTTTATAGGAGGATCACAAATACATGATCTATTTATCCATTCATGTCCATTTTTTGGTGACATATGGATAAATTGTATTATTATCACATTAGATTGATGATGAGACCTGCACATTCATCAGTATTTTTTTAAGACTCATATTTCGTCCCATAAATAGTCTATCTTGAGTAGTTTCCAATATATAATATTACAATGGACTTCATTTTAGACTCATATATATGACATGAGGTGTTGTAAGTGATATTCTTCTTTTAGAAATGCATAACTAATATTGTTTGAGTGCTTCCCCTTGGCCTATCTCTATGAGGGTAAAATGTGGCATTACATCCCAAGTACTAGACTATTATCCCCTCATTGAGATGAATTTTGGATGGATTTCATAGTGTTCCCCAATGGTATTGTACACATTGTTCTATCATTCCTTCTTCCATCCAATGTGGGTTTCATGGAATACTCAAGACCAACACTACACGGGCCGTGCTCCCCTGTCTAGATGGATACTTTAGTATGGTTTTGGTGTCCCCCAACAGTACTGGGAGTGAACCCCTATCTAGGAGGTGGGTTCAGGGAGATCAAATGAGTATTTCTTTGGAGATACCCAAAAAGTAAAATTTCCCAAATAAGCACCATCAATGACATAATGGCTCATGAAGAGAGTGTTCTCTAGGATGAGAATTACCCTATATCCTTAAGTATAATTATGTGGATGGTAGTGTTTTTTGAGGCCCCATTAGACCAGTTGTCTATTATTAGTATATTAGTGTTTTTTATTATTGTTTTGTCACACATATTGATTGATATAATTTTTTATTTATGAGAAAACTATTATTGATGCTTTATGTTTGGTTTTTTTGGGTTTCCTACTGGGTAATGTTATACTCAACCCTTCACGGGCTCCATCCACACATTTCTTGTATTATATATATGAAAGAAATTCTGATCGAGTCATAAGTGGACTAGGAGTAGGCAGAGTTAATATTAGGACAGAAATATTTATATTCTTACCATTTTTAGATTTGAAAGTATTCCCCTCCTACTGAGTTGGTCAGAATTTATTTCCAGTTTTTGTGGGATTTTATTTGGAACTTATTTCTTCCAATACTTTTTCATACTATTATTTTGGGATTATAGATATATTCATTAATTGGTGTCAAGTGTACTTTACTTTAAATATTTTTTGGGCTTCGAGACATGTTCATGTGTATAAGAACCTTAGGATAATTCCTTTTATATATGTGATATTCCTACCTAGATATGGTATCCAACCCTTAGCCTATTGAAGGTAGGATTGGGGTTGTACCACTCATCTTATCGACATCAAGGCTGGCCCTGATAGTTCGGGCCATGACTGAGTGGTATATGAGCTGTAAAGACCCAGAAATTTCAAGGAAATTTTTTTCTTAAATACTTTGAAATTTTACGAGTCTGCGGTTTCAGACGGCACTTGATTCTAAGACCCGGTGTGCCCGAAATCAATTTCTGAAGTTTTGTTCAGGTACGTTCAGTAAATGTACATGTGGGTTTTTTTATCTTTTGAACCGTTGCTTGGAATCACAATCCAAGGGCACCAATGAACTCACAGCACCGGTATTCGCCTAAGGGGACCTTTATCGCAGTTGCAATTTATGCGGGTTGAAAATTAAGTTTTGCAGATTTAGAATAAAATAAATAAAATTTGTAGTACACAATTTTATTTATGGATGGTGGTTATTTAGTCCCAAGGGGAGTTAGAAGTGGGTCCCACACCCACATAACCTCCCATGATAGGATTTAGTGTGGTGGGACCCACACGTTCCCTAAACCTTTCATCTCCCCATAACTCCCCTTAACCCCATTAACACCCCCCTTAATTAATTTGTTAACTCCTCTCTTTTAAATTTTAAACTCTACATCTCCCTCTCATTTAGTTTTCCAACTCAATTAATTAATATCCTTATTAATTAATTGGAACATATCCTGTTTTGAATTATTTTTATTTTCATGGAATTTCTTTAAAGTTGGAGAAGTCTATTAAAATATTTGGATAGCAAATATTTTTGGTGGGGGAACCATTTGAGAATTAAAAGAGCTTCATTCTTTAATGAAGAACACTGTACTTCCAATGAAGAACACCATCCTTCCAACGAAGAACCACCGAAGAACGACAATCGTCTCCTTCGATCTTCGTCTAAGCCAAAGGAGAAGGAGACACCCGCAAGGAACGCCGACGACGCTCCATCCTCATCTCCTTCTTCCCCGACGTCAATGAGTTGATGCCATCTCCCCGCGACGTCGTTTTCTGCGATTCCCGACTACCACGAACCTTATTTCAAGGTAGGGGTTTTTTATAATTTATAAGTGAATAAATTATCTCATTTGTGTTGAATTCTTTGGAATAAATTTGGCTAACTGATATCGCCTAACGCGGAGGGCGCGGGCCGAACGAACACGGCCCAACGACCCTCTGATATTTCCTGAATTTTTATTTGTGAAGGAGGTGTGTTGGAAGAGGCGGCGACGAACGAAGGCGGTGGCCGCACGCCGGACACATGCAGAAGAACCATGGCCCACAACCGTGGGGCAGTTGGCCGAAGAAGAACTGGCCGGCTAAAGTCATTCGGGCCGAAGGGAGACTGTGGCGCCACAAGGGGCGTCGCGCTGTGGGGAACCACGGTCCGCGCTCCACGGGCCGCTTCGGCTGAGAACCAGCCAGCTCATCAGCTGGCCGGGATGAAGGAGTCAAAACACTCATAGGTGCCGCGCGGAAGGACTGCGGCACTCGCAAGTGCCGCATCAAAGGACCGCGGCCCGCCTGTGCGGGCCACTCGCACTGGGAAGACCGGCCGACTTTGGCCGGCCAGATAGAAGGGTGGCGCTGCTTGGCACCGCTGGTTCGGGAGACCGGGGGGCTGCACCTCCCGGCACCGCTCAGCCAGCCGGGCCGAGCTGCAGCCATACGGGCTAGGCCGGGCCGTGTAGTGCCAGGCCAGGTCACGCCCTGTCGTGTCGGGCCGTGCCCTCTCGGGCCGGGTCACGCCCTCTCGGGTCGGGATGCCCCCTCTCGGGCTGGGTCGCGCCCCATCGGGGCAGGTCGCATGCTTCACTGGGTCGGTCCGACCCTATGCAGGGTCGGACCTGCCGAACCACCAGCCCACTGGGCTTAACGGGTCGGGCCTGCTTTCACTTCAATGTGAATAACTTTAAGACCATGCGTCCGATCGACGCGCCATCTGTGGAATTGGGACCCTCACAACAAATCGGTCCTTTTGGGATACTCTAAGTATGTTTTGGACGACTTTGGAAAGTGACCGGGTTTGGAATGAGCGTATTTCCAACAGGGCCCCTTGAACAGAAAAGCCAATATCTCTTAGACCGAGCGTTCGATTGACGCATCGTCTATCATGTCGGGTTCCTTTTGATGATACGGAACTTCGGGATACATCAACTATGAACTTCATGATAGTTTATGTATCAAACCCTTTTCTCGAGGAGCGGACCCTCCCGGAATCGAGCGTTCTGTGTGCGGGAACCCTAGAGCTGGTTGCGACTGCGACGTCTACCGTAATGGAATCTATTGTGGATTCGGCGATGACGACTACCGTACTGGAATCCTCCATGGGTTCGGTGACGGTGACTACCGTACTGGAATCCTTCATGGGTTCAATGGCGATGACTACTGTTCTTGTATCCTATGTGGGTCTGACAGTTTGACTGATGTTCTAATATCCTATGTGGGTCCGACATAGTAGCTGGTCTAGTATCCTATGTGGGTCTGACAGCTGAGCTGGTCTAGTATCCTACGTGGGTCTGACATCTTAGATAAACCAGTGGCTACATCTGATCATCTTTATCACTTTGCGAAAGTTGTATACCTGTGTGAGCTGAGTCTTGACATTCAATCATTATCATCGATGGGATTGACTTCTTTCTTGTGTGGACTGGGTTGTGCTTGGGCTCGAGAGTTGGAGTTGAACTGAGATTTATGACTTAGGTATATGTATGGGCATATACCTAAGTAGAGTTGGTTGATACTTCTTGATTGTATCTTTCCTTTTTGTTTTATCCTTCATGGATTCTGGGAGACCTTCAGGGGTCTCGAGGCCCCTACTGAGTATTGTTATACTCACCCTTGAAGGGGATATTCCCCCACTACGTTGTGTTGGATGCAGACAATGGAAAGCACTGATCGTGGTAGAGACTTGTAAAGTTGGACGGTACCCGGAGGTGGACCACTCAGTGGGACGTACACGGAGCGGACGGATGGTCCCGAGGTGCTGAGGAGACCATCTGTACCCACCCTTCAAATGGGATTCCTAGAGGATGACTCAGTGGTTATTGTTTTAATTTAATGTTGTTGTACTAGTCTTTTAGTTGTATTGTACTCACTGTTGGGCTTGTATTTCTGTCCCCTTCCTTTTTAGCACTTACTTTTGTATACAGTTTTTCTTGTACTTACTTCATTTGCGTACTCTATTGTGTTTCTTTACTTCTATAAAGGAAATTCCTTCCCAGTATAGGGATCTACGCCTTTGGTTCTAGTCGCCAGCCCCTGGCCTAAGAAGGCGGGCTTTGGGTAGTCACGGAATGGACCCCGAGGACGGGTCGTGACAAATTGGTATCAAAGGAGTCAGTTCTACCACAAAACTCAGGACTCTGATTATTTCTTCTCTATGAAGCAATAGTGTTAAGATTATTGATTATGGTTATCAGTCCAAGGAGTACAGTGTTGGTACGGCGGCCGACATATCTATACACCATGACCCTGACCCTTGATTTCCGAATCGGTGCACGAAAACACTGATTGCTTGTGTGTTTCAAAAGTTTTCTTTGTGATTACTTTGTGTCAGCTCACCAGGTATACTGTTTTACCATGGCGCACCTGTTTCTTTTCAGGATTTCCCCACAAAGGCAGCCATCTAGGGTTCTGAGTCACGTATGAGATGGAATCCCACCGAGCGATGAGGCCTCGGTGCAGGGCCCCATCACCGTGGAGGCACCAGCGGTACCACTACCCGCTGGTCCACCGATACCACCAAACCCAACAGCTAAGAGTGCACGCCGCCTGAGTGCGTTACATGAGTTCCAGCAATAGAGGTCACCCAGGTTCCATGGAGAGACGGACCCTCAGGTAGCTGAGGATTGGATAGAGGCTATTTTCAGAGTCTTCAGATTGGTAGGGACACCATCCGACATTATGGTGATCCTTGCTAAGAGTCTCCTGCACGCAGAAGTAGGTAGATGGTGGATTCTGATGCTCCAGGTGCATGATGAGGCATCTCTACTTTGGACAGACTTCAAGAGTCTCTTCCGCTCAGAGTTTGTTCCAACCACCCTTCATGCGGTGCGGATTTAGGAGTTACTTCATCTGCAGCAGGGCAGCATGATAGTAGCTCAGTACTCATCTAGGTTTACCGACCTCTCGCGCTACTCCACAGACATGGTACGAAACCCATTCTTTCGGTCCCGGACCTTTGATCAGGGACTCAAACATGATATCAGGGCTTCGATGATCTCCCTCAACATTTCGATGCAAGCGAGAGTGTTAGAGTGATCCATTCTTGTGGAGAGACTTCTCGCTGAGCCGACACCAGCAGCGAGACCCACCGCAGGGCGACACGTAGCAGAGTCTTCTATAACCAGCAATAGAGAGTTGACGCAGAGGTCCAAACGGACCAGGACATTAGGTGAGAGACCACAGGAAATAGGTTCGATTGTACGTGGCACATAGAACAGAGCCAGCTATACGAGGAGTTGGCAGTGTTATGCATGCGGCAGGCAGGGCCACATGGATCGGGACTGCCCATACCACCGTGAAGATGAGCATCAGATAGTGGATGGACCTCCCAGGCAGAGGTAGAGGTTTGATCGTGGTGGTCCACTGAGGGAAGGCGGACGAGGCAGAGGAGCTGGCCGAGCAGTGGGTGGTGGATGACGTTTTGAGACTCTACCACCACCACCACCAGGAGGTCCACCCTGACCACAGGGAGCTGGCAGACAGAGGCAGGCATAGCTCCAGGCAGTCAAGGCCTATGACCACGGTGCACCTGAGATGATTCAAGGTACTATCTGTGTCTACTCCACCCTTGATGCAGTACTTATAGACACAGGTGCGAGTCATTATTTTATTGTCGTTGCCCTTGTTCGGAGATCGGAGATTCCGATAGAGTCCTTGGCTCGATCCTTATGGCTAGAGACTCCTATGGGAGCAGACTCGACGATTACACACTGGTGCCGGTAGTGTGAGATTACTCTAGAAGGCGAGAGCTTCGGCTGGGATCTTCTTGTAGTGGCGTCGAGGCCTAACGATGTCATCTTGTGTATGGACTGGTTATCTACAGTCCATGATCAGATCGATTATATTAGGCACAAGGTGCGGTGTGTCCGCACGGATGGGACCAGGTTCACCTTCACCAGCGAGAAGGGAACCTTTGCAGCACAGGATGGAATTACACAGAGGAGAGGGCAGTCGATCACACATCAGTTGGCTAGTCTCATCCTTGGAGCGGTTGATATGTAGAGTCTGAGTTTCCCTGTTGTGGTGGATCAGTATGTGGACATTTTTTTAGATGACGTTCTAGGACTACCTACTCATAGAGAGGTAGACTTCTACATAGACTTATACCCTGGGAAAACACTGATATCTACTCCAAAATATCAGATGGATCCTGCCGAGCTTCGTGAGCTGCGGGTACAGATGGAGGACTTGTAGGGGAAAGGATTTATCCGAACCAAGGTTTCACCCTGGGCTTCTCTGATTTTGTTCACCAAGAAGGCGGATGGGAGCTTGAGACTGTGTGTCGACTACCATCTCCTGGATCAGGTGACCTTGAAGAACAAGTACCCACTCCTAAGGATTGACGACCACTTCAATCAACTCAAGGGAGCACGATGGTTCTCGAAGATAGACCTCAGTTCAGGTTATCATCAGCTCAAAGTTCAAGACGAGGATGTGCAGAAGATGGCCTTCAGGTGTCTGTATGGCCACTATGAGTTCTTGGTTATGCATTTTGGCGTAACCAACGCACCAGTAGTGTTCATGAGTCTCATGAACAGGATATTCCAGCCTTACCTCTATCGTTTCATTGTAGTCTTCATCGACTACATACTGATTTACTCGACCACTGAGGAGGAGCATGCCTACCACTTGCGGGTTGTACTGGATACACTCTGAGAGCACCAGCTTTATGGTAAGCTCTCAAAGTTCTAGTTCTAGATTCGAGAGGTTCACTTTTTGGGACACGTCATCTCGGAGGCAGTATTTGCAGTGGATCCAGCTAAGATCGATGCAGTACTTGCTTGGGAGCCACCCAAGAGCGTGACGGAGGTGCGGAGTTTCCTGGGTCTGGCTGGGTACTATCGGAGATTTGTGCCAGATTTCTCCAGATTTTCAGTGCCGCTTTCAGCCTTGACGAAGAAGGGGAAACCCTTCGTGTGGTTAGATAGATGTCAGCAGAGCTTTCAGGAGCTGAGGTAGATATTGACCATTGGGCCCATCTTGAGGCTACCGGTGGAGGGAGTTGGGTACATAGTGTACTGCGACTCATCAGGGACCAGACTCGAGTGTGTCCTGATGCAGGAGAAAGTAGTGATGGTGTATGGTTCATGGTAGTTGAGATAGCATGAGCAGAACTATGCTACCATGACCTGGAGTTAGCAGTAATGGTCTTCACCATGAAGATGTGGTGACACTATATAATGGGTGAGCACTTTACAGTCTATTCTGACCACAAGAGTCTCAAGTATATCTTCTCCCAGAAGGACCTGAACCTGAGACAGCGGCGATGGCTCAAGTTCCTCCAGGACTATGAATTTGAGATAGTCTATAATCATAGTAAGGGGAACGTTGTAGCTGATGCTCTCATCATTAGATCGGGCATTCAACTACTAGGAGAGGCGACGGAGCAGCTAGCCGCGTTGCAGATATCCTTTGTGGATAGAGATGGAGCAGCCTTTCTACAGTCACTCATAGTCACTCCTCCACTCCTTCAGCGAGTCATAGAGGCACAACGTGGGGATATTGATTGTGAGTCACGACGTGCTCAGATATCCACAGGGTAGGCGCCTAATGGATTTTTTGAAGGAGCGGAGCACATCATCCTCTTCAGGGGACGTACTGTGGTACCGGTTTCACTACAAGAGGAAGTGATAAGGGAGTTTCACACTTCCCCTATAGCGGTACATCCAGGAGTGGAATATATGTAACAGGACCTCAGACAACAACACTGGTGGTCGGGTATGAAGAAGGTTATAGAAGAGTTCGTTTCACGATGCATCACTTGTCAGTAAGTGAAGGCAGATCACTAGGTACCAGCAGGCTTGGTTCAGCCCTTAGAGGTTTCGGAGTGGAAGTGGGATGGGATATCCATGGATTTCATGATGGGGATTCCACGTACATCCAGAGGACACGACTCTATCTGGGTGATTATAGACCGACTCACCAAGTCGGCCCACTTCCTACCGATCCAAGAGCAGGGCTCAGTAGAGAGCTTGGGACGCCTCTACATTTAGGAGATCATACGGCTTCATGGTGTTCCATCATCTATCATTTCTGATCATGATTCGTGTTTCACTTCCCAGCTATGGAAGGGGTTACAGGAGGCTTTCAGGACACAGCTTCACTTGAGCATCGCCTTCCATCCTCAGACGGATGGCCAGACTGAGAGGACCATTCAGTCTCTCGAGGACATGCTCTGTGCATGTGTCCTTGACTTTGGTCGCATCTAGGAGGATCACTTACCCTTGGTGGAGATTGCGTACAACAACAGATACCACTCCACCATCAGGATGAGACCTTAAGAGGCATTGTACAGCCGACCTTGCATATCACCTCTGTGCTGGACTGACCCAGTGGGGTCAGCACTTGAAGGACTAGAGATGGTGCAGGCTACAATGGAGAAGGTGCAGATCATCAGGAGCGGATGAATACTACATAGAGAAGACATAATTCATATATTAATAGGAGATAGAGACCACTAGTGTTTGGGGATGGAGACTAAGTTTTCCTATGGGTCTCACCTCGACGATGTCTACGGAGATTTGGCCAGGGCAGCAAGTTATCTTCACATTTCATCGGACCTTTCCAGGTCCTCAGCAGAGTAGACGAGGTGGATTACCGCCTGGCCCTTCCACCTCAGTTGCACCGAGTTCACGACCTCTTCCAAGTATCTCAGCTGAGGAGATACGTGCATGACCCATCACACATCATCAACCACGGGGAGATGGACATCGATGACGGGGCGACATTCTCAGAGGTCCTGGTGGAGATCGAGTATCGACAGGAGTGGGTCCAATGTGGATGGTCTATTCCTCTGGTGTGCATTTTCTGGCAGTATGGGAACCTCCAGGAGAGCACTTGGGAGTGAGAGGCTCAGATGTGAGCTCAGTACCCCCATTTGTTTCTCTATTGTGTGTTGTAGCTTTACAGGGACGTAAATCCCTGAGGTGTAATTAATGTAAAGACCCATAAATTTCAAGGAAAAATTTTTCTTAAATACTTTGGAATTTTACGAGTATGCGGTTTCTGACAGAACTTGATTCCGAGGCCCGGTGTGCCCGGAATCAATTTCTAAAGTTTTGTTCGGGTACGTTCAGTAAACGTACATGCAGGTTTTTCTATCTTTTTAACCAGTGCTCGGAATCGAAACTCGAGGGCACCGATGAACTCCCAGCGGTGGTATTTTCCTAAGGGGACCTTTACCGCAGTTCTGTTTTATGTGGTTTGAAAATTAATTTTTTGGGATTTAGAATAAAATAAATAAAATTTGTAGTACACAATTTTATTTATGGATGGTGGTTATTTCCTCCCAAGGAGAGTTAGAAGTGGGGCCCACACCCACATAACCTCCCATGAGAGGATTTAGTTTGGTGGGACCCACACGTTCCATAATCCTTTCATCTCCCCATAACTCCCTTTAACCCCATTAACACACCCAAATTAATTTGTTAACTCCTCTATTTTAAATTTTAAACACTCCACCTCCCTCTCATTTAGTTTTCTAACTCAATTAATTAATATCCTTATTAATTAATTTTCACATCTCCTCTTTTCAATTATTTTGATTTTCATGGAATTTATTTAAAGTTGGAGAAGTCTATTATAATATTTGGATAGAAAATATTTTTAGTGGGGGAACCTCTGGAGAATTAGAAGAGCTTCATTCTTCAACGAAGAACACCGTCCTTCCAACGAAGAACCACTGAAGAAAGACGATCATCTCCTTCGATCTTTGGCCAAGACAAAGAAGAAGGAGCCACCTACAAGGAATGCCGACAACGTGCTATCCTCAGCTCCTTCTTCCCCAACGTCAACGAGTTGACGCTGTCTGCCCACGACGTCGTTTTCCACGATGCCCAACTACTACGAACCATATTTTGAGGTAGGGGTTTTGTATAATTTATAAGAGAATAAATTATCTCGTTTGTGTTGAATTCTTTGGAATAACTTCGGCCAATTGATATCTCCTAATGCGGAGGGAATGGGCTGAACGAACACAGCCCGACGACCCTTCGATGTTTCCTGGATTTTTATTCGCGAAGAGGTGTGTTGGAAGAGGCGGTGACGAATGAAGGCAGCGGCCGCACGCCGACCGGATGCGGAAGAACCGCGGCTCACAACTGCGGGCCGCTCGGCCGAAGAAGAACTGGTCGGCTAAAGCCGGCTGGGACGAAGGGAGACCTCGACACCATAAGGGGCCACACACTATGGGGAACCGCGGCCCGCGCTCCATGGACCGCTTCAGCGATGAACCAGTCGGCTCGTCAGCCGGCCGAGATGAAGGAGTTGTGGCACACACAAGTGTCGCGCCGAAGGACCGCGGCCCACCCGTGCATACCGCTCGCACCGAGAAGACTGGCCAGCTTCAGCCGGCCGGATAGAAGGATGGCACCGCCGATTCGGGAGACACCCCCCCCCCCCCCCCCGCACTGCTTGGTTATCCGGGCCAAGCCACAGCCATCCGGGCCAGGCTAGGTCGTGTCGTGCCGGGCCGCGGCCTCCCGGGCCGGGCCGCACCCCACCGGGCCAGGTCGTGCACTTCATCGGGCCGTTCTGACCCTTTCCTGGGTCAGACCCGCCGAACCGGGTTGGGCCAACCTGCCATCCCACTGGGCTTAACGTGTTAAACCCATTTTCACTTAAATGTGAATAGCTTTAAGACTGCGCGTCCGATCGACACGCCGTCTACGGCATTGGGACCCTCATGACGAAGCGGTCCTTTTTCGATACTCTAAGTGAGTTTTGGATGCCTTTATAAAATGGTTGGGTTTGGAACGAGCATATTTCCAACTGGGCCCCTGGAACGGAAAAACCAATATCTTTCAGACCGGGTGTCCGATTGACGCGTCGTCTATCGCGTCGGGTTCCTTTTGACGAGATGTAACTTCGGGATAAATAAACTCTGAACTTCATGATAGTTGATGTATCAACCCCTTTACTCGAGGAGTGGATCGTCCCAGAATCGAGTGTGTTGTGTGCGGGAACCCTAGATCTGGCTGTGACTGTGACTTCTACCATACTGGAATCCTCCATGGGTTCAGCGACGATGACTACCATACTAGAATCCTCCATGAGTTCGGTGAAGACAACTACCATACTGGAATCCTCTATGGGTTCAATGGCGATGACTACTATTCTTGTATCCTATGTTGGTCCAACAGTTTGACTTCTGTTCCAGTATCCTACATGGGTCTGACAGAGTAGCTGGTCTAGTATCCTATGTGGGTCCGACAACTTAGCTGGCCTAGTATCCTATGTGATTCTGACAGCTTAGAAGAACCAGTGACTACATATGATCACCTTTATCACTCCATGAAAGATGTATACCTATGTGAGCTAAGTCTTGAATTTCAATCATTATCATTAATGTGATTGACTTCTTTCCAATGTGGACTGGGTTGTACTTGGGCTCAAGAGTTGGAGCCGAACTTTGATTGATGACTTAGGTAAATGTATGGGCATATACCTAAGTAGAGTTGGTTGATACTTCGTGATTGTATCTTTACTTTGTGGTTTATCCTTCATGGATTCTGGGAGACCTTCAGGGGTCTCAGGGTCCCTACTGAGTATTTTTATACTCACCCCTGCACGGGCTATGCCCGCACTACGTTGTGTTGGATGCAGACGACGGACAACACTGATCATGGTAGAGACTTGTGGAGTTGGATGGTACCTGGATGTGGAACACTCGGCGGGACATATAGGGAGCGGATGGACGGTCCCGAGGTGCTGAGGAGACCATCTTTACCCACCCTTCAGGTGGGATTCCCGGAGGATAACTCAGTGGTTGCTGTTTTACTTTACTGTTGTTGTACTAGTATTTCAGTTGTACTATACTCACTGTTGGGCTTGTATTTCTGGCCCCTTCCTTTTCAGCACTTACTTTTGTATACAGTTTTTCTTGTGCTTACTTCAGTTTCATACTCTGTTGTGTTTTTTTACTTCTATAAAGAAAATGTCTTCCCAGTATAGGGATTTACACCTTTGGTGCTAGTCACCAGCCCCTGGCCTAAGAAGGTGGGCGTGGGGTAGTCACAGCATGGGCCCCGAGGACGGGTCGTGACATGAGCAGTCAGTTCTACCTTAGGACTAGAGTCTATAAGGATTGGTGTGGGAACTTGAGAAATATTATTATAGTTTTCCAAGTTCGAATCTTAGGCCATGGAATCTATTGTTGGTGTGACGGATTACGTATCTATTCACCAAGAATTTAACAACCTATTTTTTGACTCAGTGTATATAAAAATTGGTTGCATGGAAAATATTGGTACATGAATCATATTGGAATGGGTTGTGGTTTCCTTTTCCTTTTTAAGTCAGATCCCCAGATATAATATATTGAAAATGTTATCTCTTTAATTTTGACATCCATCTAGGATTCCTCATTAGGACAGTGAGGATAGCTCACCTAGTCAATAGGCTTTAGTACATGGTCCTTTATAGGGGGTGTTACCTATGGGTGGTTTTCTAGTTTTTTCCACCACTTGTCAAGTAGTAGGTTTCACTAGTAGTACCATCTATTAATGTGAATAGGCTAAGCATGATAAACAATATTCATAGATAGTTTCCCTCAAGGTTTTAGGGTGAGATATACCCCCAATCATCTGATGACTATCTTGAAGCATCAACGGGAATTTTCCACATTGTGAGGGCACATAAAAATTAGATTGTGGTCCAAGAAATGGGTCTTATTCAATGATCTCCATGGTGATGGTGGAGTTTGTTGGCTCAAATTAATGATTAAATAGTTATCCCTTGGTTATAGTTTGAGTCTCTCTTTTGGGAGGAGTTCAATTTATCCATTTTATGGGTGGTTCGAATATAGGATCTCCTTCAACTTCCACAAGGTAGTAATATTGTGGATGTGTATTCAATGAGGTTCACCGACATCTCATGATACTCTCTCGATATGGTATGAGATCTATTCTTTTGAGAACATGCATCTGAGTTATGCCTACACTGAGATATCATTTCTGTAGTGATATCTCTTCTTATTCCCACCTATGTTGATGTGATTGAGAGGAATTTAATGTCACATAGATATTTTGAGGAGTAGACACTGACAGTTGGTGCTAGTAGTGGGGACATTAAAACTGAGACAATCGAATATGGTAGCCAATGGTAGGGATAGTGATATATGCATGTGAGACACTTCAAGATATGATACTAGGGGAAAGGTTCTATTGTTCAAGGAACATGGGATGGTTCTAGTTAGTTGAGAGAGAGAGGAAGTGTTTCCCATACAATGATCGGGGATGTCTCATATTATACTATCCAACCCATCATAAAACCGATTGAGAGATAGTAAATAGAATGCCCAGTAAGAGGAATAGGTAAGATTAGGTAGGTCCACATGGTGGATTATATGGTAGTGAATCTGGGAGATTTGTAGGAGGTGGTGTATGGTTTGACCAGTTTCCACCACCACCCCTATGTGGTCCATGCCATACTTAGGGATCTGGTGGTCAGGGTTGAAGAAAACTGCAAGACATGGTGGTATATAAAGTAAAGACTCTTGTAAAGACTCAAGGTATGTAATGTGTCTTTTATACATTAGTTTTAGTTTATATGGGCACCGGTATGATCTTATTATTTCTTTACACTTCTATTTTTTTATACTTAGAGATTTTGGTTGAGCCCTTCACTTGACCCTTGCAATTAGAGACTCTGACTGGGGATGATTTAGTGATCACACACTTCTGTCAATATTGTGACTTGAGTCTTTGTGGGGAGACCTTAATATAGGATCTCATTATAGCATTTATGAGGCTATACATCATCATTTTAGGCATGGACTAGTTATCCAAAACTCATTACCTTATTGATTTTTTCTAGAAGAGGATTTGGTATATTCACAGAGATGGGATGAGTTTTTCCTTTTTTTAGTGAGAAGCAATCCCCTAAAGAATAGTATGGGATCATTTTCATGAGGATACAACTGATTACTCACCAATTGTCTTGTATTACCCTTGGAGTAGTAGATTCCGTGGGCTATTAGTTTCTTACATTCATGGATGAGTATGAGGATTTCATTCCTAAAGACATTTTGGGATAACATCCCCATCTATAGATTGATTAATTCATATAATTTCACCTAGGTACTGCCTCAATATTTTCACTAGCATATCGGATGCCTCCTATAGAGATTCATGAGATGAAGGTTAGTTTGAGGATTTTACATGAAAGGGATTTGTCAGACCAAGTGTGTCCCAATAGGAAGCTCTAGTTTTTTCTCTCTAAGAAGGTAGATAAAAACTTGAATTTTTGTCTAGATTACCATAACCTAAACTAGATGGGTGTAAAAAATAAGTATCTACTACTAATGATCATCAGCCTCTTTCATCATTTGAGAGGGGTGAGATGGTTCTCAAGGATTGACTGCAGATCATGCTATTATTAGCTTCAAATATGTGACATGGATATACTGAAGACAACATTATGATCCTTCTATGATCATTATTAGTATTTGGTGATGCCTTTTTCTTTGATGAACTCCCAAACCATGTTCATGGGATTCATGAACTATATATTTCTACATTTCTTAGACAGGTTCTTGGTATAATTCATCGATGATATTTTATTATACTTAGCATCTGAGAATGATCATGAAAGACACTTAAGGATAGTTCTAGATGTACTCCAAGATCACCAACTTTATGGTAAGAACTAAAAGTGTTGGTTATAGATTTAGTAGTTCACCATCCTAGTACATTGTATCTCATAGGTAGGACTAGTAGCTATCCAAGGTTGAGGCACTATTATCTTGGGATCCATCCAAGAGAATGATGGAGGTGTAGAGCTTCCTTGCATTGGCAGAATACTATAGTAGGATTATGCCCAATTTATCTAGAATATTGGAACCCTTGAATGCATTGAATCAAAATAGGACACATTTCGTGTGTATGAAGAGGCAATTACAAGATTTTTAGGAGTCTTGGTATAGATTTTTTAGTATTCCCATCTTGATATTGGTGGAGGAGGGTGTCGAGTATTTAGTGTCTTACAATGCATCCAAGACCATGCCAAGATGTGTCTTAATGCAGAGGAAGGTAGTGATTGCCTATAGGTTTAAACAGTTGAAATCACATGAGCTGAACTATGTGACCTACAATCTTGAGCTAGTAGTTGTAGTCTTCTCCCTAAAGATGTGGTGATATTACCTTAGGGGTGAGCAGTTTATCGTTTATTATAACCAAAAAAATATCAAGTATATCTTCTCACAAAAGAATCTTAACATGAGATATAGTTGATGGCTTGAGTTCCTCCAGGATTTTGACTTCGATATCGTCTAAAAACATGGGATGGGAAACATATTGGAATATTATTTCAATAGGAGATCATTCTTTCAGTTATTGATCAATGAATCATAGATGTTATCATCATTTCATTTTTTCCTCCTATGTGAGGATGGTAAAGCTAACCTTTAGTTGATGGTAAGTACCCCATTACTACTGTAATGTTTTAGGGAGTCTAATCATGGAAATATTGACTATGAGACATTGCATTCTCATATATCAATTACATGTGCTCATAATTAATTTTATGAAGGTGGGGAGAACATCATACCTTTTAGAGGTAGAATGATGATACAAGTGACATTATGAGATGAGGTGATGAGGGAGTTCCATAAACCCCCTTAGTAGTACATCCAAGTTTGGAAACAATGTATCATGACCTTCATCAATAGTTTTGGGGTCCATGTATGAAGAAGAGTGTAGATAAGTTCATATCTTGATGCCTAACTTGTCATCGAGTGTAGGATAAACACCATGTTCCAGTGGGTTTAGATCAACCCTTTGAGGTGATAGAGTGGAAGTGGGATGGTATATCAATGGACTTCATGATGGGGATTCCCCAATTATCTAGTGGAAATGACTCCATCTTAGTGATATAAGACCAAATCACCATGTTGTACCACTTCCTTGTTATATAAGATAAGAGTTTAGTAGAGGTATTAGGACACCATTTTGTGTAGGAGATAGACTTGATATATATAATTCTCTTGATGATCGTTTTAGACTGTGATTCTCTCTTTAAATCATAGATATGGAGAGGATTGAAGGAGTACTTTGGGACTCACTTACATTTGATCATGGAATTTCACCCCTAGACTGACTGCCATACTAATTGAATCATTCATGTTCTTCAGAACATGTTACGTTATTTCATGTTGGACATTGTCCATGGTTGGGAAGATCACCTACCTTTAGTGTAGTTTTCATACAACAATAGCTACAATTACACCAGTTTTAAGGAACCGTTCAATTATTTGTATAGAAGACCCTTCTATTCACCAATATATTGAAAAAACATAGAAGATTTAGCATTTATGGACATGCATTTGGTGAGAGTGACAATAGGGAAGGTGAAGATTACCCAGGAGTGAATTAAGACTGCACATAGTTGTCATAAGTCTTATTAAGACTGGATATAGAGGCCTTTGGAGTTCATAGAGGGAAAAAATTTATTCTTGAAGGCCTCACCTCAACATGGATTTCATATATTTGGTCAGGTTGGCAATTTATCTTTGAGGTTCATTATCCATTTCTAGATACGATGTAGAGTTGGAAAGGTGGTGTATTGCTTAGATCTACCACCATAGTTAGAATGGGTACATGAAATCTTCAACATGTCATAATTGAGGAGGTATGTTCATGACCCATCACATGTTATCGAGGGGGGAAAATCTAGACATTGAGGATGCAGATATCTTTACTAAGTATCTGGTGTAGATCAATGATTGAAAGTATAAGATACTCTAATGTCAACAAATTCCCTAGTTGTGTGTCTAATGTAAGAATAATAAACTTCAAGAGAACACCTGAGAGTGGGAGAACAACATGTGAGACCAATACCCTCATATTTTTAGTAGGTTTTTCTCCTTTTAAGATGAAAATACCTAAGGTGGGGAGAATGTAACATCTCAATTTTTTCCATGTAAATATATGGAATATATCTAAAACAAATTTACAGTCAAGCAGTGAGAGGATTCAAAATTACGAGGCCTGCTGATCCCGATATGGATATAATAAAAATATTAAATATATTATATCATGTATTTGTGATTTTTATAAATTAATAAAATAAATCCTAAAGGTAGATTCATATGGAAAATCTAAGACCATCGTTGAGTCCATAATGTAGGTTTTACCTAAGACACGACATAATATTTAAGTGTGTCAAGTGTTCAGATTGGGTTCCATTATGGGTGGGTAAATAATTAAATAAATTAATATATATCTATTTAATTTTATAATTTAATCCTATAACCTAGGATTATCTATAAAAATATGGTTATTACTAGTACCTGGGGTTATTCGCATAACCCAGGGATTGATAAAGGAACAATTGGAGGAAATCATTGGCAGCTGACAATGAATTGGGGGATGGGATCGATACCATAGGGATCATCTACACTAATGGAGTTTTTGAGTCATTCCAACAACTATAATGAATAATTTTTATTTATCTGTCATTGATTCAAACTCAAGGTAGGAATTTTTTTGGATTCATCCAGTTTTTTTATCTCATGTTGAACATAGGTAAATTCTACTAAAAAGAATTGATTCACACATAAACAAGTTATTTATTTGGTTGTTGATTATTAATTATTTATTCTTTATTATAACCGAAATTAATCTAGGACAACTCGAACAATGTTTGAGGTTCATTCCCCAATTTTGTGTATTGTTATTTTTCATCCCCATTCTTTTCCCACTCATCGCTATTGTTTATTTTGGCTGGTGTTTTAACAAATAACTAATTATAATTCATTATCAATTGATAATTGGTGAAACAATTTGATTTCCACAAATTTGGGTTCAATATCCATGATGGGATTGACCTGTATTGGTAATGACTACATCTTGGGACTAGTTTTTTACTCTTTGTGTGTGATTCAGAGTGCGGTGGTAAAATGGTTTGATGAGGAGGTATTTTTGTGTGAATCTAGTTGTTGAAATATTGATAGAGGTGATGGAAATGGTGCAGGGAGATGATGGCAGCAATGATACATGATGTCAGCACTGTTACACGGGGTTGGCAGCATCGATGGTGCATGGAGATGGCGACGGTGAGACCCTCCTACTATAGAATCTAGTGTGCAATGCTCCCCCCCTTGTGCATGATTCAGGGAAAATGGGGGGAGAGAGAGATTATTAATAATAATGTTTTTGTTTTTGTTATTATTATTGATGTTTTTGTTTTTCTAGTTGTTCTTATTATTATTATTAGTATTATGTGACTTAAATCCCTACATATCTTCTTTATACGGTGTCATGTTGAAGAACTATCTATGAAATCATATCCCTGGTATTTAGGTGTATGTTTTGAGAACAATATTTGTTATTTAATTCAAACTCATGGCTAAAGCCCATGAATCAACTTTCATGCTTGATGTAGTGAATTGTGTTTTTTTTTTCATCAGGTGTCTGTTCATGGCATGTAAATAGCATATCCCAAGTGTTTTTCTATGAGGATCAAAACAAAATAAACTTTTTGTATGTTCATGGATATTTTTAGTGAAATTTTGATGGGTTTTCATTTTACATTATCATACCAATGATGATCCCTGAGTGTTTTTTAGGATTTTTTTCAGACTCAGATTTGGGTCTATGAGTAGTCTATCCTGAGTAGTTTTCCATGTAGATTATGATGATGACCATAATTTTGGAATTATATATATGATGAAAGGTGATTTATGTGAGGTTCTTCTTTTAGTGAAACTTAACCAGTATTGGTTGAGTGTGTCCCCTTGGTCTATCCCTATGATGGTGTAATATGGCATTACATCCCGAGCATCATATTATGATCCCCTCTATGAGATGAGTCTTAGATGGAGTTTGTAGTGTCCCCCAATGGTCCTTATTGTGATCCTACATCATTCTTTATTTCATACTAGGTGAGATTAATTGAATATTTAGGACAAACACTATATGGGTGGTGATCCCCTATCTAGTTGGATATTCTATTACAGTTTATGGTGTCCCCTTGTAGTCTTTGGATTGATACCCTATCTAGGAGATGAGATCTTTCAAATCTAGTGAGTACTTATTTGGAGATACCTGACAAGCACAACTACTCATAGGAGAACCATCAGTGAAAGCATGGATTGTGGAGAGAGAAATTCTCTCACCCGATTTTCATTTTTCATAAATAACACCTTCAAAATTACCCTATATATCTGAACCCCTCTATATATGTCTACATACATATTGACCTTCTCTCACCTATTGGATAATTCATACCCATGTCCTCTCTTACTCCCTTGATCATATACTACCATTGCCATGATTTGATAATAAATTATTCCTTATCCTACCCATTTTTTCTTTGGAATTTAGGTAAGGGGACTATTTTAAAAATTACTATTTTTATACTTCTAAAGAGATCTTCTATTTTTATGATTTCAAAAATAAAACATTTTATGATTTCAGGTCTTATTTCAAAAACTTCTTCATGTAAGGGTATTATTTTTTTAAGAAAATAATTTTATCTAAAAACTTTATATTATGTAAGGTTTATTTTCTTGAAAACTTGTTTTTTTTTTAAATAATTTATTTTGTTTATACTATGATTTTTTGTAAGGAAAAATTTAATTTCAAATCTATGTATTTTATTTTCAATACCATTTTTATTTGATGGAAATTTTCTTTGAATATTATGATTTATGGTTTTCCAAAACTCTGTTTTGTAAGAGAAAGTGTTTATTTATTTTCTAAAACTCTATTTGTGTGGAATATGTTTTATTTAGATTTCAAAGGATTTTTCTCATATAATTTTATTTCAATAAATTTATTTATAAGTTTAAAATGAATATAAATTAATCATGGGGTTTTAAATTTAACATTTTATGTATAAAATGTCTTTTAAAATTTATGAATTTTGAACAAATATTTTTTATGGAAATTTAACATGTATGTAATTAATAGTCTATTCATGTTTATAAATGTATCTATTTTAAATAATAATAAAATGTTAAAATGTTTAAAATTCTATATAAATGTAGATTTTATGTTTTAAAGGGAATGAAGTTTAATTTTTATGTATTTATTTTAGTTTTGAAAATAAAATACTTATATGTAAATTTTTAGAAAACTTGTTTTAATGTAATTATAATGATAATGGAAGGCTTTATAAAAACTATTTTTATTTTAAGATTCATAATTTGGGTATTGAGGTGGTGTTGAGGAATATGAAGTGAACCCAAGACCTCAAGGGTATATTTTCCTAAATGTTATAATAATGGTAGCCTCATGTATTTCTTAAATATTTCCAAGTATCTTCATATTCCATAAGAAATTTATTATTTCTAAATTAAAATTTTCAATAGTTTTCAAGGAGAATTGTATTTTGAAATATTTTTTTTAAATGATATTTTTGAAAATTATTTCTTATATGAATTTTAAAAACCCTAATTTTATTATTTGGATAGTGTATTATTTAGTATTTAAAATGTTTGTGTCTAATATAAAATATATTATTTTCAAGGAAAGGTTTTAAAACGTTATGGGGAAATCCAAGGACATATTTCAATGGTTATTATATTTTGAAATGAAATTTATTTTTTAAATTGATATATATTTTTAATGTTATTGAAAATTATTTTCAATGGTTATATATTTTTAAAACCCTAGTGTTATATTTTAGAAGTTTATTTATCAAATCATTTATATTTGACATAAAATAAAATCTTTACAAAAGAGTTGTGAAAAATATCTACAAAAGGATTTTACTTTTGGTTTATGAAACCCCTTACTAGAAAATTTTAAGCTCACCCTACATCTTAAAATGTTTTAAAAATCCCAGTAGAAGTTATAATGGAATTTGGTTTTATTAAGGAGCTATTTTGAGTGAATCCAAGTAGTTTTTTATTTATAAATTGTGTCAACTCTGATATGATGTATAGATTATTCAAAATCCTTCAAATCCCGGATTGAAACAACAATTGGTTTTTTTAAAAAATATATATAATTTTTAGTAACTTTTTATATATTAAAATATATATATTATTTTTAGCACCAAGTCTAGAATCTAGGGAATCAGGATGTACGAGAGTATGTTAAAAAAAATTTATTTCAAATTTTTGGTAAAAAATCAAAAAGTATCTTGTTCAGAAGATGACAATAATATTTATTTTTAACCATTTTGTAAAAATTAAAACATGGATAAAATTTTATTTAATAAAACATTTTATAATATTAAAAAATATTCTTTAAAACATTTTTAAGTAAAATATTGATATAGAATAAAATGATCCCCAGATGAGTATAAAAACAAGACTACTTTACTTAAACTAGTTTCAGTATTATGGTTAGTTAAAGATTTTAAAGTTGAATGAAACATATAATTTTTAAAAAATAACCATATAAGAATAATTTTTTAGGGTTTAAGATATAAATATCAAATAATTCTCCCATTAGAGAGTTAAATATAAATAATCTCAAATAACGATGATATTTTCAAATAAAGCCTTACCAATTTGGTAACTTTTCAAACCATAACCTCAATGAAATAAATAAATTAAAATGAAAAGTTAAATAAAATTAATATTTAAATATTATTGATATAACATGACAAAGGTTTCATAGTTTTTCCTCATAAAAATAAATAGGCACATAATTTCAAATATATCCAAATAGAGTGGAAATTGAGAAGAAATCTCTTACAAATATAAAACTATTGAAGAGATAATTATTAAATTAATTGATTATAAATATCAAATGTAAATCCAAATTAAAAAATTATAAATAAAACATAAATTATTATAAATTAATTTCACATATAATCATATAATATCAAATCTAATGAAGAATTAATATAACCCAATGAAAAGAAATTGAGTTATATAACCCCTTACCTATTTATAACTTTTTATTCAAATCCCCTTGAATGAAATATTTTTAATTTAAAAAAATCATGAATCATGAATGATTAATTATATAAAATTTAAAATAGAAAATATATATACCATATGAAATAATTTAGGTGCATAACTTTAAAATATTCCTCAATAGAGAAAATTTATGATGAAATCTCTTACATCGGTTCCAAGTTATCACATACGTTCCTTATATTCGTGAATAATAAACTCGGGTTAATTATTTACTTAATTGAGTTTTTTTTTAAAAAATTTATTCATTTTATTTTTTTTATTTCCATTTTATTTTTAATTATGAAATTAATTATGTTTATGTTTTATGTTTTGATGATATTCATTTCATATGTACAAAATGACTTCGGTAGGGTGAATATGGTAAGAGGGTCCATTTTCCCATCATCTATAAAATAATCATGAAATAATTATACTATATATATATATATTTTTTATAATTTTAATCCATCCATGAAATATTTTTATGAAAAATGAACTATGTTACAATCATGAAGATGATATATCATACATATGCATAAATAAAGATTCTATTTTCTAGTGATCATGATGGAAATAACATAACTATTATTTTATATTTTCATCATTATAATTATAACATAAATATAATATTATTTATTTAAGTACACTTATATATATAATTCATGTGATTTGTTTATGAAAAAAGAGTCACAATGCTTTGTGGAGGTTGTAATCCACACATACGCACAAATGATGCTATTATTTTTAAATGAATGGAAAGGTGATACATTATTTTTAATATTATCATTAAATTATGAAAAAGATGTTATTAATTTAATATATGTATATATATATAGTAAATTCATCATTAAAACAAGTTATGAGTGGTGGTGATGGAAAATAAATTACATTGATTCGTGAGGTGGTAGTCCACCGTACACACGAAAGGAGGTTTTTTTTCCCATTTAATAGAAGAGTAAATAGATATAAGTTGTCACATTAACATAATAACATCTAATTATATGTAATATGATGAATTTAATATATCATAATGGTTAAATAATAATTTAATAAGATGAAATAATAAATAAATAAATAATTCTTGGTTAAGAATGATACCTCTTCTTTAGACAACCACTTTTGGTTTACACCAAAATCAATCTATGGAGGGATTTTTATAATACCAATGAATCTAGGACATAAATTTATATGTTAATAATGTATTTTAGTAGTTATTGGCAGAACCAAAATTGTATTGAATTGTGAATAATATATAAAAATAGGTTCTCTTTTATAATAGAGGGTATAGGCATTCTTGGAATTTCATAAAATATAAAATTAATATAGATTAATTTTCATATTTAAATGGCTCTAAATTGGTAAATTTTAATATAAAATGATTTTTATTCAAAACAATATCTTAGAATAAAAATTTTACATGTTTAGGTGATATTTTCACCATTAATGTTTTTATTTAACCTATTTTAACCCTTTTTAACAATTACTATGATATTAAGCTTTTTACTCTTTAGGGGTTATGAAAGTTACTATAAAAATAAAAAAGGTCAATAAATGGAACTAAGTTGATATTATCAACCACATACCATTTACTTGAAAAAATATAATAATTTTATGGATTTTATATCATTTAACGGAACATTATTTATTATAAAATATCATTAATGCCAATTTTGGCACTATTGATTTAATTTGACTTCAAAAACATCAATAAAAATATGAAATTTAAATATATACATTTAAAACTACCTAAAGTGTAATATTTATCTATAATTTTGTTAACACAATATTTTTTTCAATTTAAATTACTTTTAATATTTTTAAATTAATTTATTTTATTTTCAATTTAATTAATTTATTATTACGTCTGTATTGTGTAAGAATTTAAGGTATTTATTTCATTAAAAAAATTAGAAATAAAATACCATGTTAAAAAAATATTTTATTTTTAATAATCATTTATGACTGAAGGTACCTTCTTTTTATCATGATGTCAAAGTTTTAAAGATAATAAAATAAGGAAAATGACATTTTTGTCTCTTCTTTACATAAAGTATTATAAAGGTCCTAATCATGTCCATGTGAAAATAAAAGGTCATAGATTAAAATTTTGGATGAATATGAAAGAAATATACTCATCCAATAAAATTAATGAAAGTGTTATGGTTACTTTTTATTCCTTATCACGTTATTTTTACCCTTAATTAACACATTTTACCTTTATTGTGGTAACCAAATTATTCTAATGTTACTATTCATAATGACCAAAAATAAAAAATCCTTATATAAAAAATATGGAAACAAAGATTAAAAATATTGAATCCATTATTTAATATTCAAAACTTAAATGTGGAAGAAATTAATTTTAAATTAAAGCATAAAAATGTGATGGAAAATAAGTTTTCATAAAATTGTATTCTTAAGTGTAAAAATAATTTTATACCAAATTAAAGAAAAAAATTAATTAAAAATACTATAATTGTATTTTTTAATCAAAATTAACTAAATAACTTTTAAAACTAATCAAATATGTAATTTTACTTTGTAAATACTTGAAAAGAAAATTCAATTTTCAATAAAAATTTGTACTTTTACTATTCATTGAAAAAAACTTTTCATAAAAATCTCAAATAATTCTTATGAGTTAATTTTAATATTATGATTTCAAAAATTAAATATTTTTTATAAAATAAAACTTCCAAAAGTGTTAGAAATTCATTATATCATCTAGTCACAATTAAAAATAAAAATTATTTTTTAAGAAAAAATTCTTTTGAAGAATAAAATGACTTTACAAAAAATGACTACTTTCTTAAAAATACATTTTAATTATCTAAAATATTTATAAAAGATTTTAAATTTTTCGTTATTCTTATTCATACCACTAATTTTAATGTATATTTTACAATGGTCACAATAAAATATTTTAATAATATATCCCAGCTTGTTTAAACTTGGCGTTGTGTGTAAGGAAAACTATCTATGAAATAAAATTTATTTCAAGATGAATATATTATAAAATAATGGGCTATTACATTATACCCCCTTAAATAAATTGATCCCTTGAAATTATATTTTAGTACTCAAAGGTCTAACCTTCTTTGAAAACTAACAAAGTACATAGGGATACTGAAACTTCTTTTAAAAAAAGATTGTGGAAATCATAAAGGTTACCTAAAATATCATGTATTCAGGTTCATGGATAAGGAAACAATTGGTGGGAAGTTAAAATATATGCATGTAATAGAATAATAACTTCTAAGGACTAATATATAGTGATATATAATATGGTCATGAGAACGTTAATGACCAAAAATTCATAACTCTGTGGTGGGTGAAAATACCATTAATTCATCAGAAATGAAGGTAAATGTGTAACATTTTTATTTCATGATAATTTTGATATAGGTTAGGTATTATTTAACTATCATGATATTTAAAACCATAAAATATAATTACTTGATATATTTTTATTTCAAAATCACAATTTCATCCTTTGGTTGTGCTTTGATCAATTTCCACATTATTTCATACTCTAAAAAAGAAATATCTGAGATGATTTTTTCATTCCTGAAGTACAAAAATTAACTTTTAAAGGATCATATAATATAAAAATGATAAAAATATATTCCTATTATCTTTAAATTTTATCAACAATTTAAATGGTTACCTCATGGTAAGAAAATATTAAAAATAAAAAAAAACTTTCATATGAATAAATAATACATTTTACTTAAAAATTTCCTCAATAACACTAAATTTTAAACTTATATTATTACCTAAATAAATAATACTATATCTCAATTAACATCAAAAGCTTCAACACTAAATAATTTTTTATCCTCAATGGTAATCTCATATCTATTAACCTACATTCCAAAAAATTAATTGAATTATTTCTAAAACCTAGTAATAGTTTCATATCACCTCAAAATATCAAAAAGATTTGATCCTATAATATGGTTCACAAAATGAACTTAATATTTATTGGTAAATTTTTTTAAATATCATACTATCTAGTACATCATATAGTCCAGCTGTAGGCATTACACCCTTATCACCCATTAATTATAGGATCAAGCATCATGGCCTCGTCATATGCGAGGAGTTATCACCCAATCTATGGGTTATCATTTTTAAAAAATATGTTAATAAAATTAATATAAAATTACAAAAAATATGATTAATATCCTTAAAAATAACATTGATTATCATACCACTTTTCAATCCCAAGGTGACCTATATGATAAAATGTATGTTACCAAATTTTAATAACCCATAATTCCCACATCAACAAATATCATATAATACATAAAGGTTATCAATACCTTTAAAATTATGTACATAAAATAAAAAACATTATTCATAATATAACACATTCAATAAAACATATATTAAATAAAATGGTTGTATTCCGATAAATTTCTCTCAAAATATATTTAATCATGTTAAATTATCATCAAAAAATATATAAAAAGGTGTTTATATGAATTTTAACATATGATAAACCATATTCTTATCACCCCAAGACACTTTATATTTATCCCATATCACTATGGAATATCATATACTTCTATATGTTATATTCCATGATCCTTCATAATGGTTTATAAAGAAAATATGAATTAACCCAAGAATATCCCCTGGGAATTTCAAACCAGGTTTGCATTAGATGAACACTCACTATTTTTAAGGGATTAGATCCCAAAAGACATTTCCTTTTTTATTTTTGGGTATTACAGGTTCTTGGAGGAGGTTCCTGGTGGTTTGGATGGTGTTTGAGGAGTTTGGGGGAGCCACAACCAAAATAATTATCTGGTTACAGTGTGGAGGTAAGAGATACAACTTATTTTTAGTGGATTTGGAATAGTGGACCATAACTATGTAATTAGGGAGCTCAATATAAGTTTCAATACTATTTACAAATAAAGGGGTAGTTACACTATGGGTTGTAGTATTCATCGTGGTCCCTTTACTGGCAGTGGGGTTCCTATGATGTTGTCCTTATGGTTTCATTGTAATCTCTAGATACACTGTAATAGGATATGGACATAGAACCTAGAACTTCCTTTTATCAAGGGTGGTTAATACATGGTCCCTCTAGCTACACCATATAATTACTTATGCCGGATAATGTTGCGGATTTGTCTAACATCTATGATCTTTAATTTTTTAGTGGATAAATAAATACCCCAAGAACCCCAAACCATGTTATTTTACACTCTATACACTCAAAAAAAATGTTTCCAAGAGAGGATTTTTAAATTATTTGAATCCCCTTCTGATAGATATGGATCCCCAGATCCTAGATATCACTATGTGGTGAACCAAGGTGAGTTATACGTCTTCTCTCTTTCATTTTCTCTCTATTTGGTTTCATTTTCCTCATGATTATTCTTTCCATGATTTGGTTTCTGGTCTATACTATTATTATCGATTTTTCTTTTCATTTTCTAGTGTTTTTTTGGAACAACATATTTAGGAGATCATAGTTTCTCACGAGAGAGTTGATCGGAGATCTTTGACGTCATTCTATTCTCTTATAAAGAAAGTTGAAAATTTAAGGTAGGGGACTTCTTGCTTCTATTTTAATTATTTGAAATTATAAATTTACCATGTTTATCAATTTGGATGAAAATTAAATTAACCTAATAAATAATTAAACAGATTAGATAATGGAATTGGATAGCGATCTAATATTTTTGTTTTATACCATGATAAATGTTTTCCTCTTTTTTAATAGATAGTATGATATATGTGTTATTCATATTGATCATGTTTTTAGTGATATGCTTTAGCATATAGTTGGTGAAATTGTTAAATAACATAAAACATGAATTAACTAATTAATTGGATTAATAATTAAAGTGGCATGTTGAATGAATCAAGTGTTGTAATTTGATGATGGCCAAATTGATACAAGTGTGAATATTTAATTGTATTCATTATTCCATGATATAATGGAACTGTTTAATGAACCCAAAGAATGATAATGATTTTTGATGATATTTTTTAAAACTCGTGTTAATGGATTGTTGTTCTTTAATCTTGTTGAATATAGAAAATTTGCATATAAGCATGTTCAATAAATGACAGCTTGTTATAGCTGATGATTTAGGTTTCCATTTGTTGGAACTTATTATTAATGAATTAGTTAATTAAATTTGGAATAAAATAGGTTTCATGATAAATATAAATTCTTGGGGGATGATATTTTCTATCATTTATAAAGGTTGGATTCCTTATATTGCGGACCATGAGTGCCTGTTTGTGTGAAAGGGATAAATTCCATATTTTAGGGCCTAGTTTCCTTATTTCTTATACTTGTTTACTTACTAACTTGTGATGCTCTATGAAAATTAGATCTACCAAGTGATGTGTTATGATATTGAGATAGATAAGCCTAGGATGGATGAGGTGATATGGGGCAGAGAGCTCAGATGATGTAGAAGTAGTTGATGCTTGTGATGGAGAGATATATTGGTATATGCATGAGAGTTTTGGGGGTGGAACCAAATATTATGGAATGGGTTGAATTTGTACATACTCATTGATATGATAAGGCTATACGATTTCTTGAACTGAATATGTTTAATGTTTGATGGAAGGATATCTTATTCTATATTTATTCCATTATCTATTTCTTTAGGTAGTTAGGCTGCATTTTTCCCTCTTGATTGTAGCATAGGATGTTTTCCTAGGGAACCTGGAATTATTTAAAGTTTAATAATGATTAACAAATTACTTAACCCATGATGATGGTGTTTCTAGATTGAAAATGATATTTTACTCTCATGAAACTATGGAATCATTTTTTATTATTCTCAGAGGTCATGGAATTGGATTTTATAGACAATAATTAATAATTTAGAATAATATTTATGGTTAAATATTGAATAATGAATTAAATAATGATATGATAATCATAAAAAGTAAATAAGTAACTTAATTTTTCTCCTTAAAATAGTTATGTGATTATAGGACATATAGTCCCTAACAGTGGTAGTTAGTTGTTCATGTAATTATGGATAAAGTTGAGACTTAGACTAGGTTATTCATATAGTATGGTTTTGAAATATATTATACCATTTATATTTGATGATTTCATATGATACCCCACCCATTCGGTTATGGATACTAAATCCTAGTGGAGTATAGGGGTGTTTTCCCCAATATCTTGATGGGATGATGGACAGATGACCACCCCCTCCAGCCCCACTATCTTATATTGGTAGTATTATGTACTAGTATGCATGGTGGTTAGTTTCCCCATATATATGTGTATAGGAATATGATGGATTGTGTTTATTTAACACACATGTGTCTCAGGATACAATATCCAAAGGATTATTGGTTGTTTTTTTGTGATGGCTTGAGGTACCTTAATCAGTGTATGGGATGTGATGGATTGAGGTATAATACCCAATGTATAATACATCACGTGGGTTTTGGTAGATATAGGAAACTACTTGGTTACTATATATTGTGATGTTATATGAGTTTGTGTGATTATGTAATGTAAAAGGTGCACATTTTGAAACTTAGACTAGATGTCTATGAGGTAACTTACTTTTGAAGAGAGATGGATCAAGACCTGTGATGTTGTAGAGTGGAAAAATAGTGGCGAAGTAGTAGATGGGAACCCTTTATTTTATATTTCTCCAATACATTATTCCTTTTATGAGATACTTTTTTAGAGATATCCATGGTGAGGCTAGGAACTTAGTATACCTATTTAGGCGATGATTTAGTTTCATTGTTTTTCACTCTTCTATAGTATACTTTCACTCTCTTTTTCATGAGAGTCTCTAAGGAGGATCCTATTGATTATACTATTATGCTCACACTACATTTATATAAACTATTTTCAGCTCAACATGTGTCGGTTGTAGATTAGGATGAATATTACTTTTTCATGGTTTTCCAAGAGATGTTTGGTCTTCATGTTCACTGTTGAGTTTACCTTTTTTGTACTTGTACTTATCCTTTTAGTAGTTTTAGTATTGTATTACATTACATGTATGTACATGGGTTTTATTTATAGATATACTTGAGTATGTGTTGAATGGTGTATCTATACTATCTCTCTCTTCTTCATGTTCTCTTAGAGGGTATTGTCTCTCATATGTATGTTTTTGATTCCCTCAGTGAAAGTTGAAAACTTGGGGCCTACTATATGAAGAAATCAGGCATTCACTATCTCACTTCCCTCATTTTCATCTGATGATGGTTGCTCTTTTGGGGGAGTATGTCATGATAGCTTGGAATCAATGATTCAGTTTGATAGATATGATGAATTTTGGAGTGAGTAATATGTGATATTTCATGGGTTTATAAGGAAACCATGTTATATAATTTTAGTAATTGATGTAAACATGGGAGACTGCTTGAGACATGGGTATTTATGGGCCCCTATTATCTAATGAATAGACCCTAATGTTTACTGATCCTACTAAAGAAATTGATATTCATCGTAGGGTAGAGACCTAGGAAAGGATAATATATCATTAATTTTTACACTTTTGTTTTAAATGGGTAGACCTTGGGATAGGTTAAACCTTAAAGGAAATAAAATAATTATTTAATTAATGTTAAATGTCTAATATTTTATGTTTAGAAGTCCAAATGTTTGTTATTCTTGAAGGCATGTGTAACACCCCAAGTTGTTTTGGACCTTTTTTCAAATAAATTAATCATAATTAATGTATTTCATTTCACTAAGTCAAATATTACTTTCTCACATGACCAAATTGGCTTATTCTACATGAAACATTTAATTGGCACATGTAACATGCAACACTGAGTTTCTTCAAAACATTATTTTATTGTTAAAATTATTTAAAAATATAATAATAATTTAGTCATTAAACATAGTAATATGAATAGTAATAAATACTTTTCATATATAATTTATAATTTTTTCACATAAATAAAATATATTGATATTGAAATATATGATTTTTGGTAAAGTCTTTATATGTTAAAAAATATTATTTTCTTAAAAAAACTCATTTTTATATCCTTTCGTAAACAATAATAAAATTAATTTTAGTCACTTAGAGAAATTTAATTTGATAAAATAAAATTCATTTTTGAATTCGTAATTTCAAAATTATCTAAGGGTAATTTTTTGAGATTTTTTCAAGAAACTTCATTTTTTGGTAAATAGTAAAAATTAGAGAATTTTAATTCAAAATTGATTTTCTGTCTAATTTATTGGTATAGTTAAATTATATTTTATGTTGGTTATAATGTAAAAATATATAAATTATACATATATTAATCCAATTTAGGTTATTGGAATCATCTTTTGGTTGAATTTAGATATAAAAACTTATTAAACTTTTGAATTATTTTACTTTAAACCCCTGTTTTCTAGCCATGTGTGTGGGATTAGCGTTAAAATAAATTTTCCCACTTATGTGATTTGAATTTTTAAAAATGTACATACATAGTTTTAATAATTATGTTATTTTTATTCTAATAATATCAGCATAATTTTTTACCAAACATATTAGTGATGGTGAATAAAATTAATTAGAGTGATTTAGGTTAAATTAACCTTAATTAGGGACTAAACCATAAACTTAAGGGCCAAAATGACAAATCAAGTTGGGCGTTTCCATTGGGCCTCGTGGAAGAGACTAGCTAGACCTGTCGATGAAGGGGGTATTGGTCTTCGCGATGTGGAGGAGTCCATGCAAGATATGCATGCAAGATTGGCTTGGGAGATTTTTGAAGGGAGATCCCTTTGGTCAAAGTTCATCACTGATAGATATGGGAAGGATTGTAGGAGCTGGACATTGAATCCCAGGATATTATCATGCCTTTCTCACTGCATGTTGAATCATTTGGAGGTAATGGAAGGAAGTGTCTGTTGGACCGTTGGTTGTGGTGATGTCACCTTTTGGAACTCAAACTCGTCTGGAATAACTCTTCATTTTCCAGGCTGCCTAGCTCCGACTATCTCATTTAAAGAGGCATGTCTACACTCGGAATTCATTGATGTGATCCTGAATAGGGAACAAAGGGAGTTTTTTGACAGCATCATCTTGGTGGATGAGCCGGACCAGTGTAATTTTTTGGGATCCTCTTCCGATAGATTCTCCGGTCGTGATTTCAAGAACCTGACCCATGCCAGCAGGGTTATGGATGTGTGGGCTTCAAAGCTCTGGTGCAAGGAGATCCCAGGTAAGATGAACTTTCTGGTGTGGTCCCTAAGGAATCGTGCTATTCCAACAGACGAGAATGTGCAAAAAAGAGGCGTGAGTCTTGCTTCCCGGTGCCAATGATGCAGCATGCCGCAACAGGAAACGTCGGAGCATCTTTTCTTCCACGATGATTGGGCCAAAGGTGTTTGGTCTTTCCTGTAATAGGGGTTCAATCTCCACATCTCCTTTGGTCCCATGCAGGAGGTGGTTTCGAGCTGGTTCCAGGGTTCGGTGCAATTGGGGACAGAGGTTCATATCCACGGGATGGTTTTTTCATCTGCTTGTTGGGTTCTCTGGGAAGCTAGGAACAAATCTAGGTATGGAGCCAAGATATCAGGCTACTATTTACAAGTGCGGGTGAGGCTTCTTGTGATGGAGTTGGGGGATCTTATTAAAAATTAACGCCAGTATGTGACTTTGAGAAGATTTATCCTTGGTCTGTGCTCAGGTTTGGATTCTATCCAACTCAACCAGGGCCGATGGGTGCGATGGGTCCCTCCTTGTACAGGGCTAAAATTAAATGTAGATGGTTCTTGCTTAAATGGAGAAATGAGAGGGGGCAATCTAATTCGTGACAGCAAGGGTTCCATGCTTATGGGATTTATTTCATACTTTGGTGTCGGTAATTCCTTGGGCACGGAAGCTAAAGCCTTGGTCACAGGTATTTCCTTATACTGGCAGTTCAATATCCACATCACTGAAGTTGAGACGGACTCTACTTTGATGGTCAAATTTCTTCAGGGCAATGGGGTCATCCCTTGGGAGATGGTTTATATGGTTCTTTATTGTAAAACCTTTTCCAACCATAATATTTCTGTCAAGAACACTTGGCGTGAAGGGAATTACGCAGTTGACTTGTTGGCTAGTAAGGGAACATCAGGAGAGAGACTGATTACCTACACTAGCTTGGGATCTCTGCCCGATGATTGCAAACTCATTGTCAAAAATGACGCTCTTGGTCTCCATTACTTTCTCCCTCCTTTATTACTTTGGTTGTATGCTCTCAATTTTTTATTTTGAATAAAAAATTACTTTTCAGGTCAGTATGTTGAAAGACAAAATGGGCACTTTCTTCACCATTAACATTTATAAAACATTGAGATATGAAAAAAAATACATATTTTAGGTAATACATATCCTTTAGAAAATAAAATGAGTTATTTTTATCATAATTACTTATCAATAATTTTTATAGATGATTTATTTATTTAAAATACTTAAGAAAGTCCAATGTAGTGATTATTTAGTTAATCATAAACTAAAAATAATGATACTGTAAATATTAAAATTGAAGTAAATTTGTTTAAATATTGTCATCAATTATTTTTTGGATTAATATGTCATGTTAAAAATATATTAAATTAGTATATTTGGATTCCAATATTTGTTGATATTTATTAAATTAAAATTAAATAAATAATGTCAAAATTTATTTTAACGTTATTTTACAATAAATGATATTTAATTAAATGATTTAACATTAATAAAATTACTACCTTATTCCAATTTATTTTCATATTTTAATTAATATCAAATATGTTAGATTAGGTTACCAATTGATCTTTTATAGTTAACATATTCACCAATAGATAGTAAAAACATTGTTAGCATGGTCACATTTAAAGTAGTGTTTTTGTGCATTACATGAGGTTGTTTTAAAATTAATTTCCAAAAAACATGATATTTTTAGTTTTGAAATTTAATATCATAATTATAACTCAGTGTATATAATTTTTCTTATAAATATAACTTTATTTTATTCTTAATGGTTAAATTACTTATGTTATAATACTAGATACTTTAATAAAAAACAAAATTATTAAATTGGGGAAACTTACACGTTAAGAAAAAAATTATAATAATGCACTTATTTTTGTGTGGTGTAGATTTTTTTGACCATTATTCACTTTTACACAATTATTTTTCTATTTTGGAGGCATGTTAGGTAAATTAGACTTCCCATTAATGTATAACTTTTGGTATTTACAAGAGTGTCACTCCTCCTCCACTATAAAAATGCCTCCTCTCATCCCACTTCCTTGCACCTATAAAACAACTTAGGGTCATCCAAGATATACTGAATACACTTCCCAAAATCCCCCAATTTCCCATTGAATCCTTTTATTTGGAATAAATACATCCAAAGAATCTCTTTGTTGCAAACCAAAAGGAGTTACCCAAAGAAGAGGTAACATCCTACCTCAAGATCCTTTCTTTTATTTTCTTTCTCCACACCATAAAATATTATTTTTTTCATTTTTATATAATAAAAATAGTATACTCAATATACTGAGGTGTTATTATACTGATTTTTCTACCTAAAATTGCACACACTTTCATCTAGTGGGTAACGAACATACTGTTTACATGTACGTCGAACTACCACCACACAAAACAATGATTATTCATTTTTTACTTTACCCCCTTTCATGGTCGAGAATTATGATGGACACACTATATATATATGATACATATTGTGTCTTTTAGATTCTATAATTCCGTTACAAAAAATATTTGTATACTTTTCATTTTGTGTAAATATGATAATTTCGTTTGAGGAAGTGTAGACTACAACCCCCTCAAAGCGATTTGATTCGCTTACACACCACATTGAATGTATTAAGGATGTTTTTAGTGAACATATATGATATATATGACATTATAATTCTACTATAATTATAATATATACATAGATAAATACATGTAATTTTCTTTTTTTCTATCAATACAACAATGAAACAGAAATAGAATTCATGTGTACGTATAACCTACCATCTCCATGAACGGTGTATTCCATTTAATAATTTTACATTAAATTGATTATTATAATAAAAAAAATACTGAATATAAATTATATTTATATCAAGATTTTAATTATTTAAATCAATATATTTTTATAAGGACCAAAGATATAACAAATTAAGACACGTGCAAAAAACAAAGAGAATATTATACAAAGCATAACCTTAACATGAAATTGTTAACAAGAGGGTAATATAAAGTTATTATCAACCCATATTTTTATTAGATATAAGAATTTTTTTTATAGATGTATAACAAACATATATTTATTATATAGTATTTTTTAATGAGTATGATGAGATTCAATTTACAAGGTAATGGAATTTCATCTCACTTTTTATATCTGTGAGATACATGCCATGTTCACCAATATTTTATTTTGTACGGTGTATATACTATCCATGAATTTATTCTATGATTATTATTTTAAAATTTATGGGTATTTTCATATTCGTTATATTATCTTACTGTCATGGCGTTAATGTTTCAAAAGTTACCAAATCGGCAAGACAATTTTGTCTCAATTTTCCTTCTTTGAGACACATGTTTCGTTATGCACCTACATTATTTTTAGAGGTGTATATACTTCTATTTTACTTGTTATATCACGAATCTACTTCTTTTCATGATATTTTATTCTTCATGTAATTTTATTTTCTTACATGGTGAGTATGATTCAATGTCACCAAGTGGTATGAGCTTATTAAAACAATCTCATGGTTCATAGATATTGTTTAGGATTATGCTTCCATTTATGAAATACTATGATCCATATCCCAATAAATATCATGAATTATCTTAAACTCTGGTCATTAATATATAAGTAATGGTACCATTTTTCTACTCATTTATACATAAGATGATTAAGAAAGTGTTTTTAAGAAAGTCTGACTTTACCTCTCTCTTCAGTCGGAAATTTGTGTTCCTTCAAAACCATGTTTTCTAAAAAGGATCCCAAAAATATTATACTATTATCATAAAATATTTAAATTATATTTTTACAATTTTATACCATTTTTAAAATAAAATGGTTTTTAAAAATGAATCTTCTTTTCATTTTTCAATTGAGGTAATTTTCTAAACTTTTTACGGTGCCAAAGGAATATTCAACACGTACAAATTTACCCACCATCATGACCATCATTACATTGAAGCTTCCTTTAAAATATTATAGAATTATTTTTTTAAGAAAATTGTTTCCTAATATTTTTTAAATTATTTTTATAAAGTAGTTTTCAAATAAAAGGGTTTCCAAAACATTTTGAATATTTATTTATAAGATTTAAAAGTGTTTTTAAAGAAAAAGGTTTTTAAAATGTTTTGATGATTATTATATAAGTTTTTAAGGAAAAAAGGTTTTCAAAATGATTTCAATCCTTATTTCCAATATTTCAAAGTATTTTCAAAGGAAATGTTTTTCGAAAGGTTTTATGCTTTTAAAGGAATTTTTCAAAGAATAATGGATACTTTCCCCACGAAATGTTTTTGAATGATATTTCAAAATTATTTTTCCATATAATATGAAAACTGTTGGGGTTACTCATTCCTTTTTTTGGAAATGATTCAATTTTTCTATTCATATTCTTTCTCTTAGTGGTTTATGTTTTTATGGAATAATGTTTTTGAAACCCGTTTCTATTTCATGGGTTATATTCTTTTAAAACTTGATTCTTTTCATGGGTTATGATTTTGATGAAATGATTATAAAACCTATATCTTTTTCCATAAGTTATGACATTTTTACATTTTTATGATACCCATTTAATTTCATGGGTTATGTTGTGATTTTGTATGATTTTTTGGAATATTAATGTATGATTTCATTATGATATGGATGGGGACTATATCTCCCTCCAATGAATTGGGTAATGATTTATATATCATGAGATAGACTAATAAGGTATTGTGAGTGAACCTTGAATACTAAGATGGCCATGGGAGTTAATTGTGACTACAAAGAGGGTATGAGGATTTAACTCATACTACTAAGATGGTCGTGGGATTGAAACATGACAACCAAGATTGTATGGGAATTGAAATCATACTACTAAGATGGTCATGGGAGTGAACTATGACTTCCAAGATGGTATGGGGATTAAAATCATACACTATGATGGCCATGGGAGTGAAACATGACTACTAATATGGTATGGGAAGTGAAATCATACTACTAAGATGACCTTGTAAGTGATTCCTTAATTAAGAGGAAATCATTTTATATTCTTATGCGTCTTCCACAAATCCCATGCCTTATTCCTATGTTATGTTTTCATGGATTATGTCCTTTATTTCCTTATGATTCATTTATTATGAACTAAAAATATTTATTTCATGATTCATGTTTATAAACATTAATATGTGAGGTATGATGTTATAAGACTTATTCTAGTCATAAAGAACCTAGTTGGAGATATTGTATCTCACTTATATACCAGTTTTTATATTCCCATATTTCTAAAGGAACTAAACTAATTCAGTATTTGGGTGTCTATTTGTATAATGTTTAATGTATTATGTAAAAGTGATGTAATGTCTATGTCTGTTAATATTGGGTTATTATTGTTGGTATCAGAGTAAAGGTTTAGTCAACCTTTGGAAACTAGGATGAGAAAACCTTAGTAAGATCCCTAGGAATATTTCTAAGGATATGTCTAGGGATATATCTAAAGATAGGTATAAGGATGAGTTAATGTTTAGGAAAATGTCCTAGAATTTGGTAATGGATAGAGTGAGTGGCTTCCTTGTAATACATTTCTTCCTAGATGTTACAAGTGGGCGTGGTTCAGGCATATATGTACCTAGGAGTAACAACTTTGACAAGGTGTGTCAGGCCTGACTCAGTGTAACCTGGTACATGACAATGGGTCTTACTATGCACCTAGTTTGACACTCCCATGGGATTTTATTTGGGAATTATCAAACTCTTCCAAACCCCGCATGAAGTATTTAAATGGAAGTTGGAAATGAATATCCTAGGATAAACCTAAGGTGTTATCAATTAAAAATTAGTTTTCGAGATTTAAACATCTTATAAGTAATTTTTCATGATTATGTGATTTTCTTCTATGAAATGTGTTTCTCACCCAGTTCATTCTAAGTTTAGTCAATGGTGAAAACTAGATGTAAAATGGTGGATATTAAATTTTTCATATATAGAAATTATGGTAATTATAAAAATCAATTTCCCAAGTAGAAATATCATAAATAGAATCAGGAAATTATCATGAATATTGGTTATACTTATAAACATAAAGAGATCATAAACAAACATGTAAAAGGTATGTGATATTCTTTTAGTATTGTATACATGATAAGAATGAATAGATTAAGGTTAAGGAACCTTAAAACATGATTCATACAACTTTATTTTATTTCTTAACTTAAACCCCAAAAATTAAAAAGCACAATCGAGCAAACGCAACTCTGAAAGAGTCATTTCTAAGCAAAAACCGGCGCTGCGATTTCATCGGTGCCCTCGGAATTCGATTCCGAGCACCGGTTCAAAAGTTAGAAAAACCCGCTCGTTCGTTCACTGAACGTACCCAAGCCAAACTTCGGAAATTAATTCTGGGCACACCGGGCCTCGGAATCAGGCGCAGTCAGAAACTACGTTCTTGTAAAATTACAAAGAAAATTTAGAAAACATTTTCCTTTAAATTTCCGGGTATTTACAAAAATGACTTGTTTAATAGTGATGAAGACATAAAAAATGAATTCATGGAAGGGTGATTATTTTATTAGGGAAAGTAACCCTTAATTAATGTCAGACTTTGAGATAATGATGTTTGGATAAAGATATGTTGCATATGAACATGTCAATTGGATAGTACGTATTACCCTAGAAATAATGATTAAAAAAGTGTTATAAGTCATCAATGATGAACTTTACAACTTCTCGGATTTAAAGAATGTATCCAATAATCATTAGAATAATGAATCATGCATGTTTTTTAAAAGGATTTATGGTAATTTAGGTTATTACTATGTTTCAATGGAATATACAATGGGGGAATTCACACGTTTGGAATGTGACAACTAGGTAGTACATTGTGATATATGGGGGGTCAATGTTAAGCTAATTTCGTGACCTTATTTCTAAATTTTTTGATTTTCATCTTTTGGAAGGGTTATAAGGTTGAAAATTTATGGAATGATTAAGTTAAACATTAGATGAAGTTTGTGAAAATAAAGTATTATCTGACCACATGATTATTCATGCATATTGGATAACCTATTCTAACAACTTTTTTTATGATAACTGATGACAAATGGGATGGCATATCAAAGATATGCCTGAAATCATGCAAGTGTATATTTTTTTGGAAAACTCTTTAGCCTTATTAAATAGATCTAGAAATAAAATGTTTCTCGAATACATTAATTTTTTTAACTAATGGAATTTTAAATCATCACATATTTATGACTTTTATACCCTCAAATATTCATTTATCATTTAGTTGTTTGTGATTTATGACCTTAATCACTCCCTATGAATATTTATGTTTTTCCTCCAAGTCCATGTTTTCACTTGAATCCTATGTTATCCTATGTATGTGTTACTTTGGGTAACTATTATACTTACAACTTTCCCTTTTAAAAGTAATTTTTCATAATCATTCTTACGAAGTGGGATTCTAGAAAAGGAACTTTAAAGTATTAAACCTTTGATAATACAGAAGAATTTTATAGGAGAAATTCATTTAAAGGGAGTAGAATATAACACCCTGAGTTTTTATAGAGATTTTTTTGAATGAATTAATTATAATAGTTTTATTTCATTTCACTATGTCAAATATTATTTTCAAATGTAACCAACTTGGTTTGCACAATACGCAACACTAAGTTTCTACGAAACATCATTTTATTATTACAATCATTTAAACGAGATAATTACAAGAGAGCAATTAAAATTAGAAATATTAATAGTAATAAATAATTTTAATTTATTATTTATAAATTTCCACATAAATAAAAATTTCTGATAATGATATTTATAATTTTTTTGTAATGTCTTTATATGTTTAAAATAAAATTTTTTTAAAGAAACTGCTTCTAATGACATTATGTGAACAATAATAAAATTAATTTTAGAAAATAATAAAAATTGAATTTGATAAAATATAATTCATTTTTTAATTCATGATTTAGAAATTATATTAGGGTGAATTTTTTGGATTTTTCTGAGAAACTTCATTTTTATGTGAATAGTAAAAATTACTAAATTTTAATTCAAATTTTCTTTTTCATATAATTTATTTATATAGTTAAATTATGTTTTAAGTTAGTTTTAATGTCAAAATAGATTCATTATACACCTATTAATACAATTTATGACACTGTAATCATTTTTAGTTTGAATTTAGATATAAAAACTTATTGAACTTTTAACAGTTTTACTTTAAAAACTCGGTTTCTAGCCACATTTGTGCGATTAGCGTTAAAATTGATTTTCCCACTTATGTGATTTGAATTTTTAAAAATGAAAAAATTTTATAATTATAATTTTATTTGTATTATACTAATAACAACTTAATTTTTTACCAAAATAATTATTAGAAGTGATTAAAATTAATCTGAGACATTAAGGTAAAATTAAACTTAATTAGGGACTATACCTTAATCTTAAGGGACAAAATGACCTAGAAACATATAAAAAATTCATTGGATGAAAATATTTTTACAATATCCCCTATTGGTTTTAATTTTATGGTTTATTGGAATAATATTTCATGATGGTTCTCTATATGATAAGATAAGTAAGGAAAAAGATAAAAATGGAAATTTCTTCACCTTTAACATTTATAAAACATTGAGATATTTAAAAAACAAAATGTTCTCAATTATACATATAATTTTGAAAATTAAATGAATTAGTATTATCATAATTACTTATCAATAATTTTTAGAGTTGATTTATTTAATTAAAATTCTTAAGAAACACCAACGTAATGATTATTTAGTTATTAATTAACTAAAATAAATGATACTATAAATATTAAAAGTGAAGTAAATTCGTTGAATTATTATCATTAATTATTTTTGTAGATTAATAAATATTGTTAAAAATATTTGAACATAATATATTTGGATTTCAATATTTTTTTGATATTTATTAAATTAAAATTAAATAAATAATGTCAAAATTAACATTAATGTTATTTTACAATTAATGGTAATTTATTAAATGATTTAAAATTAATAAAAATACTACCTTATGAAAATATATTTTTAAGTGTTAATAAATATAAAATAATTTACATTAATGGACCAATTTTTCTTTTATAATTAACATATTGACACATAGATAGTAAAAACATTGTTAGCTTGGTCCCGTGTAAAGTAGTGTTTTTTGCATGTTACATGCAGTTGTTTTAAAATTAATATCAAACCCGCATGATATTTTTATTTCATAAATTATATATAATAATTATAATTAAGTGGGTATATTTTTTATAATAAATCCCAGTTATATTTAGTCTTAATGGTTAAATTTATTATGTTAGAATACTAGATACTTTAATAAAAACCAAAATGATAAGATTGAAGAAACATAGTATTTAGGGGAAAAATTATAAAAACAAGTTGCTATTTTTGTGTTACTTATATTTATGTAAACCATGATTCACCTTTACACCATTATTTTTATTTTTTTAAGGAACATTAGGTAATGGATACCTCCCATTAATGTATACCTTTTGGTATTTATAAGAGTGTCACACATCCTCTACTATAAAAAAGCCGCATATCCTCCCACATCCTCACACCTCTAAAACCAATTAGGTTATAAAAATGTATTATCAATACACATAAAAAAATACATACCTTCATATGTGAAGCCTCCTCTTGGGAATAAATCCATCCATGTAATCCCTTTGGTGCTAACCAAAAGGAGTTACCCAAATAAGAGATAACATCCTTCCTCAAGATCCTTCCTATTATTTGTTTCTCCACCCTATAAAATATCCTCATTCCCTATTTATATAACAATTCCAATATCCTAAATATAATGAGATATAATTATACTAAGGGTTTGACCTAAACTTACACACACTCCTTTCAAATGGGTAACGAACTGTAACGACCTGAACTTTTAAATTATATTTGTTTTCTAATTTTGTGTGTTATATTATTTTATACTCAACAAAAATATATCCTTTAATTAATGAAGTGGGTATAATTAAAATGATATTGTTGGTTTTTGACTGTTATATAATCGTTGGTTAATATGACCATTGGAAACTATAGTCTTAACTTTGTGTTTTAATAAATAGGGTTATCTTGGTTAATTAATATAGAAAGAAGATTGAATGGCCTCATCCAGTAGACTGGAGCCATATGAAGCCCATCTATCGGAGCTTGGGAAAGAGGTAGCATCACTGGGCTTTGCTCTAGACCAAGCACAAGCCTAACTTCAACGTATTAATCTTGAACGAAATCGCCTAAGGGAGAAGTTCAAGCTAATAGAAATCACTACTCGGGAAATGTGGTCTAAGCCACCCCAAGATTCTATCACCATAGCACACCTTACACTTAGGTCCTATGCTGGTGTTATAAGGGTCTATGTAACGAGACCTTAGTTTCTTTTTGTAATCCTTTTATATAAATAAAATTTTTATTTCTTCTTATGGAAAAGTTTTTGAATTTCCAATATCCGGATAAATATAGGATGTGTATTATTGATGAATTTAGGAAAAAGGGGTATTTTAAAATATTTTTGTATTCATTAAATAATTAATAATGTGAAATGATTTTCAAGAAATGGTCTTCTACAGTTGTGTTCAGTAAGAAATTTAGAGTCTAATAAGATCAACTTGGTTTTTAGCGAATAGTAAAGTAGGAATAGTAACATACCCATATGAATCGTAATGAATAGTAATTTGACAAAAAAAATAGAAACTTCACCCATGAATGTATAAATACATTTTTGACATCTTAAAAGTGAAAATGATCATAGTTTAAGTTGTGGTATTTTTGTATGTCATAATATTTTATTTTTAATTTAATAATTAATTTAATAATTTAAAATAGAAATGTATTTTCTTAAAATTTAATCATAAATTTTTACATTATTTTCTTATAGTTATTCGATAATTTTATGGGACCTTGATTACTCTTTTAAGGTGTTACAAAATGAGTTCTATTTTTTAAGTTGTATTTTTTGGATAAATAATGATTTCACTTAAAAATTAAACTAAAAATATATAGAAAATTATTTTCAAAAAATGGACTTCATTTTTGAATTCAGAGCATCGATATTTGGTTAGGGTGAATTTTAGGGATTTTTCTGAAATAGTTGAATTTTCGGTGAATAGTAAAAATGCAGTTTTGAGTTTTGGGTGTTTAATGACATCATTAATGATGTAATAATGATTTAAGATTTCTGGTCAAATTATTAATAGTGATATATTCTATTAGTTGTCCCAAGTGGCAAATACCATGGGAAAATACCATGGGCAAGCCCATGGTTTTGCAAATACCACTGATGAGGTGTCCCTTGGAAATTAATAATTTATTCACTCACTTTTACTATAAATACCAAGCCATTTTCCTCATTGATTTTATTCCAAAATCATCCTCAAATAATTTCTGGTCCCCTTACCTCCCAAGGAGTCCTCCCAAGGTTTCCTCAAGCTTTCCAAGGTCCTAAACTTCAAGATTTAGAAGTTACACTTCAAGGTAAGGGATCCTTTCACCCTCCTCTTTTAAATCCTGACTTCCTTTATGTTGTGTCTTATATTTTCCATCTCTTTATGTTGAGGGTGTGTTATTATATTTTCTTATTATTTTCCATTTCATGTCCAAATGATGAGATACCCTTTCTTCTCTCATCAATTAGTTTTTTGAATTTTTAAGTGACGTTGTTAGGCTGTCGAATTTTTCGTAAAAGGAATCACATTTTCTCTTTTCTTTCATTTTTCCTTTTCATGTGGTATGTCATTAAAATTTCCATACCATGTTCTTTTCTCCATGTTATTCTGAATTTATACTATATTATGAATTATTTATTATTGGGTGACCCTTTTCCCATCTCATTTCAATGTTTTCTAAAACCATATTATATTGTCGTTATGCTGTAGAAATTTCGTCTCAAAATTTCTATCTCTTTCTCTCAAGAAATTCTCTTGTTTTATTTATGTGAATATCCAGAACTATTTAGTTTTTATGTGTGTTTATAAATATATAAATATTATATATTTGATTCTGGAATTCACATACATATAACCTGCACTCCCTTTCCATGGGTTATAGATGACAAATGGTCTTATTTTTAAGCACTTTTAAAACATCACGATTTTTAATGAAACCCAATACTTTTATTCATTTTGGGTTATATATGAAATGTTTTATTATGATATATGTGTCTCACATGAAATTAAATACATATTAAGGGTGCTCCCTGATAGCGATCCAAAGCTTTGGGTAAAGAATTAATCTCTAGAGATGATAAGTTTCACGATACCTTGGTGAATAACCTTGATAATTTTTATGACACCTCGGGGTTAAACCTTGGTGATATGTTCATGAATGTCTAAATGAAATGTTGTAGCCACATATTAAAATTATGTTCCAAGTTCTTTTCATTATTATATGCCTATTATTCCATTTCTCATGTCCTTATGTTTTTATTCAAGTTCTTATTGATGTCCCAAGTAAACTGATTCCCTTGTTTACCCTTACTAGGCCTTCTGCCCAACCTTTCCTTTCAATGTATGTCTCCATGAAATGAGATGTAGTAATTGTACATAGGAAGAACTTATGATGAATCCTTAAAAGTGTATTAGAAGAATTTTTTATGTTGTATTCAAGTTTTTTCTTCCTGATTTCCAAGACACTAGACTTTAAAGATCCTATGTATGTAAAATGTAATGAAATATAATGTAATAAAAAGGCAGGATACCATAGTTGGTATCAAAGTATAGTTTAGTTATTTATGAAAATTAGGCTATGACAACTTTAGGAATAACCCTAGAGAAAAGTTTAAATATAGTAAAAATTCCTGGTATTTTGGTGAGTATTAAGTAAGTGGTTTATCAAGAAAATAAATCCATATCTGGATACGAGCAGGTAGAGGTGGCTCTGGAACAGATGTACATAGGGGTAAAACCCAAAAACACTTCTTTGAGCTAGACTCGAATGGGAATTGGTGCACGATAATGGTCCTTGCTGAAATCTTGGTTACAACACTCTCGGGGGATATGTTTGGTTAATAATAAGATTTTTATGAATCATTATGAAGGATTTATAGAGAAATGTTATTCTTTAAAAAAGTTTTAAGCCATAAATCCTTTATAGTTAAAAGATTTGTAAATGAAATAAGCTTCTCATTATGTTTTTATTCTTTTAGAAATGGCGGGAAATAGGAGGAACTGTGAAAATGGTGACCTTAATGGACCATGTGCGGACGACCCTCCGATGGAAGCCAGAATGGAAACATTCATGTGAATGATGAACCAACTGACTCAAGTTATGGGAAATAACTTGACTCAAGATGAGAGATTGATCTCACCATGAAGGGAACAACATTTTGTTGAGTCCTTTATGCGTCAACAACCACCAACCTTCAGTGGATTGACTGACCCATTGATTGTTGAGCAGTGGATCAGCTCCATCGAGAATATCTTTTTTGTGCTCCGCTGTTCAGAGCAAGAGAAGGTCACCCTGGCTATCTATATCTTAGAAGGAGAATTTGATCAATGGTGGGAGATGATTAAAAACACGAGGCAAAGAGTGTAAGTTGAATATTTGGAGTGGGAAGAGTTCATAGGGGTCATCTTCTATAAGTATTTCCCTCATTCCATGAGAACAAGAATGAAGTAGGAGTTTCTCGAGATGAAGCAGAAGGAGAATGAATCTGTGGGAAGCTACAAGATGAACTTCACAAGGATTTAATGTTACACCTCTAGCTTTTTCATGGATTCAAATGTCAAGGTTGATATATTCTTCGGTGGACTGAGACCTCATATACGGAAGAATCTAGGCAATCGAGATTATAACAGCTATGAAGAGATTGTATGAAGTGCGATGAAAGACGAACTAGAGTTTGGTGAGACACAGTGGTCTCATAAATCCAATGACAAAAAGAGATCAATGGATCCAAGCTTAGGGAGGATCTTTGAACAAGGAATAGGAGGAAAGCAAGTGCAACGTCCCATGTGTAATAAATGTGGGAAGAAGCATTCAGGGAACTGCCTGCTTGGGAGTAGAAAATGCTGCAAGTGTGGAAGAGATGGCCATATTGCACAGAATTGTCATAGTGAGGTGAAACCTCAACTTCCAAACACTAACAACAAGGGGAATATGGTGAAGGTCCTACTTGATGTCTAGTTCTTTAAGTGTGGACAACTGGGGCACTTTTCCAATCATTGTCCAAATATGAGGGAAATAGAGGGGAACCACCATCAGCCTCAAAAAATGACAAGCGAGTAAGGTTGTGCTTTTTCTATCACAATAGCTAAAGTTGAAGCTCCTAATGATGTGGTTGCAGATACTCTTATTGTTCTCTCAAAGCTAGCAAGTACTTTGTTTGATTTGGGTTCTATGCATTCCTTTATTTCCTCCAAGTTTTCAAAGAATTTAGAATCAACCCCTGACTTGCTAAAAGTAGAGTTATCAATCAAGACTCCTGGTGGGATTATCCAAGCATCATTATTATTTAGAAACTCTAGTATTTACTTTTGTGAGCACAATCTTATCACAAATCTAGTAGTTATTCCCATGATGGAATTTGACATTATAATAGGGATGGACTGGCTCTCAAAGTATAATGCTAGGATCAAATGCAGAAGTAAGGAAATCTCAGTATTCTTGAATGGAAAACCTATAGTTTTCATCCAAGGAGAGATATCTCAAACTGGTCTTTGTCTAGAAGAACCTCCTTTATCATTTTTTATGGAATTTATCGTTGAATAAGAAGAAGTAGATGAGAGTTTGAGGATAGAAAATGTTCCCATCGTCCAAGAATACATTGACGTATTTCCTGAGGAGTTTCCTGGACCTCCCCTAGAAAGAGAGGTAGAGTTCTCTATTGAACTAGTACCTGGATCTCATCCAATGTCAAAGACCCCATATAGAATGGAAAATGTGGATCTGGAGGAATTAAAGAAACAACTCCAAGATCTTTTGTAGAAGGGGTTTATCCGACCGAGTGTGTCTCCTTGGGGAGCACCTATTCTCATTTTGAAGAATAAGGATGGATCGATGTGGCTATGCATTGATTATAGAGAATTGAATGGAATCATAGTAAAGAACAAATACCCTCTTCCAAGAATTGATGACTTATTTGACCAACTTTGTAGGGCTCAATTCTTCTCTAAGATTGATCTTCGATCTGGTTATCATCAATTGAGGGTGAAGAAAGAAGATATTACAAAAACTGCCATCTGATCAAGATATGGGCATTATGAGTTTGTTGTTATTCCCTTCGGACTGACTAATGCACCTACTATTTTTATGGATTTTATGAATAGATTCTTTAAGTACTACCTTGATAGCTTTGTGGTAGTTTTTATTGATGATATTATGATATATTCCAAAATTAGTGAGGAGCATGAGGATCATATAAGGGTTTTTTTGCAAAATCTGCAGAAGGAGAGTATTTTGGGAAAGTTCAGTAAATGGGAATTATGGTTACAGCAAGTTTCTTTCTTGGGGAATATTGTTACTAATTAAGGAATCACAGTTGACCCTACAAATAAAAAATTTGTAGAGGATTGGCCTCAACCTACAACAATAATTGAGATTTGTAGTTTCCTTGGATTAGTGGGATATTATAGGAGGTTTGTGAAAAACTTTTCATGACTTTCTAATCCATTAACCAAGTTAACTTGAAAAGGGGTCATGTTCATCTAGACAAAGGAGTGTGAGGAAAGTTTCCAAGAGCTAAAGAAGAGATTGGTTACTGCACCTGTGTTAACTCTACCTTCAAGTGGAGAAGGATTCATTATTTTAAGAGATGCATCTCTAAAAGGTCTTGGGTGTTTCCTCATGAAAAATGACAAGGTCATTTCTTTTTTATCTCGACGGTTGAAGACTTGTGAGGAGAACTATCCTACGCATGATCTGGAGCCGGCTACAGTTGTTTTTGCTCTGAAGATATGGAGGCACTGTCTTTATGGGGACAAATGTGATATATACACAGACCATCAAAGTTTGAAGTATATTTTCACACAAAAGGAATTTAACATGAGACAAAGGAGATGGTTGAAACTCCTTAAAGACTATGATTTTTCAATTCATTATCATCCTGGAAGAGAAAATAATGTTGCTGATGCATTAAGCAAAAAAGACCCAGTTGTTCCATGCATTATAAAGGTTCAAATAGATCCTTTGATAAATGACCTAGTAAAATTAGACATGGGAATCATAAATAAAGGGACACCATCAACCCTAACCCAAATGATTTCTCAATCGTCACTACTAGAGAAGATCAAGAAATCTCAGAAAGAAGATCCTTTGTTACAGAAGAAATTTGAGGCTGTGAAGGATGAGAAGTTTCATGAGTTCAATACTAGTAAAGAAGGTGTACTGAAATTTCATACAAGACTATGTGTCCCATCTATTCCAAAAATAAAGAAGGAGTTGATGGTTGAAGCTCATAGCTCTACTTTCTCTATAAATCCTGGTATCATGAAAATGTATAGGGACCTTCGTGATCATTATTGGTGGGATAATATGAAAAGGGAGATTGCTTACTACACATCAAGGTGACTGGTATGTTAGTAAGTGAAGGCAGAGCGGCAACTTCCTAAAGGGGTATTGCAACTACTACCCATACCAGCACAGAAGTGGGACAATATCACTATGGAATTCGTCACTAGTCTCCCGAGAACTTCCAAAGGAAATAAAGCGATATGGGTTATTGTGGACCATCTCACCAAGACTGCCCATTTTATCTCCATTTGGGAAGATTTCTCTCTTGATCAACTTTCCAGGATTTACGTGAAAGAAGTGGTAAGGCTGCATGGAGTTCCACTTTCTATCATATCTGATCGTGATCCAAGGTTCACATCAAAATTCTAGAGAAGTATTCAACAAGATCTAAGCACTGAATTGAATTTCAGTATGGCCTATCACCCCCAAACTGATGGGAAATCTGAAAAAACTATTCAAACACTCAAGTACATGCTGAGAACTTGCTCAATGGAATTTAAAGGTAGATGGGATCAACATCTCCCTTTAGTTGAGTTCTCTTATAAAAACATCTTCCACTCGAGCATTCAAATGGCACCCTATGAAGCTATATATGGGAAGTGATGTAGAACTTATACTTGTTGGGATGAAGCTAGTGAGAGAAAGATTCTTGGGCCCGATCTTATGCAAGAGATAACTGAAAAGGTTCATGCCATCCAACAACATATTAAGGCTGCTCAGAGTCAGCAAAAGAGCTATGCTGACAACCATTGAAGGGACTTGGAGTTTGATGTTGGTGACAAAGTCTTTCTTCAGATTTCACCTTGGAATAGAGTCATGAGGTTTGAGAAGAAAGGGAAGCTCATCCCTAGGTACATTAGCCCATATGAAATCCTTGATCGTGTGGGAGCAGTAGCCTATCGGCTTGCACTTCGTCCAAATCTAGCCCAAGTACATGATTTATTCCACGTATCCCTCTTGAGGAAGTACATACTTGACCCTTCACATGTACTAAATCCAAAGGTGGTACAACTGGAACATGACCTCTCTTATAAGGAGCAGTCGGTGGAAATCATGGATCGTAGAGACAAGGTTCTATGAAACAAGACTACCCACCTTGTTAAGGTGTTGTGGAGGAACCACAAATGTGAAGAGGCCATGTGGGAACCAGAGGATTCCATGAGACATAAGTACCCACACCTTTTCTCTTCAGAGGGTATGGGATAAAATTTCGGGGAAAAATTTTCTTATGGGGGGAAGAATGTAACGACCTGACCTTTTTAATTATATTTGTTTTCTAATTTTGTGTGTTATTTTATTTTATACTCAACAAAACTATATCCTTTAATTAATAAAGTGGGTATAATTAAAATGAGATCGTTGGGTTTCGACTGTTATATGATCGTTGGTCAATAAGACCATTGGAAACTATAATCTTAACGTTGTGTTTTTATAAATACGGTTATATTGGTTAATTAATACAGAAAGAAGATTGAATGCCTCATCCAGTACTCTCGAGCCATATAAAGCCCATCTGTCAGAGCTTTGGAAGGAAGTAGCATCACTGGGCTTTTCTCTGGACCAAGCCCAAGCCAAACTTCAACGTATGAAGCTTGAACGTAATCGCCTAAGGGAGAAGTTCAAGCTAATAGAAATCAATACTCCAGCAATGTTGTTCAAGCCACCCCAAGATTATATCACCATAGCACACCTTACACTTAGGTCCTATGTTGGTGTTATAAGGGGCTATGTAACGACAGCTTAGCTTCTTTTTGTAATCCATTTATATAAACAAAATTTTTATTTCTTCTTATGGAAAAGTTTGTGAATTTCAAATATCCGAATAAATATAGGATGTGTATTATTGATGAATTTCGGAAAAAATGGTATTTTAAAATATTTTTTTATTCATTAAATAATTAATAATGTGAAATTATTTTCAAGAAATGGTCTTCTACAGTTGTGTTCAGTAATAAATTTAAAGTCTAATAAGATCAAATTGGTTTTTAGTGAATAGTAAAGTAGGAATAGTAACATACCCATATGAATAGTAATGAATAGTAATTTGACAAAAAAATATAAACTTCACCCATGAATGTATAAATACATTTTAGACATCTTAAAAGTGAAAAAACGATCATAGTTTAAGTTTTGGTATTTCTGTATGTCATAAATATTTTATTTTAAATTTTATAAAATAATTTATTAAATTAAAATGTAAATTTATTTTCATTAAAATTTAATCATAAATTGTTAATTTATTGTCTTATAGATATTCTATAATTTTATGAGACCTTGATTACTCTTTTAAGGTGTTACAAAATGAGTTATAGTTTTAAAGTTGTATTTTTGGGATAAATAATGATTTCATTTAAAAATTAAATTAAAAATATTTAGAAAATTATTTTCATAAAATGGAATTCATTTTTTAATTCAGAGAATCGGTATTTGGTTAGGGTGAATTTTAGGGATTATTCTGAAACAGTTGAATTTTCAGTGAATAGTAAAAATGCAGTTTTCAGTTTCGGGTGTTTAATGACATCATTAATGATGTAATAATGATTTAATCTTTCTGGTCGACTTATTCATAGTGATATATTCTATTAGGTGTCCCAAGTGGCCAATACCATTGGAAAATACCATGGTCAAGCCCATGGTTTTTCAAATACCACTGATGAGGTGTCCCTTGGAAATTAATAATTTATTCACTCACTTTTCCTATAAATACCAAGCCACTTCCCTCATTAATTTCATTCCAAAATCATCCTCAATGAATTTATGGTATCCTTACCTCCCAAGAAGTCCTCCCAAGGTTCCCTCGATCCTCCCAAGGTCCTGACATTCATGTTTTCAAAGTTACACTTCAAGGTAAGGGATCCTTTCACCCTCCTCTTTTAAATCATGACTTCATTTATGTTGTGTCTTATATTTTCCATCTCTTTATGTTGACGTTATGTTCATATATGTTCTTATTACTGTGCATTTAATTTCCAAATGATGATAGACCCTTTATTCTCTCATAAATTTGTTTTCTGAATTTTTAAGTGACGTCGTTAGGCTGCCGAATTTTTCGTAAAAGGAATCGCATCTTCTCTTTTCTTTCATGTTTCATTTTCATGTGGTATGTCATTAAGATTTCCATACCATGTTCTTATCTCCATTTTATTCGGAATTTATACTATATTAGGAATTATTTATTAGTGGGTGACCCTTGTCCCCTCTCTTTTCAATGTTTTCTGAATCCGTATTATATAGTCGTTATGCTGGAGAAATTTCGTCTCAAAATTTCTATCTCTTTCTCTCAAGAAATTATCTTGTTTTATTTATGTGAATACCCAGACCTGTTTCGTTTCTATGGGTGTTCATAAATATATAAATATGATATATTTGATTATTTAATTGACATACATATAACCCTCACTCCCTTTCCGTGGGTTATAGATGACAAAATGATCTTATTTTTAAGCACTTTTAAAACGTCGTGATTTTTAATGAAACCCAATTCTTTTATTCATTTTGGGTTATTTATGAAATGTTTGATTATGATCTATTTGGATCACATGAAATTAAAGACATATTAAGGGTGTGCCCTGATATCTCTCTAATGCATTGGGTAAATAATTAATCTCTAGAGATGACAAGTTTCACGATACCTTGGTGAATAGCCTTGGTAATTTTTATGAAACCTTGGGGTTAAACCTTGGTGATATGTTCATGAATGTATAAATGAAATTTTGTATCCACATATTCAAATTATGTTCCAAGTTATTTTCATTATGATATGCCTATTCTTCCATTTCTCATGTCCTTATGTTTTTATTCAAGTTCTTATTAATGTCACAAGTAAACTGATTCCCTTTTTTACCCTTACTGGGCCTTCTTCTCACCCTTTCCTTTGAATGTATGTCTCCAGGATATGAGATTCAGTAACTGTACTTAGGAAGAACTTATTATGAATCCTTACAAGTGGAGTAGAAGAATTTTTTATGTTGTATTCATGTTTTTTGTTCCTGATTTCCAATACACTAGACTTTAAAGATCCTATGTATGTAAAATATAATAAAATGTAATGTAATAAAAAGGCGGGATGCCATACGAACATATTATTTTTGTGTACGGTGAACTACCGCCTCACAAAATGATGATTGTTCGTTTTTCCTTTACCCCCATTCATGATTGGAAATTATTATGGAAAAAATATCTTTATATGATATATATGATACATATTATGTCTTTAATTTTCGGTAAATATTTTTCTATGCATATCTTTCTAATGTCCATTTTGTGTAAATACGATAATTTCATTTGAGGAAGTGTAAACTATCGCCCCCTCAAAGTGATATTATTCATTCACACACTACATGGAATGTATTAAGGATGTTTTTAGTGAACTTATATGATATATATGAAATAATAATTCTAATTTAATGATATAATATATATATATATACATAAATTTCATTTTTTTCTTTATTTATATATGAAAATAAAATGGAAACAATATTCATGCATACATACGATATAATATCTCCATGAATGGTGTATTACATTTCATACATCTATATTCAATATATTTTTATATTACAAATATAATTAATATAAATGAAATTTATATCATTTTTTACATTTCATAAATCATTATATATATATAAGAACCAAATATATTACAAATTAAGACATAATAAAAAAACAAAGTGAATATTACCCAAATCATAACCTTAACATGGAATTATTAACAAGTGGGAAATATAAATTCATAATAAAACCATATATGGTAATAGATATAATAATATGGTTTTTTGATAGATGTATAATAAAGTTATATTTATTATTCATGTGGTTTGAATGAGTACAAAAAGATTCAAGACACAAGGTAAGGGAATGTCATCTCACTTTTAATATTTGTGAGATACATTCCTTGTCCACCACTCTATTTTTTGGAATGATGTATATATTTTACAGGAATTTATTCTATGATTATTATTATTAAATTTATGGGTATTTATATATCCATTATATGATCTTTATTTCATGGGGTTAATGTTCTAAAAGTTTCCAAATCAGAAATACAATTTTGTCTCAATTTTCTTTCTTGGAGACACATGTTTCCTTATGCACGTACATTTTTTTGAGGTTTATATAATTCAATTTGACATTTTATTTCATGAATAAGTTTATTTTAATGATATTTTAATCTTTTTGTAATTTTATTTTCTGACATGGGGAGTATGATTCAAGGTTACCAAGTGTTAAGGTCTTATTAAAACAATCCCATCATTTATTGAGATTGTTTATGATTATGATTTCATTGATGAAATATTATGATACATTTATCAAGAACTCTCATGACAATTATTAACCTCAAGTTATTATGTTTTATCAATGTAATGGTATAATTTTTCCACTCATTGGTACATAATATGGTCAAGAAAGTGTTTTTAATAAAGTCTGACTTTACCTCTCACTTCATTTGGAAATATGTGTTACTTTAAAATCATGTTTTCAAAAAGGTTTACAAAAATATTATACTATTCTCCTATGATATTTAAATGAAATTTTTACCCTTGTTTTACCGCTTATTTTAAAAAATGTTTCTTTTAAAAGTAGTCTTCTTGACATTTTCTGGTCAAGGAGCTTTTCTAAACTTTTTATGGTGCAAAAGGAATGTTTGAAACTTATGAGTTTACCCACCATCATGATCGTCATTCTATTAAAGCTTAATTTAAAATATAACAATGTTATTTTTCAATGAAACGTTTTTACTAATATTCTCAAAAAAAATTAACGTTTTTTTCAAATAAAAAGTTTTTCAAAACATTTTCATGCTTTATTTATAAGTTGTCAAAGTGTTTTCAAAGAAAAAGGTTATTAAAATGTTTTTAAGTTATTTCATATGTTTTCATGGAAAAAAAATTCAAAATTTTTTCAAGTTTATTTTATAATTTTTCAATGAAAATGATTTTAAAAATTATTTGACTCCTTGTTTCTATGTTTTAAATGTATATTCAAAGGAAATGGTTTTGAAAAGGTTCTGTGTTTTAAAAGGACTTTTTCAAATAAGAAATATATTTTCCTCAAGAAATGTTTTTGAAAGATATTTTAAAATTATTTTCCGTCTAAGATGGAATATTTTGGTGTTGATCATTCCTTTCTGGGGAAATGATTCAATATTTCTATTCATATTGTTTCTATAAATGGTTTATATTTTGATGGAATGATATTTTTTAAACTTGTTTCTCTATCATGGGTTATATGTTTTTAAAACTTACTTCTTCTCATGGGTTATTATTCTGATGAAATGAGTATGAAACCTATATCTTTTTTCACAGGTTATGATATGTTTACATGGTTATGATAAAAATTTAATGGCATGGGTTTAGTTATGATTTTTTATGATTTTGTGGAACATGTATGTATGAATTAATTATGAGATGGGTGGGACCTATATCTCCCTCCAATGCATTGGGTAATTTTTTTTTCCAATGAGATAGACTAAAATGGTCTTGGGAGTGAACCTTAACTACTAATATGACCATGGGTGTGAACCATGACTACCAAGATGGTAAGGGTATTGAAATTATACTAGTATGATGGCCATGGGAGTGATCCATGACTACCAAGATGGTATGAGGATTTAACTCACCCTATTAAGATGGCCATGGGATTGAACCATGACTACCAATATTGTTTTAGTATTGAACTCATACTACTAATACGGTCATAAGAGTGAACCATAGAAACCAATATTTTATGGTAAGTTAACCCATACTACTAATATGGCCTTGTAAGTGATGTCTTGACTACTTTTGAAATCATTTTATATGCTTATGTGTTTTCTAAAAATACAATACCTTATTCCTATGTTATGTTTTCATGGATTATATTATGTATTTCCTTATAATTCATGTATTATGAACTACCAATCTTTATAAAATGTTTCATCTTTATGATCTTTGATATGTAGGGTATGATCTTATAGTGTTATTATCATGTTTTTTTAAATGGGTGGTGCCTTGGTCAAAAAACCAAGGAACATTTATTAAATAAAATAAAAATTACACAATTCTGAAAGATAGTGTTTTCTTTATATTATGTTTTCATAAAGGGGAAGAAAATATAAAGGGAGTTCATCTAACCAAGTGATATTGCGGTTGAACCCCTTGTTGGAAATCCCATTTGTAATCATTTTTTCTTCTTTAAACGCGTGTGTGATAATATGGTTGATCTCCATAAGCGAGTGAAAGTAAGAAATCCATGAAGTTGTGTGGGGCCATGCAAGATTTACTATGCCATTATAAATATCTTGAAATATTGGGGTTGAATCACTCTCAATCCAGATATTTTTCCAACCTTTTTTTCCTTGTACAGGGGTTTCATGGATAATACTCAACATTTCCACCTCTGAAGACGAGTTAAGTTCATAGATGCCATAGAAGAAACCTAAAATCTATCCAAGGTTGTTCCTGTACACTACTTTGAAACCCACGGTTCTTGAGATTCCCTTAGAGCCTCCATTAACATTAAATTTGATCCAAACTAGTAGAGGAGCTTTTCAGAAGACCTCGAAGGTGTATCGAGGTTGACAGTAAATTCCTTCAACTTCAAGTCACTACAAGATGCTAAAATCAGATATAGAATTGTTGTAGTGTCCCTACTAGATCAATGCAGCTTCATGGATCGAATTAAGGTTCCTCACCTGTCATGACCCGTCCTCGGGGCCCATGCCATGACTACCCCAAGCCCACCTTCCATAGGCCAGGGGCTGGAGACTAGCACCAAAGTCGTAAATCCCAATAAAAAGGGGAAGTCATTGAATTTTTTAAAGTAAACAAAAAAACAATAGAGTACGCAAGTGAAGTAAGCACTAAGTAAAACTGGGTACAAGGTAAGTGCTGAAAAAGTAAATGGTCCAGTATACAAACCCAACTGGAAGTACAGTACAACAGAAAGGAAAGTACAACAGCAGTAAGTAAAACAACAACACTGAGTCGTCCTCTAAAAATCCCACCTGAAGGTTGGGTACAGATAGTCTCCTCGGCTCCTCGGGTCCGGCCGTCTGCTCCGTGTACGCCCCACCAAGTGGTCCACCTCCGGGTACCGTCCATCTCCACAATCCTCCACCTCGATCAGTTCTATCCATCGTCTGCATACAACACAACGTAGTGCGGGCATAGCCCATGCAGGGGTGAGTATACGATACTCAGTAGGGACCCCGAGACCCCCGAAGGTCTCTCAGAATCCACGAAGGATAAACCACAAAGGAAAGATACAATCACGAAGTATCAACAACACTACTTAGGTATATGCCCATACATATACCTAAGTCATCAGTTACAGTTCGTCTCCAACTCTCGTGCCCAAGCACCATCCAGTCCACAAAGGAAAGCACAACTCAGTCCACAAGGGATAACACAACTCAGTCTACACAGGAACAACACAACCTTGCCCACACAAGAAAGAAATTAAATCACATCGATGATAAAGATTGATGTCAAGACTCATCTCACATAGGTATACAACTTTCGTATAGCGATAGAGATGATCAGATAAAGCCACTGATTCATCTAAGCTGTCGGACCCACATAGGATACAAGACCAGCTAAGCTATCAGAACCACAAAGTATACAAGGCCAGCTACTTTGCTGGACCCACTCAGGATACATGTATAGAGGTCATACTGCCAGACCCACATAGGATACAAGAACAGTAGTCATCATTGTCGAACCCACAGAGGATCCAAGTATAGTCATCCTCACTGCCGAACCCACGGAGGATCCAAGTACATTCGTCCTCACTGTCGAACACACGGAGGATCCAAGTACAGTCGTCCTTGCTACTGAACCCATGGAGTAATCAAGTACAGTTGTCCTCGCTGCGTAACCCATGGAGGATCCAAGTACAGTCATCATCGTCGCTGTCGCAGCCAGCTCTAGGGTTCCCGCACACAGCATGCTCGATTTCGGGAGGATCCGATCCTCGAGAAAAAGGGAGATTTGATACATAAACTGTCATGAAACCCAGAGTTGATGTATCCCAAAGTTCTATCTCTTCAAAAGAAACCCAACATGATAGACGATACGTCAATCGGACGCCCGGTCTGAGAGTTGTTGACTTTTCCGTCCCAGGGGCCCGGTTGGTTTTTAGGCTAAAACCAACCTGACCGTACTCCATCTGCGTCCAAACCACAAGAGGAGTAATCCAAAAGGACCGTCTCATCAAGAGTAATTCAACGCAGTTGATGGCACGTCAAACGGACGTCCAGTCCTTAAGTTATAAGTGTTTCTGCTCCAAGGGCTCGGTTGGTTTCAAGTTCGAACCAACCCGTCCGTACCCAAAATTTACCAAAACCTCAAGTGTGATATATTTAAACGACCGTCTTGATCCAAGGATTCCTACTCAACTGACAGTGCATCGATCGGAGGTCCGTAGCTCAAGGTATGGGCAAAAGAACGAAAACGGTCCAAAGTGGGGGGTCTGGGCCCAGCCCAACCCACCCCCCTGGGTCGGCCCAAACCGGGTCGACCCGATCTGGTTCCAGGTTCAGCCCGGTTGGCCGTGGCCCGGCCCGGTCCGCGTGACCCGCCCCAGCCCTGTCGGTGGGTGCGCTGGCTTAGCCAGCGGGCCGATCAGGGGGGACGGAGTCCCCCCTTTGTTCCACAGACGCAGCGACCGACGCCGCGTCTCCCCCGGATCCCGCGTGGCCGCAGGATCCAATTCCTCACTACCGCGGCTTCAGCCGCAGCGGGCTCCTGCCGGCAATGTGCCGGGGCACCTCTGGTGACTTCCATGGGCCACCAGAGTCATTCCGGTGGTCCAATTTCTCTCTCGACTGCGCCAACGGTTGTCTCGGGTCCCGAACATCACTGCAAAGGCTTCCAATTGCCATTTCGGTCCCGCTTCGTCTACACAAATTATTCTGGACATCATGAACAAAGAATCAGTGGGTTCGGACTTGGTTCGTTAGTCCGCACCCACCGCGTTAGTGGTTCAAAGCATCACCAAATAAATACACGTTGTGCCGAGGGTATAATTTTCATAAAAGAAGAATATACAAATTTTTCCCCTACCTCAACCAAGAAGACGATCGCCGGCGTCACAGTAGATAGAGTCATTGTAGATGGCGTCGTGGGGAAGAGGATTGTGGGTGTCGTTAGATCATGCCGAGGAGGAAGTGGTGTCTGCTCTCTTGTCACGGAGAAGATAAGGGTGGCACGTCGTCGATCTTCGAGTAACCGACATTCTTTATCGTTCTGCGTTAGGGGTCGGCGTTCTTCATCGTTCTTAGTCGGAGGCCGGCGTTCTTCCAAAGCTCAAGAGCTCTCCCCCGATCACTCCTACACAACGGAGCTCTTTTCCAAATTAAATAATAGGTTCCTCCTATTATTTAATTTCACACGCAAAGAAACTCCCTGAATTAATTCACCACATTTAATAATGTGATGAAAATTAATTTAAGAAGTGAGAGAGGAGGTTCCCCATTAATAAACGTGTTGGCAGATAAATGAAAAGGAAGAAACAAGACGGTTCCTCATTAATATTAGGGGTTGACATAATTTAACGGAGAGACTGGCATTTAATGGAGGTTTTCCAAATTAATTACGGGATGTTTATGAGTTTAGAGGAAATTAAATGGTGGGCGTCGTGTGGGCCCCACCTCTCTAACACCCAAACTTCGGTAGGGAAAAACCACCTTTCAAAATAAAAAATTTTCCGTCAATTTTTTTATTTATTTCTTGAATAAACCCCCAAAATTAAATTCTCCTCATTTGAAAACGCAACTGCGGTAAGTGTCCCCTTAAGAAATTACAGGTGTTGCGAGTTCATTGGTGCCCTCAGATTTTAATTCCGAGCACCGGTTCAAAAGTTATAAAAAAAACCCACTCGTTCGTTCACTGAACGTACCTGAGTTAAACTTCGAAAATTGATTCGGGGCACACCGTGCCTCAGAATCAAGTGTCGTTAGAAGCCAAAGACTCATAAAATTCAAAAGTATTTTAAAAAAAAATCTTTGAAATTTCCGGGTCTTTAAATCACTCCCACCTTAGGGATTTACGTCCCCGTAAAGATACAACATAATCTAAGGAAAAAATGAGGGTACTGAGCACGCATCTGAGCCTCCCACTCCCATGTGCTCTCCTGGAGGTTTCTGTGCTGCCAATGAATGTTCACAAGAGTAATCGACCACCCACGTAGGACCTGCTCCTGTTGATCCTCGATCTCCACCAGGACCTCCACAAATTTCACCCCGTCTTCGATGTCCAGCTCCCCGTGGTCGATGATATGCATGAGGTTTTGCATGTATCTCCTCAGCTGAGATACGTAGAAGACGTCGTGCACCTGGTGCAACTGAGATGGAAGGGCCGGCTGGTAAGCCACCTCGCCTACTATGCTGAGGACCTGAAAAGGTTCGATGAAGCGCGGAGATAACTTGCCGCCCCAGCCAAATATCCGTAATCCACGTTGAGGTGAGACCCGTAGAAAAATGTAGTCACCATCCTGGAACTCCAGTGGTCTCTACCTCATATCAGCATAGGACTTCTATCTACTCTGTGCAGTCCTCATCCGCTCCTGGATGACCTGCACCTTCTCTGTTGTAGCCTGAACCATCTTTGGTCCTACGAGTGCTGACACCCCAGGGTCAGTCCAGCACATAGGTGATCTGCATGGCCGTTCCTATAGTGCCTTGTAAGGTGCCATCACGATGGTGGAGTGGTAGATATTGTTGTGTGCAAACTCCACCAAGGGTAGGTGATTCTCCTAGCTACGAACAAAGTCAAGGACACATGCACATAGCATGTCCTCGAGTGTCTGGATGGTCCTCTCTACATGGCCATCCATCTGTGGATGAAAGGCAGTGCTCAGGTGTAGCTGCGTCCCAAAGGCCTCCTACAACCCCTTCCAAAGTTGGGAAGTAAATCGAGTGTCTTGGTTGGAGACGATAGACGATGGAACACCATGAAGTAGTACGATCTCCTGAACGTAGAGGCGTCTCAATCTCTCTACTGAGCCCTTCACTCTGATCGGTAGGAAGTGGGACGACTTGGTGAGTCGGTATACAATCACCCAGATAGAGTCATGTACTCTAGATGTACGTGGAAGCCTCATCAAAAAATCCATGGATATCCCGTCCCACTTCCACTCCGGGACCTCTAAGGGTTGTACCCGACATGTAGGTACCTGGTGCTCTGCCTTCACTTGTTGACAAGTGAGGCATTGAGAAACGAAATCTTCCATAGCGTTTCCCCCCACCCAGGAGTCTAGACTAACTCAAGTCATATTCCCTGAGGAACTCAAGTCAACGACATCGTCTCAGTACATGGTCCTTCTATGAGAAGACATACTTGAGACTTTTGAGATTATAGTAAATTGTAAACGGTTCGCTCTACGAACCATGGGTGTGACTGGCCATTGTAAAGAACTCAAATACACCCCTGTTCGCTTACGTCCCACAAGAGCTGCTAGGATTTCTCCTTTCCCGAAAAGAGAAATCTGATCTCATCCCCTAGATGAAACATGTTATTTTCCAAATACATTCAATCCTGACATGAACAGTACTATTTCATGCCATGGATGATGTCGTACGGCCTCGACGCTACAACCAAGAGATCCAACCGTTACTCTCGCCTCCATGGGTCGAGTCACACTGTCGGCAGCAATGTGTGGTCATTAGGTCTCCTCTAGTAGGAATCTCAAAAGTGAGGGTCAAGTCAACAGTTTTAACCAAAACCTCTCAGTATCAACCACATAAAAAAAGGATATGGAAGCAAAGTCACAAGAAAAAGTGTCTTTTATTACTACAACTCAAAGTACAAAGACACAAAGAATCCAAAAACAACGACATTAACAAATCTAGAAGCAACATGGACAAAATTCTCCATGATTAGAACTAGTCCTGATCCCGCCCATCTACTCTCGGAGCTCTATGGTCAAAGGCCTCAGTTTCCTGAATCTAAGCTCTCCCCTGTCCAGTCGTTCCCTGCGGTCGAGGTAGTCCTCCTGGTGGTGGTGGTGTTAGGGCCTCGGAATTTCACCCACTACATACTGCTTGGCCAGCCCCTCTGCCACATCCGCCTGCCCCCGGCAGACCACCACAGTAGAACCTCTGCCTGGGAGGTCCCTCTACCGCCTGCTACTCATCTGCAGGGTGGGTCGGGCAGTCTCGAGCCATGTGACCCTGCTCGTCGCATGCATAGCATTACCTGCTCCTCGTATGGATGGCTCTGTGCCATGTGCCCCACATAATCGAACATGTATCATGAGGTCACCCACCTAACGACCTGGTCCGCTTGGACCCCTGTGTCTGTTGTCTACTGCCGGCTACAGACGACTCTGCTATGTGTCGTCCAGTGGAGGTTCTCACTGCTGGTGACTGCTCAGTGAAGAAACTCTCTACTAGGAGCGCTCTCTCCAGCACCCCCGCTTGCATCAGGATGTTGAGGTAGATCATCAAAGCCCTGATCTCATGCCTCTTCCCCTGTTCAGAGATCCGGGCCTGGAAGAATGGGTCTCATATCATGTCTGTGGAGTAGCACAAGAGGTCGGTAAATCTCGCCGAGTACGGGGCTACTGACATGTTGCCCTGCCGCAGTTGTAGTAACTCCTGGATGCGCACCGCACAGAGGGTGGATGGAATAAACTCCAAGCGGAAGAGGCTCTCGAAGTCCGTCCATAGTAGATATGCCTCATCCTGCACTTAGAGCATTAGGCTCCACCATCTACCCACTGCTACATGTAGGATACTCGCGGCAAGGACCACCATGAGGTCTGCGGGTGTCCCTACCAATCTAAAGACTGTAACGACAACCTCCAGCCAATCCTCAGCTGCCTGAGATCCGTCTCTCCGCGGAACCTGGGCGGCCTCTACCTCTGAAACTCGTGCAACACACTCAGGCGGTGTGCAATCTTTGACGCTGTGGCTGGTAGGATCGATAGCTCAGTGGGTAGTGGTACCGCTGGTGCCTCCGCTGTAATGGGGCCCTGTATCGAGGCCTCATCGCTCGGTGGGATACCATCCCGCACGTAACTAGGAACCCTAGCTGGCTGCGTTCATGGGGTCATCCTGAAAAGAAACAGGAGCACCATGGTTAGATAGTATACCTGGTGAGCTGACACAAAGTAATCATAAATAAAACTTTTGAAAGGAAACACACACACAATCAATGTTTTCATGCACTGAGTCGGAAATAAGAAGTCAAGGTCCTGGTCTACGGATATGTCGGTCGCCGCACCAAAACTGGACTCCTTGGACTGAAAACCACACTCAATACTCTTAACACTATTGTTTCATAGATAATAAATTATCAGAGTCCCGAGTTCTGCCGTAGAACCAACTCCTCTTATACCAATTTGTCACGAACCGTCCTCGGGGTCTGTGCCGTGACTACCCCCAGCCCGCCTTCCATAGGCCAGGGTCTGGCGACTAGCACCAAAGGCGTAAATCCCGATAAAAAGGGGAAGGAATAGCCTTTTATAAGGTAAAAAAACACAACAGAGTACGCAAGTGAAGTAAGCACTAAGTAAAACTGGGTACAAGGTAAGTGCTGAAAAAGTAAATGGGTCAGTATACAAACTCAACTGAAAGTATAGTACAACTTAAAGGAAAGTATAACAATAGTAAGTAAAACAACAACAGTGAGTCGTCCTCTAGAAATCCCACCAGAAGGGTGGGTACAAATAGTCTGCTCAGCTCCTCGGGTCCGGTCGTCTGCTCCGTATATGCCCTGCCAAGTGGTCCACCTCCGGGTACCGTCCAGCTCCACAAGACTGCACCTCGATCAGTGTTATCCGTTGTCTGCATCCAACACAACGTAGTGCAGGCATAGCCCATGTAGGGGTGAGTATAAGATACTTAGTAGGGACCCCGAGACCCCTGAAGGTCTCTCAGAATCCATGAAGGATAAACCACAAAGGAATGATACAATCACGAAGTATCTACAACACTACTTAGGTATATGCCCATACATATACCTAAGTCAGCAGTTACAGTTTGTCTCCAACTCTCGTTCCCAAGCACATTCCAGTCCACAAAGGAAAGCACAACTCATCCCACAAAGGATAGCACAACTCAGTCCACACATGAACAACACAACCTAGTCCAGATAGGAAAGAAAGTCAATCACATCGATGATAAAGATTGAAGTCAAGACTCAACTCACACAGGTATACAACTTTCATATAGCGATAGAGATGATCAGATGAAGCCACTGATTCATTTAAGATATCAGACCCACATACGATACAAGACCAGCTAAGCTGTCGGACCCACAAAGGATACAAGACCAGCTACTCTACCGGACACACTCAAGATACATGTACAGAGGTCATACTGCCGGACCCACATAGGATACAAGAATAGTAGTCATACCTGTCGAACCCATGGAGGATCCAAGTACAGTCGTCCTCATTGTTGAACCCATAGAGGATCCAAGTACAGTCATCCTCGCTGCCGAACCCACGGAGGATCCAAGTACAATCGTCCTTGCTGCCAAACCCATGGAGGATCCAAGTACAGTCATCACCGAAGTAGTCGCAGCCAGCTCTAGGGTTCCCGCACACAGCAAGCTCGATTCTAGGAGGGTCCTCTCCTCGAGAAAAAGAGAGATTTGATACATCAACTGTCACGAATTCCAGAGTTGATTTATCCCAAAGTTCTGTCTCGTCAAAAGAAACCCAATGCGACAGACGGTACATCAATCGGACGCCCGGTCTCAGAGTTATTGGCTTTTCTGTCCGAGGGGCCCGGTTTGTTATTAGGAAAAAACCTACCTGACCATACTCCAACTGCGTCCAAACCTCAAGTGGAGTAATCCAAAAGGATTTTCTCATTAAGGGGAATTCAACGCAGTTGACGGCACGTCAAACGGACGTCCGGTCCTTAAGTTATAAGTGTTTCCTCTCCAAGGGCCCGGTTGGTTTCGGGTTCGAACCAACCCGTCCATACCCAAACTTTGCTGAAACCTCCAGTGTAATTTACATAAACGACCATCTTTATCCAAGAATTCCTATGCAACTGACAATGCATCGATCGGAGGTCTGTAGCTCAAGTTATAGGCAAAAGAACAAAAACGGTCCGAAGTGGGGGGTCTGGGCCCGGCCCGGCCCGGCCCAACCCCCCCCCCCCCCCCCCCGTTTGGCCCAAACCGAGTCGAAACGACCTGGGTCTGGGTTCGGCGGCCTGGTAGGGAGCGGCCCGGCCCGGTCTGCGAGACCCGCCCCAGCCCGGCCGGTGGGTGTGCTGGCTCGGCCAGCGGGCCGAGCAGGAGGGACGTGGTCCCCCCTTTGTTCCGCAGACGCGGCGGCCGACTTCGCATCTCCCTTAGATCCCGCACGGACACGATATTTGATTCCTCATCATCGTGGCTTCAGCCGCGCCGGCAACCCGCACCGTCGGTGACTTCTGTTGGCCACCGGAGTCATTCCGGTAGTCTGATTTCGCTCCCGACTGCGCCAGCGGTCGTCTTGGGTCCTGAACATCACTGCGAAGGCTTCCAATTGCCATTTCAGTCCCACTTCATCGTAGCCAATTATTCCACACATCAAGAACAAAGAAGCGGTGGGTTCGGACTTGTTCTTTAGTACGCACCCACCGCGTTAGTGGTTCAAAGTATCACCAAATAAATACACATCATGCCGAGGGTATAATTCTCATAAAAGAAGAATATACAAATTTTTCCCCTACCTCAACCAAGAAGAAGATCATCGGTGTTGCAGTAGACGGCGTCGCGGTAGATGGCGTCGCGAGGAAGAGGTTTGTAGACATCGTCAGAGCATGCTGAGGAGGAAGTGGCATCTCCTCTCTTGTTGCGGAGAAGAGAAGGTTGGCACATCATCGATCTTCGAGGACCCAGCATTCTTCATCGTTCTTCATCGGGGGTCGGTGTTCTTCGTCGTTCTTCGTCGGAGGCTGGCATTCTTCCAAAGCTCAGGAGCTCTCCCCCGATCACTCCCGCACAATGAAGCTCTTTTCCAAATTAAATAATAGGTTCCTCCTATTATTTAAGTTCACACGCAAAGAAACTCCCTGAATTAATTCACCACATTTAATAACATGATGACAATTAATTTAAGAAGGGAGAGAGAAGGTTCCCCATTAATAAACATGTTGGAAGATAAATAAAAAGGAAGAAAGAGGAAGGTTCCTCATTAATATTAAGGTTTAGACACAATTTAATGGAGAGACTGGAATTTAATGGAGTTTTTCCAAATTAATTAGGGGATGTTTATGAGTTTAGAGGAAATTAAATAGTGGGGGTCATGTGGGCCCCACCTCTCTAACACCCACACTTGGGTAGGAAAAAACCACCTTTCAAAATAAAAATTGTTCCGTCATTTTATTTATTTATTTCTTGAATAAACCCCCAAAATTAACTTCTCCTCCTTTGCGAATGCAACTACAGTAAGTGTCCCGTTAATCAATTACCAGCACTGCGAGTTCATCGGTGCCATAGGATTTTAATTTCGAGCACCAGTTCAAAAGTTAGAAAAAAACATGCTCGTTCGTTCACTGAACGTACCTGAGCTAAACTTTGAAAATTGATTCTGGGCACACCGGGCCTCAGAATCAAGTTCCATCTGAAGCCACGGACTTGTAAAATTACAAAGTATTTTAAAAAAATACCTTGAAATTTCCGGGTCTTTACATCACCCATATTGCATGTAATCTGAAATAGTTATTATGATGTAAAATAACATTTCTATCATTCCAAATCATGTGAATAATCTCATCAATAGTGGATAAGAAAATTTTTGTCCTGCTGAGAGTCCTCTGTAACAGCGTAGTACTAAAGTTTAGAGCTCATTTATTCAAGAAGATATATATTAAGTATGATGTGTCTAAGAAGGGTGATAGTAATGAAGAACCTAGGGGGAGATAATGTATCTCTCTTATATACCAATGATTATGTTTGCATGTTTCCGAAGGCACTAAACTAATATGGTGTCTGGTTATTGTATTGTATAACATTTTATGTATTTTGAAAAAGTGATGTAATGTCTATATATGTTAAGACTGGGTTGTTATATTATGGTGATAGGTCAATTTCTTCATTAGGTTTTGACCATAGTTGTTCAGAAAGATGTGTGAGCAGGTCACCACATTGTAGAGTTTGATGATGAAGTCACATGGAGGAGGACTGTCAAAGTGATTTAGCTCAAAATTATACATAAGTATGATAGATTCGTTTCTAATTTAGTCACATAATACTAGTTATATGATGTCGAAATGGCTTTCAATTCAATTTTTTGCTTGAAAGGAGCATTGTGTTTCATTTTATATGATGATTCCATGTAGAGCATTAAGTTAATGGGGGATGTTATTCCTTAGGGATTGAGAGGAACTGAAAGTATCAATAGGTAAGTTCTATGAACATTTACATGAAAAGTTCATTTCTTTGACCATGAAGGTGGATAGTCTCTAGGAGTTGTTTACCCTTTGATATGGGAGTTTTAGTGTGTGGGGGTTTGTGACCCATTTTAGGATGCTTCTATGATATTCTTTATACATGTTGCTGAATAAGGTGGGTAGGGAAAGGTATTTTAATGAGGATTTGCATCCAGATATCCAGAACTTGGTCACCCTATTTATTTGTTCAACTTATCTTGTGGTGTTGGGAAGATAAGAAAACATTTAGAGGATAGTGGACAAAATCAAATATTGATGAGAGCAGAGTCATTAAGATTCCTCATGATTCATAGCTATGGTTTGGAGTTCCCAGTTTCCAAGATATAAGAGTTTTCGGTCAGCTGGGGGTAGGTCTCATCCCTCATCATCTCTTTTATTTATTGGAGGCGACTCTTAGAATTATTCCAAGGGTTAGGACACGTGTTTTTCTTATGGATGTTATGGTCATCAGTAGTGTGGGTGTTTGAAATTTTTGATAAATTATCATGCCCTAGGTGTTTAGTTTTAGGTTCCTCCATTAAGGCAATTTTAGGTGAGAGAGTAGTAGAATGGAATTCCAGTTTGGGATCAGTATAGAGGAT